>CM053414.1:40314014-40361039 GCA_028644305.1 Xerus rutilus
TTTGGTACTGGGGATTGAACTCAGGGGCACTCGACCACTGAGCCACATCCCCAGCCCTATTTTGTGTTTTATGTAGAGACAGGGTCTCACTGAGTTGCTTAGTGCCTCGCCATTGCTGAGGCTGGCTTTGAACTCGCGATTCTCCTGTCTCAGCCTCCCTAAATGCTGGGATTACAAGCGTGAGCCACCGCGCCCGGCTCAGAAAAATTTCTTGGTTCATTTTTTTTCCCTTTTTTTTTTTCAGTGCTGGGAATTGAGCCTATGGCCTGGCACGTACTAGTTAGTCAAGCACCCTCCCACTGAGCTACATACCCAACCTTAGCATAAAGAATTTGTGTTAACATCTTCTCCCAAATGTTGACAGCTTACATAACCATAGCATTAACAAAACAAGAAAATTAACGTTCATGCAATACTAGGAGATTTTCTCTTATTAGGATATTTATGCCTAGTATATGTATTTACCTGTGATCTATTTAAATTGTTCTACCTTCATGGTCAAGAATCCTATTTATTTATTTTTCTCTCCTGCCTTTTGTTCCTCTCATTTATTTTTCTAGCCATTTAAAGGGATAGACTTTGAATCCCTTTTTGTTTTATATATATTAAATTTTTGATGTTACTATTTCTATACCTGACTCTTTTTATTAACATTTTCTTGCAATAATCTTTTCTTAAAAAGCCTTTGTATTTTCAAACTGTATGTCTTCTATTGAAATAAGTGTAAAACTATTTTATTTTTAAAAATAGCTTTTTAAATAATTATTCTGTTCCACATCTATCTATAATATCAGTTATTATAATGGATTATACCATTTCATCTTTTAAAAAGATATAAGCAGAATTACTCATTTAAAAATTGGTAATTATATATAGATGGCATGCCTTTATTTTATTTGTTTATTTTTACATGGTGCTAAGGATCAAACCCAGTGCCTCACACATGCTAGGAAAGCACTCTGCTACTGATCTATAGCCCCAGCCCCATAATTACTCATTTAAAAACAGAAACTAACTTCGGAAAAAGCCCTAGAAGATTTCACTCAATATAACAAAACAATTGAAGAGCAAGGATTTATACACACAAAGGCTTGCTCCAGAATCCACAAGCTTAGTCTGTATGATATATTGCTACCTCTGGACAGATTTTTTTTTTAAAATATTTTTTTAGCTGTAGATGAACACAATACCTTTATTTATCTTATGTGGTGCTGAGGATCGAACCCAGGGCCCCACACTTGCAAGTCAAGTGCTCAACCGCTGAGCCACAACCCCAGTCCCGACAGATTTATTTTTTTAGTTGTAGGTGGACACAATACATTTATTTTATTTATGTTTATGGGATGCTGAGGATCCAATCCAGTGCCTCACAGGTGCTAGGCAAGTACTCTACTGCTGAGCCACAGCCCCAGCTCCAGATTTATTTTTTAATTTAATAATGTATGCATTCTTTTCTCTTTCCCCTTTCAGATTTTAATGCTCCATCTATGTAATTATGTAGTTTGCCTTCAAATTCTCAGCTTGAGTTAAAATTATTTATACAGCCCTGAGTGGATACATTGAGAAGTGTATTATTGAGGAATTTCATCACTGCTAACCACCAGAGTGTTTTTACACCACCTACGATAGATATGAGTAGGCAGTAAATTTTATGTTGTCTGAAATTTTACTTCAAAATTTTTTTATTCTTCAAAAAATTTTGTAACTGTTTTGTTTTTGTACTGGGTATTGAACCCAGGGACTCAACCACTGAGCCACATCCCCAGTGCTTTTTTTTTTTTTTTTTTTTTGGTACCGGGGATTGAACTCAGGGGTACCCGACCACTGAGCCACATCCCCAGCCCTATTTTGTGTTTTATGTAGAGACAGGGTCTCACTGAGTTGCTTAGTGCCTCGCCGTTGCTGAGGCTGGCTTTGAACTCGCGATTCTCCTGTCTCAGCCTCCCTAAGTGCTGGGATTACAGGCTTGAGCCACCGCGCCCGGCTCCCAGTGCTTTTTATATTTTGTTTAGAAACAGGGTCTCACTAAGTTGCTTAGGGCCTCCCTAAATTGCTGAAGCTGGCTTTGAACTCACGATCCTCCTGCCTCAGCCTCTCAAGCCACTGGGATTTAGGAGTGTGTCACCACACCCAGCTGTAAATAAGTGTTTTGAAGATATATATTAAACTGAATGTCTAAATGCTAGAATATATGAAATGCTATGCTAGCCTATGATTTGCTTTAAAACATTTCAGGATCCAGGCATGGTGCCGCACACCTGTAATCACAGCAACCCCGGAGACTGAGGCAGGAGGATCCCAAGTTCAAGGCCAGCCTTGGCAACTTAATGACACTTGTCTCAAAATAAGAAATAAAAAGGGCTGGGGATGTAGCTCAGTGGTAAAGCACACCTGGGTTCAATCCCTAGTACAAAAAAAATTCCATGTTTCAGAGAGATTTAGATAATGTGTGTCTTGGTATAAAACAGGCAGAAAACCAAAGTATCTCAGCAACTTTCATTCCCTGAAGGCTCCATGGTAGAGATCATAAGGTGATCTGAGCTCTTACCTCTCCCTCACACTCCTTTTTTAAAAAATATTTTCTTAGTTGTCAATGGACTTTATTTATATGTGGTGCTGAGAATCAAACTCAGTGCCTCACACATGCTAGGCAAGTGCTTTACCACTGAGCCACGACCCCAGCCCTCCCTCACACTCTTGACACAACTCAACACACCTCTCATCAAATGTCTGTTTCCAACTCCCACCTGTCACCCATGTCCTGCGCGGGCGGTAGGGAAGATTCTCTGACCGGCAAAGGACTGACTAAAAGAAGTAAGGAGATGAAAAAACCACAAAACACAGAAAATAGCTTCAAAATGCAAGGGTAGGACATTCCCACAGCCAGATGATCTGGCAGATGGCAAAAACGCAAAATGGCCCCCGCGTGTGCTTTATTTATATCTGGGACATCAAAGACCTTCCATGAACATTCTTTCCCAAGGTAGGAAGAAGAGGGAGTCTTTCAGTCAGCAGGTTGATTGACATCTTGGCAGATCACACACACTGGGGATGCAGCTACAGCAGATCAGCCCTATCTCTAGTGCTATATGACTGTTGCATAGTAGTTCACACACAGCTTATGGATGGCTCTCTACACCCACCTCCTAGAGCTTCTCTGGAATAAACCCCAGAGCTGTTAGACTGACTTACATAAACTTTCCAAAGCCCACATCACCTAATCATGGATTCCTTCTCTGCACTGTATTGGTGTATTCTCCCAGGACTCTGATTCAACCCATGGTGGGGTAGGGAAAAGCAGGAATCTCATTGGGAATGTGGAATCTTTCAGGACTTCCCAGGCCCTCTGACAACTTCATGATGCATATTTTGGCTCCCTCATGCCAGTCTAAACCATGTACTTCTTGGCACTTATATATGTCAATTTCATATAACAGATGATACTGAGCAAAAAAGAAATATAATGCCTTCTTTGATCTTCTTTCCTTTTCTCTAAAGTAAGGATATCCCAATACCACACAACATTTTGAAAGAGGAGTATTTTGTTTTGTTTTTTTATGTTTCTGTTTACATTTTTCTTCTAATTTAGGTACTATTCTTTTTTAGTACCAGGGGCACTTAACCACTGAGCAACATCCTCAACCCTTTTATATATTTTATTTAGAGACAGCCCTTTTTATATTTTATTTTATATATTTTATAAAGAGACAGGGTCTTGCTGAGTGGCTCAGGGCTTTGCTAAGGCTGGCTTTAAACTCGTGATCCTCCTGCCTCAGCCTAACAAGCCACTGGGATTATAGGCATGCACCACAGAACCTGGCTTAATTGAGGTACTATTTACACATAATGAGATACGTGAATCTTGAGTATACCAATTGATGACTTTGGACACAGGTATGTCCCCATGTAACTCACAGACTAATCATGATATATAGATTATTTCCGTTACCCCAGAAAGTTTCCTCATGATGTTCCCAGTTGATCCTTGCCCTTAACCGGCGTCCCTCAATAGCCACTGATTGGCTGCCACTATGGATCATTTAATCAGTTCTAGAATTTCACATAAGCAGAATCATATATTACGCACTCTACTGTGGCTGGTTTTACTCAGCATAACACTTGGAATTCATTCATGTTGTTAGATGTATTAGTAGTTTGTTCCTTTTTTTAAATTGCTGAGTAGTTCTCAATTTTATGGTCATATCACATTTTGCTTACACATTCTCCAGCTGACTGATATTTTGGCTATTATTAATAAAACTGCTATGAACAGTCACATACAGATTTTTGAATGGACATATTTCGTTTCTTCTGGGTAGATATTTAGTAGCAGGATTCCTGGGTCAATGATAAGTGTTTGCTTAATTTTATAAGAAACTATGAAATTGTTTTCCAAAGCGATTGCACCATTTTAAACTTCTAGTAGCAATGCCCAGGCAGCTATTTTGAGGATTAAAAAGAGAAACTGGAATAACATGTCTTGATCAGGGCCAGCATGCCATATCTGCTGTGTTGATCTTCTTGCCCCAATTCACAAAATGAGGAGTGTAGGGTGATGGTTCCAGAGAGCAAGTGGACTCCAGCTCACCTGTAATTTGGGCCATTCCTCCTGTTCTTGAGGAAGGGCGAGGTCATTGAAGGCAGTGCTTGGGGAGGAGAAAGAAGCAGCAGTAAGAACTTGCCAGGCTCACCAAGGCTTCCCAGTATTCTAGATGGATGGTGGAACAGGGTGCATCATATTCAGCTGGTGACATTTAATTTGGTTTGTCATTAGCTGACATGCCCTCCCCTGGTATATCTTTTCTTTCTCTCTACCTTTACAGATGCCCTCAAACCTGAAGTTTCCTCCTTCTAAAATTTACTGAACACCTACTAAGTGCTGTAACAATTTAACTCTAACCTTTCTCCTCACACTTTGAGGTCACTCCAGTTTCTATGTGTTCCCACAACTTGCCCTCTCTGTTAGGAAGGGGGCGCTCTCAAGCCCAGTGGTTCTACTGTTCAGCCTCTCTGAACTCTACTAGGAACATCTGGAGGGAGTTTCTAGAGGCATCCTCTCCACTGGAGCTAGAATACTCACATGGGGCCTTCCGCAGCTTTCATGCCCAGGGAGCTGCTTTGTTCCTACAGGCAGGAGAGGAGATGCCCCAGCAGCCCAGATGACAGCCTGGGCCTTGATCTCTCTACGTCTAAGCAAAAGTCCTATTCACAGTGAACATTTAACTTATTAAGCACCTACTGTGTAAAAAGCACAGGGTAACCAGTCCTGACTTCCTCCCTGGGACTGTAGCTAACAGGTGGATCAAATCACAGGGCAGCAAATGCTGCCTCCTCTGTGAAGCTTTCCTGGACACATCCCATCTTGGCATATAAATCCACAAGTCTCAAAAGGCGAATCTCTGAATCTTAATATAGATTCGTGAATCTCGATATCTCTCTCTCTATTAGATTAATAAATATTTTAAAATATTTTAAAATCTGAAAATATTAGATTAATATTTTAAAATATTTATTAATAAATATTTATTGTTTATTAATATTTACTATTACTTATTATTTATTTGTTTGTTATTAATAAATATTTAAAATATTTTAAAATCTGAAAACCTAGCACCAGGAAGGTTATAGGAAAGCAAATGGTTTTACATGCTGTTAAAACACAAGTGTGGGGGTTCTGGGGTTGTGGCTCAGTGGCAGAGCACTTGCCTTGCACATGTGAGGCACTGGGTTCAATCTTCAGCACCACACAGAAATAAATAAACAAAATAAAGATATTGTATCCATCTATAACTAAAACATTTTAAATATATATATATTTTTAAAAACCACACAAGTGAGGGGCTGTAGCTGTAGCTCATTGGTAGAGTGTTTGCCTAGCACATGTGAATCATTGGGTTTGATCCTCAGCATAACATAAAAATAAATAAAATAAAAATATTGGGTCCATATACAATTAAAAATATTTTTTTAAAAAGACTAAAAAAGAACAAGTGGATGTCTAGATGCAGTGATGCACATCTATAATTCTAGCAACTTGGGAAGCAGAGGCAGGAGGTTTGCAAGTTTGAGGCCAGCCTCAGCAACTTAGTGAGGCCCTAAGCAACTTAGCAAGAACTTGTCTCAAAATATAAAATAAGAGCAGAGGTTGTAGCTCAGTGGTAGAGCACTAGTATGTGTGACACACTGGGTTCAATCCTCAGCACCACATAAAAATAAATAAATAAAATAAAAGTATAGTGTCCATCTACAACTAAAAAATATTTTTAAAAATATAAAAGGGAGCCAGGCGCGGTAGCGCAAGCCTGTAATCCCAGCACTTTGGGAGGCTGAGACAGGAGAATCGCGAGTTCAAAGCCAGCTTCAACAACAGCGAGGCGCTAAGCAACTCAGTGAGACCCTGTCTCTACATAAAACACAAAATAGGGCTGGGGATGTGGCTCAGTGGTCGAGTGTCCCTGAGTTCAATCTCCAGTACCAAAAAATATAGGGTTAGGGTTGTAGCTCAAGTGGTAAAGCGGCCCTTGGTTCAATCCTTGATACAAATACAAATATATATATATATATATATATATATAATAGTAAATCAGGTTTATATATACTAACAAAGATTATTTTAATATAATTAAAATTATAGTCAGTTTTAATCAGGATTGATAAAACACAATCACAAAAACAACTGTCATGAAGGAAGAAGTTTGTTATACTCAGATCCTTAAAGTAAGCGACACAATAAGTCATATAGGGCCATTCAAGGAAGCATCAGCATCAGGCAGGAGCAGAGAGAATGAAGAAGAGAAGTGGGCAAGAGGCTTTCCTGAAGTTTCCACAGGACCAGATAAGTGAGGCAGGGTAAGAAGAATTAGGATTGGCTGGTTCAAATAATCTCCGTGGGCTCTAGGGCATAGGGCTGTTCTTAGTTGTCTGATACCTGGTCCTGGGCTGGTTAGGGCAGGTGGATAGTGACCCAGGGTTTGAGTCCTGCATAGTTAGGGTTGTGGGCTCTGGATGGGTTGGTTTGCATATGAAAGGTATGCTTCAGGTGAGTTGCTTACAGTCTCTACCAGTGGCCAGTCCTGAGGGGGGCAGTCCCTTCAGTGTCAGCATGGTCCCAGTACATCAAAATATCTCCAAACAAAGTGGCTCAAATTTGTAATCCCAGCAGCTGGGAGGCTGAGGCAAAAGGATCACAAGTTGGAGGCCTCCTCAGCAACTTAATGAGGCCTCCAACAACTTAGTGAGACCCTATCTCAAAATGAGAGAGAGAGAGAGAGAGAGAGAGAGAGAGAGAGAGAGAGAGAGAGAGCAAGAGAGCACGCAAGCTGGGGATGTGCCAAAACTCACGCAGCATCAACAAAGGATTCTCAAGTAGGGGTGACTGGAGATGGAGAAAACCACGGAGATAAAGAAAACACAGACACATTATCAAATAAAGCTGGGGCCAGGTGGGACACTCCCCTCTGATGAAGGAACGGTGACCCAGAACTAGCTCCACACGTTTATTATACAGGGTCTCATAATCACGAAGTTAAACTATAAGGGCATTATAAATTGTTGAAGGCTTGTGAGTTGTCAGAGGCTTTTGTGCACTAAAAAGTTATGGAGCTAGGAACGTTTTTTGCAGCTATCCTATTGTTGCAGTGCTTAGAACATTCTGCCATCATCCTGCCTTCCTGACACCCATTGTCCTGGGACATCTGAAAATTCTCAGCACTAGAGCCAAGAGTCAAAGCTGGTAACATCCTCGCGTTTTACAAGGAATGTTTCCCTGGAGGATCAGCCGATGGTGGGGGCTCATCCACTCTCCACAGGGATGTGGCTTGGTGGTAAAGTATTAAATCCCCAGCACCACAACAAAAACAAACAAAAAACTGTATGCACACCTGCATGTGGGTTTAGAAGTACATGCAAGGGTTGGGTGTGGTACTGTGGTAAAGTGCTCGCCTCGCATGTACCGAGCCCTGGGTTCAATCCCCAGCACCATCAAAAAAACAAAACAAAAAAAGACACATGAAAAAAAAGTTAGGAAATGGGCTAGGCTTGTAACCCAGTGGTAGAGCTCTTGCCTAGCACACTGAGGCACTGGGTTCTATCCTCAGCACCACATTAAAAATAAATAAGTAAAATAAAGGTATTGTGTCTATCTACAACTGAAAAAAATTTTTTAAATGTTGGGAGTCATTATATTGTTAATGATGGTAACTTTTGAGAAATGGCAGGCCTTCCATGTTCTACTTTCTATTATTAAACAATAGTTGAGAATTTTGTTTCTAGATTTTAAAAAATGCTTCTTATTATCATATGTTCATTAATATTTACAATAAATACTCTGAAAGATGTCAAATATCCCTGACATAGTCTGTCACGTTGATTTCTGAGCTGGACTGCATCGTTATTGCTACTTTAAAGACCACTGTAGTTTTTCTCCTGTGCCTCTCCTTTGCTTCCAGTGGCGGGAGGTGGGGGGTGGGGAACCAAATCTAAAATTAAAAACAAAAAAATTTAAACAGGAATAGCAATGAGTGTACAAACTTTCTAAATGTTCCCATATTTTACAGAGGGGATTTTTTTTTTTTTTTTTTTTTTAGTGGGAGGTGGCTACTGGGGATTGAACCCAGGGGCACTTAATTACCCAGCCACATCTCAAGTCTTCTTTATTTTTTACTTCTTATTTTGAGACAAGCTCTCACTAAGTTGCTTAGGACCTCACTAAGGTGCTGAGGCTGGCCTTGAACTTGTGCTCCAAGCCTCAGCCTCCAGGATCACTGGGATTACAGGCATGGGCCACTGCACCTGGCACATAGGGGATATTTTTGACATTGGTAAAAGTTCATGTGTAGCCAGGCACGCTGGTGCAAAGCTCAGCAACAGCAAGGTGCTAAGCAACTCAGTGACACCCTGTCTCTACATAAAACACAAAATATGGCTGGGGATGTGGCTCAGTGGTCGAGTGCCCCTGAGTTCAATCTCCAGTACCAAAAAAAAAAAAAAAAAAATTCATGTGTGTGTTCTAAATACATTAGGAATTTTAAATTATCTCCAAATTCTAAAAACAATTGGTATTATTCTTGTCCTTCAGGGAGTTTGTTGCTTTCTTTTTAAAGATCTTGCATATTTCTTCTTAAGTTCAAGGCCACACACACGTTTGCCTTGTTTTTAAGTAAAATCAACAATGCACACAGTTAAAAAAAAAGTACAGAAGTGCTTCATCTCTTTGCATCCTTAGTTATATTCTCCAAAAATTAACTACTTTTTAATCCTTTTACCTACTACCAGAAGTGGTAGTTTATTCCCAATCTCTAAATGTGTTTGATATTTTAGTTGCTTTTGTGAATAGAATCTCATCCCTCTCATTTTATTCCCTAATGACTTCTAATAAATGACTAATTTTTGCAGATTTCTCTGAAGTCCTTTTGGTTCAAATAGCTTTTCATTTCTAAATCTTTTATTTTTAAAAATATATTACGCATAATAATGCACATGCATATTTTGGTAGATGCAAAAGTGGATATAGTGACAAGTTTCCCTCTTCCCATTTCTTATGCCCGGAGACAACTTCTTTTTTTTTTTTTAATATTTTTTTAGTTATAGATGGACACAATGTCTTTATTTTATTGCTTTGTATGTGGTGCCGAGGATCGAACCCAGGGCCTCACGCATGCAAGGCAAGCGCTCTCCCACCGAGCTACAGTCCCAGCCCCCCAGAGACAACTTCTATTAAATATTTTAAATATATCCCTTCTCCTTACATTGCCTTACATATTTTCAAGCAAATCACATATTCTTTTTTTCCACCTTTTCACACAAATAGCATACTCTGCACACTGGTCTGCCATTTTCCCAAAAATATATAGTATTTGTGGGGTGATTCTGGGGATTGCTTTACCATGAGCTATATACTTTTTTGTTGTTGTTTTATTTTGAGACAGAGTTGCTTAGGGCCTTGCTACATTGCTGAGGCTAGATTCAAATTTGAAATCCTCCTGCCTCAGCCTCCTCGTAGCTGGTATTACAGGTATGTGCCACCGTGCCTGGCTAGAGTTATATTTCTAAATTGACTTTGGTGTATAAATATTTTTAAAAGGGCTTTCATTTTAAAGGTACTGTTCCATGAGTTTTAACAAGCATCTATACTTGTGTAACCACCATCACAAATAAGATTTCCTAGATATATTCAGGAGGTTATTCCACATGGGTACTTAAAAGGATTCCTTCTCTTTGTGACCACATGGTATTCCATCAACTAAATACACAATTATTTCCAGACATTAACTTTTTCTTTTCTTGAAAATAATTTCAAACTTGAAGAAAAGTTGCAAGAACAGAATAAAGTAGGGGTGGGGTTGTGGCTTAGTGGTAGAATGCTTGCCTAGCATGCATTGAGGCACTGGCTTTGTTCCCCAGCACCACATAAAAGAACTAAATAAACAAAATAAAGGTATTTTGCCATCTACAACTAAAAAAATATTTTTAAAAAAGAGTAGTAAAACATACTACCATATGCTGCTTACCCAGATTCACTGTTTCAAGACTTTTGCTACATTGGCTTTATCACTCTTTCTTGTTTTCCAAACACACACACATAATCACATAATTTTTTCTGAACCATTTCAGAAGAATAGGAGACATACATCATGTTCCTTTAGCCCATAATCCTTCAATGCACATTTTCTAAGAACAGGACTATTCTTTTACATAATCAGAGTGTAGTTATCAAATTGCATGAAAAAGAATGGCATCAATCAACAATATTGGTTTTTTTCCTTTTTTTTTTAAAGGGTCTTGCTAAATTTCTCAGGGTAACGTTCAACTTATGATACTCCAGCCTCAGTCTCACAGTGGCTGGGTTTATAGATGTGTGTCACCACACTTGCTTTCTTTGCTTTCCTTTGTATTTTACGACACTGACAGTTTTGAAGAACACAAGCCAGTTTTGTAGAAATTCTACTTGTTATGGGTCCAGCCTAGGGTGATTCTGACTCTTACAAAAGGGGTTGAGCTATGCAGACATCAGCCAGACTACCATGTTCAACCCATGAATTCTTCAGGAAGAAACAATCAAAGCCTGTCATATTTCTTTCACTCCAGAGCTAAAGCCTAAACTTCAAATGTTCTCTAAATATAATGCTATAAAATTAGAAATCAATAACTTGAAAAAAAAAAAGACATCAATAACTTGAAAACAGCACATTCTCAACTACCAATTGGGCAAAGAAGAAACCTATCCCCTCAGAAGGGGGGAAAAAAACAATCAGACTAATAGATGAGTTCAGAAAGGTGGCAAGACATAAGTGACTTGTGGCAGTGACCAATTCTGAGCCTGGAAAAGATAAAGTCTCAAGGAAGAAAAAAAAGTGCAAATAAAAACAAAAAGAAAGAAAGAAATACAAAGGGACAGCAATGGAGTGAAGCACATGAGCTCAGATACCTTGCTTTTAAGACAATTTTGAGCTGGGCCTGTATTTCAGTGGTGTACGTTTAGCATGTGAGAGGGCCTGTATTCGATTCCCAGCACCAAAAAAAAAAAAAAAAAATCCCCAGAAGTCTTCCCAAGACATTTATAATGCTCAGTATGAGGCTTTGTTGTTAAACACTGTCCTAGGAAATACTCAGACCCAGGCAAATCACTGTGGTTCCCTAGATGAATACTTGGTTAGATAGAAAATCCTCCAGAAAAATGCACTTTGAGATAAAGCTGGTTAGTCAATTCAATTCAGGCATGTTTTGATAACACAGTCATTCCTCTGTAACCAAGGGGGATTGGTTCCAGACCCCTCCTTCGCTATGAAAATCCACAAATGCTCAAGTGCCTTCTACAAAATATTATGATATTGTATATATCCTAAGTACATCCTCCCATAGCCCATATACTTTATCTCTAGAATACTCATAATACCTAATACGATGTAAATGCTGTATAAGTAGTTGTAATACTATATTATTTAAGGATGATGTCATTAAATAAATTATTTATTTAATGACAAGAAAAAAATCTGTACATGTTTAGTACAGGCACAATGTCAGGAGTGGTGACTGAATGATGGGTTTTGAAACTGTCCTGTGATGGAGGCTATGCCCCTCTGGGAATAGTCTCAGTGTAAGAGTGTTGATTGAGTGTTGATGGCCCAGTTGCATGGTGACGCCCTGTTCTAAAGGAGGTTCTGTGCTAGCCGTAGAGCCATTCAGTTCTTGACCTACATTTCAGACACCAGCTCCCAGGGATAGAGGATTCTGAGCACAGCAAGGTAACTACGATGTTTCCCCAGTGCTGTAAACTTTAAGCCTTCCAGCTTAGAAGAGACTTTGAACAATGGGCTTCCTGAGTGCTGCAGGAAGCTCCACGCATTGCAGCAGTGAAATAGCTACAAGAATGTTTCTAGCCCTGTAACTTTCTAGTGCACAAAGAACAATGCCTCTATGGTCCTTTACTTCTTGATTATGAGACCCTACATAAATAAACTTGCTGGGCCAGCTCTTCAGTCACTGTTTCTCCATCAGAGTGCAGTGGTCCAGCTGATCCCAGCTTTTCCTCAATATCTGTGTATGCGTTTTTCTTAATCCTCCCCAAACCCCCCACCGGTTTCTGGGGTTCAGCTGTGCAGGTCATGGCAGTGCAACTTTTTTTTTCCTTCCAAATACGGTTCTGACTTGCACTCAATGTTATCAGAGCCGATTTGACAGGATCTTAGTCCTTCATATTTTCATTCTCTTCTTTAAAAAATTTTTTTAGTTGTAGATGGACACAAATATCTTTATTTATTTTTATGTAGTGTTGAGGATGGAACCCAGTGCCTCACACATGCAAGGCAAGCACTCTACCACTGAGCTACAATCCCAGCCCCCAAATATCTTTATTTTATTTATTTATGTGGTGCTGAGGATCGAACCTAGGGCCTCATGCACACGAGGCAAGCACTCTTCCACTGAGCTACAATCCCAGCCTTTTCTCATGCTCTTTTCATTCAAGGTTACCTCTTCGGTAGAAAGGATCTCTTTGGAAAAGTAAATTAGTTAACCATTAACAGATGAGGTGCATTCCTGATGGTATCTGTGGTAGGGACTAGACATGGAAAACAGTTAACATGTGGCCCTAAGACTACTGTAATCACAAAATTTCCCTAGGAACTTTGCAGAGTTTAAAGAGTTTATGGCCATGAGAGAAATTAGAATTTTGTTTAGGAATTATGTCAGCTTTCCATTGCTATGACAATTTAAAGGAGTAAAGATTTATTTGTTCCTTTTATTTTTTGAAAAAAATTTTAGTTGTAGATATACACAATACCTTTATTTTATTTATTTATTTTTATGTGGTGTTGAGGATTGGGCCCAGTGCTTCACACATGTGAGGCAAGTGCTCTACCACTGAGCTACAACCCCAGCCCAGAAAGATTTATTTTTGCTCATGGGTTCAGAGGTTTCAGTCCATAGTTGGCATTTACCAGCAAATGCCATAATTTCATTTTTATTTGTGGTTAATATTCCATTGTGTACATATACATTTTCATTATCTACTCATCCGTTGAAGGGCACCTAGGTTGGTTCCATAGCTTAGCTATTATGAATTATTATGAGCTGCTGTAACATTGATGTGGCCACATCACTACAGTATGCTGATTTTAAGTCCTCTGGGTATATGCCAAGGAGAAGGATAACTGGGTCAAATGGTAGCTACATCCCAAGTTTTCTGAGGTATCTCCATACCGCTTTCTAGAGTGGTTGTACCAATCTTCAATCCCTCTAGCAATGTATAATAGCATGTTTTCATAATAGATTCTGGATGTATTATCTTTTGTGTTCTAACAAGTTTTTTTGTTTTTGAGGTGCTGGGGATTGAACCCAGGGTCTCACTGTACTTGCTAGGCAAGCACCCTACCACTGAGCTATACTCCAGCCCTCTAAAAAGTTTTAACATAAGAATTATGACAAATTCATAATAATAAATAATCTGATATTTCAGCCTGTCATGGAAGAGTTCCTAAAATATTTCATGGATTTTACCTGTAAAAAATATATAGTTTTGGGGCTGGGACTGTAGCTCAGTGGTAGAGTGCTTGCCTAGCATGCGTGAGGTCCTGGGTTCAATCCTCAGCACCACATATAAATAATAAATGAATAAAATAAAGATCCATCAACAACCAAAAATAAAAATAAAAAATATATATGTATATAGTTTTGTGCCATCTTCAGCAAAGCTATTTGACTTTTTAAATACTTTTTGAATTATTTGCTCTAATTTAAAAAGTATTCCTTTTGGAGCAAAGTCTATTAAAATTTCACCTCTTCTCCTGTCAATTCTGATGTCGATTTATTAAAATCACACTTTGTTCAGATTTTCAGGTATTTTATAAATACACTAAATTTTGTTTTCTATTTAACTGGATACAAAACATACATCATAATATTCACCCTTTTCAAGTGTTTAGTGGTTTTCAGCATATTCAATGCCATTTATTTGTCATCTTTATTTCATCACTGGAATCAATACAATTTGTCTCCTTTTCTGTTTTCCATAACTAATTTTTTTGCTTCAGATAATTTTTTTTTCTTTTTATAATTAATAAATGCCTTCCTCCTCCCAAAATACACTTTAGCTTATTTTAGGTTCTTGGATTCTATATTAATTTTGTTAATACTCTTTATAGCATTTTAATATATACACACATATTAGGTTGAAAATCTTCAATAGAGCTTTTATTGCCACAGGTTTTTCAACTGTTGTCAGTTTCATTTGAATTTAAATAATATATGTAAAGTGATATATCTCCTTAACTCATGTCAATTAAGAGGGGATATTGAATTAATACTCAGATATTTGATGGCCATCTATTTTTACTATTTTCCCTATTCTGCAGAAAGAACGTGATCTGTATGCTTTCTGCTTTTTGGGAAGCAATTAGGAATTTGTAATAATAAATAATCTGATATTTCAGCCTGTCATATCCTCATAGTGACAACTGTGCTTTCAACTGCCCCTTGCTACAACCAAGGCATTCTTCATACGGCATGAAGGATAAAGTCTGAATAAAGACTACCCACATAAAACTTTTTTCCCTTTTAAAATTCCACACTGATCAATGAGTAGGAAGAGAAAGGTTTTCTTTCCCTAGTCATTATTTTTCTTCTTCCTTTATGAATTCTTTGATTCTGACAAAGGTAAACAACAATGGTTAAAGTCCTTCCCACAATTCATAATGAAGATAATTATGAGAACAAGTAGATCAAAGATAACAAACATTTATTAAACATATACTAGTTGGCAGGAACAGATCTAAGTAGGTTATATCAATTCACTCAGTCCTCACAGCAAACCAGTACATACACGATTGTATATATTCATACATAGGAAATAAAACACCACTAACATATATAAGAAAAAAATCTGTTAAATAGCTGGAAGAATAAACACTTTTATAGCAGTGATTACATTTCCAGTATGGCATTAGGATTTGGATTAATGAAAAGGAAAAAAAATAGTTTACAAGGAGAAAACATGACTAATTTTAGCAATTAAAATAAATGTTTTAAAAGAAAAAATATCTAAAGATAAAAGCTTACATAGCTATAAAAATTTAGAAGCAGTCCTAACTTGAATAATAGTCATTTAAAAAGTTATATGTCAGCTGGGCACGGTGGCATACACCTGTAATCCCAGCACACTGGGAGGCTGAAACAGGAGAATCCCGAGTTCAAAGCCAGACTCAGCAATGGCAAGGAGCTAAGCAACTCAGTGAGATCCTGTCTATACATAAAATACAAAATAGGTCTGGGGATATGGCTCAGTGGTTGAGTGCCCCCGAGTTCAATCTCCAGTACCAAAAAAAAAAAAAATCTACATTTATTGAAATGGCTATTATGTTTTTGGCATGATAAAAGCAAGTGAAGATATGGCATACATGCCACGACTACACTTCCTTAAAATATGATGTCTAGCAGAATTTGCTCTACGAAATTAAGAGCAGTCATCCATAGCATAATTAAAAGTAATTTTGACTTTTTTAGCTTTTGCTTTTTTATGTTTTCTGATTATTTGTTTTACAATAAAAATACAAACTTGTGAAATGAAACAAAAAGATTAACATTGATTTCAAAAACAAAGTTATAGCTGGGCGCAGTGGCGCACACCTGTAATCCCAATAGCTCGGTAGGCTGAGGCAGGAGGATTCTGAGTTCAAAGCCAGCCTCAGTAAAAGCAAGGCACTAAGCAAATCAGTGAGACCATTTCTCTAAATAAAATATAAAACAGAGCAGGGGATGTAGCTGAGTGGCAGAGTGCTTGCCTAGCATGTGTGAGGCACTGGGTTTGATCCTCAGCACCACATAAAAATAAACAAAATAAAGGTGTTGCCTAGCATGTGTGAGGCACTGGGTTTGATCCTCAGCACCACATAAAAATAAACAAACAAAATAAAGGTGTTCTGTCCATACACAACTACAAAAAAAAAATGTTAAAAAAGAACAAATATCGGGGGCTGGGATTGTAGCTCAGCGGTAGAGCGCTTGCCTTGCATGCGTGAGGCCCTGGGTTCGATCCTCAGCACCACGTACAAAGCAATAAAATAAAGACATTGTGTCCATCTACAACTAAAAAAAAAAAAAAAATTAAAAAAAAAAAAGAACAAATATCAGGGCTGGGATTGTAGCTCAGTGGTAGAGTGCTTGCCTCTCATGCATGAGGCACTGGGTTTGATCCTCAGCACCACATAAGAATAAATAAATAAAAATACTGTGTCCATCTACAACTAAAAAAATATTTAAAAAAGAACAAATATCATAAAAGGAAATAATTCTAAAACACAAGCAAATATAAACAAGAATATAATATAGCACCAAACAATGGAGAAAGAACTATTGAACAACTGGCATTGGTATACTATGGAGGGTATGTCAATTCAGACTCTGAATTCGTGTCCTAGAGTGAAATCATTTAGACTGAAAGCTTATGTATAAATAAAACATAGTGAAAAGGTAACTACCAAACATGAATTTTTGTCTAAAATATTAAAGTGACATGAGTCATAATTTTTATTATTGGTTAGTATGAATTCCCTGATGGCGAATGAGATCTGAGCCACTACTAAAGGCCTTCCCACATTCCTTACAGTTATAGGGCTTCTCACCACTGTGAATTCTTAAATGGCGAGTAAGGTTTGAGCATTTATTGAAAGCCTTTCCACATTCATTACATTCATATGGTTTTTCATCTGTATGGATTCTCTGATGCTGGAAAAGTTGTGAGTTCTGTGTAAAAGCCTTCCCACATTCGAGACATTCAAAGGGCTTCTCACCGGCGTGAATTCTCTGATGTTGGCGAAGTTGTGAGCTCTGAGTAAAAGCCTTCCCACATTCCTTGCAGTCATAGGGCTTCTCACCAGTGTGGATTCTCTGATGGTTAGTAAGTGCTGAGCCACTGCTGAAGGCTTTGCCACATTCCTTGCACTCATAGGGTTTCTCGCCAGTGTGGATTCTCTGATGCTGAACAAGCTTTGAGCTCTGAGTAAAGGCTTTGCCACATTGCTTACATTCATATGGTTTCTCACCTGTATGAATCCGCACATGCTGAAACAGCTGTGAGCTCTTAGTAAAGGCTTTCCCACATACTTTACATTTGTAGGGTTTTTCACCCGTGTGAATTCGCTGGTGATCAATAAGATTTGAGCAATAACTAAAGGCTTTCCCACACTCCTTACATTCATAGGGTTTCTTCCCAGTATGAATTCTCTGATGTTGAGAAAGGTATGAGCTACAACTGAAAGCCTTTCCACATTCTTTACATTCAAAGGGTTTTTCACCAGTATGAATTTTCAGATGTCGAGTAACATGTGAGCCACAACTAAAGAACTTCCCACACTCCTTACATTCATAAGATTTTTCACCAATATGAATTCTCTGGTGTTGAATAAATTGTGAGTTCTGACTAAAGGTCTTTCCACATTTTTTACATTCATAGGGTTTTTCTTCATTATTAATTATTTGATGTAGAGTAAAGAAAGACTGTTGAATAAATGTGGGTACATATTCCTGAGAGAATACCTCTTGACTTAGATGCCCATTTTGTCTGGCAAGGTGGCTTCTATATTCTAAAACATTTCTAAAGCTGGAGTACTCAAGGCCAGGCTTTGTAAGTCCCATTATCTCCCTCTGGCATGACTCTATTTCATAAACTTCTTTCTTTAGGGATAATAACTTGCTTTCACACATTGATTCCAGGTCTGAAAGAAAAAAAAAAGGCTAGATATTCTTTTCCTTTCCTATTTGTGAAAAGTTAAATTTTATGATAGAAATGGAAAAAAATTAAAGTAAAAATACTGTCTCGGACTGGGGCTGTATCTCAGTGGTAGAGCACTTGCCTAGCACGTATGGGCACTGGTTCAATCCTCAGCACCACATAGAAATAAAGTAAAGGTATTATGTCCATCTACAACTAAAAATATTTTAAATTTTTAAAAAATTGTTTTTAGTTGTAGATGGACACGATACCTTTTTTTTTAATATTTATTTTTTAGTTGTAGGTGGACACAATATCTTTATTTTATTTTTATGTGGTGCTGAGGATCGAACCCAGTGCCTCCCGCATGCTAGGCGAGCACGCTACCACTGCGCCATAATCCCAGCCCCTGGACACGATACCTTTTAAAAAAAATTTTTTTTTAGTTGTTGATTGAACAACTTTATTTATTCATTTATTTATATGTGGTGCTGAGGATTGAACCCAGTGTCTCCCACAAACGAGGCAAGCGCTCTACCACTGAGCCACAATCCCAGCCCCACAATACCTTTTTTAAAATTTATTTTTATGTGGTGCTGAAGATCAAACCTAGTGCTTCACACAGGCTAGGCAAGCTCTTTACCACTGAGCCACATCCCCAGCCTGACAACTAAAAATATTTTTAAGAATACTATCTAGTGGGTAAATGACATAAAATTTGCACAGATACTGTTTAATCTGAAAAAATGGACAAGAAATGAACAGAAATTAATAAGATATAATTCAGGAAGCAGAGTGAGGAGACTATGGAAATAAGTTACCACAATGAATCTCAAATACAGATGTGGGTCAGTATCATATGGAAAAGTTAGTAAAAATACAAAGCTTGAGCCATATACTAAAACATGACTGGTCACATATATACGTCTATATAACTGTGCATGTATGTGTATGTAAGAAAAAGTATATCATCATACTATCTGTATAACAAAACATGGACACTTTTTTGGCCTCCATTGAAGGTCTCTGAAGAGAAATAAATACATGAGGACAATTCTTGGGTATTTCATGGCATAATAAAAAGAAAGTTTAGACTTTTCCCTATTTTTTCACACAGAGCTTCAAAATTCTTTGGAATTTCATGAATGATAGCAGTGTTTTGTTATGCCAATGAGGTGAAACATGGTAGGTTCTTAGCTTCTAGGGACTGGTCACCAAATAGGCCAAGCACATCAGTACAGTTATGGCTTTTTGGCTACCTGATCTCTATCAAGGGGAGAGAGGGTAAAGACTGAGCTACCAATGGTTTAAATAATCATGCCTAGTAAAAAAGAACTCTGGACACCATAGTTCAGTGGAACCTTCCAGCTGGGGAATGCACTGGTGTGCTGGGAGTGTGATACACTTAATTCCACAAGAAGAGGGCATGGAACTTTCATCAGAAGCCATCAAGATCTTGCCCTAGTATGTATTCTTTATACTGAAACTGTAATATTAAATACAGAACTTTCCTGAGTTCTATAAATCCTTCTATCAAATTATTGTAGCTGAGGAAGCCTTGGAAATCTGTGAATTTACAGCCAGTTGGCCATACTGTAGGCAATCTGAGAACTCTCAACACGTGAGACTGCCTTCTAAAGTAAGGGCAGTACTGTGGAGAACTGTGGGTTTGCACTGATATTGTCAAAATTGAACTGCAGCACACTCAGTTGGGGTGGAAACAGAATAAGCTTTATAATAATGGATGTAGTAGATGAAATTTGAAAGCAGTAACAAAGGGTTATCCATATGCAGGATGAGCCAGAGGTAAAGTCTAAGATATTGAACTAAAGTGGCAGATGGAGAAACTCAGAATGGTTTGTGTGCTGAGAATTCAATGAAAATACTGTTTGCCTTGGATTTTGATGATGATGATCTTAGCATAAGAGAGAAGACTGCTCGTGTGCCATCCCAGCAACTGAGAGGGGAGGCAGATAGAGTTTAAGGGAGACAGAAAGGAATTAAGACACAGTATGGCTGGGCATAGCTGTGCATGCCTTTAATCCCAGCAACTCAGGAGGCTGAGATGGGAGGATCACAAGTTTGAAGCAATTTAGCAAGGCCCTGTTTCAAAATTTCAAAAAGGGCTGGGACTAGTGGCTCAGTGGTAGAGAGCCCCTGGGTTCCATCTCCAGTACTAAATGAAAAAAAAAAAGAAGACAGTATAACACTGCCATAGAAAGATGTCAGGAACCAGACTGATGGAAGTTTAGTGCTAATTCTAATAGTTAATTACTGAATGCTATGGTTTAGATATGAGGTGTCCCCCCAAAATTCAGTGTGAGACAATGCAAGAATGTTGAGGTGAAATGATTGGATTATGAGATGTGACCTCATCAGTGGATTAATCACTGATGTGGATTAACTGGATGGTAACTGTTGGCAGCTAAGGTGTGGCTGGAGGAAGTAGGTCACTGGAGGTATGATCTGTTGTTTATACTTTGTCCCTGGTGATCACAGCTCATTCTGTGAGTGAGGCACTAAGCAACTCAGTGAGACCCTGTCTCTACATAAAACACAAAATAGGGTTGGGGATGTGGCTCAGTGGTTGAGTGCCCCTGAGTTCAATCCCCAGTACCAAAAAAAAAAAAAAAGGTCTGAGACATAGCTCAGTAATAAAAGCACCTCTGTGTTCAATCTGCAGGACAAAAAAAAAAAAAAAACCCAAACAAAACCCACCACAATCATGTCACTCTGCTCAAATCATACAATGGATGTACATTTACTTCAGAATAAAATTCAACCCATATCAAGGCCCAAAAGACACTAAATCACCTGCAAATCCACCCTATCCTCCACCTCCGCACCCAGCGCATAAACGCACATATACCTTGCTACTTTCCCATCTCCACTTATGTAATTCTCTTTTTGATCACTGACAACAGCCAAAAAACTTCTCATGCAGTTTCTTTGTTCTTCCCATTCCCTTTCCCTAAGTCTCTTCTATCAGATATCTACTTGTTCCCACACCTCCTTTAGAACTCTATTACTTTATCAGAGAAGCCTTTTCCAACCTCCCTTCATAGCACTTATCACCATCTGATTATATATGTAAAATATATGAATATAATGTATTAATATATAATGTATAGGGGCTGAGATTGTGGCTCAGTGGTACAGCACTTGCCTTGTACAAAAATTTTAAAAATATATATATATATATATAATGTATATTTATATATGTGTATAGTAAAGGAGCAAAAACATTTTTTTTTGTACCAGAGATTGAACCCAGGGGTGCTTATCCACTGAACCACATCCCCAACCCTTTTTACATTTTATTTTATTTTATTTTATTTTTTTTAATATTTTTTTAGCTGTAGATGGACATAATGTCTTTATTTTATTGCTTTGTATGTGGTGCTGAGGATCGAACCCAGGGCCTCACGCATGCGAGGCAAGCGCTCTACCGCTGAGCCACAATCCCAGCCCCTTTACATTTTATTTTGAGACAGGGTCTCACTAAGTTGCTGAGCCTGGCTTTGAACTCATGATCTTCCTGCCTTAGCCTCCCAAATCGCTGGGATTACAGGTGTGTGCCATTGCTCCTAGCAAAAACTTCTAAGACTCTATTTCAATATGGATTAAATCTATGTCTACATATTTAGTCCTTGACCAAAGTTCCCTGACTTCTCTTACTAGATAAGAAGCTATATAAGTATATATTTTATAACATGTAATTACAAATTACATAATAATGGTAATTATAAATCACTAATTATAAATACTACAATATGCCTACTTATAATTGTTAATTATATAACTAATTATAAATTACATAATTATATTTTATAATTATATTACATATTCATATATAATACATATTTTTTATATATGACATGTTTCTTTTCTGCTATGATTTGAATGTATATCCTCCAAATTCAGGTGCTGCCAATGTTACAACATTAAGAGGTAGAGCTCTTCCCTCATGAATGGATAAGGTTCCCTATTGCCCTTTTCCCATGTGAGGACACAGAAAGCAAGCCCTTATTAGAGATGTGAGCACCTTGATCTTGGATTCCCAGCCTCCAGAACTGTGAGAAAATAAATTTCTATTCTTTATAAATTACCCCATGTGAGGTATTCTGTTGTAGCAGCACAAAATGGCCTAAGACATTTTCTCTTCCACCCTCTAGAATATAGGTTCCAGAAGTACAGAGCTTTGAATGTTTTTAAAAAAATTTTTTTTAGTTGTTATTTTATTTATTTGTATGTGGTGCTGAGAATCGAACCCAGCATCTCACGCATGCTAGGCAAGTGCTCTACCACTGAGCTACAACCCCAGCCATTATATGTTTTATATCAATACTATAATCCTAATAACTGGGCCAATGTTTGGTGTATAGTAGTGTTCTTCCAGTTCTCCTACCTCTTCCCAAATTTCTCCTTCTCTGCCACTCTCCCTTTTCAGTATAGGCACGGATTTGTTTTTGCCCCCTAATAATGTCTCTATATACAATGCCTGCAATCACTTCCAAGGCTCCAACTACTATTTAAGTATGGATTAAATCCACTCCCATGTATTTAGTCCATGACTTTCTGCTAAGCACCCTGTTTCTCTTTTACTATTTTATTCTTTTTGAAAGTTATTCATGGATACATTTTAGCATCACTTTTACAGTATGTGTGTGTGTGTGTGTGTGTGTGTGTGTGTGTGTGTGTGTACTGGAAATTGAATCCAGGGTTGCTTTAACACTGGGTTACATCCCTAGTCCTTTATTTTGAGACGCAATCTTGCTAAGCTGCCAAGGTTGGCTTTGAACTTGTGAGTCAGCCCAAGTCTCTGGGATTGCAGGCATGGGCCACCTGACCTAACTAAATTGCATTCTTTTTGTTTTTCTCTTTCCACATTTTAAAATTGATATAAACTATGCATTGTTTTTGCTTTTTTTTTTTTTTTTTTTTTGGTATCGGGGATTGAACCCAGAGGTGCTTAACCACTGACCAATATCCCCAGCCCATTTTCATATTTTTTAGAGACAGAGTCTTGCTGAGTTGCTTAGGGCCTTGCTAAGTTGCTGAGGCTGGCTTTGAACTTGGAATCCTCCTGTTTCAGCTTCCAGAGCCTGTAGGATTACAGGAATGCTAACTTTGCATTCTTAAAGTTTACATAATTAGTAAACTGCAGCACCTGGTAGACTCCCTTACACAAATTAAGAAATAAAAGATGATAAAAGGAGGAAAAATCCAAGACAAACCAGTGAAACAAGGAACTGACAGGCAGCTACAATGAAGACTAGTACTTGGGTACTTGAAATTAAGAGGAATATCTGCTTCTTTTTTTTTTTGGTACTGGGGATTGAACTCAGGGGCACTCGACCACTGAGCCACATCCCCAGCCCTATTTTGTGTTTTATGTAGAGACAGGGTCTCACTGAATTGCTTAGCTCCTCACCCTTGCTGAGGCTGGAGTGTCTGCTTCTTGAAGGGAGTTTCCAGGGTAACATCTCGAAGTTGCTCTTTTCTCACTGACCAGCTGAGTCAGTATCTGTAATCGCTGGGGTTTAGTCATTTCTCACTTACCTGAACATAGGCCTCTCGTAAGCTCTCTGCCCACCATCCAGGGCTCTTTCCCTTGTTCCAGTAAAGAGATCACTTGAGGCTTAGGAATGTAAAGTCCTGCTTATGAGAAAAGATATGGCACACAGTTATGCTGTGGAGAAATGAGATCCAGACCCTTGCTGACCAAGGAACAGATGCCACTACAGGAACAGCCAAAGAAGACAGAGACGAAGCTTCAGCCATAGCCCTTGGAGCTGCCCATTTCCCATGCTTCCTTTTCATTCCAGCTGAAACCATTTATTTGGGAATAAGAAGCAGAAATTCAGCTGATTACTTGAAAAGCTGCTGAGAAATTCACTGTAGTAGAAGCAGACATTCCAGAGAAGAACTCTGAATTATTGGTAGAGATGCCCTTACCCATCGAAACCAGATTGCTATAGTTTTCCAACATCACTTCTCTGTACAAGTCTCTCTGAGCAGGGTCCAGGCACTCCCACTCCTCCTGAGAGAAGTCTATGGACACATCATTGAACACCACTGATCCCTGAAACAATAAACATATATACTAGCTTTGTAATAAAAGAAATACCTCAGCCAGGTACAGTTGCAGTTACCTATAATCCTAGTGATTTGGGAGCCTAAGGCAGGAGGATCTCACATTTGAGGATAGCTTTGGCAACTTAGTGAGACTCTGTCTCAAAATTAAAAATAAAAAGGGCTGGGCGTACATAGTGGCGCATGCCTATACTCCCAGCAGCTCAGAAGGCTAAGGCAGGAGGATCGCAGTTTGAAACCAGCCTTAGCAATTTAGCGAGACTGTAAGCAACCTAGTTGAGATTCTGTCTTAAAATTTAAAAAATTTAAAAAAGGAGGCAGGGGTGTGGCTGTATGTGTGGCTCAGTGGTAGAATGCCCCTAGCCTCAACCCCAAGTACTGCCCCAAAAAAAAGAAAAAAGAAAGAAAAGAAACAGAACAACTTCAGACTATTCTGCTTATATTGTGTACTAATGCAAATGAGTAATTATGTTGGTGTTTCTGAGAAACAGTATCTGACTTTTTTTTGGGGGGGTGGGAGTTCTGTGGTGCTGGGGATTAAAGCCAGGGCCTTGCACATGCTGGGTAAAAGCTCTCCCAATCCTTTTTTTCCTTTTTTCAAATTTTGAGACAGGGTTGCACTAAGTTATTCAGGCTGGCCTAAAACTTGGAATCCTCCTGCCTCAGCCCTCTAAGTAGCTTGGATTATAGGCATGTGCCACCATGTTCAGCCTGAAAACCAGTATCTTTGGATCTCAAAAATAGATGCAAAAATAATGAGATAATTTTACATTAAACAAATGAACAAACAAATCCTGTTTCTGTCCACTGAAATGGCCCAGAGACAATCCTGACTCGGTAGCATGGAACACTCCAAGTCCCTGATTATAGATTTCTAAGTACCACTTTCAGGGAAAGAGCTAATTTCCAGAATTAAATCAGAAATTCTCAGGATGAGAGTGAACATCTTGTTACACCAAAAAGCAAGAAATCCACCATAAACTGTTAGGATCATGCTAAAAAGACTCAGGAACCAATTTTTTAAAAAATATCTTTATTTTATTTATTTTTATGTGGTGCTGAGGATCAAACCCAGTGACTTACACATGCGAGGCAAGCACTCTACCACTGAGCCCCAGCCCCAGCCCCAGCCCATCAGGAGTCAATTTGAAGACGTTTCCCTTGGCCCAAAATGGTATGCCTTATGTATCAAATTATAAGGATAATTACTGAAATGGACTGATGGAGTTAAAAACGTCAAATCCATGTGGTTACAATAATACTGAAAAAACTATTGGTAATTTTTGGAGAATTCTAAGAAGCCAATGCATTATTTTGAAAACTGGTGAATAAATGCCAAGATTTAAATACTCTTTCCCATATGAACTGTTCTTTGGTGTAACCAAACAGTTGATAAGGAAGTTTTGCTTTGTACAGAAGAAGGAATGCCAACATTAAAATACCAGTTTGCAATCCCTAATGAGTTTAAAAATAATTGTCAATGGCTGCTGCATTACAAAAAGAAACAGAACTATATATAATGTGATTCTTTTTTTTTTTAATTTTTTTTTTAGTTGTAGATGGACACAATATCTTTATTTATTTTTATGTGGTGCTGAGGATCGAACCCAGTACCTCATGCATGCGAGGCAAGCGCTCTACCACTGAGCTACAATCCTAGCCCCTATAATGTGATTCTTAATAGAATTACCCTTGATCTGTGAAATATTCTTGACCGAAATATCCTAACTAAAATCTGATCAAGCTTTTACACTTAACTACCAATTTTCAAGAAACATTTAAATGGGACCACAGAGTTGCAATCAGTACAATTCAGACAATGGACAAATGAAGTTTATTTACTTATATTCCAATAAAACTACCGCACAGAAAGAAGAGATGGATAGGGTATCTACAAAATTAGAGACTCAAGAGACATACTAATCAATTGCAATAAACACTCCTTATCTGCATTCTAATTCAAATAAGTGCTTTAAAAATAAGACAATTACGAAAATAGAAACATGACTAGGTATCAATGGCCATAATGGTAATATTTTCAAAAAATAATCTTTGTCTTTAAGAGATACAGATTAATTTCTCTTTGCTTCAAAGCAATCTGTGTGGAGGAATAAAGGCAGAGGAGTAAACATAAAGCTGAATACATGAAAGAAGATTAACTGCGAGTGGACAGCTATCAAAGCTGGTGGTTATGTGGTAGTTCTTAAGATTACTCCACTTGGGCTGGGATTGTAGCTCAGTGGTAGAGCGCTTGCCTTGCATGCGTGAGGCACTGGGTTCGATCCTCAGCACCACGTAAGAATAAATAAATAAAAATACTGTGTCCATCTACAACTAAATAAATATTTTTTAAAAAAAGATTACTCCACTTTTGTATGTCTGAAAAATTTCTGTAATAAAGTTTTGTTTTTAAAGGTAAGTGATGGAAGCCGGGCGCAGTGGCTCAAGCCTGTAATCCCAGCACTTAGGGAGGCTGAGACAGGAGAATCATGAGTTCAAAGCCAGCCTCAGCAATGGCGAGGCACTAAGCAACTCAGTGAGACCCTGTCTCTACATAAAACACAAAATAGGGCTGAGGATGTGGCTCAGTGGTTGAGTACCCCTGAGTTCAATCCCTAGTACCAAAAAAAAAAAAGGTAAGTGATAGAGAACAGTCACAACAGAGTATCTGCAAGATCCTAATCACATGTCTAGAAGTGATTTAAACAAAATTGTGATAGAACTCTCTTGAGGGGGAGGGAAGCAGAGAGTGTGACATGGCAAATCTAAATCTGCATATACCTTGCAAAGAAATAACTAGAAAATACCTAAAATTGATTGATTGATTATGAAACAGTAATATAGGGACATTAATTTAAAATATGGGATAAATTTCATTGCATTAGCTTTTTTTTTTTTTTTTTTTTTAATATTTTTTTTTAGTTGTAGATGGACACAATGTCTTTATTTTATTGCTTTGTATGTGGTGCTGAGGATCGAACCCAGGGCCTCACGCATGTGAGGCAAGCGCTGTACCGCTGAGCTACAATCCCAGCCCCTGCATTAGCTTTTTAAAAGATATGAGGGAGTCTGCCTTTAGAGAGCAGGATCAAGTGGTGATAAAGGCCCTACTTATTAAACACTTCTTAAATTTTTTTGTTTTTTTAAACCTCATTAGCTTTTTTATTTATTTTTTAAAAATATATTTAGTTGTCAATGGACCTTTATTTTATTTATTTATATGTGGTGCTGAGAATCGAATCCAGCGCCTCAGGCATGCTAGGCAAGCACTCCACCACTGAGCCACACCCCAGCCGCAAACCTCATTAGCTTTAAAAAAAAATTTTTTTTTGTATGTGCAGATGGACAGCATGTCTTTATTGTTTATTTTTATGTGGTGCTAAGGATCAAACCCAATGCCTCACACATGCTAGGCAAGCACTCTGCCACTGAGATACAGTCCCAACCCCACTTCTTAAATTTTTTTTTTTTCCGGTACTGGGGATTGAACTCAGGGGCACTCGACCACTGAGCCACATCCCCAGTCCTATTTTGTGTTTTATGTAGAGATGGGGTCTCACTGAGTTGCTTAGCGCCTCGCCATTGCTGAGGCTGGCTTTGAACTCGTGATTCTCCTGTCTGAGTCTCCCTAAGTGCTGGGATTACAGGCCTGCGCCACTGCGCCCAGCTCCACTTCTCAAATTTTTAACATGTAAAATTTGACAAATACAGCAGGGTGCAGTGGCACATGCCTATAATCCCAGTGGCTCTGGAGGATGAAGCAGGAGGATTGCAAGTTCAAGGCCAGCCTCAGCAACTTAGTGAGGCTCTAAGCAACTTAGTGAGACCTTGTCTCAAAGTAAAAAATAAAAAGGGCTGGGATGTAGCTCAGTGGTTAAGCACCCCTGGGTTAAATCTCCAGTACCAAAAAAACAAAACAACAAAACTGATAAATACACAAATTGTACATCACTCTTGTGATTTATTGGCATAAAAACTATTTCCTATTAATATAAATTCTTTTTCTTGTGGCAGAATTTTTTACAATATATATACTACTGGACAAGAATTATAAAGTCCTTTGGAGTTTTGATAGCATAATCTGAACAACTCAGACATTGGCCAAACTCATTGTAATCATCCACCATCTCTATCCTTGTTTCTGAGATAAAAGAAAACTGATGATACATAGAGAAATTCATCACGTGCCAAACTTCCTATTAACTTGTCTCAGTGGATACTGGTACGGTATAGATCTTTATCTCCCAAAGGCCTGTGTATTAAAGGTTTAGTTCTCAGCTGGGAACTATTAGGAAACATGAAGAGGGGGCCTATGAAAAAGTATTCTAGACATTAAGGAGTATGTCCTTGAAGGGGATATTGAACTCCAACGTTTTCCTCCTCTTTTTTTTTCCTTGCGATGAGGTGAACAGTTTTATTCCACCACATGATCCCTGCCTCATCACAGGTCCCAAAGCAACAGGGTCATCTGATCATGGAATTAAACCTCTGAAACTGAGAGGTTTAAAGCAAACTTTCTTTGCTTTATAAGTTGATTACCTTGGGTATTTTTTTATAGTAACAGAAAACTATCACAGATGCCCTAACAAAGTCTCAGAGATCCATATCAACCATTGACACCATGATTTCCAAAGCCTTATAAACCAGGAGATCTTTCAAAAATCTAACATTTGGAGCTACCTACACTGCTTTTCATCATATCTTACTGGTAAATGACAGTATGTAGACACAATCTTAGATTTTCCATGCTTGTTCCCAGCTAAGCTACTTATAGCTCTACTTTATCAAGTTACAGTCCACAAAGGACAATTTCATTTTACAAATCTACTTGTTTCTCTAAATAGATACATTTCCTCTCCATCACAGTCCCTGAGAGAGAGCTTAGGAAAAAAGATGCTCAGTTATTTACTAAAAGAAATAGTAATGCTGATTGAAAAAAAGGACACTGAGGAATGGTATAGGATTATCTAGCTAGTATGAGAGGAAATGGGAACCAGGATCCTGAAGAGGCACAGTTATCCACAAATGTGGATAAAGAAAGGAAATGCAAACATCATTTTTTTCTTTGAGAGAAAGAAAGTTGCCCAAGCTGGCCTCAAACTTGCAATACTCCTGCCTCAGCCTCCCAACAAGCTGGGATTACAGGTATGTGCCATTGTGCCCAAGTCATATTTTCTTTCTTTCTTTTTTAAATAAGTGCATATCAGCAAAGAAAGAAAAGCACTGGCTCACCTCAGCCATGGCTTTCAGTACTGCAGATGATCAGTCCTCCTCAAGGCTGTTCTCCTGAGAAAAGACAATGTTATGAGAAAGCAAGACTAAAAAATCAAAGAAATACTCTAGATATTGCACTGAATTTATAGCTCTCAGGATGGTCAGATAAAACTACCTCCACACTTCCTTGATCTTTTGATACAACTCCATTCTGTGAGAGCATAGGACAAATACTACTACTTTCTCAATTCTAGAAACCACAGGTTTTAGCTGCAGCAAAATAAATAAATGTCAGGAAACTTTTGACTTACTTTAATATGAAATTGGATCAGTTTAAAAAAACTATAGAGATATTTTTCTTGAGACAGTATAAAAAGAAAAGCTTAGGGGTTGGGGTGTAGTTCAGTTGTAGAGTGCCCACTTAGCACGTGTGAGGTCCTGTGTTTAATTCCTAGCACAAAAGAGAGAGGGAGAGAGAGAGTGAACTTCAGGAGTTCCCATATCTTTATGGTTTTGAGTCTTGTTTTCCTTGAACACAGAAAACCCGGCTATTTATTAAAGTTAATGTCTGTGTCTTTCAGGAACATGAAAAAAAATTTTTTTCATATGGATCATACACATTTCTTATTCACATTATTACTAGAATTTTGGTTTTTTTGAGGGGGGGAATGGGGCTAAAACCCAGGGTTGATTAACCACTGAGCCACATTACCATACCTTTTGATTTATTTATTTTCAGAAAGGGTCTTGCTGAGTTTAGGGTTTGGCTAAGTTGCTATGGGAAATAGCAACTATTTTGTTTTGTTTTGTTTTCTAGTTTCCCATGTGGTACTATTTTTCTAATAGCCTTAGAAAAAATGTTAAATAAAATATGTTGATAGTGCTTCTCTCTGATTTTACTGAAAATGATTTTATTATTTCACCACTAGATGTTACAGTTTGTTTATTTTTATGGTTGGAGACTGAACCCAGGGCCACTCTACCACTGAGCTACTAACCCAACTACTATGTATATATAGTGGTTTATAGCAGTTGGGTTCATCTCGACAAATTTCTTCATTCATAAAATTCTATTTCAGTTTGTATCATCCTCCCTTTTCCTTTTCTCCTCCTTCTCCTTCATTCTCCTTTCTCTACTCTACTGATTTACCTGTAGCTTATCTTGCTTCCTTCCTTTCTTTTTTGGTACCAGGGATTGAACCCAGGGTGGTTTAACCACTGAGCCACATCCCCAACCCTTTTTATTTTTTGAGACAGAATCTCACTAAGTTGCTTAGGGCCTCGCTATGTTGCAGAGGCTGGCCTGGAACTGTGGTCCTCTTGCCTCAGTCTCCCGAGTTGCTGGGATTACAGGTGTGCAGCACAGTGCCTGGCTTATATATTTATTTATTTATTTATTTATTTTATTATTTTTTTTTAATATTTTTTTTTAGTTGTAGATGGACACAATGTCTTTATTTCATTGCTTTGTATGTGGTGCCGAGGATCGAACCCAGGGCCTCACACCTGCGAGGCAAGCGCCCTACCGCTGAGCTACAATCCCAGCCCCTATATTTATTTTTTATTGGTTCTTTCTTATATATAAAGGTAAAATTCCCTGTGGCATATTTATATATACACACAGCATGATTTTTAAAAAATTCATTCCATATTTCTTCCCCTTTCCCATCCCTCTTCTCACCCTCTTGAACTCCTTCTTCTATTGTATTGATCTTCCCTGTATCTTCTTTTTCTTTTTTAAATATTTTTTTGGTTGTAGATGGACACAATATCTTTATTTTTATGTGGTGCTGAGGATCGAACCTAGTGCCTCACACATGCGAGGCAAGAACTCTACCACTGAGCTACAATCCCAGCGCCCCTGTTATCTTATTTTGAGGCGGCGTCTCACTAAGTTTTCTTAGGGTATCACTAAATTGTTGAGGCTGGCCTTGAACTTGCAATCCTTCTGCCTCAGGCTTCCAAGTCACTGGGATTACAGGGGTGCACACCACGCCTAGCTTTAATACTATATATATATTTACTTGTTGATGAACCTTTATTTTATTCATTTATTTATATGTGGTGCTGAGAACTGAACCCAGTACTTCACACGCTAGGCAAGCGCTCTACCACTGAGCCACAACCCTAGCCCTTTAATACCTTTTTATCACAGAAGTTTCCAAACATATACAAAAGTAGATTTAAAAAAATATAAAGAACCCTCATGAATCTACTAAACAGATTCAACAATTACTGTTATAGCCAATATTACTTTACCCAGACTCCTACCTACTAATTTCAGGTTACATTTATTTTGTTAAGAGCTTTCAGATATACTTTACATACCATAAGTAAAGGTCATTTTAAGTTACCCACCTTAAGTGTACAAGTCAATGGTTTTTAGTATACTCACCACAATGTAGTTCTAAAATGTTTTCATCTCTCCTAAAACAAAAACCAACAAAACACTCATTAGCAGCCAGTCTCCATTTACTCTTCCTCCCCTAAGTGACCACTAATCTACTTTCTGCCTCTACAAACTTGCCTAGAAGTTTTCAGTTTATATAAATGGTATCATATGTATACTTTGTGACTGGATTCTTTCATTTAGCATAATTTCAAGGTACATTAATGTTGTAGCATGTATCAGAATTCCATTTCTTTTTACGGCCAAATAATATTCCACTATATGAATATGTCACATTTGTTTATCAGCTGATGGGCATTTGGGAAATTTCTACTTTTTGGCTATTTTGAAAAATGCTGCTAAGAACATTCAGGTACAAGTTTTTATGTGAACATGTTTTCAATTCTCTTGGACATATAACTAGGAGTAGAACTGTTGGGTTGTATGGTAATTATTAAAGTTTTTGAATAACTGCCACACTGTTTTCTAAAGTGCAATTTCTCCAAATGCTAACACTATTGTCTTTTTAAAAAAAAAATTTTTTATATATTTTTTTAGGTTGTCATCCTGGTAGGTACAGTGGTTATCTCACTTTGGTTTGTTTTTTTAAAATATTTTCTGGTTATAGATGGACACGATACCTTTATTTTGTTTATTTGTTTTTATGTGGTGCTGAGGATCAAACCCAGTGCCTCACTTGTATGAGGCAAGTGAGTGCTCTACCACTGAGCCATAGTCCAGCCCTCACTTTGGTTTTTTTTTTTTTTTTTTTAATGTTTTTTTAGTTGTTGATGGATCTTTATTTTATTCATTTATTATTTATATGTGGTGCTGAGGATCGAACCCAGTGCCTCATGCATGCGAGGCAAGCGCTCTACCACTGAGCTACAGCCCCAGCCCCTTCACTTTGGTTTTGATTTGCATTTTCCTAATGAGTAATGAAGTAGAGCTACGATACCTTTTAAAAAAGAACCCAACTCTTTAGCATCGTTTTCTAATGTAATTTGCCTTATAATCCATTTCTTTCCCAAATCCTTCCCCATTCATGTTAAAATAGGAGGTAACTCTATTTTCTATTAAGGAGAGGGAAATGACAGTAAGATGAACCCTTTGAATGGCTAAAAGGAGAGGGACAAAATGCATCTTTGCATGATTTTAACAAGGAGAATCAATTGGAGAAGGGAAATTAAGATGGAAAGGGGCTAGGCCCAGAAAGCTCATGTACATACTAATTTTCTCTTGTAGGAAATTCCAGGCTTTCACTTATTTTCATCTGTACCACTCAAATTACATAAATCCAGAGTATACTGCTCAAAGCACCAATTTCTTATCTTTAAATTCTCTGCTCTCGTATCTGCTAATTTTTAGGTGCATAGTCAAAGAAAAGTTAATAATCTCATGAAGTCAAAGAGCTACTGCTGGCTGGGAGCAGTGCCACACACCAGTAATCTCATTTACTTAAGAGGCTGAGGTAGGAGGATTGTCAATTTTGGGGCCCAACCTAGGCAACTCAGTGAGACCTCAAAATAAAAAGGGCTACAAAATAAAAATAAAAAAATAAAAAGGGCTGGAGTTCAGTGGTAGAGTGTCCCTGGGTTCAATCCCCAAAACAAAACAAACAAAAACAAACATCTTAAAAGTCATTATTGACCTAGTCATCCCACTCAGTACATACTGAAAGGACTTAAAATCAACATACTACAGGGACACAGTCACATCAATGTTTATAGCAGCTCAATTCACAATAGCTAAGTGATGGAACCAATCTAAGTGCCCTTCAACAGATAAATGCATAAAGAATATGTGATATATACGCAAAGGAATATTACTCAGCTATAAATAAGAATGAAATTATGGCATTTGCAGGTAAATGGATGGAACTGGAGACTATCATGCTAAGTGAAATAAGCCAATCTCAAAAAAACAAAGGCCGAGTGTTTTCTCTGATATGTGGATGCTAACGCACAATGCGGGGGGATAGAAATTCACTGAATTAGACAAAAGGGAATAAAAGGAAGGGAAGATGGGAATAGGAAAGACAGTAAAATGAATTGGACACAACTTTCCTATGTTCATATATAAATACACAACCAGTGAAACTCCACATCATGCACCATCATAATGGGATCCTAATTAGAATAAATTATACTCCATGTATAGATAATATGTCAAAATACACTGTACTGTCACGTATATCTAAAAAACCAAATTTTTTTAAAAAGTGAAAATAAATAAAGTCACTACTGAAGTTTTTAATCACTGCATAATGAAGTTAGTATTTAATAGCTGCAGGCATCTGTTATCCCCACAATTCATCTCTCCTGAAGAAAGACACACCCACCTACGAATGTGAAATTTCTTGTAAGTCCTGTTTTAATGTTTTAAAAAAGCAGAACATTTTAAAATTCCATAATATATTTATTGTAGAAATGTCTCAGATTTAATCACTTCCTCAATTAATTGCTAATCCCTTGCCTCCAATAATCTGTTAAAGTATGAGAAATTTTTTAAGAGTGAGAAAATCATTCACCATAGGAAAGTTAAATAAAAATCAATGTAAACACAATACTTAAAATGAAAACTTTTAAACTGTGGCACTATTTGAAGTAGCCCAATAATAAGCAGCACTTTTGCTGAACATTAACTCTTAGGTATGACAGGAGTCTCCCATGTTTAGATTTTTATTGAATTCCAGGGAGAAAAGAAGAGAAGGGAAGACAAGAAAAGACAAGCTGGGTGTGGTGGCACACACCTGTAATCCCAGTGGCTCAGGAGACTGAGGCCAGAGGGTTGCAAGTTCAAAGCCAGCCTCAGCAATTTAGTGAGACCCTGTCTCTAAATAAAATATAAAAAAGGGCTGAGGATGGGGCTCAGTGCTTAAGCGCCCCTGGGTTCAATCTCCAGTACCACAAACAAACAAACAAACAAACAAAACCTGGATAGCAGCTGATTCCATGTCTTAGGACAAAAACAAGAGAAAAGAGGGAGGATGGTTTAAAAAGTAGCATGGGCTATGCAGAAAGGACTCTTTTTAAAAGCATTTCCTAACATGGCTCCCACTGATCAAGTAACAAAAGATTTGGGCTGGGGTTATGGCGCAGTGGTAGCGTGCTCGCCTAGCATGCGTGAGGCACTGGGTTCGATCCTCAGCACCACATAAAAATAAAATAAAGATATTCTGTCCACCTACAACTAAAAAATAAATATTAAAAAAAAAGATTTATGCAACAACGTATTAGGAATTCTGCTGCTGCTCTTTGCACTATGATGGAATCTAAGAGAACTATCAACCAATTGAAACATAGTTTGCAAAGTGCTCTAATCTAAGTCCATGACAACACCAGTGAGCAATCAGTGCTGCACCAGCAGACACCAGCAGAGTGTTCTCCAATCCAATTTGGTTTTGACATTATCTATCTGGGGATAATGTCAGATCCCACAGGTTGAGTCCCTAAGACTGCTGCCACTCTCTGCCACTTTAGATGCCAGTCTCAAGCACCTCGTTAACCTGTACTTCTGACAAAAGTATTGGCTGTCAATCCGGGTACCCACAAACTCCTCCTTAGGTTTGATTAATTTGTTTGAGCAATTCAAAGAACTCAGGGAAACACTTTAACCAATTTATCATAAAGGAGGTTACAGAGGATGTGAAGGAAGAGAGAGGTGCAAAGGGCAAGTGTGGGGGAAGAAGCACAGAGCTTCCATGCCCTGTCTGGGACAGCCACCCTCCAGGACATATCCTACAGTCCCGTCATACGCTTAAACACTAGGAAATCATGTAATGTATACCATGGTACTTCTAAGAATGTTTTCAGAGCAGTCCTTTCATAAAAGTCAAAAGCTGGAAACAACCAATATCCAAACTACACTTATCTGTAAAAACAAAAGTGAGGCTGGGCGCGGTGGTGCACGCCTGTAATCCCAGCACTTTCGGGGGCTGAGACAGGAGAATTGCGAGTTCAAAGCCAGCCTCAGCAACGGCGAGGTGCTAAGCAACTCAGTGAGACCCTGTCTCTACATGAAACACAAAATAGGGCTGGGGATGTGGCTCAGTGGTCGAGTGCCCCTGAGTTCAATCCCCAGCACCAAAACAAAACAAAAGTGAGTCAAACAAATATGAGATTGTTTAAGAAAAGCAAGACCCAAAACAGCATCACACAGCACAACCGCATTTTTATAAAATTTAAAAGGCCAAAATAAAGTATATTGTTTAGGAATAAATAGACATATAGAGTAAAAAGAACTTTTCCCCAAGTCAACAAAATATGATATGCTAAGATATGACAACACCACCAAAGTCAGGATACAGGTGACCTAAAAAGGTGAAGAAGATGGGTTTATTCTGGGGGAAGGACTAATAGGGGCTTCTGGAGTCACAATGCAAGTTTTTCTTTCTTTTTTTAATGTAGTGGTTTCCTGTATAACTGCCCCTTAAGCTATGACCATATTTTAAGTATTTTTATGCATGAATCTATGTTCAGGAATTAAAAAAAGAATGCCAAACTTTCAGTGAAAATATAAGAGAGGAAATGGTAAATACCAGAGATTCCATTCTTAAAAATGACTTATACTAGGGCTGGGATTGTAGCTCAGCAGTAGAGCGCTTGCCTCGCATGCGTGAGGCCCTGGGTTCGATCCTCAGCACCACATACAAAGCAATAAAATAAAGACATTATGTCCATCTACAGCTAAAAAAATATTTTTAAAAAAATGATGTGTACTAGAGGTACAAGGGAAATTTATAAGAAGGAAATAGATCAAAATATTGACAGTGGTTATTTTTGGATGGCAGGAATTATCTTTTGCCCTTTGTAACTTCCTATTTTCCAAATTCTTTAAAATAATCATGTTTTAGATGTGTGTATGTGTTTAAAAACAACTTAGTACACAGGAAAAACCTTATCTATTTTCTAAATTAATTTGTGAACATTATGTAGAAGGAAGTCATGGACAATAATGGAATCTGTATGTCCACCTCAGGGTCTCCCATCATTTTCTTGGATGGAAAAATCTGAGAACCAAGTCACTTAATAAGTCTATGTTAAGTAAAGCCATCCAAAAGAAGAAAAGCAAAAAGGAAATCCCAGTGCACCTTATAGTTGGCTTGATCAACTGCCATTTCTCTTTCTTCCTCTGGATATCTCTGGAAGGACAGAGATGAGGAAGAAGAAAAGAATTATTAGATGCCAGGCATTTTTTTGTGACCTAGACTGACCTGATCAGAGTTCACTCTGAACCCACAACTACCACTATGGAAAGAAGAAAAAAGAGGGAGGATAGAGGAGCCTCGGTTGTCCAGAGCATTCTGGTTTGAGAGAACAGTGAAGTCTAGGTCATCCAATACTAGAATTTGTCCTGAACTCATAGGGATCTTTTAGGATAGAGAACAGGAGTCAGAAGAGCAGTCACAGGCACTCCACACCTACATACCCAATGCTGCAGTCACTTATCCACTAAAGGTGAACCCCATCTGCCCTCTCAGGCACACATCACCCAAATTATACCAGTACATGTGCTCACACATAGTCCATCCCAGGATACACAATCACATCCACACATTAACAGAACCCTCCAACACAACACCACATAAAATCATACCGTGAGACACTATCACATTCACTAGAGCCACACAGTCACAATTCCCTCCAGTTCTCCTACTGAGCACTACACACAATCACACATTCAAAATAACACAATGGCCACTAGGACATGTATCTATTACCCTGGCACAATCACATGCACCTTTCAACTGCACACACAGTGCCACATGAAGTTACATAATCACTTTCACACATCCTCACACAGTCACAGGCATCCAGTACACGGAGTGGTCCTAAAATTCATACAGTTATGCACACAAACCTCTCAGTAACAGTCACAGATGCCTAAGCAGATTCTCCACCCCCTCCCCAATACCCAACATGTCACACAAACTGAATACGGTCACACACAATCATATACAGACAGCTGCACGTTGTTAACAAAACTACAGGAATGTGCACACATGCACACACAGCTCTGCGCATGGTCACAATCACAACGACACACCCATAAGAGGAATATAAAATCACACCCGCACACACACTGCGCCCCACAGTCACATAAGGTCACAACCACACCCAGAAGCGCACACCTCGCGACCGCTCCTCCAGTCAGAGCCAGTCCCATATGCCGGACACCCCGGACCTGCCTGGTATGTCCCTTCAGACGCCCAGGGACGCACCTGCGCAGCCTAGTGGAGCCCAAGGTGCCTAGGCCGCTCGTCGCGCACTTTCTCTTCCCTGGAGGCCGAGGGTCCCGCAGGCAAATGAAGCGGTCGACTCGTCCTCGCGGGGGTCTCTGGGAAATGTAGTCCGCAATCGGCCCTCGCGGGGAAGATGGCGCCCATCCTCCTGACCCCTCCCCTCGCACGGTCTGGGTCTGGCCCACAGGCCTGCCCCGCACTCGGAACTGCTGCCCTGAATCTCCGCGGTCGCGATGAAGTCTCCCAGGGAAACGCCCACACAAAGCCGGACAGACACCCTGGACACAAGCTTTCTCAGATGTACAGGCCAACATCAGGTAGTTTCTTGAGAAACAGAAGGTTGCCAGGTTCGGCCGGAAATGAGTGGAGCCGCAAGTACTTCTGGGAAATGTAGTCCGGAGCCGGAAAATGTAAGGCACCGGGACAAGAGGAGAAAAAGTTGCTTTTAAGGACTTTCCCAGCTGAGCCTGCTGGCAGTGAAGACCGACATAACCTGGGTCCTGAACGTTTCTAGGAGTTGTAACCCACTGTGAATTCTCGGGCTGGCTGACAGAATCGCCAATTTTGCATTTCTCAATGATGAGCTGAACCATAGTGTAGGATATACGATTTCATTTATGTGGAATTATCCAGAATTGGCAAGTACAGACACAGAGTATATTAGGTGTTAAGGATTGGCAGAGCTAGGGGAGATTGTGATTGCTCATAGATATGGGACTCCTTTTGGGGAATGATGAAGATATTCTTGAATTAGATAATGATGTTTCCACAACTCTGTGGCTATACCAAAAGCAATCAAATTGTGCACCTTGAAAGAGCTTATTTTATGTTTTGTGAATTATTTATGTGTGTGTATGTATGTGTTTGAGACGTGTCAGCTCTCCTTATGGAAAGCTCCGCCCTTGACCCAGTGCCAAGCCAATAAGGAGAACAAGCATTCCTCTCAAACCAGAGTGCTCTGGACAGCCCATACTCCTCTATCCTCCCTCTATTTTCTTATTAAAGGAGAAACATAGGGAACTCCTGTCCAGGAGGCTGTGATTCTGACAGAGCTTTTAAAGAAATCATTGAAAGACTACATTCCAGCTGTGCCCTGTCAGAGACATAATTCATTTGCAGGCTTGAGAGCTAGCTGATTCTTAGTAATTCAGACCTGAATTACTTCATTGCTGTGGTTTGTGCGCTCAAGGACAGGTAACAGCCTATAATGGGAAGAGTTTTCCCCAAGCTTAGGGTGGGAGAGAAAGAAAAGAGAAAGGGGAGGAGGGGGAATGTCAGTTTTAAAATAAGCTACAGGGGCTGGGGTTGTAGGTCAGTGGTAGAGCGCTTGCCTCCCATGCATGAGGCACTGGGTTCGATCCTCAGCGCCACATAAAAATAAACAACAAAATAAAGATATTTTAAAAAATAAAATAAAATAAGCTACAGTGGTAGAGCAGCAAATTTTATGTTCAAGGCATTAAACAGACCCTTGTTACACTGTATTTCCCTGGCTAGTCTTGAACTCCTGGGCTCAAGTGATTCTCCCACCTTAACTGCCAGAGTAGCTGGCACTACAATCTGGCCCACTATACCAGCAACTGGTTTTGCTACAGGCAGCCCAGACAAGAAACCTGCTTGGATCCAGGCTGGTCACATTCAGCCAACCGCCTTCATAAGAAATAACAGAAAATGGAAAATGAATTTTATGCAGTTTGATCAAACTGGGGAAAAGCAGCTGTATTGCTTCTATGTTGGTCCCACAAAAGCTGCTCCAATTTATAAGAAAAACATCAGTTGATATATACATTTGTAGATTTAGCTAGACTCTTAATCAGAAAGCATGTTGGTCTTAATTTCCTTGGTTTCTGTCTTCAGCATGAGGAAGTTCAGAAGTTAAAAAGTTTGGAGCTTTTTATTTCAAAAGGGGGTCTGTTTCATTTTAAATCAATTTTACTGCTGGGCATTGTGACATACCTGTAATCCCATCAACTTGAGAGGCAGAAAAACCACAAGTTGGAGGCCTCAGCCTCAGAGTGTTAGTAAGACCCTCAGCAACTTAACAAGACCATGTCTCAAAACAAAAAAATTAAAAAGGAAATAAAAAATATAAAGGGGTGGGGGTGGGCTGGGGTTGTGGCTCAGTGGTAGAGTGTTCACCTAGCACGCATGAGGCACTGGATTCAATCCTCAGCACCACATAAAAATAAAATTAAAGCTATTGTGTTCACCTACAACTTATAAAAAAAAGGGGAGGTGAGATTGTCACTTGGGTAGAATGCCCTTGGGTTCAGTCCCCAGTACCACAAAAACAAACAGCACTTTGTTGAACTTAAAGTAAAATGCACCTATTTTTTTTTCCGTGGGGGGGGGGAGCTTTCCAGCAAATGCTAGAAAGCCTACTAGACAAATTCTAGAAGAGCTGCAACACTTTAAAAAAATGCACCTATTTTTAAGTGAACTATTTCATGAGATTTACCACATGTATGTGTATCTGTGTCACTACCACCATAATAAGGCTATAGACCATTTTTATCCAATTTACCCCCAATATTCCTATGACTTTGTTCAATCATTTCCCACTTCCCCACTCCCTAGATGAAGAATCCAATAGTTTACATTCTGTCACTATAGAGTAGTCCTGCCTATGAGTTTTGCTTATCTATAATTTTATATAAATGAGACAGCTAAGTTAGTCCTTGGTGTTATGGGGCTAACAGACATACCAGTAAATGGGGATTTAAAAAGTACAACAGGCTGGGGATATAGCTCAGTTGGTAGAGTGACTGCTTCACATGCATAAAGCCATGGGTTCAATTCCCAGCACCACAAAAAAAAAAAAGAAGTATACCAATCTTCCCAGGCATAGTAGCACATGCCTATAATCCCAGCAGCTCAGTAGGTTGAGGCAGCAGGATCACAAGTTTAAAGCCAGCCTCAGCAATTTAGCCTGACCCTAATCAACTTCGTGAGTCCCTGTTTCAAAATAAATAAAAAAGAGTACCCTGGGTTCAATCCCCACTACCAAAAAAAAAAAAAAAGCTGTATACCTTTGTCTTTTGTTTGTTTGAGTCAGCCTGGAATTTCTGTCCCCTTTGTGCTGCCTCCCTTTGTGTTCAAGCATGAGAATAAAAGCCTTGTTCCGTTTTACCAAGGTGCCTTTGTCTGATTCTTCTAATAGCACAAGAGTCCATGGAGTCACTAACGGAATCACACAGTAGGTGCACATTTTTGATCAGGCTTCTGTTTCTCAGCATGTTGTTGTTGTTGTTTGGTACCAGGGATAGAACCCAGGGACACTCTATCACTAAGCCACATCCCCAACCCTTTTTTTTTTTGGTACCAGGGATTGAACTCGGGCACTCAACCACTGAGCCACATCCTCAGCCCTATTTTGTGTTTTATGTAGAGACAGGGTCTCACTGAGTTGCTTAGCGCCTCGCCATTGCTGAGGCTGGCTTTGAACTCATGATTCTCCTGTCTCGGCCTCCCTAAGTGCTGGGATGACAGGCTTGCGCCACTGCGCCCAGGTTGGCTTTAAACTCTTGATCCTCCTGTCTCAGTCTCCCAAGCCACTGGATTACAGGTGTGGACTGCACCCAGTCCCTTCAACATTTTCTACTGTTAATCTTTGGGGTTTTAGTTATGTAGAAGGTGAACAGTGGTATCAAATTGTGGCTTTGATCTGCATTTCCTGATGACTATGGATTTCAGCACATTCTCATACCCTTATTTATCCTTTTTTTAAAAGGTCTTTTAAGCAGTATTTGGGTTTTTTTAAAATTTATTTGTTCCAATCAGTTATACATGAGAGCAGCTTATTTATCATTTTTAAAGACATATCTGTTAATTTTATTTTCTATTTTAAAATTGGTTGCTTGTCTTATTATTGGGTAGTGTTTTTACTTATTTTGAATAAATAAATAATATACATGTTGCAAATATTTTCTCCCTGCCTGGAGCTTATACTTATTGATGTTTTTGACCATACTGGGGAATGAACTCAGGACCTTGTACGTGCTAGGGTCTACTACTGAGCCACATTCCCAGATCCTTTTAAAATTTCATTTTGAGGGGCTGGGGTTGTAGCTCAGTGGTAGTGTAGTAGCACCCCCTTCTCTACAGAAAATCTTAAGTTTCTCCAGAAATGTTCACCATAATTGATCTTAGGACTATCAGCAAAAGAATCTCTACAAAAGAGTTCAATGTAGTTAAAGTTCCTATTTCCTGTTGCTCTATCTTGGCCACCAGCCTGGAAGAGATCAGTACTCCAGGTGCTAAACACCCCTTTCCTAGTTTTTCACAAACATTTATGGACTATCTAGTATAGTAACAATATAATAGTTTATAGAAGTGTGTTTGCAAATGCAAAGTGTCCTAAGAAAGACAGATCCTTGGGCTGGGGCTGTAGCTCAGTGGTAGAGCACTTGCCTCACAAGTGCGCGGCACTGGGTTCGATCTTCAGCACCACATAAAAATACATACATAAAGCTATTGGGTCCATCTACAACTAAAAATATATTTTAAAAAAATCCTTTAACAAGGCCGCTGGTCTTGAGCTGCAGCTTCACAGAGATGTTTACATTTCAATATAAGAGATGTTACTAACTGGGCTCCATGGTAACAGCTGGCAGGGGGAGGTAAGAAAGGGGAGAAGAAGCTCTCCCCTTCTCAGGCACTGTCCTTGAAGTGTTGACTTACCCAGAACAGTGAAAGAAAAAGCTGCTTCTGTGTGAACTTCTGCATATTGTGAACTTCTGAGCCCCTTCCCCTATACACTGGGTATAAAGTTCTGAAACTGCCTGAACTTGAGCTTCAGGGGGTCTGATTACAGCAAAAGTTTTACCCTCTGAACCTGGCTGCAGTCAACTAAATCTGCTTCCTGTTATCTTTGGTACCTTGCCTTGTCTGTCCCTACCATAGTAGAGTGCTTGCCTAGCTCATGTGAGGCACTAGGTTCGATCCTCAGCACCACATAAAAATAAAATACAATAAAAGTACATCTACAACTTAAAAAAATTGTTTTTTTTAAATTTCATTTTGAGACAGGACCTCCCTAAGTTACTGAAGCTGGCTTTGAACTTGTGATCCTCCTGAGGCAGGGGGATGTGTGACTGCACCTGGCTCCTCTCAGTTTCTTGATGTTGTTTTTCAAAAAGCAGTTTTAACTTTTGATGAAATCCAATTTATCACCCTCATTTGGGATTCATATTTTGCATTGTTTCTAAGAAATGTATTCCCACCTCAGTGTTGTGAAGAATTAGTCCATTGCTTAATTCCAGAGGTCTTGAAGTTTTAATGTTTAGGTCAGTGATCCACTTTCAGTCTTTGTGTGAAGTAAAGATCAAAAGTCCACTAAGGGGCTGAAGTGATAGCTCAGTGGTAGAGCACTTGCCTCGCACATGTGAGGCACTGGGTTCGATCCTCAGCACCACATAAAAATAAATAAATAAAGACATTTTGTCCATGAATAACTAAAAAATATTTTTTTAAAAAAAGTCCACTAAGGGGGCTGGGGTTGTGGTTCAGTGGTAGAGCACTTGCCTAACATGTGTGAGGCACTTGGTTCGATCTTTAGGAGCACCACATATAAATAAAAAGCCTATCAACAACTAAAAAACAAACAAAAAAATTTTTAAAAAACTCTACTAAGGCTGGCTTTGAACTTGCGATCCTCTTGCCTCAGTCTCCTGAGCCGCTGGAATTACAGCCTTGTACCACCACCCTGGGCTGTTATTTTTTTCCATGTGGAAATCCAATTGTAGCACCATTTGTTGATGAAACTATCACTTTCCTCTTGGATTATCTCAAAAACTGGGTAAGGCAGGATAATAGTCCACTCAAAATGCCTATATCCTAATTCCTGGAAGATGTGACTATATTACTTAAAATGGCAGGAGGAATTAAGTTGCAGGTGGAATTAAAGTTGCTAATCAGCTGACCTTAAAATAGGGAGATCATACTGTATTATCCTGTTGAGTCTGATGCAATCACATGGGTACTTAAATGAGGAAGAGAGAGACCCTAGTGGGTATGATAGTGGCATGAAGTGGGAAAGATTTGACTGGCCATTTTTTATTTGAAGATGAAAGTTATGAAATTTTTGAACTTGTAAAAGGGAAGAAACATATTCTCTAGGGCCATGAGAAAAGAATGCAGCCATACCAACTCTCGATATTAGAATAAGAATATTTGTTTCAGACTTTTGACCTACAGAACTGTAAGGTAACTTCTTGTTTTGAGCCACTGAGTTTGTGCCAATTTGTTAAGAGCAACCATAGTGATCTATACAGCACCTTTATAAACAATCAATTGCTTTTTTATTTTATTGATATAATGTACTACATTAATTCATTTTCAGATGTTACACCAACCTTACCATTTATAAGAAAGACCTAACTTGGTCATGGTGTGTCAACTTTATCTGTTACTGAGTTGAATATGCTAGTATTTCCTGAGAATTTTTGCATCCAAATTCATAAGGTATTATTGGTCTATAGTTTTCTTGTGATGTCTTTAATTGGCTGTGGTGTCAGTGTCATTCTGAATTCATAAAATGAGTTGGGAAGTGTTCTCTTCTATCCTGTTTTTGGAAAGTTTTGTCAAGAATTGTTATTAATTTTATAAATATTTGGTAGAGTCAGCAATGAAGTCATCTGTGTCTGAACTTTGCAGGAAATTTTATGAAAGCTAATTTAATCATTTCTTTTATTACGGCCTTTTCAGATGTCTGTCTGAGTCACTTTTGGAAGTTTGTGTTTTGTAGGAATTAATTCATCTCATTTGTCCAATTAATTGGCATGTTATATAATAATCCTTTAAAATCATGTAACATCTGTAGAAATGTCTCCATTTCATTTCAGATTCTACTAACTTGAGTCTCCTGTTTTTTTCTCTTTGATCAATCTTGCTAAAGATTTGTCCTTTTTTTTTTGGTACCAGGGATTGAACTCAGGGGCACTCAACCACTGAGCCACATCCCCAGTCCTATTTTGTTTTATTTAGAGACAGGGTCTCACAGAGTTGCTTAGCACCTCACTGTTGCTGAGGCTGGCTTTGAACTCGCAATTCTTCTGTCTCAGCCTCCCAAAGTGCTGAGATTACAGGCATGCACCACCACAGCTGGCCAAGATTTGTCAATTTTATCTTTTCAATCAGCTTTTGGTTTTGTTTATTTTTCTCTTCTCTATTTCATCAATTTCTGTTCAAATCACCATTTTTTCCTCCTTCTGGGTTGTTTAAATTGCTCTTTTCCAGTGTCTTAGGTGGAAGCTAGGTTATTGATTTGAGATTTCTTCTTTCTATCCTTTTTCTTTTCTTTTGGTACTGGGAAATGAGCCCAGGGGTTAACCACTGGGCTACATTCTCAGCTGTCTTGAGACAGGTTCTTAGTAGGTTGCTTAGGGCCTCGCTAAGTTGCTGAGGTTGGCTTTGAATTTAGTTTCCCCTGCTTTAGTCTCCTGAGCCAAAGATTTGTTCTTTTTTAAAGCACGCATCTTAGAGCTATAAATTTTCCTGTAAGCACTGCTTTAGGGATTTTCATTGACTTCAAAGTATGTTTTAATTCCATTTGTAATTTTTTCTTTATCCCATTGGTTAAGAATGTGTTCAATTTCCACATATTTGTGAATTTTTCATTTTCCTTCAGTTATTGATTTCTAATTTTATTTCCTTATGCCTAGACATCCTTTTCTTATTTTTATCCTTTTAAATTCATTGAAGTTTGTTTTCTGCTGTAGTATAGAATTTTCCATGTGCACTTCATAAATGTATTTTCTGTTGCTCTGCAGGGTTCATAACTGTTAGCTAGGTAATTGTAATGCTCAAGTCTATTTCCATGTTGATTTTCTGCCTAGCTCTACTGGGTATTGAGAGTGGGGCAATAAAGCCTCCAACTATTAATGTTGAATTATCTATTTCTTTGTCATTTTTTGCTTCATGTACATTAGGGCTCTGGGAGATGGGAATGAGCTCAGTGGTAGAGCACATGTTTAGCATGTCCAGGGTCCTGGATCCAATTTCTAGCACTGTCCTCATATGTATGTGAACATGCATGCATGTGCTGTTACTAGATGCATATATAACTTATATCTTCCTGGTGGATTCATTGTAAAATGTCTCTCTTTATCTCTACTGATAGGTGACACATACCTGTAATCTTAGTGGCCCAGGAGGCTGAGGCAGGAGGATCATGAGTTCAAAGTCAGTCTCAGCAACTTTGCGAGACTGTTAGCAACCTAGTGAGACCCTGCCTCAAAATAAATAATAAATAAATAAAAAGGGCTGGGGATATGGCTGAGTGGTGAAATGCCCTTAGATTTAATCCCTCATTAAAACAAACACACCAAAGCAACAACAACAACAACAACAACAAAACTCACTTATAGAATCTCTGTAAAACCTTTTGTGGGGGCAAATCTGACAGTTTTCTTCTCTATTTCTTCTTTGTATAGTGGTCTATTTAGACTTTCTATCTTGACTGGAATCAACTTTGATAACATACATTTTTCCACAAAATTATCCATTCAACTTTATTTGTACAAAACTGTACAACATAGTTGCTTAGGACTTAAAAATGTTCTTTTAATGATTTTCTGTTATTTTTCAGTTTGTGTATTTGTCTCTTTTTCTGTATTTGGTTTGCTATGGCTTTTCTACTTTATTGTTAAGCATCTTCCCAATCTAACACACACACTGTAGACTTTTTTTTTTTTTTTTTTTGGTACTGGGGATTGAACTCAGGGGCACTCGACCACTGAGCCACATCCCCAGCCCTATTTTGTGTTTTATGTAGAGACAGGGTCTCACTGAGTTGCTTAGCGCCTCACCATTGCTGAGGCTGGCTTTGAACTCGCAATTCTCCTGTCTCAGCCTCCCTAAGTGCTGGGATTACAGGCTTGA
>CM053414.1:40361539-40379702 GCA_028644305.1 Xerus rutilus
ACCTAGGTTGGAATAATTTCTTACTTACATGTTTCTTAGAATTCATTATTGAAACCGTTTCTCTATATTATATCAGTCAGCAAACTACTGCTCCCAAGATTGTTTGGTCCCTTTTTAAAATTCAACCTCTCTGATCCAGATTTTTAAAAACCAGGGAAACCATTTCAGACTTGGAACCCAAGGAGATTAACTCTCCAATTTTGGGATTCCTAAATCAGATGACACTTGAATTCAACTGTGAGGTTGTTAGTTCAGTGATTCTCCCAATCACCAGTGCCCTCCCTGTGACACTGCCAACCAATGAATAGATAGGAGTGGGAAGGGATCCATCTGGACAAAGGCAAGCACAGAGTTATAAATAATTATAGGCGTGGTGGCACAGGCCTATAATCCCAGGGCCTTGGGAGGCTGAGGTGGGAAGATCACCAAATTCAAAGCCAGCCTTAGCAATTTAGGGAGGCCCTAAGCAACTTAAGTAGATCTTGTCTCAAATAAAAAATAAAAGACGTGTTGGGGATGTGGTTCAGGGGTAAAGCACCTTTTGGTTCAACCCCTGGTACCAATAAAAAAAAAAAAGAAAGAAAAAAAAATCCTCTTAAGTAATCGTTCTTAAAAGAAAAATGTATGGATTGGGTATTTTATCACATCACAAATGTCCGTTTTTATATAAAAACCATGGCTTAAAACATGAAGATGTTAGGGGCTGGGATTGTGGCTCAGTGGTGCAGCGCTTGCCTTGCATGCGTGAGGCACCGGGTTTGATCCTCACCACCACATAAAAATAAATAAAATAAAGATATTGTGTCCATCTACAACTAAAAAAGATATTTAAAAAACCATTAAGATGTTATAATTGGGGCTGGGATTGTGGCTTAGTGGTAGAGCTCTTGCCTCGCATGCGTGAGGCATTGGGTTCGATCCTCAGCACCACATAAAAATAAAGATATTGTGTGTCCATCTACAACTAAAATAAAAAATAAAAAAAGATGTTATAATTGGTGAGTTGCTTTCACTACAAATGAAGTAAAATCGATATCAGCATCTTACAGATAAAGATTCAGAAGTTATTGTCTCACGCACAAACCTGGTCACCCGTTGAAGAACATTCAGTAATCACAGACATATATAGAGCAATCTGTTTCTCCTTCATTCGGCAACTTCGAAGAAATGGTCATTAACCTCTTAGGGCCTCACATCACCAGGCGCTCCTCTGCCCTATTCTTTTTCCTGTTCCCCAGGCTACTTTTGGCTATTTCACGTCTATCCGAGGCTGCTCAACTCCTCTGCTTCAGTATGCCTGGTGGGGTCCAGGCCTGAGAAATCTAATTTACAGAACCCACTTAGCCAAGCGCAGGTCTCAGGCCACAGTGAAATTGGCGACCTCCTCATGCCCAAGACAAACTCAGCATCTCTGAAAGGGACTAAACTCTGTGGCCCAGCTTTAGCACGATCCAACCTCCCTTTCTCCAAATTCTGGGCCCCAGAAGGCCCTGAGATTTCACGTATGTGGTTCTTGCCTGAACTTCACGTCCTTTTTATGGTTCACGGTGCAGAAAAAGGTCAGCCTCTACGTGTCGGTCCCTCCAGAAAACCCTTATGTCTCGGTGCCGTCTTGTTCGCGCCGTCTAACTCTGGACTACATTTCCCAGAGGGCTCTGCGGCTCGACTCCACTTTCGCGAGAACTCAGCCTTCTTTTCCCGCGCTGGCAGAACTTCAACTCCAGCAAGAGAGCCACTCAGGACTTTGATAGGACCGTTTGTGCGAGAACGGCTGGGAGCCATCCCGGGAGTCATTGGAGGTGCGGAGATCGGAGCCCAGGCGGGAGCGGGGCTGGTCCGCAGCGTCCGGCTTTTGTGGGGGGGCGGTCTGAGCAGAGGTTGTGACTGTGTGTGTGTCGGAGGGTGTGAATGAACGACTGTGTAACGGACGTGCGGTGCTGTGAGTACGGACAGTTAGGACTTTGACGGCCGCGGTGTTCCTGTGGTGGGTAGGTGATTGTGACGTTGCGGGGTTCTGTGAGTGGGTATGGAAAGCCCGTGACTGCCCTGGTGTGACTGTGTGCGCTCCCTGGGATCGTATCTGTGACCAAGTGTCTACCACAGTGCAATTTGGGTCTTAGAAGCGCAGCGCGTCTATAATGTTCATTCCTGTGCAGTTGTGATTGTGACCATGTTGACTGTGGCACTGTGTGTACTGTAATGAAATGTCTGATGGGCATTGAGACTCTTAACGCTGTGCCCCGGGAGACCTCTATACGTCCGAACAGGTGCTGGTCTTGGATAGCCCCTCACTGCCACAGTCTTCTGACTTCCATCCCCTTTGATGACTAGGGTTGGGAGTGTGACAGTGTTTAGGCAGGGTTTGCCAGGGAATTGTAACGGACGCTTGTATCAACAGTCGTTTCTAGCCTGAGGTTGGGCCACCTCATCTGTTTGTCTCAGTCACAACTACGTGTTTTTCTTTGTGCTGGGGACTGAACCCAAGACCTTCTGCCTAAGCAAGCGCTGTACTAGAACAGGAGTAGTGAAAATATGAAATAGGTTGTTTGTGTTTGCAAGATATGATCTTTGTACTCAAGTAGTCCAGAGTAGTAATCTTTAAACTTAGAGACGTTTGCATGAGGCAAAATCTCTTCCAATGATAAACACAAACTTTTCGGCTCCTCTCCCCCAGTAGTTTCATGAGAATCACAATGACTGACACCAAAATATCATCATCATCATCATCATCATCATCATCATCATCATCATCTTAGGCAAGCACTATACCCCTGTGCTACATTCCCAGTCCAATAATATTTAAAAAGTTAAAGCAGGTGGCTGCAGTTGTAGCTCAATGGTGGAGCGCTTGCCTTGCCTGCGTGAGAGGCACTGGGTTCAAGTCTCAGCACCACATATAAATAAAAATAAAGTTTTATAAACAACTAAAAAATATGTTAAAAAAGTTAAAGCAGAGTCTAAAATCACAGACTGGACATGACCTTAAGATGATACCCCCAGGGCTGGGGCTGTGGCTCAGTGGTAGAAACCCATGCGTGAGGCACTGGGTTTGATCCTCAGCACCACATAAAAATAAATAAATATATTGAAAAAAAAATAATAAAAAAAAGATGATACCCCCAAACAACAGTGGGAAATGTTTAAGCAAATCATGCCATATCCATGTAATAGAATTGTTGAACAATGAAAATGCTTATGGTCTATATTAAGCTGTGATAAAAAACTATTCAAGAAATAGTTATATCGCAATTAAAACCATTTTAATAAAAGAGATAGTTATAAGATTTTGTGAGGAAGTGATTGAAAAATTATTTACTTTGGTAGTTAAGAGAAGAAGGAGAGAGAAAAAAGCCCTGCATTTTATTAAGCCACTACTATGTTTTATGCTTTTCTTATACTATTTTACTTTATTTGGAAGTTCTACTTGCCTGAATTTATCAGAAATATTGTCATGGTAAAGTTACTCATCTCAGTATATCAGGGAGATTTTTTAAAAAGTAAAATAAGTATTTTAATTAAAAAATTAGGTATTTGCTACATTAATTTTCTTGATGATTCCCATTCATGTCACAGCCATGTGTTTCCAATATATTCATTCATAATTTTATGGACATTTAGGATGCTCCTACCCTGTCACTGACCATTTATTTTTCACAAAATGAAATTTTTTTTTTTTTTGGTACTGGAGATTGAACTCAGGGGCACTCGACCACTGAGCTACATCCCCAGCCCTATTTTGTGTTTTATGTAGAGACAGGGTCGCACTGAGTTGCTTAGCACCTCACCATTGCCGAGGCTGGCTTTGAACTCGTGATTCTCCTGTCTCAGCCTCCCTAAGTGCTGGGATTACAGGCTTGAGCCACTGCGCCTGGCTTGAAAATGGTTTTATGCTTTGTTTTTCTGACTAAAGTATTGCAGACCTAATGAAAGAAAATAAAACTTAAGATTATAAAGAATTGGATTTAAATTATCTATAGTTCCATATAGTAACCATTGGTTTGAAAGATGTATTTCCATTTTTTTCTTACATTAATATGTAGTTTAATTAAGATAACATCTACTATTGTTACTTCTTTGCTCCTTTCAATAGTGCAGAGTACAGATCTTTTCCTCTTTATGAATAGGCATCATCTTTATTGTTAATCATTGTATTGAATTTTGTCACTTTAATGTATCATAATTTATCTGACTAATTAGCTAGTTGAAGGTTGTATTATTTCAGGTTGAGTTTTATAAATTTTCTCTGTGCAGCATTCTTGTAAATATAGTTTTGTGCTCTTTATATTTCTATGCATCCATCCTGAGGATGGTTGATTATATTTCCTCAGGATGGTTGCATAGAAAGATAATACCCTATCCTAGTACTTCTTCCCATCAAAATTCTATTCTCTGCCAAGCAGGGTGGTATATTTCTCTAACCCCAGTGACTTGGGAGGCTGAGGCAAGAGGTTGAAAGTTCAAAGCCAGCCTGGGCAACTTAGACCCTGTCTCAAAAAAATAAAAAGTAAAAGGACATGGTATGTAGTTCAGAGGTAAAGTGTCCCTGGGTTCAATACCCAATAGTACCCCCTCAAAAAATTCTATCTACCCAAACTCTAGATCACATTCCCTTATCACACAAAATTTTTCTAAACCTCCATCAACTTCATAAGCATTATATTCTCTGGCCTCCCAAAGAATGTTTCTCATTTCCTCTCTTTCTTATATTTTGTAGTTCTGGGAATAGAACCCAGGGCCCCACACATGCTAGGCAAGCACTCTACTACTGAGCTACATTCCTAGGCTTTCTAATATATTTATAGATTATATATATTTATATTTATATATTATTTATAATATATTTATATATAAATTTATAATATATTTATATATTATTTTCTAATATAATATATTTTCTAATATATATTTTCTAATATATAATATATATTTTCTAATCTATTATATTAGAAAATATAATATTTCTCTAATATATTTTCCTCTAATATCCTCAATATCCCATGATTAGTTTTTTCACTTGTGAGATGACATTCAAACTCCTCAGGAGATTATTCTTCAGAATCATGCTCTGATCATCACCTCTGCTCCAGTCTCATTACTCATTTCCAAGTCACTCTTCCATTCCTTTATCTGGTTATAATAAATCCCTGGATGTTTATCAGCATGCTTTTGCCTCCTTTAAGCATGTTGATATCTCTGCAGGACATAATTTGATTTACAAAATTGATTCCTTTTCCCTCCCCCTTTCTCTCATTTTTAAATTCCTAGTGAAATGTGGGAAACAAACAAACAAACATGGCATTTTTTTCTAAGAAGGGTCTGAGAGCAACAAGTTATGGTAGAAATAGGTTTGGTTTTAGAGCCACAAAATGCTAAGTTCTAATCCCATCTCAGAAGTCTGTACAGGGCCATAGAGAAATATATTAAATATCACCATTGTGGGAGGCGGTGAGAAAAATCCAGAATACGGGGAATTTTGAACAGTAGATATCAGGTTTATATCCAATATCAGATTCAATAAATAAATGCAGGGGCAGATGAAGAAGAAGAGGTGACTCTGTTAGGTAAAAAGAAAGTATATGTCAGCCAAAGGCTATGTATGAATTTGTTTAGATCCTGACTTGAACTTCTCTTGTGCATGTAGGAGCCTCAGGATTCCTAGAACAAGCAGGAGGAAAGAGGGGCGCTGAAGCCTTGTGACAGCTGTAACCTATGATCTACAGTATGGGAGACATCCATTATGTTCTACATTCCCCCACAACCTCCAGTGTTTATGTTGGGTGGCAAGCAAGGGGAAGGAAGGTGGGACTTGGAGAAGAACAAAAGATCTTTTTAAAAACTTTATTATTGGGGCTGGGGCTGTAGCTCAGTGGTAGAGTGCGTGCCTAGCATGCGTGAGGCACTGGGTTCAATCCTCAGCACCACATATAATAATAAATGAATAAAATAAAGATCCATCAACAACTAAAAAAATACATATATATACTAAAAAAACCTTTATTATTGCAAAGTATAATGTAGATTCAGAAAACTGCACAGTACAGAAATAGCTTCATGAATTGTTTTAAGACAATATCCTCATATTGATAACAATCATATTTAACCTGAGTCTGAGAGCTATTAGCAAATCTGATTTCTCATTGCACCTTTTTCCTTCCCCAGCTGTGTCTTCTCTAAATTCAGCCTGTCTCCAAGAAAAGGAAGAGTACAGCTGAAGATAGAAGAACGAATCGTGAAACTGAATAGTGGTTGTAATTATAAGTCATGGCTGAGGTTATAGTTGTTTTCTCTCTCCTTCCAGATTATAGTCATTTTCCTCCCAGGCCATAAATACTAGGTTTCCTTATCCTGAAGTGTTCTTCCTGAGTCCCATCCAGGAGGCTGGACGAAGCTACTCCCTTCCAGTATGAGTCCCACGTGACAGCTGTGTTCCAGGGCTTCCCTTACATACTGCTGTCCTGTTACACCAGTGTTCACGTGTCCATTTAGTAAATCCATCAGCAGCTCCTGTGTGCTCAGTCTTATAGTGGGAGTACTTTCTTCAAGGAACTGTGATGTTACCCCTCTTCAGATTTGGGGTTTAGTGAAACAAATATATGATGCTTTTCATAAGTACTACATGGCTTTGTCCTTTCAGGGAGTAGTGACGTTCAGCGATGTGGCTGTAGACTTCTCTCAGGAGGAGTGGGAATATCTCAATCTGAAGCAGAAAAATTTGTACAGAGATGTGATGTTGGAGAATTATAGCAACTTAATCTCATTGGGTAAGGATATTTGCCCCAAGTAATTAAGTATCTGCTACCTGGAATGTTTCTGTCCTTAGCTATAAATATTCTGAATTTGTGACTGATTGTCCATTTTTCTGGTTCTGAGTAGAGAAGCTTGAATTTTGTAGAGTTGGAAATGAGCAGCTTCTTTGCATGTTGCTGAAGTTTCATCTTCCTCATCTTTTAAATAATCTTGGCCCATTTCTCTGAGGTTTTTTCTTTTTTCACTAGGGAATTGGGTCTCAATTTTGGACATCTTTGGGATAACTAAATCCTGTTTCTTTTTTATTTTGTTAAAAGGACTGTCTCTTCTGAAACCAACTTTGATCTCCTTTTTGGAACAAGATAATGAGACCTGGATTGTTGAGAGAGAAACACCGAAAGACCTGTACCCAGGTGGGTGAGGGAAATTGAGAGGGGATTAAGCTCTTGCATGAACAGACCACCTGCTCAGTGAGATGGTAACTCCTAGGAGAAACTGTTCAGAATGTTCTTCTAAAAAGGAGGTATCCTTATTTTTCCCCCTATAATAAAGTGTTCTATCTGTAATTAAGATATAATTCCCTGTTCCTCTTTTGCTTTTAGACTTTAGTAGGTTCTCCATGTCTTAATGTATGTATCCTTTTCTCCTGAGCATTATTCTTATTTTAGTTAACTTTCTGATCATCTGTTCCCATTTCTTCATTTCTTCTTCTTCTTTTTTTTTTTGTACCAGGGATTGAACCCCAAGTGCTCAACCACTGAGCCACATCCCTAGTCCTATCTTATTTTTATTTTGAGGCAGGGTCTCACTAACTCCTTAGGGCCTCAAAAGGTTGCTGAGGTTGACCTTGAACTTGCAATCCTCCTGCCTCAACCTCCTGAATTGTTGGGATTACAAGTGTGTGCCACCACGCGTGGCTGTTCACATTTCTTTACTAGTTTCTCTTCAACATGAAATTCATTTATTCTTTTAAAACATTTGTCAGATCATTGAATATGTTAATTTTTGATTATGGAAATAAAACACAATTTCCCTCCTTAGCCTTTTTTTTTTGTGTGTGCCAGGGATATTAAACCCAGGGGTCTTTATCACTGAGCCATATCCCCAGCTCTTTTTATTTTTTATTTTGAGACAAGGTCTCACTAAGTTGCCTAGGGCCTTGCTAAGTTGCCAAGGCTGGCTTTGAACTTTTGATCCTCCTGCCTCAGCTTCCTGAGCCCCTGGGATTACAGGTGTGTGCCAACGTACCCAGCCCACCTTTGCCATTTTAAGGTATTAATATTGTGCTTGCTTTGGCAGCACATGTACTAAAATTGGAATGATACAGAGAAGATTAGCACGGCCCCTGTGCAAGGATGACACACAGATTCATGAAGCGTTCTATGTTTTTACATAGCAGACAATCATGGATATACAGCACTTCAATGGGCTTACAATGGCCATGAGACATGTGTAGAACTTATTTTAGATCAGGAAGTTTTCCAGAAAATGGAAGGAAATGCTTTCAGTTCTTTGCATTGTGCTGTAATAAATGACAACGAAAGTGCTGCTGAGATGTTATTTGATAGATTAGGTGCCAGCATTGTGACCACCACAGATTCAAAAGGAAGAACTTCTCTGCATGCAGCTGCCTTCACAGACCATGTAGTGTTTACAGCTACTGCTCAACTGTAATGCTCAAGTCAATTCTGTGGACTTTTCTGAGAAAACACCTCATGATGGCTACAGAAAATGAACAAACAAATATAGTTGAGATGCTGGTTAGCAGTGCTAGTGCAGATCTGACTTTACAAGATAACAGTAAAACACCTCCCTCCATTTGGTTTGTGGCAAAGGTCACAAAACTAGTGCCTTGTTAATACTGGAAAAGATATCTTAGAAACCTCAAACCAATGCACTCTTGCAAACACCTCTGCGTGTTGCTGCTCGAAACGGGCTAACAATGGTGGTTCAAGAACTTTTGGGGAAAGGATCCAGTGTCCTTGCAGTAGATGAAAATGGCTACACTCCAGCTTTGGCCTGTGCTCCAAATAAGAATGTGGCTGATTGCCTGGCTCTCATTTTGGCCACCATGATGCCTGTCTCATCAAGTAGCCCTTTATCATCCCTGATGCTCACTGCCATTAGTTGTTATACTAACACCTCAAAAGCAGTGAGCTATAAAGTCTTGCCTATCATAAGGAATGAATGTAACTCCTACTGCAGTTTCAACAATATCGGTGGGGAACAGGAGTGCTTATACACCGATGTTGATGAGCTTAATGAGTCTGATTCTGAGACCTACTGAGAAGCTAAGCAAAAGATCTAAGGAAGGAGTTCTGACACTAAAGCTGCAAACTGTGCTTCTTCATGAAAAAAGCCCTTTGTTATTCAAACTCAACCTAAGAGGAAAGAGTACACAGTGAGCAATTATAAGAAATGTGATGACATTAGGAAGAATTTTAAAGGCAAGTTTGGCAAATGGAACATCTAGATTCTTGAAATAGACTTGACCAGAGGAAAACACATCGATGTTAGATTGCTTTGTGGCATTTTTAATTTAGCTTTGCAGTGCCAGAAATAATTTGGGACACTGTGCACCCTAACCTGCTTACCCAAGCAACACTATTGTAAAAGAAGAGATAAGAACACTAGATTTAAATTTTTTTAAATTTTTTTTTAGTTGTCAGTGGACCTTTATTTTATTTATATGTGGTGCTGAGAATCAAACCCAGTGCCTCACACATGCTAGGCAAGCGCACTACCACTGAGCTACAACCCCAGCCCATAGATTTAAATTTTATCAATAAAAGTACAACTAAATTTAAAGGCAATAAAAGTTTGGTACAGTAGACATTATGTGCACAGCAAATTGCCAAAGTACCAAATAACTTAAAGATTTTTTAATAGAATGCCATTTTGTGGAAATTGGAGTAGGTGAAGTGAGACTTTCAAATTTCAGTATTTGAAACCAAATTTCAGTATTTCTGAAAATGAAGTCAAGATTTGGTTTTATTTTTATTTTTAAAAATTTTTTTAGATGTTCATGGACTTTTATTTTATTCATTTATTTATATGCAGTGCTGACAATTGAACCCAGTGCCTCACATGTGCTAGGCAAGTGCTCTACCACTGAGCCACAACTCCAGCCCAAGATTTGGCTTTAAATGTTGATTTAACAACAACAAAAAACACCCGAAAACCTTCTGATATTATATTAAACCATGAAAGAAAGCAGATGTATTTTTGCATAAAATCTTTAAAATTCCAATTTTTATAATATTACAATTGAAAACCAGCTGACTGGGTGCAGTACAGGTAAAAATACTTTTGAAATAGACATGAGATGGATTGGGGTTGGGGTTGTTGGCCAGATTTGAATGGTTTGGGTTCAAAATGGAACTATTTTTGTTTGAAAAGATAAAGAATTTCCTAGAATAAAAAGTTCATGGAAAAACAAAAAAACAAACAAAAAAGGGTATTAATATTAACTGTATGCATATTGCTGTTCAAAAGATCTCTAGAACTTTCTTATCTTACAAAACTGAACTCTACCCACTGAAAACTCCTTTCCTCCCTTCCCATCTGCTAGCAACCACCATTATACCTTCTGTTTACAAGAAGTTTGACTCTTAATTATCTCATATATAGAGAATCATGCAGTATTTGTCTTTTTGTAATTGGCTTACTCTACTTAGTATAATGTCTTTGGTATTCATCCATGTAGCATGATTTCCTCCTTTTAAGGCTCATTATTCCAGTGTGTTGAGAGAGAGAAAGACAGACTTGTATCTGCAGGTTTGGCATCACAGATTCAACGAACTATGGATTGAAAATATTTTTTAAAAATTGTATCAGTACTGAATATGTACAGACATTGTTTTTCTTGTCATTATTCTCTAAACAATAGAACAACTATTTACGTAGCATTTGCATTGTACTTGGATTTTAAATAATCTAGAGGTGGTTTAAAGTATATAGGAAGATGTGAATAGGCTATATGCAAATACTGTGCCATTTTATATAAGGGGCTTGAGCATCCCCAGGTTTTGGTATCAGTGGGTTGGAGGAGTTCCTGCAGCCAGTTCTTATGGGAATACTGAGGGATGACTGCACACACATCCCACATTTTCTTCATCCATTCACCCTTTGGTGGATATTAGGTTGATTGTACTTCTTGGTTATTGTGAATAAAGCTGCAATGATTGATCCCATTTTCAATTCTTTTGGATATAGTCTTCGAACTATATCCAAATAACTTAAAGATTTTTTAATAGAATGCCATTTTGTGGAAATTGGAGTAGGTGAAGTGAGACTTTCAAATTTCAGTATTTGAAACCAAATTTCAGTATTTCTGAAAATGAAGTCAAGATTTGGTTTTATTTTTATTTTTAAAATTTTTTTTAGATGTTCATGGACTTTTATTTTATTCATTTATTTATGGGATCATATAGTAATTCTATTTTAAATTTTTTTAGGAACTTCCATACTGTTTTATATTCCAACCAATAGTGCACAAAGGTGCCAATTACTCTACATACTTGCCAATATCTGTTATTTTTTGTTTTTGATAGTAGCCATCTTAATGGTCTAAGGTGTTATTTTGTTGTGGTTTTGACTTATATTTCCCTGAAGACTAGTGATGTTGAGATCTTTTCATGTAACTGTGGGACATTTGTATATCTTTTTTGGAGAAGTGTCTATTCAAGTGCTTTGCTTATTTTTATTTTATTTTATTTTATTTTATTTTTGGTACTGGAGATTGAGCTCAGGGACACTCGACCACTGAGCCACATCCCCAGCCCTATTTTGTGTTTTATGTAGAGACAGGGTCTCACTGAGTTGCTTAGCGCCTTGCCATTGCTGAGGCTAACTTTGAACTCGCAGTTCTGTCTCAGCCTCCCTAAGTGCTGGGATTACAGGCTTGCGCCACCGCGCCTGGCTTGCTTTGCTTATCTTTTTAATTGAATTTTTAAATATTTTTATTGTAAGAGTTCTTTATACATTCTGAATATTAATCCCTTATTAGATATATGGTTATCAAGTATTTTTCCACATATAGTTTACTGTTTCACTCTGTTAATTCCTTTATTGTATAGAAGGTTTCTAAATTTTTTTTTTAGTTGTCAATGAACTTTATTTATTTATATATGGTGCTGAGAATCAAACCCAGTGCCTTACACGTGCTAGGCAAGCACTCTACCACTGAGCCACAACCCCAGTCCTAGAAGGGTTTTTTATTATACATAGTGCTGCAATAAACATTTTTGTGCAAAAATACCTGTTTGCATTTTAGATTCTTTCCCTAGGACTGATACCTAGCTATAAAATCATTGGTTCATAAGTTATGAATATTTTAAGACCAAACTAGGAATACTTCTGTCTCTTGACTTTTATTTCAGGACTCTTTCCACTTCAACAAATTATTAATCTCCTTTGTCAATATCCATGTTAAGAAAAAAAATGTGGGAGGTTTCTTTCCCCGGTCTGGCACTATCTTCAGTAGCACAGAGATGAAGCCACTGTGTGTAGATTTTAAGCCTGATCTGTCCCATTGTTTTGCTTTTGTTACCTGGGCTGCTATTGTTACGTCAAAAAATTAATGCCAAATCCAAATGTGAGGAAAATTTTGCTCTGTTTTCTTCTAGGAGTTTTATATTTTCAGGTCTTATGCTTAGGACTTTAATCTGTTTTGAGTTAGTTTTTGTATGTTGTATTAGGTAAAGATGTAAGTTCATTCTTTTGCATGGTGGATAGCATTTCCTCATTGTGGAGCCTTGGCACCCTTGTTGAAGATCTTTTGACGATATATGTGAATAGTTTATTCATTTTTGCAAGCGTGGTTTGTTTTGAAGTTAAAGTACCAAAAGTTTGTCAAATTCAGAGAGCTGCCCGCGTAGTTTGATAGAGAAGTTGGAGGGTGTCTCATTGATTCACCCCTTAACCATATCTCTTGCACATCTTTCCTTTTATCAGTGTTTACTGATCTGCTTCTTTGTACATAATACTTAACTAAACAATTAAAAAATTTTAAGTTGCTAAGTAATTTACTATCAAATAGGGGAGCTACAAGTAATTTCCAATAAGCAGAGTCCTTAAATATAGACAGAAAGATCCTAAGTCAGGCTCAGAGATGTAGCTGTGGAATTTATCTGCATGAAGTTGGTAGATGGACCATGGAAGCAATGGGAAATAAAGGCTTATTGTGTGTGCTGTGGAGAATGTAGAATGTGGAACTTGGAGAGAACGCAGGGTCAGGAAACCAAGGCATTTCTGAGAGCTCAGATTGTTCTAAGCACAATGTATTGTGATGTTAAACAAGGCATATTTGTTTAAAGAGGACATTGAACAGCCATTCTATAACCTTTATGCATGTAAGAAAGAAGCAAATACTTGTAACATTTCCTTTCTTAAGGAAAATCCAGCTGGGCATCGTGGCCATGCTGATAATTCCAACAGAGGCAGGAGGATTCTGAGGTTAAGGCCAGCCTGTCTCAAAATAAATAAAAGGACTGAGATGTAGCTTAGTGGTAATGTGCTTGCCTAGAATATGTGAGTCCCTGGGTTCAATCTCTAGTACTGGAAAAAAACTACAAACATTTATCATGCGGAAGGAGAGATGTCAACTTAAATATTGTTCAATACAATAATTAATCACAATTATATACTCTATAGAGAGTAAGATTTACTTTCTCAGGATATAGTCAGGTTTTGAAGTTGTTTGTCTTTGTAAGACTCCTTGGTTAGAAATAAATATCTGAAAATCATTCATCCAGTTAGTTTTATGATGCAAAATTCCAACTTCTTTTCTCTGCAACTATAATAGAAGAGGGAGCATTTACCCTTATCTTACCAGAAGTCCATTCACCAACATTTAGGAACCTTTCACAAAGGTTGTAGGTTTTTAGGGCTAAGAAATGTAATTATATTGGTGAACACAAACAAAAGGAGAAAAAAAGCCGGGCACGGTGGCACACACCTGTAATCCCAGCACTTTGGGAGGCTGAGACAGGAGAATCGCAAGTTCAAAACCAGCCTCAGCAATGGCGAGGCGCTGAGCAACTCAGTGAGACCCTGTCTCTACATAAAACACAAAATAGTGCTGGGGATGTGGCTCAGTGGTGGAGTACCCCTGAGTTCAATCTCCAGTACCAAAAAAAAAAAAAAAAAGGAGAAAAAACTCCAAAAGTATGGGAGGAAGAAGAGGATTTTTAAAAAACAAATAGGAGACGTGCAATGTTGTTACTGTTTAAGGAACCTTACATTTTAGAATGAACCATATCACTTGTTTTTCAGATTTTCCTTTCCAGAATGATCTTGTTTTTTTAAAGTCATAAAGTCATTTTTTAATGTTTATTTTGGTTGTTTTTTTATGTGGTGCTGAGAATCGGACCCAGTGCCTCACATGTGCTAAGCAAGCCCTCTACCACTGAGCCACAACCTAAGCCCCCAGAATGATCTTATTGCATAATATCCAAATGAGAACATGTGTAATGCTTCCTTTATTACTTTCATATTACTATAATATATAATAAAGTAACCATAAATCAGTCTGGCTGTGGTAACTAGAATAATGCCTTCTCCACAGTTGTCCATGTCCTAGACCCTGTGAATATGTTATATAACATGGCAAAAGGGACTTGCGGTTGCTAATCCAATGACCTTGAGATGGAGAGAGAACACTGGATTGTCCAAGTGGGTTCAGTCCTATCATGTGAGTCATTAAAAGCAGAGAACTTTTCTGACAGGTCAGAGGGAGATATGATTCTGGAAGGAGGATCAAAGAGATACATCATTAAAGAGGAAATACCGGAGCCATGAGCCAAGCGCACTCTCTAAAAAATGGAAAGGGCAAGGAACCAGATTCTCTCCTAGAGCCTCAATAAAGAAATACAAAACATGTTGATTTTTGTTCATTGAGACTTTTTTGGACTTTTGACCTGCAGAACTATAAGATAGTAAATTTTGTTGTTTATGCCACTAAGACTGGTGATTTTGTTACCACAGCAACACTGGCATAGGTAATATATAAAATTATATATTATAAAACATAAACATATATATTATATCTCATTCATCTAAGACAGCAGTAATTATAAGATGCAGTGTTATTTATGTACTGCTAAAAACCACTACCAATTAATTGTAGGATGCATACCAATTTCAGAAATGTTAAAATGAAAAAAAAACATGAGTATTAGAATGAATTAAATATGGTAAAAATACAGCTGTGATATTTTTCTCTTATTATTATTCTTTCTGGATTACAAGCACTTCTCCCCATGAATATAATCATTTAAGAAACTTAAATGAATAGCACACACTGCATCATGAGTCAGGACCACCATTGTAGGATTCTTTTGCTTTAACTCCATCTCTAAAACTCCTGTGACTCTTCCATGTCTCCACAAACACTGTGCATTTGTAAGAACCCAGCCTGCTGGGTCTCATCACACTTTTAATTCCTGTCTTCCTATTCTATAGTTACAGGCTCTTTATATCACTTCTTTCTCTTTTATTTTCTTGTAACATTTTATTTTATAACAGAAAGGTTCTAATAGTACAAAGAACTCTCCTATACACCATTTAGGTGGGTTTCCCAGTTGCTAATTTGCTGTCATTTTGTCTCTTGTTCTCTCAAACTCTGTGTATGTGTAATATATAGATAGGTAAACATAGATATATATGATATGTATTTCATATACATGTATGCATAATTTTTTAATAACTTGAGAGTAAGTTGTAGAAACAGGAAAACTAGGTAAAGTCTTGTTCCTTAAAGAAGGCTCTTTGTTACTGAGAGCACAGTGATTTCTCTTCCCCTGTCCCTGTCCCCTGTCCCTGCCCCCTGTCCCTGCTAGTCATGAAGGGATCTTTCTCATATCTTCATAGTAAGAACCGGATGGGGTTCTTGCTTGTAAAACCCACAAGGTGTGGGGAGTCTGCTAAGACTACAGCCCTCATGTATTTCTCATTCTCAAACTAGTCTCTACTCAACATCTAGCAATTTCTTAAAAATTTCCATGTAAGCTGGGTGTGGTGGTGCACGCTTGTAATCCCAGTGGCTTGAGAGGCTGAGACGGGAGGATCGTGAGTTCAAAGCTAGCCTCAGCAAAAGTGAGGTGCTAGGCAACTCAGTGAGACTCTGTGTCCAAATAAAACACAAAATAGAGTTGAGGATGTGGCTCAGTGGTTGAGTGCTCCTGAGTTCCATCCCTGGTACCAAAAAAAGAAAATTTCCATGTAGATGTTCCTAAAAGTTTATGCTTCCGGCAGCTTATGTTGCCAGTAAACAGGTCTTGAGTGTGATTCTGAAATTTGCCTGCTCTCCAGATTTTGGGGTGGTGTTTTGCCCTGCAGTCAGTTCTCTAATAGATCCACGAAAAAACTCCTTGTCAGTTTATTCACCTTTTTCTTGTAAGCACAGGAGTGACAACTTTCAAGTTCTTTAAATGTCAAAGCTATTTTTGTTCTCTCTTTTATGTTCATGTCTTTGCTGGGCTTTTTGTTTTTTCTTATTGAATTGATATTCCTTTTATAGACTGGATATGAGTGCTTTCTCTCATAAATATATCAAATATAGTTTTTTGTACTTTTTAGGTGCTTAGATTTATATTTTTCTTGTTCTACACATATTTTAAATTTTGATCTTTTGTGACTTGTATCATTTAAAGTGGTCTTTCATCTTCATAGTTATAAGCATTACCTTATAAAATCTTTTAGTATTTTTATACTTTTTATTTTGAAAAATTTAAACACAGAAAACTTGAATAAATAATCTTTTGATTTATATATTAAGCACACAAATGAAACAGTTATTGACATTTTGTGTAATTGTTGTGTGTGTTGGGGGAGTATTCTGTGGGGAAAAAAAAAAAAGCCAAACAGGAAATCATTTCTCTTTTAACCAGATCAAATTAAGATGTGGTACAATGGTTCCCAAGCCCTAAGCAATTTCTTTCTTTTTTTTATAATGAACTATTTAAAATTTTTTTTTAGTTGTAGATGGATACAATACCTTTATTTATTTTTTATGTGGTGCTGAGGATCAAACCCAGTGCCTCACACATGCTAGGCAAGTGCTCCACCACTGAACTACAACCCCAGGCCCTCTAAGCAATTTCTTAGTGCAACTAAGACGGAGTACATTGCTTATAAGTGACAAGCTGCCATATTAGGAAGAAAAGTGCTTAATACTCCACCTCCTTTCTTTTCTTTTCTTTCTTTTTTTTTGATGTAGTGCTGAGGATCGAACCCATTGCCTCACACATGCTAGGCAAGCACTGTACCGCTGAGCCAGCCCCCTGCCTCCTTTCTTGTCACCAAAAAATTGACATGGCTGTCTTTTGCCTTGTTGACACTTGGCACACTTAAAAAAACATCTACACATTAATCTGATGAAGTATACCTAGAGACATTCTCCACATGTCATTTTGTTAATTCCCCTTGCCCCCACATAATCACTGGCTGGAAAGTGTACTGGGAAATAAATATGTTCTGTGAAGTTTTGGTAATAAGAAGAATTAAGATGAATCCTAATTCCAGGAAATTTTAACTGGCATATGTTCTGTGATATATGCTGACTGATTTAAATAGTTGCAGATATCATCACCCCTTACCCTCAAATATTTCATTATGCATTTGCTAAGAATAAGGATATTCTACTATGTAGCCACAATATCATCGCATCTAACAAAAATTAAAATGGTTCTAAAATATAATCTAATATTCAGTCCATGTTATTATTTTCCCATTTATCCCCCAAATTACTTTCAGAGTTTTTCTTAAAACTTTTTTTGGTGGCAGGGTAGGGTGAAGGCAGTGATAGTTAGAGAACCAAAATTTAGTCATGTGTTTTTCTGTTTAATCACTCTTACTCTAGAACGAATTTTTTTCCATGAAACTGAATTTTATGAATTCATGCCAATTGTCTTATAGAACATTCCACATATTGGATTTTTCTGATTTTTTTGTAATTTTTCTAGTTGTTGATTGACCTTTATTCATTTATTTATATGTGGTGCTGAGGATCGAACCCAGTGCCTCCCACATGCAAGGCAATCACTCTACCACTAAGCCACAATCCCAGCCCCGGATTTTTCTGATTTTTTACTCATGGTTATTTAACTTATTCCTTTGTACCCTGCATCTCATGGGAGTCAGATCTAATAGCTTGTTTAATTTACTTTTTTGGTAAGAATATTTCAAATCTCATGCTCCATATCTCATATTATATCACACTTTCTATCTTTAGTAGAAAATATGATCAAATATTATTTAGACCTTGGCTATGAAATAGGAAAGGATTTCTTAAATATGATGTAAAAATAATTGATGGGGATATTGGGATATGCTCTGCATGAGTGGAGGTAGGAGATATTTGTGAAATCTGTACTTTCTGCTCAGTTTTGCTGTGAACCTCCAACTGCGTTAAGAA
>CM053414.1:40380202-40405703 GCA_028644305.1 Xerus rutilus
AGCCATACACAGATAGGCAATATGTGATAGAATGGCTATGGTATTCACTCTTATGTAGAGAAGCATGTTATCTACTCTTGGAATGGAATTAAGTGAACCAGTGGAAAGCATGGTTCAGTAATACAATAGCTAGGACCATGTTGCTAGGAGACCCCTCCCTTCAGTCAATGATAATTTACTCAAAAGTTATTCTCAGTGCAAAGGCCAGCCTAACTTTAGACAGCATCGGAGTCACTAGAGATTTTTCTTAAAGTCAAGGTCCACTCCTGTGTATTTTTACTCATTTGATCTGAAGAGATACTTTTATCTGAGGTACATCTGTATTTTTAACAATTTTTTCATTAATTCTGATCTGTAGCAACATTTTAGAGGCACCAAGTTCACTACCTCACCTTTGAGTGTACACTACCTCTTTGTATGTACACTCTGACCTTTCATGGTTATAGTAGAGAGCTTTCCAAACCATTCATTTATCATTCATTTATTCATTTTTCTTATTTTAGAAATTTCATTTTTCCAAGAACTAGAAAAAATGTGTTTGCATTCCCCTTATTTTTCAGATATGAAGCCTCAATATAAGGAATTCTCATCAAAGGATGACACTCATAAAATAAAGTCATCTCAGTGGAATATAATGAAAAGACTTGCAAGTCATGGCTTTGAACATTCCATTTTCCAAGAAGATTGGAAGTATAATCAACATTTTCAAACAGAACAGGGAAATCAGAAAGAATATTTCAACTCTGTAACAATCATCCATGAAAATACACAGAGTCTTAGTCAACAGATTTCACATACTCCACATCAAATAAATCATACTAAGCAAAAACCCCATGAATACATAGAATATGGAAAAGTCTTCAGTTACCACTCATTGCTTACTTACCATGGGAGAAATCACACAGAAGAAAAACACTATGAATGTAAGAATTGTGGAAAGGCTTTTAGCTGTCGCTCAAAGCTAACTGGACATCAGAGAATTCATAATAGAGAAAAACTCTATGAATGTAATGAGTGTAGGAAAGCTTTCCAGCACCCTTCAAACCTTATTCGACATCAGAGAATTCATACTGGAGAAAAACCTTATGAATGTAAGCAATGTGGAAAGGCCTTCAGTCGTGGCTCACATCTTACTCTACATCAGATAATTCATACTGGAGAGAAACCTTATGAATGCAAAGAATGTAGAAAAACTTTTAGTCACCACTCATCACTCATTCGACATGAGAAAACACATACTAAAGAAAAACACTATAAGTGTAAGGAGTGTGAAAAGGCTTTTAGCAACAGCTCAATTCTAAGGGGACATCAGAGAGTTCATAGTGGAGAAAGACCCTATGAATGTAGTGAATGTGGGAAAGCCTTCCATCGCCACTCAATCCTTATTCAACATCAGAGAATTCACACTGGAGAAAGACCATATGAATGTAAAAACTGTAGCAAAGCCTTCCGTTATCACTCAAATCTTATTGGACATCAGAAAATTCATTCCAGAGAAAAACTCTTTGAATGTGAGGAATGTGGACAGTCCTTTAGTCGTGACAAAGATCTTGCACAACATCAACGAATTCATACTGGCGAGAAACTTTATGAATGTAAAGAATGTGGCAAGGCCTTTAGACAGGTCTCACAGCTTACTCACCATCAGGTAATTCACACTGGTGAGAAACCCCATGAATGTAAGGAATGTGGGAAGACCTTTACCCGTGCTTCGTCTCTTATTCGACATGAGAAAACACATGCTAGAGAAAGGAAAACTCCAACATTATCATGAATGTAGACAATCTGTGGCTTCCAAATTATCCTTTATGGGCCATCAGGGAACTACTAGATAAGAACTCTGTGAATATAGAAAATACAAGAATGTTGTTTGTTTTACTTTACAATTTGCATTGGAGAGTTCCTTCAGGAAAAAGGCTACATAAATGTGTTATATAATAAATTTTTATTTCCATGGATTCTGTTATGTCAATAACTTATACTGTCCTAAACTTATATTTATGTGAGGAATGGACTTAGCTTAAATTCATACTTTATTCTACATTACTTAATTTATAGTGGAGACAGTTTATAATGAGTACACTTAAATGTAGAAACCATCACCTAGGCTTTTATTTTCACTAATTTTTTTCTAAGTTTTTCTTTTTGTTTTTTAAATTTTTTTTTGTAATTGTAGATGAACAGCATGCCTTTATTTGTTTCATCGTTATGTGGTGCTAAGGTTAAAACCCAGTGCCTCACACATGCTAGGCAAGTGCTCTACCACTGAGCCACAGCCACAGCCCCTAGGTTTTTCTTAACATTAGAACATTATAGAAAGATTCTATAGGTATGAAAAATACAGTACAGTCATTGATCACCACTTAGTCCTTACTGAACATCAGAGATCTCCTTGACAGAGGGCAATTAAATTACAAGTAAAAATTATGAGCTAAAACAAAATATTCCTCTATTAAATTAGTAACTTGAGGAGGAAACTAGAAGTCAAAAATACCAAATCTGATATTGAGAACACTACGTATTGAATACCATGTAAGATAACCAGTCTGTGCATATGGAAAAATGTATGTCCTTTGACACATATATGTAAGCTAATAAAACAAAGTAAACAATGCATACAACACAGGAAAGCAGAAAGAAAATAAAATAATACTCCAAACAATAGAAGATAAAAATTATTAAATGCAGAAGTTTAAGCCAGTCTGATTATTTTTGTGTGTGGTGCTAGGGATCAAACCCAGGGCCTCATGTGTGCTAGGCAAGAACTCTACCACTGAACCACATCCCCAGCTCTAATGCAGACATTTAAATAGGCTAAAAACATCAAGGATAGACTCACTAATTCAGAAGTGTTCATTCTAGAATTCATAATATGAGTATGGTCAAGAAAAATACATGGAAAAATGTACACCCAGTAAACATGAATGAGAAATTTTATACCACTATATACATGGATATTCATAAACATACTACTTTATACCAGTAAATTTGAATATTAAGAACCAGATTTGGGGGGCTGGGGCTGTAGCTCAGTGGTAGAGCGCTTGCCTAGCATGCATGAGGCACTGGGTTCGATCCTCAGCACCATGTATAAATAATAAATGAATAAAATAAAGATCCATCAACAACAAAAGTATTTAAAAAAAAGAACCAGATTTTGTAACCTTGATACTACTAATGTTTTATTGTGAGAGGTTGTCCTGTGTATTATAGGGTGTTTAGTGGCTTCCCTGACCTCTGGGCTAGATACCAATTTTATGTCCCTCCCAAACTAAAACAGGCAACTCAAGGTCTTCAGATGTTATCAGATATCCTCTAGGGGCAAAATTTCCAATAACTGAGAATCCCTGATGTACAAGAAGCTGATTTCCAGGAAAATTTCCTAAGTTTATTTTGGAAAAGGTAGAAAATTTCAATAAAAATTTTAAAGAATTTCAAGATAAAAATCCCTGAGGAGCCGGGCGCGGTGATGCAAGCCTGTAATCCCAGCACTTAGGGAAGCTGAGACAGGAGAATCATGAGTTCAAAGCCAGCCTCAGCAACGGCAAGGAGCTAAGCAACTCAGTGAGACCCTGTCTCTACATAAAACACAAAATAGGGCTGGGGATGTGGCTCAGTGGGTCGAGTGCCCCTGAGTTCAATCCCTGGTGCCAAAAAAAAAAAAAAAAAGTCCCTGAAGACCAATTGGTTTTTTTTTTTTTTTTTTTTTTAAAATGTATTTTTTTTTTAAATGTTTATTTTTTTAGTTGTAGGTGATAGAATATCTTTATTTTATTTGTATGTGGTGCTGAGGATCGAACCCAGTGCCTTATGCGTGCTAGGCGAGCACGCTACCACTGCGCCATAATCCCAGCCCCGACCAATTGGTTTTTAAGAATACAAAATGTCAATCATTCAAGTAATAGATGATTTGTATATTATATAATTAGAATGCTTACTAAGACTTATATAAGTCCCCAAAATCTTGACATTCACACGGAACAAAGTGTACAAAAATTGAAAGTATAGGCCAATATAAAGATACACAAGGAGGTATAAAAATTCTAAATCCTATTAACAAATCAAGGTGGGGTAGCTCAGTGGCAGAGTGGTACTTAGCATGCATAAGGCACTGGTTTTGATCCCCAGCACAAAAAAGAAAAGACCAAAGGAAAAAAAGGTATATTTTTAAAAGACAATTTACCAGAATGTTCAGAACTTAACCTTCTAATTGATATTTCAAGGACCTGTATATTCCATATCTAAAAAAACATAATAATTTCTAAAAGATATGATCCAGCTCCAACTTCTAGATCCATCTATTAAATATTTAGCTCTACATGATCTAAGGAGTTTCAATGTGTAATGTTCATTTGCACAAATTAAAATTTTGAGGCTGGGGATGTAGCTCAGTTGTAGAGTGAGTGCTTGTCTTGCACAAAGAAGGCCCTGAGTTCAATCCCCAGCACCACCAAAAAAAAAAAAAAAAAAAAAAATTGAAGCATTAGGGGCTAGGGTTGTAGCTCAGTGGTAGAGTGCTTGCCTAGCATGCGTGAGACACTGGTTGATCCTCAGCACCATGTATAAATAAATAAAATAAAAGTCTGTTGACGGGGCTGGGATTGTAGCTCAGCGGTAGAGCGCTTGCCTTGCATGTGTGAGGCCCTGGGTTCGATCCTCAGCACCACATACAAAGCAATAAAATAAAGACATTGTGTCCATCTACAGCTAAACAAATATTAAAAAAAAAAAAAGTCTGTTGACAACTGAAAAAATAAAACAATTTGAAGCATTATTTTTTTAGGTGAGATATACAATATTTTGATACCTGCTTAAGTCAAGCTCTCCAACATATTTTCCCCCTAGTCTCAGGTATGTATTATTCTAAATGAATGTTCTATTTGGAATTATACAAAAGTTTATATTGACATTTTTATTATTTGTTAAATCATTGTATCCAGGAACATGACCTTTCACTCTAATTTTCAGATCTTACTATATTCCTTTCATTAAAATATAATAGTTTTTCATATGAATCCTATTGTTTTCCTATTCAAATTTATTCTTGTCTTTTGTGACTTTGGGACTGGAATGTATTTTAATTTTTTCATATGATTATAGGAAGTACAGTGTTGATTTTGTATCTCTATCTTATATTCGGTTACCACACTACATATTTTGCTAGTGTTGTGGTTTATCCAGATGTGTAGATATGATTTTAATATAAATAATTTTGACTCTTCAACTTTTACACCAGTTATTTTCTTACCTGATTATGTATATTGGTTTACATTTCTAAACTCATATTGAATAGCTGTGGTAAGAGCAAATATGATCATCTCTTTCCTTAGTCAAAGATCATGCTTTTTGTCCTTACTTTCATTTTATTAGACATGATTATTGTGATTGTCAAATACCTTTTGCTGTATGTTAGGGTGATCATATAATTTTGATGATGTAGTAAATTATTTCTTGATATTAAAGTGTACTTTTTTTTTTCAGGGCTGGGGACCAGACCTCACAAATGATAGGCAAGTGCTCTACCATTCAGCCATATCCCCAGCCCTAAAATGTACTTTATTATAATAGAAATTCTATTTTACCATAATATGAAAGAAAAATCTCCCATATGTTAAGTTTCAGGACAAAGACTCTTCTAGAGTTAATTTTTAGCATTTTGTCTATGGAGCAAGCTTGAAGATATAATGAATTGGAAACCTTTCTATACATCTGAGAAAATTCAGCTGTTTTTGTGGCTTGGGTTATAGCCAGTTCACTTTACATATGGAAGTTCAGTTCATTTATGGAAGACACATTAATTAGCCAGCCTTGGATACTGATGGCTGTCTTGCTAAGGTGATTGCATTGAGCTTTTGGAGACCAGATGTGTATTAGAAAATTTTTACCAATAAAATTGCAAGATATTGAAAATAAGGAAGTAAATCAGGAAGTTTATACAAGTCTGATAATTGAGTTTTGTCGTCTTTTTTTTTTTGGTACTGGGGATTGAACTCAGGGACACTTGACCACTGAGCCACATTTCCACCCCTATTTTGTATTTTATGTAGAGACAGGGTCTCATTGAGTTGCTTAGCGCCTCGCCATTGCTGAGGCTGGCTTTGAACTCGCGATTCTGTCTCAGCCTCCCTAAGTGCTGGGATTACAGGCTTGAGCCACCGCGCCCGGCTTGTCTTCTTTTTTAAAGTTGTTTATTCTTGTGTATGTGTATATACATACATATGTATGTGCATACATACACACACACATATTGTTGTAGGGACACAATACCTTTATTTATTTAATTTTATGTGGTACTGAGGATTGAACCTGGTGCCTCATACATTCTAGGCACTGCGCAACAACCTCAACCCATTTGTCTTCTCGATATAGATTTTTTTTCTATCTCTAATACATGTAGAACAAAAAAACTAAGGAAAAGGGAATATAGTGATTAGAGTTCTACATTAAGAAAATGTGGAAATAATGTTCTGTATGAATTATGAATTTCTTGATGAATTATACTTAAGATTTGTATATTTTTTCTAAATCTAGTTTTTGATGTTACAAATATTTGTTACTTTTTGCTTGTTAATTATTTCATTAAAGTATTTTATTATTTACTTCATTTTCACTGAGTTCACACTTGATTTTACTAATTGAGTAGAAAACTTACTCTTTCATTTTCAATGTTTCTTGTTTATAGTAGATGCATTTAAAATTATTGATTTTAGATCCCAATTTTATATAAAGTGCTTTACTTTTTTGGGGGGGGTACTGGAGATTGAACTCAAGGGCACTCGACGACTGAGCCACATCCCCAGCCCTATGTTGTGTTTTATGTAGAGACAGGGTCTCACTGAGTTGCTGGCTTTGAACTCGTGATTCTCCTGTCTCAGCCTCCCTAAGTGCTGGGATTACAGGCTTGCGCTACCACACCCAGCTAGTTCTTTACTTTTTTGTTTCAAAAGTTTTCTCATTTCCATTGTGAAAATTATAATTTTGATGAATATAACCCATGAATAATTTAACACTGTTTTTGGGTTTCCGAATGTATGGACTTCGATTTTTTTTTTCTTTCTTTGCCGCTGGCTTCCAATTTAATTGCCTTGGGGGCTTTGAAATATGGTCAATTTCTGGTAAATATTCTGTTATTTTTAATCCGTTTTTATTATTGGTTCATAGCATTATATATATTTTTCTTTAAATATTTTTTTAATTGTCAATTGACTTTTATTTTACTCATTTATATGCAGTGCTAAGAATTGAACCCAGTGCCTCACACATACATGCTAGGCAAGCTCTCTACCACTGAGCTACAACTCTGGCCTAGCATTTTATTTTTAAATTTTTCTGATTTCAGACTTTCTATTTTCCTTGTAATTCCTTCAAGTTGTACCTCATATTTTGACACTATTTTTAGGGGCACACAAATTGTTGATTGTTGAATCTTGGTGGATAATTTCTTTTGTTATTATTTAGCCTCATTCGTTATCCCTATAATTGTTTTTGGTCTTAAGTGCCAGTATCGAATGATATTAACATTGTCATTCTTTTGGTATAACATTCTCTGCCTGTGAGATTCTTTTCTTGCTTTATTTTCATTTCCTTCTCATGGTCTATCTTTTGTAAATACCACACACTTGTCTGTAGTACTTCTCTGCCTGTTGTTGATTTCTATTTTCATTTCATGTAGCCTAAGAATATGGCTTATATGAAATTCGCTTGGGGACTCTTTAATTTCTCTTACTGCCTACCTTTGTGGAGAATTTTTCAATACGTTTGGGGAAAAAAGGTTTATTCTTTAGTAACAATGTAAAAATAAAATGTAGGGCTGGGAATGTGGCTCATTGGTACAGTTCTTGCCTTGCATGCATCAAGCCCTGGGTTTGATTCCAACACCACAAATAAAATACAGATATCTGATACATAAAGCAAATTATTTATGTTATTGCAGGATGGCCTTATATCTACCATTCCTCTATGTCAGAGAGATATGTTAGTTTAATGTTACTACGACTATGGATTCCTAAAATGTTCAATTAATTTTTTGCTGTGTATATAATTCACAATTATATTGTTAGATAACAGAAGTGTTGTGTGCTCTTGGTAGCTGCATCCTTTTAAAATATGACAATTCCCTGCTAATATTCTTTTCCTTGAAATCTGTATTTGTTTGATACTATCACCACACCTGCTGTCTCTTGATATTTCCTTGTATGTGAGTTCTTACTTTTTTGTTGTTGATGTTACCGGGGATTGAACTCAGGGGCACTCAACCACTGAGCCACATCCCCCAGCCTTATTTTGTATTTTATTTAGAGATGGGTCTCACTGAGTTGTTTAACACTTTGCCTTTTTTTTTCTTCACAATATCTTTTGTTTATTTTTATGTGGTGCTGAGGATCAACCCCAGTGCCTCACACGGGTGAGGCAAACGCTCCACCACTGAGGTACATGACCCCAGCCCTGAGTCCTTATTTTTTAAGTTATCTTTTATTATGAATTTTTCACACAAATACTAAGAGAACATTGTAGTTTCTTTTTTTCTTTGGTACCGGGGATTAAACTCAGGGGCACTCAACCACTGAGCCACATCCCCAGCCCTATTTTGTGTTTTATGTAGAGACAGGGTCTCACTGAGTTGCTTAGCGCCTCGCCGTTGCTGAGGCTGGCTTTGAACTCGTGATCCTCCTGTCTCAGCCTCCCTAAGTGCTGGGATTACAGGCGTGCGCCACTGCGCCCGGCTTGTAAGAGAACATTGTAATGAACCCATCCCTATTTCAACATTTATTAACATTCTTTTTGTTTTTGTTTTATTCAAATGCCCCTGCTCCTCAGTACTGAGTTTTTAAAGTTAATCATTTCACCCATAAATATTTTCATGTGAATCTTAAAAGTCTTCTTTTTAACATAACCATATTACCAAAAAATTTAGCAGTTATTCTTAAGTCTTTGGTAGAAACGTGTTCTGTAAGGGACTTCCGTAGATTTTTTTCTTAGATCATCTTTTGGAGGGAGAAAGAGAACCTGGGTTAAGAGTCCAGCTCTCTAACTGCCCCACTCTTTTTTTGTGACATAAGGATGTACCCAGGTCTTTGCTCACACTAAGCAAGCTATTTAATCTCTGAGCTAAATACCCAGCCTTTGGCTCTGTTTTTAAGCCTAGTCCCAGAGAGGTACATAACGGGCAATACCCAGCATGACACATGAGAGCATAGTTCCAATTCCTTCAAAACCCTTTTCCCCGTTACTGGGAGTGAACATTTTCAATAGAGCACAGAACTTTCCACCATGGCCACATAGACATTCCTGGCAGAAGTGATAACTAAACTGGGTTTTGAAGACTTCGGCCGTTCACAAGGTGAAAGGAATTGTATCTTTACAACTTCCCACCCCTATCCTCATAAAGAGAATGTTACTTCAGAATTCCCATACAGAAACGAGAGCAGTCAGAGGCTGCTGCAGGCTTCATTTACCTAGGGAAGGCACTGTTAATATATTTTAATTTACAAGTAAATAAAAATAGCAAAGTTTTCTCTAGGAGATTTGAATCACGTTGGCTATATTCACTATCATTATTACGACAACTACTACTTATTATAGTTTTACTTTAGGTAGTGAGGGTAGAGGTTGACAGAAACGAATGCGGACTCGAGCCTCCCTTCCCTCTGGCGTCCCTTCGGAGCCGCGCACCCCACCTTCTCCCCCCTCCTCCGGTGGTATCTCCCACATGGGCTTTCGCCGTACCCACTACTTCAACTGCTACCCTATTTCCCAAGGTGGTTTCTCCCATCAAAGGTTGTACGACTCTCACAGCAAGCATACTGCCAAGTTTCTGTTTCAGTGCTGCTGGGGCTTTCGCCCACGGGCAGACTCCCGTCCTCGCCTCTCCATTTCTCTGAGTAGTTTCTTCATAAAGCAGATTGTGCCGTCCTGTTTCCTCCCCTTATTTCCCTGTGGTTTCTCCTGCGATCCTTCCAAGTGGTTCTTTCTCGCTGGATTCCCTGCCCGCTGTATTCTTCGTGGCAACTAGGTTTTCTAAGTACAATGTAACGTTCCAGACCCCACATCCAGTACCTTCCTCCTCCCGGAAGCCTATTCAGACAAAGGCGCCAGTCCCGTGTTTTGTGTGACAGTCCCAGTCTCACACCGTGAAACTGGGCTGGGGGCCGACTCCTATACTACGGAAGAGAGAAGCTTCTAAGATGGCGGCCCACACAAAGAGGTATCACTGGGCGCGGCCATGTTCGCAGCCCGACCGCACCTCTTATGGAAACCGCATAATGTTTCTAAAGGAGTGTGCGCCATATTGACTGTTGGCTTAATGCGGCCGCCAAGGTAGTTCGGAGCATGCGCAGTACCAACAGTCCCCCCATGGGAGGTTTTAGAAGTCAAACCGGAAGTGGAAGTGGTCCTCGAAGTCTATTTCGCTGCTGCTATTAGGAGTATTTCCATATTTTAATGGCAAGAAGTCTTTGAGATGATTTTGGTTGGTCGCGTTTGAGGACTCTGTATAGTCAGTAATGTCAGCGGTGGGGTGGAGTTAGTGATGGTTTGGGCGTTCAGTAATGGGGGCGGGGCGTCCGTTGATGGTTGTCAGTGACGAAGGGCTCTCCTGTCAGGGATGGGGTTGTTTGAGATGAGTTATGGGGATTTGGGAGTCAGTGATGCAAGTTTGTGGTCAGTGATTGAGAGTCTGTAGTCTTAGCTGTAGGGGTCACTGAGTTCTTTGATTAGCTTGCTTTCTAACCTGAGTTGAAAGTTCAGCTCACTAATTTTTAGTCTTCTTTAATACAGAGATTCACAACCTTTGCTTTCTTTTTTGTTTAAATCTGTTTTTTTTTTTTAATTAGTTATTCTTTCCTTTGACCCATGAGTTATTCAGAAGAGCATTTTCTGTTTCAAATTGTCTCTGGGCAGTGCTTGAGTTGAAAAAATTTTTATGGTCTGTGTCCTGGTCAGTTTTCATAAATGTCACATCTGTTACATAAAACAATATATGTTCTCTAATTGTATTGTTATATACAAATTAAGCTTATATCTTCTTACAAATTTTGTCTGCTTAATTACAGAAGAAGGTAAACTGCTTAGACCAGAAAGGTGGTTTGTCTTCTTATCTTTCCTTTTGTTAGTTTCTGCTTTGTTATATATTTGAAACTATATTATTATGAACACTTATGTGTATTTTAATAATAGATTATGAGTAAATATCTCAAAAGGTATTATAGCAATTTAAGCTTACACTAACACTTTGTGAAAGAAATTATTTTCCTAAATGCTTTCCAGCACTGGATATTATTGCTTTTAAAAAGTTTTTACAATTTTTTTTGTGTGTGTGTGGTGTTGGGGATTGAATCCAGGGCCTTGTACATGTGAGGCAAGCACTCTGTAAACTGAGCTATATCCCCAGCCCCACAATTCTTAGGGTAATTATATTTAATTGTTTTAATGCATAATTTCTATTTGTTTCCTTTTCTGTGAATTTTCATATCCTTTGTCCAGGTTTTATTTAGTGATTGCTAGATTTTTTAACCTTAGAAGTAACCTATTATCATATAATGAAAAATTGATATCTTTATTAATTTTTATGACATATTAAACATAATTAGTAAATATCATCTAGTTAGAAATACTCAGTTTTTTGTATCTTCTAGGTTTCCTCTTGTGTGTCGGCCATGACAATGTTATACAATACATACTCCTAAAATACAATTTAATATTCTTTGGGGTTTAAAAAAAACATATATTTAGAAGTTCAGTCCTGTTGGAATTTGTCTACTGAATAGTGTGTGACGGTGTCTAGTTTGTTTTGTTCTAGGTAGATGGACTGTTATTTTAGGACCATTGATAAAATGTTTTGTACACATTAAATTGAATACTACTTTTGCCACATATATAGGTCCATGTTGTATGGTATATTTATTGTTTTACTTGTTCGGATTAACATTGTTTTTTATATTGTTTTAATCTATGATAGTACATGGTAGTTTGCTAATATTTATTGCATGATCTTTGTGTGCCAGGGAAGTGTTGAGTACTTTACAAGCATCATATACTTTAATTTTCATAACTACAAGATAGGCATTTTCACCCTAATGTTTGAAATTAATACTACTGAAGTAACTGCATATTCTCTTAGCTGACAGGTGGCAGAGTTGCAGTTCAAATCTGCAGGAATATTACTCCAAATCTCATGCTTTTCCCCATATTTTACCATCAGTAATGCCTGCCACATTTTGTTAGACTTTATATCCTTCACAGCACTGGCTTCTTCGACATGGTCCCTGAAAAAACAGTTTTTGTGTAATCTGGGAACTAGTTAGAAATGCAAATTATTGAGCCTTACCTTAAACCTACTAAATGAGAAATTGTAAGGGTGAGACTGAAAAATTTTAACTGTGTTTTAACAAGCCCTCCCGATGATTTGAATGCATACTAAAGTTTGAGAACCACTGCTCTGTCGTTTTCAGCTCAGGAACTGTTTATGTGGTGAATGTTGAATGACTGACTATGTGGACTTGATCTTTCTAGGTTTTGTGGTATCTGTGGGGAGCCTTTGGACCAGATCATCTTTAGACTCCAGGACACCTCTTCCCAACAGCTCTGCTTGAATTCACAAAGGAGCATTAAGTCTCAGGCTCCTAAGAAAAAAGAGTTGCAACCCAGTGGGGCCATGCCATCTAATTGGATCTTACCTCAGAAATCCACAATTCTGGCTCCAGAGGATCATGACAGCTCATGTGAGGTAAGGAGGAGGCATCCTGGGGGTGGGAATTCATCCTAGGAATGGATATCTCTGATTCGTAACCAGAGTCACAGAGCAAAGGCAGATAGGCTGCAAGAATCAGCCATACTCTTAACATTTGCTGTTCTTTGAAAAAAATCTTCATCTGTCAAGAATGAGCAAACATAGGCAATATGTCCACCTCTGGAGGCCAGCTGTATGACAGTGGAAAGGTGGGCTGTCACAGGAGATTGTTGTTTATTTTGTTATTACACAATATTAATCCTTCATCTGTGGATGAAGTTCCTGGTTAGAAATCAGTTTTGTATGGGATTTTGAAGGCATTTCTCCATCTCTTCCCAAACTGCCTGTCCCAGCACAAATATTTTCTCTATTCTGTTTTTGAAATTACTGTTTTTCAGATATTAGTTCTCCATTTATCCCCCCTACTGTTTTCTATTTCTGCTTGCTTTTCTGGGAAACTTTATCAACTTTGTCCTCCAGCCCTTCTATTGAGTTTCTCATTAGTGCTATCAATATTTAATTCAAAGTATTAATTTTCAAAAACTTTAGATTGTATTCTAAATATTCATTTTTATTAGTATATTCTTATTTCAGGAATGTAATATTTCTTATTCTTCTGATATTTTGATGATCTAGTAGGAATAATTTAATTTTTTTTAAATAGGAAATATATACGCTTAGTTGACATATTAGCAAAATATTGAAAGTAACATTGAAAAGCATTGTGGTGATCTGGGCATGGTGGCGCATGCCTGGTAATCCCGGTAGCTCAGAGGCTGAGGCAGGAGTATCACAAGTTTAAAACCAGCCTTAAACTTAGTGATGCCCTAGACAATGAAGTGAGATCCTGCCTCAAAATGAAAATAAAAAGGCCTGGGGATGTTGCTCAATGATAAAGTGGCCCTAGGTTCAGCCCCTAGTAACAACAACAACAAAAAAGTATTGTAAGGCTGGGGTTGTGGCTCAGTGGTAGAGTGCCTGCCTAGCATGTGTGAGGCACTGGGTTCGATCCTCAGCACTGCATATAAATAAATAAAATGAAGATTCACAACATCTAAAAAAATAAAGTTATTGTGTCTATTTACAATTAAAAAATATATTATTTAAAAGAAAAAGTACTGTGGTGAAAGAAATTCAGAGGAAGGGCTGGGGCGGTAGGTCAGTGGCAGAGCGCTTGCCTGGCACATGTGAGACACTGGGTTTCATCCTTAGCACCACATAAAAGTAAACAAGTAAAATAAAGGCATGCTGTCTGTCTACAACTACAGCTACGGAAAAAATGAAAAATAAAAAAAAGAATAAAAAAAGAAATTCAGGGGAAAGATAGAACTGTGGTTCACCCACCACTCTGTTATGTGCCCACATCTTCCAATATGACCAGTTTTATTAGTTTTCTTTGCCCAGTTCTGTAAATAAATAAAAATACAACTATAATTTTTTTCTTGTGATTTCACAAAAGGTTGCTAGACACTTTTTAAAAAAAATTTTTTTTTAGATGTTGATGGATCTTTATTTTTATTTTTAATTTTTTTTTGGTACTGGGGATTGAACTCAGGGGCACTCTACCACTGAGCCATATCCCCAGCCCTATTTTGTGTTTTATGTAGAGATAGGGTCTCACTGAGTTGCTTAACACCTCACCTTTGCTGAAGCTGCCTTTGAACTCGTGATTCACCTGTCTCAGCCTCCCTAAGTGCTGGGGTTACAAGTGTGAGCCACCACGCCTGGCAATGGATCTTTATTTTATTCATTTTTTTTTTTATTATTTATACGTGGTGCTGAGGATCGAACCCAGTGCCTCACGCATGCTAGGCAAGCGCTCTACCACTGAGCTACAGCCCCAGTCCTGCTAGACACACTTTTACACATTTTTTTAAATTTTATTTTTTAGTTGTAGGTGAACAGAATATCTTTATTTTATTTTTATGTGGTGCTGAGGATCGAACCCAGTGCCTCACACGTGCTAGGCGAGCACGCTACCACTGCGCCATAACCCCAGCCCCACTTTTACACATTTTTTTTTTTTAATTTTTTTTTAGCTGTAGATGGACACAATGTCTTTATTTTATTGCTTTGTATGTGGTGCTGAGGATCGAACCCAGGGCCTCACGCATGCGAGGCAAGCGCTCTACCGCTGAGCTACAACCCCAGCCCTACACATTTTTTTAAAAATATTTTTTAGCTGTCAATAGACCTTTATTTTTTTTATTTACATGCTGTGCTGAGAATTGAACCCAGGGCCTCACACACTAGGCGAGCGCTCTACCACTGAGCAGCATTGCAGTTGATATTCTTGTCATGTCTTTCTTTTCTATTGAATATATAAGAAGTATTAGAATTTCATTTTAGGATTTAGTCAAATGAATCAGGATTTAGTTAACTGAATCTTAGGTAACCTCCATTTTTCTTATTGTTGGGCAATTTTACCACCAAGTATCAATAATTTTTATCTAGAAGATAAGATGAATGGAGTGAGGCTAAAGCTATGATAAAGAAGTAGCAATCATTTTATTAGCCAGAATAAGGGTATGTTTGTTGATCTTCATGGTTTGAACAATGTTCTGATTTTTGTCTGTGTTCAGACATGAATACGGAGTGGTCTTGGTTTTGTCTTGCCCTACTTACCGGAGAGTAGGTCTTGTTTGATGTTGCTGTTCTCTGAAATTGTTTTTGTATAACACAGTGCTAGGACACCTCCTAGCATCAGTGATAATGTCAACTGTCATTGTCACTACATGATAAATGTCAACTGTCAGGAGCTGCTTTTCTCCTCATTTAAAAATAAAGGAAGAGGAAAAGTTTGTCTCAGAAATAAGAACCAAAAGAAAGTAGTCTATAGTCTTAGGAACAGATCAAAAGGTATGTAAGACAAAAACTACCTAAAGGCCTAAGAGAGATGGTTGATACTTAGAAAAGGAACAATATACAAAGAATTATAAAAGTTACGTTTATTTAACAATTTATTTTTGAGCTATAGTAATTAAAAATGAGTAGAAATCATTTAGTATTTAGTCATTGGCCAAAATCAAAATCTTATTGATCAAAGCAGAAAAAATATATTTTGTTGTAATATTGTTTGTTTTCTGACCAAGAGCATGAGATTAGAAATAAAAAGTGAAAGGCTTCTGCATGACAGTGTGAATGTACTTAATGCTATTGAACTGTATACTTAAAACTGATTAAAATGATACATTTTGTAATGTATATTTTACTACAATCTTAAATAAATAAATATTTCAATAAATACATTATTACTTTTTAAAATTTCAGTACTGGGGATTAAACCCAGAGGAACTTACCCACTGAGCTACATTTCCTGCCCTTTTTATTTTGAGACAGGATCTTGCTAAATTGCCAACGCTAGCCTCCAATTTGGGATCCTCCAACTTGCTTCTGCCTCCAGAACAATTAGGTTTATAGGCATGTACCACCAAACCTGGCAACAGTATCACTTATTTATTTATTTATTTATTTATTTATTGGTACTGAGGATTGAACTCAGGGGCACTCAACCACTGAGCCACATCCTCAGCCCTATTTTGTGTTTTATGCAGAGACAGGGTCTCACTGAGTTGCTTAGCACCTTGCCATTGCTGAGGCTGGCTTTGAACTCACTATTCTCCTGTCTCAGCCTCCCTAAGTACTGGGATTACAGGCTTGTGCCACTGCGTCCGGCTAGTATTACATTTTAAAGTCAGTGTGGTAAAGCTAAGCTGTAGATGGGAGGGGAATATAAATTCAAATGCCTTTTTTTTAAATATATTTTTTAGTTGTAGATAGGTATATTACTTGTTATTTATTTATTCTTATGTAGTGCTGAGGATCGAACCAGTGCCTCACACTTGGTAGGCAAGTGCTCCACCACTGAGCTACAAGTCCAGCCCCTCAAATGCTTTTTTAAGAAATCTTGAAAGTCTGAAGAACAAAACAAAAACAAAACAAGAGACCTAAGATAATAAGTTATGGTTTTAACTAAAGAAGTTAGAAGAACAACTCACTAAATATGTAACAACAACAGGGACTAAATAACAATAAGGGATGAAATCAGTTACATAGAGAACAAGGATGATTAGTTGATAAAGATATTTCAGAGAAACTCCAGTTGCTTCTGTGTGGTGATAATCAAGTAGAAAAGAGTAAAGAGGGCCGGGGATTTAGCTCAGTAGTAGAGCACTTGTCAAGCATGTGCAAGGCCATGAATTTAGTCCTCAGCATTGCAAAAAAGGAAAAAGAGAAAAAACAAAAAAGAAACAAGAATAAAGAAACATATGTAATAAAACAGGAAAAATAGTTTCTGTTATACCTAAGGTGCATATTAATAAGATCATGCAAAAAAAAATGTGAAAACCTGAACAAAAGGAATAACATTTTACAAAAAATAAATATCAAAATTGGTAAGAACAAATTATTGAGGCATCCTTGGAGAAATTAAAATGTTAATTCAATACTTCCAGCAATTAAAAAATGATAGAAAAAGGCTGGGGTTGTGGCTCAGTGGTTGATTACTTGTATGGGTGAGGCACCTCAGCACCACATAAAATAAATAAAGGTATTGCGTTCATCTACAACTAGAAAAAAATATATATACTTAAAAACATCATAGAAAAGCTCTGTTGTGGCTCAGTGGTACAGCAGTTGCCTGGCATGTGTGAGGCACTGGGTTTGATCCTCAGCACCACATAAAAATAAATAAATAAAAATAAAAGTATTGTGTCCATTTACAACTAAAAATTTTTTTTTAAAAATGATAGAAAAGGTCATATGGTTTACAGTTGATGATTTATACCAAAACTTTGGGTAAAAAAATAGTATCTAAATTTATTCCTAACTTTGTGTTTGGTTTTTATTTTATTTTGTTTGCGATGTTAACTTTTATTTCCAATCCAAATAGAACTGGAAATTACAAACATAGGTTTAAAAGTCAAATATATTAACTACCTGTGTTCAAAAGGAGATTAAAACAGTATCCAGAGTTTATCACAGGGAGGCAAACGTTATTGAAGCAAATACTATTTCTCATTCAGCAGCCCACTCTATAAAGAAGTCAAAACAAAAATGACAAAATATCTCAAAAAATTACATATTAGAAATTGTGATAAAAAGAGCACTCTAAGGATCTTTTATCTTGTGCAAATTTGCTTCTTTTTTGAGCCAAGGGTCTTGCTTTGTTGCTCAAGTTGGCCTCAAACTCCTTGAAAGGATTCAAGGGATCCCCCTGCCTCAAGCTCCTGAGTAGCTGGAACTACAGACTGCCATCATCACTCCTAACTCATGCAAATATATTTAAATCATCTAGATTAAAAGGATGCATATCTAGAAACATTAAATTTCCCACCAGCTCTTTAATTACTGTTTACTACAATTTCATTTTTAGATGTTAAAATTTTCATTTAAAAAAGTCTACTTTTGGTGGGCGCAGTGGCATGTGCCTATAATTCCAGCTATTCAGGAGGCTGAGGCAGGAGGATGAGAAGTTTGAGGCCAGCCTGGGCAGTTTAGCAAGACCTAAGCTCAGTGCTTGCCTACTATGTGTATAAGTTCAATTCCCAGAACTAAAATAATAATAATAGTACTAATAATAATTTTAATAAAATTAGGATTACAAGAATGGAGATAATTCTTTGCTTTTTGGAATATCATTATGGGTTTTGTTTTGCAAACCTTACGTGTGGTGTTCCCGAATGTTACATAGGCACTTGAAATCTGTATTCAGGATATAAAATTTGATTATCTATAAGATGTGTAATTGGGAAGGTTTTATAGTATTACTAATTTTTTCTTTATCTCATCAGAGCTGAGGGATGTTTGAAGTTTCTCATTAGAAATGTCCATTTTCCTAGAGTAGATTCTATTTACAATTTTTTTTTAGACAAAGTTTCACGTTTCTCAGGCTGATTTGGAACTCCTGGGCTTCAGTGAATCCTGTCTCAGCCTCCCTAGTAGCTGGGAGTACAGGCGAGCCCAGCCATCTGTCTATAATTTTTGGAGCTATGTAGTTTGGTACAATGATAATAATAGCATCTGAAATTCATTTTGGATTGTGTCCTTGTCATGTTTAATATTTTCCCCTTAGAATTCATCTTTTTTAATATTGAGGTGGTTCCTTATGCTTCCTTTCTGTTGTCATTTCCAGGGTAGCCGTTGCTCATTCTTTTATTGTCACCCTTTAAGAATCTTAAGAATCCCTATGCTTTTCTTCTGTATAGCAGTGGAAAGATGCATTTTATGTTAGCCTTCTGGTATGGTTGTTTCTTTTACATATCTTTGGCTGTATCTCTGTATTTTTGCTTTGTTGCCGTGTCCCTTCTAGTAATTTGGAAAACTTGGATTTTCTTTTGTTTGCTTTGTTCTTTTAATATCACCTTTATAACAATTTCTTGAATTAAATCTTCTAAGCTATCGTTTAAGACAATATCTATTAAATTTGTACTATGAATAATAATAAAGGTTGTATACCACCACTTCAAAAGTTCTTTTGTTTGCTGGAGTTTATTTTCATCTGTTTTATGTTTTGTTGTTGTTGTTATTGTTGTTGTTTTCTATTTTCCTTTAAAAGTCCTGGTTTCTATTTCATGTTACTTATTTGGCTTTATCTATTCTTTGCTACCCCTTGTGTTTTCATAGGGTCATTTTTAGTCTTTTCAGGGAGACCTTCATTTCTGTGTCCTCCCCACCCCTTTTATTTTTTCCTTTCATTGCTAGAGATAAACCCCAGGGCCTGCAGCATGCTGGGCAAGTGCTCTACCACTCACTGAACTGCACTCAAGCTGCAACCCCCCAGGTTTTAGTGGTGCTAGAAATGGAACCCACGGCCTCATGCATGCCCTGGCCCCTTTTTTCATTTCTTCATTGAGTTCTGCCAATTTTATTTTGATAAATTTACAAAAAGGTTTTTTCTCAGCTTTACTTTCCCATTATTTCTTCCTTGAACTTGTATATTTCTAATCAAGTAGTTAGTTGGTCTAGTGAATTCCTTGAATGTGAGGTGGATGTTTTTTCCTCTTGTCTGACAATTTACTTCTAGTGTGCTCCTTGTAATCTCCTCTCTCTTCTTTCATTTCTTTTGCGTTGTACATTAGGATGTGTGTGGCATTATCTTTGTGTGAGAAGATTTCTTCCTGGACAAAATGTAAGAAGCTCATTTGGTGAGGTGTCAAAACTGTCTTCCAGGCTGACATGACATGTGGATTCCCCATGAAATTCTTGATGACTGAGGGTTTAGTGTGTGTGTTCAGTGTGTATAGAATGTGGATGTGCAAGTGTATGACCAAAAAAGTAAAAGCATGTTTATTCTTTTCAGATATGTAGAGAATATTTTCAAAGAAATTACCATGTTCTAGAGAGTCCCATAACCAGAATCAACAAATCACAAAAGAGCAAACTGTAATCTCTAAACACAATTAAATGAAGACATCAAAAAGGATAGCTTTTAAGACAGTAAGAATCACAACTCACTCAGGAGGCGAAGGCAGGAGGATTGCAACTTGAAGGCCAGCCTGAATAACTTATCATGACCCTGTCTGAAAATCTAAATAAAAAAGTGTAGTAGCTCAGTGGTAGAAGGCCCCTGGATTCAATCCTCACTGCTTGGACGAACAGCAACAACAACAACAACAACAAAAACAACTATCTTTAATACTCTTCTCTTTTCACATCCTTCGTGAATGGTCATTCCTTCCCCTGAATGCAATGGCCCGTGTTTGACTTCCAAATCTTTATTTCCACACTTGTTCTCTATCTAGATGCCTACTGTACTTCTTGGTATTTGTCCTTTTGAATAAATCACAATGTGTACAAAATTTGAATCATTTTTTAAAATATTTTTTTAATTGTAGATGGACACAATATTTTTATTTATTTATTTTTATGTGGTGCTGAGGATCGAACCCAGTGCCTTATGCCTGCAAGGCAAGCACTCTACCACTGAGCCACAGCCCCACCCCTGAATCATTTTTTCTCTTTCTCCAGCCCTCTCTGTTAGTTCTTAAATCCATCTGTGGCACTGGAGTCTCTTCAATTATCTAAGAATGTTAACTAAGAATTATTTCTGAATCCTTTCTCTCACTTTTACACACTCAATATCAATTCTACTTCCTTAATAATTAATGTCAATTTTCTTCTATATTCCTATTAATTCTATAGCCGTTAGGTAATTCATATTTTCTCACATGAATTGTGCAGTGGGTCTTGTGATTGACCTTCCAGTTTTGTCAATTCCAAGATATTCCTATGGAAAATATTTTTAAAACCCTTTATTTGAAATTACTATAGATGCCAAGCGTGGTGATGTGTGCTCAAAATCCTAGTGACTGGGAAGGCTGAGACAGGAGGATAACAAGTTCAAGGCCAGCCTTGAACTGAGTTGAATCCTCAGTACCAAAAAAAAACATAACACACACACAAATTATAGATTCACAGGTAGTTCAAAATGTAACACAGAGGGGCAGTAGCTCTGTGGTAGAGCGCTTGCCTAGCATGCGTGAGGCCCTGGGTTCGATCCTCAGCACCACATATAAAAATAATAAATGAGGGGCTGGGGTTGTGGCGCAGTGGTAGCGTGCTTGCCCAGCACGCGGGAGGCACTGGGTTCGATCCTCAGCACCACATAAAAATAAAATAAAGCTATTGTGTCCACCTACAACTAAAAAATAAATATTTAAAAAAAAATAATAAATGAATAAAATAAAGATCCATCAACAACTAAAAAAAATTTTAAAAAAATGTAACACAGAATTCCTCCACAATTTCCACTTTATTTTTACTGTGGTGTGTGATTCTTTTAATTGATTGCTGGGTTTAGTCTGCTACTATAGGTTCATGAGAGATACTAGTCTGGAGTTTTATTTTTATATTGTCTTTTTTGTGTGTGTGGTACTGGTGATTGAACCCAGGGGTACTTAACCACTGAGCCACAATCCCTCTTTTTATTTTATTTTATTTAATTTTGAGACAGGGTCTCTCTAAGTTGCCCAGGCTGATCTTGGACTTGCAATCCTCCTGCCTCAGCCCCCTCCCTGAGTTACTGGGATTATAGATGTGCACCACCATGCCCAGCCTTTGTATGGTTTTAATATCATAGTAACATTTGCCTTACAAAATTATTTGAGAAGTATTCTTTCTCTTTTATTTTCTGAAAAAGATCATATAGAAATAAGATGGATTCTTCTTTAAATATTGATTAGAATTCTCTGGTAAAACTATCTGGATCTGAAGATTTCTTTTTCAGAAGTTTTAAAATTATTAATTTAAATGAATGGTTATAGGATTATTTATCCTATCAATTTTGTAATGTTTGATTTTTGGTAGTTTGTGATTTTTGAGCAGTTGGTTCATTTCTTCTAAGTTATTAAATTTATTAACATGAATTTTATATTTCCTTATTTGCTGGATCTATAGTGATATTTCCTGTTTTATTCCTGATATTGAGGATTTGTATCTTTTTATCTTTGTCAGTTTGATTGACCAGTAGGTCAGCCAGCAAAATATATCAATGTTGCTGATTTTGTTTCCAGACAACTAGATTATGTTTTATTAATTTTTTCCTCTTTTTGTCAGTTTCATTCATTTGCTTTTTAATTAATTTCCTCCTTTAGCTTGCCTTGGGTTTATTTTGCTCTTTTACTAGTTTCTTGTGGTAGGAGCTTACATGATTAATTTGTGACCTTTACTCTTTTCTAATTTAAGCATTTAGTGCTATAAACTTCGCTCTCTGCATTGCTTTATCTACCTTCCACGGATTTTGATAGATTGTATTTTCATCTTCCTTCTGTTTTGTGTATTTTTTAAATGACTTTTTAATTTTTCTTTTTGACTTATAGGTCATTTAGGGTATATTGCTATTACCCAAATATTTTAAGATTTTTCAGTTATTATTTTGTAATTCCTTTGGATATTTTTCAGTTGTCTGTTATTGATTTTTTTGTGTGTGATTCCATTGTGGAACATACTTTGTATTATTTTAATTCTTTTAAATTCGTCAAGGTTTGTTTCACAGCTAAAGATATGGTCTAGCTTGGTCACTTATCTATTGGTGCCTGAAAAGAATGTATATTCTATTTTGTTAGTTGCAGTATTTATAAATACCAATTGGACACTGTTACTTGTTCTTCTGTATCCTTGATGATTTCCTGTATAGCATTTTTGTAAATTGCTGTCCATACTAAAGTCTCTATAATACTTTTTTTCCTATAATACGTTTTGTAAGAAAATGTGTACAACTCCAGGTGGAGTTCCTACTATGCATTTCCAAATTAGATTTTTTATATGGAGTATAATGTTTTTAAGCATTTTATTATGAACAAATTAAATACAAAGATAAAGAGAACAACATAAGAAGCTGTTGTACCTATTGTACTTACCACATGGTTTCAGTAGTCATCAACATTTTGTTATTATTTTATCAAAACCACCCTTCCCTTCACTGTTTGATTATTTTAAAGCAAGTCCAAACATTGTGTTTTATCTATAAGTACTTTGATATATACCACTAAGAGTTGAGAACTTTTTATTCCCTTTTATTTAACATAACCAGTAAGCCATTATCACACCTCAAACAAAATAACAAAAATCCCTTGATGTTATCTAAAGCTCATTGTTTGAATTTCTCTAAATAAGTCTTAAATGTCTTTTTAATGTTCATTCATTTCAATTAAGAGCCAAACAAGTTCCACAAGTTGCATTTGGTTTGTATGACTCTTAAGTCTCTTTGAATAAAAAAAAGACTCATCTGTGTTCTTTCTCTTTTACTTTTTTTTCTTTTTATTTATTTTTGATTCATTGTACACAAATGGAGCACAAATTTTCATTTCTCTGGTTGTACATGATGTAGAGTCACATAATATGTGCAGTCATATGTGTACATAGGGCAGTGATGTCCATCTCATTCCACCCTCTCCTACCCCTATGTCCCTACCCCTTCACCCCCTCCTCTTTGACCAGGGTTCCTCCATTCTTCCCATGCCCCCCCCCATCATGGATCAGTATCCACTTATCAAAGAGAACATTTGGCCTTTGGTTCTTTGGGATTGGCTTACTTTGCTTAGCATGATGTTCTCCAACTCCATCCATTTACCTGCAAATGCCATAATTTTATTCTCTTTTCTACTTTCTTTTTTGAAGAAACAGGTCATTTGTTGCCTTCTGAAACTAGCTGAGATAGTGTTGATAGTAGGTCTTGATAGTGTTCGGCATGTTCCTATCTCTTTCACACTACCTATGAATGAATTGTTAGAATTGGAGTCTTGATGAGATTCAGATTTCATTTTTTCTTTTGCAAGAATACTTCATAGCTGTTGTGGTGAAATTAATAATAATATGTCAGAATACATGTAATATCTGGCTGTCTTTCATTTTATAATATTCAAACTGATTGATGAATGCAGATGTTATTAGCTGATCCATTCTTATAAACTTCTCTTCAACCTGTCACCTGAAAGATTTGAACAGCTATAAATGATTATTGTTCAAATTCATTATTTCATTGGAGTTACAAATGATGCCATTTTAATTCCATCTTCTTTATTTATTAGCTTGAATTATGCTGTCAGGAACTTATTTTTCAGCAGTTATTTAGTTCTCTTCAATTCAGATCTTACAGAAAAATAATTTTTAAATATAAATCTGATTACCTTAGTTACCTTTACTTAGAGTAAAAAAAAATTATGCTTGCTTCTGATCAAATCTTTTTTCCCATAACTACTTTCTTGACACATCATGAAGACTTATTTCCATTTATATAGTTATTTGCTATTCCACAAACTCATCAGGTATTTTGTCTTTTCTGGGGAATGTCTGCCTTCTTATCTTCCAACTTAAAATTTTCACTCTTTATAATATAAACATTCTCCTTCATGTAGAATATTCTTTTTCTTCTTTTGAGTACTCAGTGTGTGCCACATAGAGATCTATTTTTCAACACCTTAATGAACTTCTTCTTTTTTTTTAGTATTTTTTGAGTAGTAGATGGACACAAGGACACTATCTTTATTTATTTTTATGTGGTGCTGAGGATCGAACCCAGTGCCTCACGCTTGCAAGGCAAGCACTCTACCACTGAGCCACAACCCCAGCCCTGAACTTCTTCTTTTTTCAAATTTAAATTTTGTTTATATTCAAATATTCTAAGTTGCTAAAAGATTAGAAACATAAATCATTCATTTCTGTGTTCCCAGGACTAGTTCTAAATTGCTGAAAAATTGTGTTTGAGGTTGTTCACTCAATTACTAGAAGACTAAAAGTGAGCATATTTCAGTCTTGAAAAATGAGTTATTGACTGACTAACAAATAAAACAATAGCAGAAATTCTTTATTGAATTTCTTCTATAAAATATGTGGAACTAGATAATTAATGTAACGTGTAGCCTGTATGAAATATTTTTTTAAAGTTCCTGGATTAGACAGGTGTACACGTTGGTCAAAACTTTAAATGGCACACTAAAGACTGGTACATTTAATTATATATACATTTTACTGGAAGACTTATTAAAATAACTTTACCTGGAAATATTGACTTTTTATTATAAAGTATTTAGGAGGAAGTGTACTGATGTCTGCAATTTACTTTGAAATGCACCAAAATGTAAGGTAGATCAATGGATGGATAAAAACATGGGTAGATGTGTAATAAAGTAAGTAGTGTAATAAAGTAAGTACTAGTAAGTGAACTATAGAATTCTTTTAAATTTTATGTGTGATTAAAAATTTTCATAGTAAAATATTTGGGAAATGGGGATGAGTTTTAAGTTTTGTTTTTAACTAAAGTCTATTTTTTTTTTT
>CM053414.1:40406203-40497208 GCA_028644305.1 Xerus rutilus
TGGCACCAGGGACTGAACTCAGGGGCACTCGACCACTGAGCCACATCCCCAGCCCTATTTTGTGTTTTATGTAGAGACAGGGTCTCACTGAGTCACTTAGCACCTCGCTGTTGCTGAGGCTGGCTTTGAACTCGCGATCCTCCTGTCTCAGCCTCCCTAAGTGCTGGGATTACAGGCGTGAGCCACCGCGCCCGGCTTTAGACAAAGATTTTAAAACAGTTATCTTAAAGATGCACAAAGAGCCAAAGGTAGATGTCCACACACAAGTTCAAGAACACATAGAAACAAAATGGAAACAATAAAGAAATGCAAAACATAAAAAGGTACCAAAAAGAAATTTTGGAGTGAAAAGTACAATAACCAACATAAAAAAACTCATTAGGGAGATTCAAAAGAAGATTTGTGAAAATAGAATGAATTGGCAAACTTCAAAATATGACAATTGAGATTATCAAGTCTAAGGAATAGAAAGAAAAAAAGATTGAAAAAAGTGAATAAAGCCAAAGAAACTTGTGGGATACCATTGAATGGGCCCACATACATCATGAGAGTCAGTAGTACCCAGTATGCAGATTTAAAACAATCTCCACAAAACCCAGAAAAATTTTTAATAGAAAAATTCATCCTAGAAGTCATGAAATTTCAAGAAAGTTGGAATAATCAAAACAACCTTGAGAAAGAATGCAGTTGGAGAATTAATACTTCCTGATTTTAAAACTCACTATAAAGCTACAGTATTCCAAACAATGTGGTATTGGTGGACATACAGATGTATAGACCAATGGACTCCACATCCTAGAAATAAACCCACATGTATGTGGACAAACGATTTTTCTATAAGAGTATCAAAACTGTTCAGTGGAAAAAAGATAGCTTTTTGATCAAATTATGTTGGAAAAAGTGGGACACTGGGATATTAAAGACAGAGGTGGACCTCTCAATGGTTACGACCTCCCTGAACAGAGCCTGGTTACCCTGAAGGGGAACTAGATGAAGGGCGCTAAAGAGTTTCGCAGGGTGGGAATGGGTGGGACAGACTAACATTCCCCACAAGCCAATTCAAAGACATAGAAGCCCCTGAGGATTGACACCAGGAAAAGGGCTTTCCTAAGCCCAGCTCTGAGAGTTACTGAATACAGGGTCAATGAATGTTCACTTGGAGACTCCACTTGGAGATGTAGGAATCTTCATAACTTAGGTGGCCTCGTCACCAACTCGTCTAGTTTCATTTACCTCCTCATAAGACCGCCTTCTTTCACCTGCCACGGCCTGGAGTCAGCCTGATCCGGAAACTGCGCATGCGCGTGCTGTGAGCCGTTAGATCATCACCGCAATTACCTAGGGATGTGTCGCTAAGGCATTGGGGAGCAGGAGCCTATTGTGACATTGCGTTGGGCTTGGGCTCTGACCTGTCTACTCCAGCGGGTTGATCACTGGTCTGAGGATCCAAGCAATGAAGAAGGCCTGGACTGGCTGGAGGAGTGAGTGATGTTGGGAGATGGATGGACTGTGGAATCCCAGCCTCAGGACTGGCTTAAGACTGTGGGAATGACTCTCTACCCGGGGACTTCACCCTGTGAGCCTGAAGGTGGAACTGCCTGTGTGTGATTGCCAGTTGCTTTGTTCCCAGAGGGGCTCATGTGCCAGCATAGAACCCCACAGCCTGAGGAGCTATGTAGGGATGAGTGGGGCTTGTGCACCGGAAGCCGGCGGGGAACTCTCTCAAATTTGCATTTCTGTCATTGACCCTGTCCCTGTGCTCCTGTTTTGGCTGTGTGGCTGAGTGTGATGTTTTTTCATGGTGATTTCTGTTTAGATTTCTTAAGTGGAGCCAGGGTTGAGAGACTATCTTGGGCAGCAGGGGTAGGAAGCTCCTCCCCTCTTAGAGAGCACCTCAGCAAAAACAAGAGAACAACCCCTCCCGCAACGACACAAACCTCATGGGGAACTCATTGTGGACCTACGAAGTGGTGACGTGCAAAAAGAGGTAAAAGAAGGTGCTTTTGACTTCTTTCACCCAAAGCTAAAACTAATTAACTGTAGTACATGGACGAGAATAGGAAAGTGACTTAGGGACAACATTAACTAAACTTGCAGCCTTTATTGCAGTTTCACGAGTTTTGCACCAATATCCAGGATCCACAATGCATTTTGTGCTCATTTTTACTACGTACTGTCTAGCCTTTTCTATTATCTAGATTTTTCCACGTCTTCCATATCCTTGATGGACCTTGAGTTGTGTTTGTGTGACTTTTGTGAGTAAGATGGCTTCTCAGTTAAAGATGGATCCATCCCATGAGTATTTTCTCTTCCACACACATATTTTCTGTGGTGCTGTAGATCAAACCTAGGGGTTTGACATATGATAAGCCATGCTCTACCACTGAGCTATATCCACAGCTCCCACACATTTATTTTATTTTTTTATAAACTTCTGAAAGAATGATCTTTTTTTATTATTTTTAGTTGGAGATGGACACAATATCTTTATTTTATTTATTTTTTTATGTGGTGCTGAGGATCAAACCCAGTGCCTCATACTTGCTAGGCAAACACTGCACCACTGAGCTTCAACCCAGCTGCCCCTTCCCTCATCTTTTTTTTTTTTTAATTTTTTTTTTAGTTGTAGACACACACAATAACTTTATTTTATTTATTTATTTATACGTGGTGCTGAGGATTGAACCCAGCACACATGCTAGGCAAATGCTCTACCACTAAGCCACAACCCCAGCCCCCCTCATTTCTTAATGACTGAAAAAGTGTAATTAACATAGCTTTTGAGGGTTCCCTCCCCTATGCCTACAACATATATGTTGGCCTCAATCCGCAATCAAAGGACTGTATGATTCACATGGGAAGAGATGTATCCACCCCGGCCAACATTTCCCTTATAATAAATATTGTCGGTACATTTGAACTTTCCTTTTCATTCTTAGGTGACATCCAGTTCAGATTTCACCACACTTGCATGGCTACCAGCATTGACTTTTTGGTTTTCACTGAGAGTCTTGGGTGAGTTAGTAAACGCGGAGCAGTGGTCACAGGAGAAGGCTGTGTTTCTTTGAGAGGCCTCTTTATTTTTTCTGCAACATTCAAAGAACTTGGCTTGGCCTCAAGCACAGCTTCTCCTATGTCCTCAGGTGTGGTTTTTGGTTCCCTTAACCTTGTTGGGAGGTCACTGATGCTCCTTGGGAGCATGCCATGATATGATAACATTGTCACTCTTGGAAAAGCCAAATACCGCTTCTGAATCATATTTTCACACCGTCTGCCCATCTGGTGGTGGGGTCCCAATTCCACCTGTGGCCCACATTACGTTTATTTAGCTGGTATTGTTATTGTACTCAAGTAGACATTTCCTTGAAGGCATTTCTCAGAATCAGGAGGCCATGATGTTTGAGTCCAGGCTGGGTTATTATAGGCCCAGTTCAAAGGGAGGCAGTCGACTCAGGTTCAATGAGTTTTCCATTGACACCTTCAGTTGGGAACTCAGGTGTCTTCTTCTCACTGGCCCCTCCTTGACTCTTAGGATTATACCACCCTGATATGACACAATTCCCACCCACACCAGTTACTCTGGAATGTAATACACAGGGGAATCAAGAATGTATTCATACCACAAAATGGTTACCACAAGAGCAGTAGAAGTGACAGAAAGGTCTGGTGATATGATATAATCCTGAGAGGAAGAAGAGTGGAGGCTGGTTCTCTGGCCTTTGCTGATCACTGCTCTCCCTCTTCTCTTGCCTCAGTTTGGCTCCAGGAGTTTAACAAGACCTGAAAATGTACACATATATACTATTAAGCCCAGAGCTTATGTCACACTGAATGTCATGGCTGCCTAGGTTTTGAGGGACATGAAACATCCCTGACTGTGCAGAGGGGTTGGGCTCTGGCCTGTCTACTCCAGGGATGGTCCAGGGATATGACGAGTTAGGGAATACTGTGTTAATCAGTATTCTATTGCTGTGATAAAATACCTGAAATAATAAACTTCTAAAGATGAAAGGTTTAAGCCAGGTGCAGTGGTGCAAGCCTGTAATCCCAGCACTTAGGGAGGCTGAGGCAGGAGAATCGCGGGTTCAAAACTAGCCTCAGCAACAGCAAGGCACTAAGCAACTCAGTGAGACCCTGTCTCTACATAAAACAGAAAATAGGGCTGGGGATGTGGCTCAGTGGTCGAGTGCCCGTGAGTTCAATTCTTGGTACTAAAAAAACAAAACAAAACAAACAAAAAATGATGAAATGTTTATTTTGACTCATGGTTTTGAAGGCTTCAGTCCACGGTTGCCTGGCCTGTTGCTTTTGTACCTGTAATGAGGTAGAACATCACGGTGGGAATGTATCATGGAGGAAATAGCTCACCTCATGGCATCTACGAGAGAAAAAAAAGAGAAAGGGTTGGGATCACAATATCCCCTTAAAGAAAACACCCCTGATGACCTATCTTTCTCCCACTAGGCCCCACCTCTTGAGGTGTTACCACCTCCATGGGCTGGGCACCACAGCCTTTAACATATTGGCCTTAGTGGGGATATTCGATATCCAAATGATGGCAAGGGCCAACAGGCTGAAGTAATGTCGTAGTTATCCTGGCACATATCATGGCCTCCCTCCTGTGTTGAGAATGTAGACAGGACTCTCACAGGGGGAACCCAGAGGATGGGATGTCTGTGTGGCAGCAGAAGGTTTTGCTCTAGGGGAGCTTCTGAGCAGGGAGCAGAGTCTGGTAGCCTGAGGAACTGCTCACATGTGTGTATGTGGATCATAGGACCTCGTGCACAGGGATGGGTCTTCCTCAAGTTTGTATTCCTGATGGAGACCCTGACACCGTGTATCTGTTTTGCCTCCAGAAGCAGTTGTGATTACTTTTTCTTTTTCTTTTTTTTGGTACTAGAGATTGAACTCAGGGGCACTCAACCACTGAGTCACATCCTCAGCCCTATTTTCTGTTTTATGTAGAGACAGGGTCTCACTGAGTTGCTTAGCGCCTCACCATTGCTGAGGCTGGCTTTGAACTCATGATTCTCCTGTCTCAGCCTCCCTAAGTGCTGAGATTACAGGCTTGCACCACTGCGCCCGGCTTGATTACTTTTTCTATTGTGACTCCTATTTAGGTTTGTGGAGGGTCATGTGAGTTGGGTGGCTTCTTTAGCACAACAGGGGTGGAAAGCCCCTCCTAACTGAAGGAGTAATCATTCTCAAAAGAAGCTGACCTGGGGGCTGGGGTCATGGCTCAGTGGTAGAGTGCTTGCCTCGCACACGCGAGGCACTGGGTCCGACCCTCAGCACCACATACAAATAAATAAATAAATAAATAAGTAAAGGTTTAAAAAAAAAAAGAAGCTGACCTGATTCAGATGGCAGATTAGAGGAAGGCTTCATTTCTAGTTGCTCTATAGCTCAGGATTCAAACAGTGGGAGTATTGCTTTTCAGCAAGGTGGGCAAAAGAAGGGATTCACTGAAATTCAATATCAAACAGTCAGAGTCTCTTGGACTCAGAAATGTGGGCATGTTGAACAAAGGACAAGAAAGAATACATTGGAACCAAGCTGTTTGCAGCAGCAACAGCGGCAGTGCCAGTTCACTGCAGGGAGGAGGGCTGACACAAACAGAGAAAGAAACACAATGAGCAAATTTGGCACATAAAACCCCACAGAACAGAAAAGCAGTCTGTAGCTAGCTGATCCAGAGGCTGCAGAGTGACCTGGTATTTGAAAAGTGCTCTGTGTTTCTCAACTGGCAAGTAAAGAACTGCAGCAAGAAGCCATTTGAGGTTGTTTAGTGCCTCACCGTTGCTGAGGCTAGCTTTGAACTTGCAATTCTCCTGTCTCAGCCTCCCTAAGTGCTGGGATTACAGGCGTGCACCACCACGCCCGGCTGGCCAACATCTTTTAAAAGGAGAAAAATTGAAAGCATTCCCTCTAAAACCTGGAACAAGACAGAGGTGCCCTCTTTCACAACTTCTGTTCAACATAGTCCTGGAAACACGAGCCAGAGCAATTAGACAGACAGAAGAAATTAAAAGGATATGAACAGGAAAAGAAGAACTGAAACTATCACTATTTGCTGACAACATGATTCTATATTTAGTAGAGCCAAAAATTCCACCAGAAAACTTCTAGAACTCATAAATTCAGAAAAAAAGCAGGATATAAAATCAACACGCATAAATCTAACCCATTCCTATACATCAGTGCTGAATCCACTGAAAGAGAAATTAGGAAATCTAACCCATTCACAATAGCCTCAAAAAAAACCCTTGGGAATCGATCTTACAAAAGAGGTGAAAGAACTCTACAATGAAAACTACAGAACACTAAAGAAAGAAATTGAATAATGGAAAATGGAAAGATCTCCATGCTCCTGGATAGGCAGAATTAATATGGTCAAAATGACCATACTACCAAAACAGTTACACAGATTTAATGTAATTACTATTAAAATCCCCATGACATTCTTCATAGCAATATAGAAAGCAATCATGAAATTCATTTGGAAAAGTAAGAGACCCAGAATAGCCAAAGCAATCCTTAGCAAGAAAAGTGAAGCAGGAGGCATCACAATACCTGATCTTAAATTACACTTCAAAGGGGCTGGGATTGTAGCTCAGTGGTAGGCGCTTGCCTCACATGCGTGAGGCCCTGGGTTCTATCCTCATCACCACATACAAAGCAATAAAATAAAAAGACATTGTGTCCATCTATAACTAAAAAAAAATAAAAAATAAAAAAATTACACTTCAAAGACATAGTAATAAAAACAGGATGTCACTAGGCATGGTGGTGCATGCCTGTAATCCCAGCACTTTGGGAGGCTGAGACAGGAGAATTGCCAGTTCAAAGCCAGCCTCAGCAACAGCAAGTTGCTAAGCAACTCAGTGAGACCATATCTCTACATAGAACACAAAATAGGGCTGGGGATGTGGCTGAGTGGTCAAGTACCCCTGAGTTCAATCCCTGGTACCAAAATAAAATAAAATAAAATAAAATATAAAACAGCATGTCATTGGCAATAACAGACACATAGACCAATGATACAGAATAGAAGACACAGAAACAAACCTACATAAATACAGTTATCTCATACTAGACAAATTCACTAAAAACATTCATTGTTGAAAAGACAGTCTCTTCAACAAATGGTGCTGGAAAACTGGAAATCCATATGTAGCAAAATGAATTTAAACCTCTCTCAGACTGCATGAAACTCAACTCAAAGTGGATAAAAGACTTAGGCACTAGAACTGAGATCCTGTGCCTAATATAAGAAAATGTAGGCCCAAATATTCACCTTTTGGCTTAGAAACTGACATCCTTAACAAGAATCCTAAAGCTCAAGAAGTAAAATCAAGAATCAATACATGGATGGATTCAAACTAAAAAGCTTCTTCTCAGCAAAGGAAACAATCATGTGAAGAGAGAGCCTCCAAAATGGGAGAAAATCTTTATCACATGTGCCTCAGGTAGAGCATTAATCTCTGGGATATATAAAGAACTCAAAAACAACAACACCAAAAAAACGAATAACCCAATCAATAAATTGGCTAAGGAACTGAACAGACACTTCACAGAAGAAGAAATACAACTAATCAACAAATATATGAAAAATGTTCAACAGCAATTAGAGAAAGGAAATCAAAACTATGATTTTATCTCACTCCAGCCAGAATGGCAAGTATCAAGAATATAAGCAAAAATAAATGTTGGAGAGGATGTTGGGGAAAAGGTACATTCATACATTGCTGTTGGGACTGCAAATTGGTACAATTATGGAAAGCATTATGGAGGTTCCTCAGAAAACCTGGAATTTATTGACCATTTGACCCAGCTATCCCACTCCTCAGTTTATATCCAAAGGACTTAAAAACAGCATGCAGAGATGCAGCCATATCAATGTTGATAGCAGCTCAATTCACAATTAGCCAAACTATGGGGGCTGGGGTTATGGCGCAGTGGTAGCGTGCTCGCCTAGCACGCGGGAGGCACTGGGTTCGATCCTCAGCACCACATAAAAATAAAATAAAGATATTGTGTCCACCTACAACTAAAAAATAAATATTAAAAAAAAAAAAAAAAAAAAAAAACAATTAGCCAAACTATGAAACCAACCTAGATGCCCTTCAACAAATGAATGGATAAGGAGAATGTGGTATGCATACACAATGGAATATTACTCAGCCTTAAAGAGAAATGAAATTATGGTATTTTCAGGTAAATAGATGGAGATGAAGAATATCATGCTAAGTGAAATAAGCAAATTTCAAACAACCAAAGGCTGAATGTTTACTCTAAATACAGATGCTAATTCACAATAAGGGGGGTCCAAGGGAAGAATAGAGGTTCTTTGGATTGGGCAGAGGGGAGTGAATGGAAGGGAGGGGGTTTGGGGGTAGGGAGTAGGAAGAATAGTAAAATGAATCAAACATTATTACTCTATGTACATATATGATTACACAATAGTGTGATTCTACGTCATGTACAACCAGAAGAATGAGAAGTTATACTCTGTTTATGTATGCTGTGTCAAAATATACTGTCATAGGGCTGGGGTTGTGGCTCAGTGGCAGAGCGCTTGCCTAGCATGTGTGAGGCACTGGGTTCGATTCTCAGCACCACATATAAATAAATGAATAAAATAATGGCCTATCAATGTCTTAAAAAAATTTTAAAAAATAATGTCATGTATAACTAACTAGAACAAAATTTTAAAAAAGAACTAATGCCAATGCTTCTGAAATTATTCAATGAAATATAAAGGGATGGAACATTTAAAATTCATTCTATTAAGCCACTACCCACTCACATCAAAACTTGATAAGAAGGGCTGGGGTTATGGCGCAGGGGTAGCGTGCTCGCCTAGCACGCATGAGGCACTGGGTTCGATCCTCAGCACCACATAAAAATAAATATATTAAAAAAATTAAAACAAAACAAAACAAAAACTTGATAAGAACACTCAAGGAAAGAAAACTATAGACCAATATCTCTGATGAACATAGATGCAAGAATTCTTAAAATTTATTACCATTATATTCAACAACATATTAAGATTGTACATTATGACTGAGTTGATATTATGCAGGGGTTGCAAGGATGATTTATCATACACAAATCAATAAATATATCATTCATAAAATTAAGGACAAAAATATAGTCATCTCAAAATAGGCAGAGGAAGTCTTCAATAAAATCTAGCATCCATTTGTGATAAGAACACTGATAAACTAGAGATAGAAGGAACTTATCTCAACATCATAAAAGTTGTATATGACAAATTCAAAGCAATATGAGAATGGAGAAAAAATGAAAGCATTTCCTCTAAAATCAGGAACAAGCCAGGGATGTCTACTCACCACTCCTGTTCAATATAGTACTAGCAATTCTAGCTAGATAAATTAGGCAAGAAAATGGAAACAAAAGTGATAAAATAGAAAAGAAGTCAAATTATCACTCCACAGATGATATGATCCCATATTTAGGAGGTACAAAAAGATCACTAGAAGAGTGCTAGAGCTAATGAACAAATTCAGGAAAGTAGGAGGTTACAAAATCAACATACAAAAAAGAAAAAAAAACAATAGCTTTCCCATACAACAATAATGAATCTGCTGAGAAAGAAATCAGGAAAATCATCATATTCACAATAGCAACAAAACAAAATTTGGGAATCAATCCAACCAAGGGGGTGAAGATCTGTACAATGAAAACTATAGAATATTGAAGAAAGAAGTTGAAGACTTTAGAAGATGGAAAGATCTCCCATGTTCTTGGAAAGACAGAATTAATATTGTCAAAATTGCCCTATTACCAAAAGCAAGAGACAGATTTAATTCAATACCCATCAAAATACAAATGACACTCTTCAAAGAACTAGAACAAACAGTCCTAAAATTCATTTGGAAGAATAAAAGACCCAGAATAGCCAAAGAAGTCCTGAGCAAGAAGAGTGATCCTTGAGGCATTACAATACCATATCTAAAATTATACTGGAAAACTATAATAATGAAAATAGCATGCTTTTTTGCATCACAACAGACCTGAAGACCAATGGAATTGAATAGAAGACACAGCAACAAATCCACACAGTTGTTTGATAGAGGTGCCAAAAACATAAATGAGAAAGAAGATAAATTTTTTAATGTATGGTACTGGGAAAACTATATATCCTATGTTGAATAATGAGATTAGATCTCAATCTTTCACCTTGTACATGTCATCTCAAAGTGGAACAAGGACCTAGGAATGAGACCAGAAATTTTGCAACTGCTAGGAGAAAACATAGGCTTAACATTACAACATATTGACACAGGCACCAATTTCCTTAAGATTTCTTTCTTTTTTAAAAAAATTTTATTATTTAAATTTTTTTTGTAGTTTTAGATGGACAGAATGTCTTTATTTTGTTTATTTTATTTTATTTTTTTGGTACTGGGGATTGAACTCAGCGGTACTCGACCACTGAGCCACACCCCCAGCTCTATTTTGTGTTTTATGTAGAGACAGGGAGGGTCTCACGGAGTTGCTTAGCACCTTGCCCTTGCTGAGGCTGGCTTTGAACTCATGATTCTCCTGTCTCAGCCTCCCAAAGTGCAGGGATTACAGGCGTGCGCCACTGCATTGGTCTTATTTTGTTTATTTTCATGTGGTGCTAAAGATCAAACCCAGTGCCTCACAAATTCTAGGCAAGTACTCTGTCACTGAGCTACAGCCTCAGCCCCCTTAACAAGAGTTCTAAAGCACAAGAAATAAAACCAAGAATCAGCGAGTCAGAATGAAATTAAAGGTTTCTGCACAGCAGAGGAAGCAAAATGTGAAGAGATCCACACAATGGGAGATATTTGATAGCTACTCCTCTGGATTAATGGATTAATATCTAGAAAATATATTAATATCTAGAAAAATAGATTAATATCTAGAAAATATAAAGTACTGAAAAAACAAATAACCCACTCAATAAATGGGAAAAAGAATTCAGCAGACATTTCTCAAAAGATGAAATGCAAACCACCAACAAATTCATTAAAAAATGTTCAATATCCCTAGCAATCAGGGAAATGCAAATCAAAATTACACTTAAGATTTCATCTCACTGCAGTTAGAATGGCAATCATTAAGAATACAAACAATAGGGGCTGGGATTGTAGCTCAGCGGTAGAACTCTTGCCTTGCATGCGTGAGGGCCTGGGTTCGATTCTCAGCACCACATACAAAGCAATAAAATAAAGACATTGTGTCCATCTCCAACTAAAAAAATATTTTAAAAAATACAAGCAATAGGGCTGGGCTGTAGCTCAGTGGCAAAGCACTTGCCTAGCATGCGGAAGGCACTGGGTTCGATCCTCAGCACCACATATAAATAATAAATGAATAAAATAAAGATCCATCAACAACTACAAAACTATAAAAAAAGAATACAAACAATAATAAATGCTGGTGAGGATATGGGGGAAAAGGTACACTCATACATTGTTGGTGGGACTACAAATTAGTACAACCACATTGGAAAGCAGTTTGGAGATTCCTCAAAAGACTAGAAATAGAACCACCATGTGATTCAGCTATCCCACTCCTTGGTATTTATCCCCAAGAACTAAAATCAGTATACTACAGTGATACATACCAATGTTTATAATAGCATAATCCATAATAGCTAAGTTATGGAACCAACCTAGGTGCCCATTGATAAATAGATTTTAAAAAATGTCGTATATATACACAATGAAGTTTTATTCAGCCACAATGAAGAATGAAATAGTCATTTGCAAGAGAATTGGTGGAACTTGAGAACATTATCTTAAGTGAAATTAGGCAAACTCAGAAAGTTACGGGTCAAATGCTTTCTCTCATATGTGGAACCTAGAGGGGAAAAAGGAAAAGAAAGCTAGGGGGCGGGGAATCTCATGAAAATCATAAAGAGATCAGTGGAGAAGAGGAATGGGACCAGTGCAAGGGAAGAGGAAAGAGAAAATACTGGGGAATTGTATTGGCCAAATTACATTATTGTATCATGTACATATATGAATATGTAACAACCCCACCATTATGTTTAATTATAATGCTCCAGAAAAAAGGTAACACTGCCCCCAACAAGAGAAACCTCATGGAGAACTCAGTTTAGATTTAAAGAACCCAAATAAGGTCATTATGACATCGTTTTCCAGTTCCCCGTGTAACATCTAAGCAGAGCTCAGTGAGGGATCACACCTTGAGTACAGCAGCATGAACTAAATCAAAGTCAATTCATCCATTTTGCACTAATATCCAGGATCTACCTGGCATTTGTGAGTAATTTCACCTGAGTAGCCTGCAGCCTTTACTGTGTCCTCCATCTTGTCTTTCATATACTTGACTCAATTTTTTTCTATGTCACCCTTATGAACGAAAAGCATTTCTTAGTGAAAGGACATATTTGTGGGAATGAATCCCTTCCATGAGTGTTTCCTTTTCCATGCATTCTCTCCCTCCCTCCCTCCCTCCCTTCCTCCCTTCTTTCCCTCCTTCCTTCCTTCCTACCAGGGGCACTCAACCACTGTATTTTAATTAGAGACAGTGTCTCACTGGGTTACTTAGGGCCTCTCTATGTTGCTGAGGCTGGCTTTGAACTCACGATCCTCCTGCCTCAGCCTCCTGAGTCTCTGGGATTACAGGTGTGGGCCATCAACTGGTACCACACATACTTCTTTTTTTTTTTTTTTTTTTAAATATTTATTTATTTTTTTAGTTGTAGGTGGACAGAATATCTTTATTTTATTTTTATGTGGTGCTGAGGATCGAACCCAGTGCCTCACGCGTGCTAGGCGAGCACGCTACCACTGCGCCATAACCCCAGCCCCCCACACATACTTCTTAATGACTGAAAAGTGTGATTACAATGGACTGTGGGCTTACATGGCTTCTGCATATGCAGTAGCTCTTGTTCTCAATGACCAATCAGAAGGTTGTATGGTTCACAAAGGATGCAGCATATATACCCCTGAATGGCCTCCACATTGAAGTAAACATTGTGTTTTATCTGCACTTTCCTTTCCATTCTTGACATCAGTTTCTGTTTTGCTATTTGTGACTGCTTTCCAGCATTGAATCTTCTGGCTTCCACTGTTTTCACAAGACAATGGGACTGGGGGCAAGTGGAAGTGGAGTAGTGGTCAAATTTGTGGGGTCCCTTTTGTCTTCTCTGCAACAAGTAATTCAGCCTCCAGTGCAGCTCCTCTTCTCACCACAGGTAGAATTTTGGGTGTCCTTACTCTTGCTGGATGGACTCCCCAGGGCTCCTAGAAACATGCTTTGTTGTGAATTATCACTCTTGGAATAGCCCTATGTATTTCTGAAACAAGATGGCTCCACCTTCCCGTCTGGGACCCTAATTCCATTGCTATACTTTTTATTCTTAAGGTATCCCTGTCTACGTTTCGTTGAAGGCACTTATCCGGATCCAGGGCCTATGGGGTTCGCTTCCAGGATAGGGGCCTGCTAAGGACTACATTACATGAATTTTCTTTTGACACTCATCAGCGGGCTTCATGTCCCTCACTGTCCTCATTTCTCTTCCCCAATTTCATCCTGGATGCAATCTAACCCACTTCCCCCAAGATCCAGCCACTCCAGAATCAGCTCCACAGAGGAATCCACTGTGTCCACCTCATACCATGAAGCCTGGCCACCACAGTGGTGGCAGAAGCGAACCAGATGTCTGATAGGTCAGATCCTAAGGGGAAGGCTGCAGGCAGTTACCAGTTGCACCCCTCCTGTTGGTACAGCCCAGCCTCCAGAATTTGCAACTGAGCATGCGTGTGTTTCAAGCCCGGCGCTTGCGTCACAGTGACCAGTTTGGTTGCCTAGGGATATGTCCAGGGGGCTTAGCCAAGCAGTCACTCTCCCTTACATGCAGAGGATGTGCTGTGGTCATTTGAGCAGATGTCTCAGGATCTGAGAAGTAGAGGAAGGCCGCGTAGGTGGAAGAGTCGACATCAGCAGCACAGCCTGCAACACGGGACCCCCGCATCGGGGCTGTGGGTGTGCCTGTCTCTTCCCTCAAGGAATCCACCCCGTGGACCACAGAATTGGACTGCCTTTGTACGTTAGGATGCTGTTATGTGCCGGAACACAGCCCTGTAGCCCGAGAAGCTGCCTGAATCTGTGGAAAGTGAGGCTTGTGCAATGGATCGCGGCCTATTCTGATTTACTCCTGGAGACCCTCCCTGTTTGTTTTTGCCTGCCGGCAAGGAGTGTTTTGTTTTGTTTTTTTAAACACTGGGGCTCATGTGTGGGTTTAGGGGTTGTGAATTGGGTTGCTGTCTCATCCCTAGAGAGGTAACTTTCTAAAATACAGTACCAACTTCCAAGTACAAAAACTTGACTAGGAACTCAGTTGACTTACAGAAGTACAAACAAGATAAAGAAGGTGCTTGTATCACCGTTCTCCTCTTCCTTGAAAGACAACAACACATTTAACTGGCTCAGTAATTTGGTAATAATACCATGAACTAAAGTGGTGGCCTTGGTGGCCAGACTGACAGTTTCACAGTGGTACAGGATGCACCTGGCAATTGGGAGTCATTTCTTACGTATGAGCTACAGCGTTTACTATGTTCTCCGCTGCTACTTGAATATTTTGAGAGGCCTCCTTGACTTCATAGTACTAAGGATAACTTGGCTCTGCCTCCAGCACAACTCCTCGTGTGGTCCCAGGTATGGTTTTTGGTTTCTTTAGCCATATTGAGGTCTTCAGGGCTCCTGCAGGCCTACTTCAGTGGCACCATCAGTCTCGCAATAGCCAAATATTGTCTCTAAAACGCTTTTTAGAGAGATTAGTGGGACTGCTTTTGTGTTTGTTGGTAACTTTGTGGCATGAGCAATGTATGTGTTTTGATGGTACCCTATTGTCTCAGGCGTTTCTATTCTCCACTCTGAAACAGATGATACATCTCTATTCTTGTCAAGGTCACTTGTAGTATTAACATTGCTAGACCCAATGGCCATTTGTCAGACCTTTTATTATTTAATTTTCCAGTGCTGTTACCATTGAGTGTCTTACTCACTTTCACTTGGTTTCTGTGTTCCCTGTCCTTGGTTTCCCTCCCACCACTTTGGTCCTCCATCTCAGCTCCTTCGCTGGTCTGCCCCTTTCTTGAACATTGGGATACAACATGGCGCAGTCTTTGTTTTTTATACTCAAGTTCCTAATTGTCTTATCTTGCCTTGGGAATTTAAATATGTATAATAACTATATAAATAAATATAGCCTCTAGGGTAGTACAAGCTATTATATTTAAGTGCCTAATATTTAAGTGCCTATATTTAAGGTCAATATTTTAGTTCTGTCTAATACACAGCTCAGGTTTAACGTCTAAAACCAATCTTAGTTTCCTCCACAACTTTGTTGGAACTGTAGCTTTCCTCTTCTTATTTGATAGAATTCACCACCTTTCCCATTGCTCAGAACAAAAACCTTTGAGTTGAATTCACCTAGGCATTTTCTTTCTCATATCTAACATCTAACCACTAAATAAAACTTGCTTTATCACATTTACCATGCAGTAGAATCCATCACCTTCTTACCATACCCATTGTTATCATTCTGGTCTAAGCCATCCTCTTTCATTTGGATTATTGCCATTGCCTTCTACTTTTTTTTTTTTTTTGATACTAGGGATTGAACTCAGGGGTGCTTAACCACTGAGCCACATTCCCAGCCCTTTTTTATATCTTAGACACAGGGTCTTGCTAAGTTGTCTAGGGCCTCACTAAGTTGCTAAGGCTGGTTTTGAACTGGCAATCCTCCTGCTTTAGCCACCCAGGCTTTTGGGATTATAGGTGTGAGTCACCATGCCTGGCCCATAGCATTCTACTCTTACTATTTTTGATTTGTTACAACAGCTACACATCAGAACATTTCTTTTGCTGAAACCCTCAAATGGCTGACATTTCCCTCAGAATATAATTATAAATGCTTACAAACTCCTGCGAAATATGCCTGCTACTTCTTTGACCTCCTGTCTTATCAATTGCCCCCTTCCACAGAATTCTATTGTAACTTCACTGATATTCCTCAAATACACCATCAAAATGCCATTATAGGGTCTTTGTTGTACCTTATCCCCGACTGGAATGCTCCTTCCTTAGACACTCATTGACTTCTTCACCTCTTCAAATCTTGAATCTGATGCTTCTGTATTCATTCATGGTTTACCTTGAATCATTGTATTTCATATAGCAACCTAAATTGTCCAATTCCTCCCATCTCTTTTTGAATGACTTTTCCAACCTGTAACGATTATCTTTGAACATACCTTATACTTTATCTCCTGTAGAACTGTTCACTGATATACTCCAAATACCAAGGGTAATGGCTGGAATACAGTAAGTACTCCAGTAAATGTGACTAATTTTAGAATAACAGGCTTGGGAGGAGAATGCATATTTGAATTCATGTTGCTAGCATGTCTTTGTAGGAATAGGCAATAGTATCAATTCTTGTTCAAGCTGTCCCTTTAAGTCAATATAAATGGTTTCAGTTAAGGATAGAAGATTGAGTGTCTGTAGACAAAGAGGGCATATCTTAACAAAGCATTATCACTTTCAGCTGCTGCCAGGGTTCTGGCTAGCTCTATTCTTTTTTTTTTTTTTTTTTTTTTGGTACTGGGGATTGAACTCAGGGGTACTCGACCACTGAGCCACACCCCCAGCCCTATTTTGTTTTATGTAGAGACAGGGTCTCACTGAGTAGCTTAGTGCCTCGCCCTTGCTGAGGCTGGCTTTGAACTCGTGATTCTCCTGTCTCAGCCTCCCAAAGTGCTGGGATTACAGGTATGTGCCACCGTGCCTGGCTGTATTCTTCATTCATCTTTTTCACATTACTAAAAGCAGCAAGAAAACACTGCATAACTCCTTCCATTTCCTCTAACATTACAGTCTAGATTGGCACAAGACCTGCCTTATAAGATAAGAGGAGGCAGTTTGAACAAGTGCTTTGTCTATAAAAATAAGAACACTGTTTTATAGTCTGAACTGGGTAGATCCTTGTGCTCCATGGTCATTAATTTGATGCTACATTTAAGATTTCTTTTACTCACAGCACCCCACTTTCTGGTACATTTTCTATATCCTCAATAGAAGTTTTATTGTTAATAAGGGGACTACAATACCATCAACAAATAAAAGGTTTACTTTAATTTTATATAAAGAATCAGGGGAGGCAGGCAGACCAGAGAAGATATGACTGTTTTGTTCCACAAAATCATCAGGGTTTCAGGCTCCTTCAGTATTTTTGATCCACCATACATAATACCCAGATATCCTCAAAGTCCCCATGAGACTGTCAAAGCTTCAGCTTAGATGTCTATATTGTAGGAAGGAAAAAAGAAGAAACAAAGAGGAAAAAAGAATTTCATAAATGTCCTAGACACAGAATGACCACTTCCACCTTGCTGACTTGCAAGGGAGACTAAGATAGTTTTTCAGCTCAGTATTTATTATGAAAGAAGGGGAAATGGATATTGGGTAGGGAAATAGTCTCTGATACAAACTCATCTTTTTTTTTTTTCATTTCAACATAGTCTGTTCATGTCAATTTTTATTTTCAGTTTAATTGAAAAGTACATTTAAGTTTTAAAAAATTTCTTAGATTTATTCTGGCTTTTTCATTTCTTTTTAAAAATTTTTTTGGTACCAGGGACTGAACTCAGGGCTACTTGACCACTGAGCCACATCGCCAGCCCTATTTTGTGTTTTATTTAGAGACAGGGTCTCAATGAGTTGCTTAGCGCCTTGATTAGTGCCTCGCCATTGCTGAGGCTGGCTTTAAACTTGCAATTCTCATGTCTCAGCCTCCCGAAGTGTTGGGATTACAGGCATGCGCCACCGTGCCCAGCTTGGCTTTTTCATTTCTAAATAATATTCTTTAATTTTCAGAGATGGTGAAAAATACAAATATGTAGACTTTATAACAAATCACTTCACTCTTGTCCTAAATTTTGTAACAGGTTTTCTTAATAATCTACTGATACCACAGGGTTTCTTAACAGTATGAATTTCCTCTCACAGTATTGAACGAAAGTTTTCTTATGACAGCATATAGTGCCACCCCGCCAAATAACCTGGGATAAATGTTGATCAGATTTCTTGATAGTATAACACTCATAAGTGCCCTCCTCTCATGAAAATCCTCCAAAACAGAAAAAATGAAAATAGTATCTAAAATTCATGATATGCTATGTTCAAGGCACTGTTCTAACAGCTTTTACATGTAATAACACATAATATTTTTAAGAATCTTACAAAAAAGGTATTATTCTTAGGTCTATCTTACAAATAATTAAATCAATGCAAAGGTATTTTATGACAAATGTCACAAAGGAAATAAATGGGCAGAGCCAAAAGTATATTGAAAAAGATATTTGCTACAGCTAAAGGCTTTCCTACATTTACAAAATTATTTTCTGTTAATTTACATTAACAGAATTATTTTCTATTTTAATTTGCTAAAGTTTAATAGGGTTCCAGGAATAAAAGTTTCTTCTCTACATGGACCACTTTAACATTTTCATTGCCCCATCTAAATCCTTCAATGCTGAACTTTATGAGACAAATCTGTCCCAAATTCACATTTGTAAGACTTCTGTACTGATAATGGTTAACCAGATAATGCCATGTGTGTGATCACAAAGAACAAGATAATTCATATAAAAACTTGTGAATCATGACTAAAGTCTATTCCACACTCCTTATAATCAAAAGATTTTTCATTGACATGAATTTTCTGATGTTGAGTTAGTTGTGAACCACGAGTAAAGGACTTTCCACATTCTTTACACTGATAGGGTTTCTCACCAGTATGAACTCTCTGATGTCGAGAAAGATGTGAGCTCTGAGTAAAGGCCTTTCTACATTCTTTGCATTCATAGGGCTTCTCACCAGTATGGATTCTTTGATGCAGAGTAAGTTGAGAGCCATGACTAAAGGCTTTCCCACATTCCTTGCACTCATAGGGTTTTTCCCCAGTGTGAATCCGCTGATGTTGAGTAAGTTGTGAACCTCGAATAAAGGCCTTCCCACATTCCTTACACTGATAGGGTTTCTCACCAGTATGAATTCTCTGATGTTGTATAAGCAGTAAGCCACGAGCAAAGGCCTTTCCACATTCATTACATACATAGGGTTTCTCGCCAGTGTGAAGTCTCTGATGTTGCGAAAGATGTGAACTCTGAGTAAAGGCCATTCTGCATTCTTTACATTCATAAGGTTTTTCACCAGTATGGATTCTTTGATGCTGAGTAAGTTGTGAGCCACGAATAAAGGATTTTCCACATTCTTTACATTCATATGGTTTTTCACCAGTGTGAATTCGCTCATGTTGAGTAAGTTCAGAGCCACGACTAAAGTTTTTTCCACACTCTTTACATTCATAGGGTTTTTCACCAGTATGAATTCTCTGATGTCGAGTAAGGAGCGAACCACGATTAAAGGCCTTCCCACATTCCTTACATTGATAGGGTTTCTCACCAGTATGAATTCTCTGATGTTGAGTAAGTTGTGAACCATGACTAAACGTCTTTCCACATTCCTTACATTCATAGGGCTTTTCATTAGTATGAATTCTCTGGTGTTGAGTAAGCTGTGAACCACGGATAAAGGCTTTCCCACATTCTTCACATTTATAAGGTTTTTCCCCAGTATGAATCCTTTGATGTTGCATAAGTAGTGAGCCCCGAATAAAGGCCTTTCCACATTCCTTACATTCATATGGCTTTTCCCCATTATGAATTTTCTGATGCTGGGAAAGCTGTGAACCACAAATAAAAGCTTTTCCACATTCCTTACATTCATAGGGTTTCTCACCCGTATGAATTCTTCTATGTAGAATAAGTTGTGAGAGCTGAGTAAAGACCTTTCTACACTCTTTACATTCATAGAGCTTCTCACCAGTATGAAGTCTCTGGTGCAGAGTAAGCTGTGAATTCTGAGTAAAGGCCTTCCCACATTCTTTACATTCGTAAGGTTTCTCACCAGTATGGACTTTCTGATGTCGGGTGAGCTGTGAGCTACGAATAAAGGCTTTCCCACATTCTTCACATTTATATGGTTTTTCACCAGTATGAATTCTATGATGTAAAATAAGTTGTGAGCTTTGAGTAAAGGCCTTCCCACATTCCTTGCATGCATAGGGTTTCTCACCAGTATGAAGTCTCTGATGAAGACTGAGCTGAGAATCACGACTAAAGGCTTTTCCACATTGCTTACATTCATAGGGTTTTTCACCAGTATGAATACTCTGATGTTGAGTTAGATGTGAGGCTCGTCTGAAAGCTTTCCCACATTCTTTGCATTTATAGGGTTTTTCTGTAGAGTGACATCTTGGATGTTGAGATAAGTAGGTATGATGGTTGAAAATGGACATATTGTCAAATGTGATCATCCCCTGCCTGAAATAGTCCTTCTGATTTTCTTGTTGCTTTTTCAACTTGCCTCTGACTTTCAAATAATCTCTGGAATTGGTCTCCTCAACCTCACAATTTTCAAGCCTGTCACTCATTTCCCATTGAGATAATTCTGTTTTATCAGTGTCCTTTTCTGGAGATAAGTCCTTATTTGAACACCTTGAAGGCAAGTCTGAAAGATAAGACAATATCAAGTAATTCAAGAGAAACGATTCCAAAGAATTTCCATGGCAGAAAAAACAAATAATAGGGAAGTGATAATTAAAATAAATAACAGGCTTATAGCAGCATTTTCCAAATATTGTTTACTATGACCCATAATAATACCTACCTTTCATATCAAAACCTATTGTGAATATATACAATTTCATAAAAGGTAAAACCCATTCTTCCTCCCTCTCTTTGTACTGGGGATTGAACTCATGGCCTTGCACACCAAGCTACATCTCAAGCTCTTTTTGTTTTATTTTTATTTTGAATAGAGAGTGTATCACTAAGTTGCCCAGGCTGGTGTCAAACTATAATCCTGCTACAGTTTCCTGAATAGCTGGGATTACTGGCAAGTGCCATCACATCCTATACTACAATATTCTACTATTCTCTATTTCTGTCTCTTTCTCACCACAGTCAAAACCACTAAAGTGATTTAAAGGTGCAGTGATGTTACTACCTAGAATTTGAAAAAAGTAACAGCTTAGAATGAACTCATATGGTAACCTGTAAAAAGGGCACCTGAGAGGTCAGAGAATAATGAAAATTCATGTAAGAGGATAAGGGAAGTGATTGCAAAAGTTTTAAAAATCAGCAATTCTCAAACTCTGGTGAGGATCAACCATGTGAAGTATTGTTTAAAATTATAGATTTTTATGATTTCTAATACTCAGTAAAAAAACAGGCATATGAAAAACAGAAGAAAGACAGGAGAAAAACAGAAAAAAGAAACAGATTTATAAGGTTCAAGTCATGTATGCACCATACATCTGTCACTTTCAAGTACTCCTATGATGCCCCTTTGCAGTCAACTTCTCCTCTCATGATAGATGCCTGGCTGTGGCTTCCCTATCACTTCCTTATAGATGGAAACAAAAGCACATCTATACCAAATCTATGATCATACATAGCTCTATAACAGCCTTGAATACTGTTTGCCAGTACTAGCTATGCTTATCTTTAGCTCTCCCTGTTCTTTTCAAACAAGATACTGAGTTGCTTTTGTTTGCTTATCTTTATTTCACCCTTCCTACTTTGTGTCATGTCTTCTCTTGTTTACTCGTCTACCCAACTCAACTCTATGTGTTCAACCCAGAAGAATATCTTTCATCATTTCCCAGGCACTGCTACAGACTTAAATCATAATCAAAGGTCTCATTACGAAATGTTGAGGATGCTGGAAAGGAAAAAAGGCAATTTGCTAAAATGAGATATCTGGAGTGATACAGATTCCAGGAATTTTTTTTTTTTTTCGGTACTGGGGATTGAGCTCAGGGGTACTCGACCACTGAGCCACATCCCCAGCCCTATTTTGTGTTTTATGTAGAGACAGGGTCTCACTGAGTTGCTTAGTGCCTCGTCGTTGCTGAGACTGGCTTTGAACTCGTGATTCTCCTGCCTCAGCCTCCCAAAGTGCTGGGATTACAGGCGTGTGCCACTGTGCCCGGCTAGATTCCAGAAATTTTATTTGAAAAAACAGCATTATAGATAGAATTACAGATCTAGAAAAACAACATGAAACGTCTCATACATTGCCCCTTGGAATGCAAACTGGTACTACCACAATGAAAAAACTTTGGTAGTTTCTTCTTTTTTTTTTAGTTGTAGATGGACACAATATCTTTAATTTATTTTTATGTGGTGCTGAGGATCGAACCCAGTGCCTCATGCATGTGAGGCAAGCGCACTACCACTGCGCCACAACCCCAGCCCCTGGTAGTTTTTTATAAAATCAAATGTATACTTAGCATATGATAGAGCAGCCATATTTAAGATATTTACAATTATGTTCAAACACCAAATATTGCAGCTTCTTTATTCATAATTGCCCCAAACTGGAAACAACCCAGAAGTTCCTGAAAAGGTGAGTGAGAAACAGTTTGATACTTTTGTACAAATGAATGGCTACTCAGCAATTCATAGAAACAACCTATTGATTCATAAAACAATATTAACAAATCTTAAACATATTTTGGTAAGAAAGCCAGAGCCCAAAGACTACATATTTTGATTCTATTTATATGACATTCTTGAAAAGGCAAACTATAGGGATGGAAAATAGGCAAGTAGTTTTTATAGGCTAGGGAGGGAGGGAAGAGTTGACAACAATATGAAACCATGAGTTTGAGCTGGGGGTCAATAACAAAAACCGTTTTATATAAAAATGTGACAGATTTATTTGATATGTAAATGGTGTGCCAGATTGTCTGAAAAATGTCACTAAATTTTGAGTGAAATACTACAAATATCCTTTGAAAACTGTGGTCAAGCTTAAAAGAAAGTGAAGAATATCCAGAGTCACCACAACAGTGACCACCCAGCACAGTAGTCCAGAGAACCAGAAACAAGAGAGGTCAACACACTGTGGTTACAGTTACCCTCAGGACATCTGCTGACTTTGACTGTTTAACTCTATATATTAATTACCTGAAAAAATGTGAGATTCCATGGGCCCACAAGAGAGCAGGGATTACAAATAAACTTTGGTTTTTTTGGTACTGGAAATTGAACCCAGGGGCACTTAACCACTGAGCCACATCCCCAGACCCTTTTTGTATTTTATTAGAGAAAGGGTCTTGCTGAGTTGCTTAGGGCCTTGCTAAGTTGCTGAGGCTGGCTCTGAACTCAAGATCCTTTTGCTTCAGCCTCTTGAGCTGCTGGGATTACAGGCGGGTGCCACCATGCTGGGCAGAAATAAACTTCTTTACAAAATTATAAATGTCCAAGGCCTACACTTCAGCAGAAGGGGGAAAATTTCTCTGATCTCAAAGGGAAATAACAAGAAACATTTCCCTCTTAGCTATTTTTAACAATTTGACTTTTACTCTGAGATGGCATCAGAGCCATTGGATAGTTGTGAGAGACATGAAAAAAATCTATCTTTTGTTTTAGAATGAATCCTTCTGATTGTTTTGTCTAAGTAAAAGGATAGCCTGAAAGTAAAGAAGCTAGATGGACAGAAGTTAGAAGGCAACAACAATCCAAATAACTTGGACTAGATGATTGTTCAGGTAGGGGTTAGAAGTAAGATATCAATGGATTCTGGATATATTTTGAAGGTATACTGCAGTGTTCTTGTAATATGAGGTAGGAAAATAGGGAAGATTCCAGGTGTTTTTCCTGAACATCTAGAATAATGGAAGTATTAATGAGAACAACACACTGTGGTAGGAACAGGTTTAGAAGAGCATATCAAGAGTTTGGTTTTGGGGCCAGGTATAGTGGTGCACACCTATAATCCCAGCAACTTAGGAGGCTGAGGCAGGAGGAATACAAGTTCAAGGCAAGCCTCAGCAACGTATCAAGATCCTATCTCAAAAGGGCTGGGTATGTGGCTCAGTGGTAGAGTAGCCCAGGATTCAATCTCCAGTACCAAAAAAAAAAAAGACTTTGGTTTTGAACCTTAAAGTATCACAAGAAAGATGTTTGAAAATATATGCATAAACATACATATACATGTGTTTGTGGTTCTGGGGACATATTTGGTTTAGAGGTATAAACTTAGAAGTCATCACCAAATAGCTGCTATTTAAGAGTTATGTGGTTTGATGAGATCACCCGGGAATATCTTTGGCTATAGAGAAGGGAAGGAAAGAAAAGGAAAATTGAGCAGATTGAGCCCTGAGGCACATAAATATTTAGAGGTGAGGGAAATAAGAAGGAACCAACAATAGAGACTAAGAAGGACCAGTCAATGTGGAGGGAGAAAAATTAAGAGTATGTGGAATCCCAAAATCCAAATGAACAAAGTGTTTTAAGGAGGAATGATTGATTTTGTCAAATGTTGAGAGATAAGGAAAAATGCTGACCATATACATGCATACATACATACACACACATACACTTTGTTTTGTGGTACTGAGGACTGAACCCACTGGGCTATGTCCCAAGGCTTTTTTAATTTTATTTTTTATTTTGAGACAGGGTTTTACTAAGTTTTTTAGGCTAACCTTGAATTTGCAATCTTTTTTTAAAAAATATTTTTTAGTTATACATGGACACAGTGTCTTTGTTTTGTTTATTTTTATGTGGTGCTGAGGATCGAACCCAGTGCCTCACACGTGTGAGGTAAGCGCTCGGCCACTGAACTATAACCTCAGCCCTGAATCTGCAATCTTCCTGCTATAATCTCCCAAGTCACCAGGATTATAGGCATGAGCCACTGTACCTATCTTTGACATCTAATTTAGCAAAGCCTTTAATAATATGAAAGTGTTATGGTCTGGATATGAAGTATCCTCTGAAAACTCTTATGAGAAAATGCAGGAATGTTTAGAGTTGAAATGATTAGATTCAAGAGCTTTAATCAGTGGACTAATTCATATGATAGATTAGTAATCTGAAAGGACTAATGTGTTGGGTGGTAAATGTAGGGCAGGTGTGCCTTCCTGAAGGAGGTGAGTCACTGGAGGCATGCCCAGGGGGATTATATCTTATCCCCCTGGTTTTTCCCTCTTTCTGGCTTCCAGGAGTGAGGAAGGATTCCTCCACCATGCCCTTTAGCCATGAAGTTCTGCTTTACCTTGGGCCCAAAGAATAGAGTCAGTTGACCATAGACTGAACCTCTGAAACCATGAGCCAAAATAAACTTTTCCTTCTCTAAGTTGTTCCTGTCAGGTCTCTTGGTCATGGTGATGCAAAGCTGACTAACATAGGAGGTTACTGGCAATCTTCAAAAGAATAGTTTTGGTGGAGTAATGGTACAAACTCTGACTGAAGTATATTGAAGACAATGGGAGAAAAACTGGAGATAAGGAGTATGAAAAACTTTTGTGTTCTGTAAAAAAAAGTAGCTGAAAATGGGGCTCTATCAAGTGGAAATCAAGAGATTTTTTTCTTATTTTAAGACAGAAGAAATTATAGGATGTAATGATTGCAATAGATATGGCCAAATGGGTATTACAGGAGACAAAGCAATTCCTCCAAGAGTGTCCTTAAAAAGATGAGAAAAAAATGTCACTGAGGACACAGGAGAACCAGGACAGGGTAATGAGGTGATGGTAGTGGTAGAGGAAGAAGGAGGATTTTACCATTCTTTCCTCTCATTCCCAAGTTGACATGATGCCAGATGGAGATGATTTTCTTAGCCCATAGTTTCTACAAGGGGAACAGAGAACCAGAGGGAGTCATTCATCTTCCCTAGTATTCTGGGACATTGCCTAGGAGGTCTGCTCCAGTCTCAGTTCATGGAGAACATTGGGAACAAGGGCACTGGTAGACAGTCTGGGGTCAGGTAGAAACAAAGAAAGGAGGGAAACATCAAATTGACCAGACTGTGGATCTTGATGGGTACTTCCGTGTTCATGCCAGCTGTGGCCAGCCAACTTCATACACACCTACAATGCTGAGCTGGTTCCCTTCAGAAACACAGTGGATTATTTAACCTAGATTGAGTTCCGAAGTAGCTAGTCTCCACATCTAGCCTCAGGGCCCACCTCCATGACCCTTCATAGTCAGGGAGATGCTTTCCCCCATCCATTTCAGAAAAGCATAAAGGATGAACTTACTTGACCAAATAAGTCAAGCAGTAGCTCCATTCAGCCAAAAAGCCTGCCCAATAACCATGCCGAGGCAGGGAGACCACCTCTATGACTTTCAGAGAGGCACAGAGGCTAGACCTGCTTGACTCAGGAGATCTAAGAACCATTCAACTCAGCCAAAAGTCCACCCCGTGGTTCTACCTAACAGGGTGGCAATTCTCCATCATGCATTTTTCAGGAGCTTAGCAGCTTCGGTCTTGCCCTTGCTGAGCAGTGTCTCTCTCTAACCTTGGAGCCCTGCCTGAAGTCCTGCTCAAATACAACAGCAGAATTGCCCAGACAGAGGCAATTCTGTGACCATCCTGATTACAAGCTATCACAGTTATGAGTTCCACTTAATAGTAGAGCCTAGTCAGCGGTTACACAAGACAGTGGAGCCAAGCCAGTAACACCACCTGACATCCCAGCAAACTGGAGGACTCACAAGAAGCTCTGCCTGTTCAGGGTTGTCGCCAGCTCGTCCTTCCAGAATCATAGGCCAATCTAAATAGTGAAGGTCTCTCCTTGCCTTGAAGCTCTCAGAACAGAGAGCTGTCTCTTCAAATGCAAACTGGGGAATCACAACACCTTCAAAAGAAACTAATAATGGTTACTAAAGAAATAGGAACCTATGAAATGACTAACAAAGAATTCAGAAAAATCTTATTAAACAAGTTCAGTAAACTATAAGAATATATGCATAGAATACTACCTAAAATTAGGAAAGCAATACAAAGTGAAAAGTTTGACAAAGAAACAAACAAACAGAAAAGAACCAAATAGAAATCTTAGAGATGAAGAATAGAATGATGGAACTGAAAAATTCAAAAGCAAGCTTCAATAGTGGACTCAATCAAACAGAAGAAATAATCAGTGAGCTCAAAAACAGATTTGAAATCATTCAAAGGAGAAAAATGACAAAAAGATAATAAAAAAGAATTAAGAAAGCCTATGAGAATTATAGGTCAACATCAAGAGATCAAATTTTTATATAATAGGAGTGCACAAAAGGAGAACAAAGGGGGAAATGGACTGGAAGCTAATTTAAAAATAATGGCTGAAAACTCCCTAATCTGGGGATGGGGGGGCGGTCAGTGGTAACATCCAGGTACAGGAAATGCAGAGATAACCAATCAAATTCAATCCAAAGAGTTCACCAAGACATAAAAACTGAAGTATCAAAAATCAAAGACAGAAAAAATTCTAAGAGCAGCAAGACAAGAAACATACCACATATACAGGAATGAAAATACACCTGTAATTGGATTACTGAGAAGAAACTCTGCACATTAGAAGAGAGTGGGATGATATATTCAAAGTACTGAAGAAGAAAAAGAAAAAACTAACTGCGCAACCAAAAATACTGCATTCAGCAAGGCTTTCTATCAGAAATGAGGGGAATAAAAACCTTCCCAGACAAAATATAAGTGAGTTATAATCATTAACCTCAAATTACAGGAATAACTAAAGAGAGTGCTGAAACTAATGGCCACTAGTAGCATGTAACACATGAAAGCACAAAAATCAATGGTATAAGTAATACAGAGCCATATTCAAAATACTCTATAATTGTAATGATGGTGTGTAAAGCAATCGTGTCTCTAGTAGAGAGGAAAAAAATATTAATGACTGTAACTAAGATAAATTACCAAGGGATGCAGATTATAAAATTATGTAAATTTTAACATAAAAAATATATAATGCAGGGAAAGCCAGTAAGAATGTAGGGTTGTCGTATGCAATCAGGGTTCACATGTTATCAGTCAGAAATAGACTATTAAAGATGCTCACTGTAAAATCTTTAGCAGACACACAAACTAGTAGAAAAGATTCAAAACATAGCAATACAGAAAATCAACAATTCATAAAGAAAGACAGTACAAAAAGAATAAAGTATCTACAAAACAAACAAACAACAGGGGCTGGGGTTGTGGCGCAGTGGTAGCGTGCTCGCCTAGCATGCGTGAGGCACTGGGTTCGATCCTCAGCACCATGTAAAAATAAAATAAAGATATTCTGTCTGCCTACAACTAAAAAATAAATATTTAAAAAAAAAACAAAACAAACAACAAAATGGTAGCAGTAAATTCTTATCTATTAAAATTACCCTGACTATAAATGGATTAAAATCTTGAATTAAAATAACAACAGCAACCTAATGAACAAAAACAAGAGCCAACTATATGCTGCTTATAGAAATTCAAAGTGGAGCAATGGTAAAGCATATTTCATGCAAATGAAACTGAGAGCCAGGTAAGCTATACTTATATCAGACAAAATACTTAAAGTAAAAAAACTGTACACAAGAAAAAGGACATTAATGACAGGCACGGTGGTGCATGCCTGCAATCTCAGCAGCTTGAGAGGCTGAGGCAGGAGGATTGTGAGTTCAAAGCGAGCCTCAGTAAAACTGAGGTGCTAAGCAACTCAGTGAGACCCTGTCTCTAAGTAAGATACAACATATGGCTGGGGATGTGGCTCAATGATTGAGTGCCCCTGAGTTCAATCCCTGGTACCCCTTCCAAAACAAAAAACAAAGGAAAAGGAAAAGGACATTAATCATTAATACATTAATCATAAAAGGATCAATTCAGCAAAGGATATACTATTGCAAATGTATACACATCCAACATCAGAACACATACATGCAGAAAATAAATATTAAAGGATTTGAAGGGGTTGCTGGGGTTGTGGCTCAGTGGTAGAGCACTTGCCTCTCACATGTGAGGTACTGGGTTCAATCCTCAGCACCACATAAAAATAAATAAATAAAGATATTTTAAAAATATGAGTTAAAAAAAGGATTTGAAAAGGGGGAAAAATTGCAATACAATAATAGCAGAGGACTTCAATATCCCATGTCCAACAGTGGACAGAAAATCCAGACAGAAAATTAATAAGGAAACACTGGACTTGAGTAACATTTTATATCAAATGATTCTAATAATATATACAAAAACCATTTCATCCAATAGCAATAGAATACATGTTCTTAATCACACATGGAACATTCTCTAGGAAAGATCACATAAGACACACCACACAAAACCTTGGTAAATTTAAGAAGATTATCTTTTCAATCAACTGTATGAAACAAAAATTTAATAACAATGTAGAATTTTGGAAAATCCAGAAATATATGGGAAATTAAACAATATGCTTCTGAACAACCAATGAGCCAGTGAAGAAATTAAAAGGGAAAATTTTAAAAATTACTTCAGACAAATGAAATGGAAATATTATATACCAAAATTCAAAGGATAGTAATTTGCTAAACCAATCTTAGGCAAAAAGTTTGTAGAAATAAATGTCTATATCAAAAAAGATTTTTTAAAACTTAATATTACTCCTTAAGGAATTAGAAAAAGAACAAACCCCAAAATTAATAGAAGGAAATAAGGATCAGAAGAGAAAATTAAAAGGGAAAAATAGATTAGAAAAATTGTAGAAAAGATCAACAAAAAGTTGATTTTTTTTAAAAACATAAAATTAACAAAGCTTTAGTTATACTAAGAAAAAAGAGATGGCTCAAAAAATTAAAGAGGAGAGATTATAAATGATACCACAAATACAGAAAATCATTAAAAGATTACTATAAACAATTATATGCCAACAAATTGGATCACTTTGAACAACTGGATAAATTGTGGGACACACAGAATCTACCAAGACTGAATAATGAAGAAAAAGATAATGTGAAAAACTAAAAATGAGTAAGGAGACAGAATCAGTAAGCCATTCTTTCATCAATGAAAAGCCCAGGTCCTGATGGCCTCATTGCTGAGTTCTACCAAATATTTCAAGAAGAACTAATACTTTAAAAATCTTCCAGTAATTTAAGTGGAGGGAATATTTCCACACTAATTTTACAAAACAATTATCCTGATAATAAAGCCAGATGAAGAGATTCCAAGAAAATGTGGGTCAATATCCTTGATGAACACAGATAGAAAAATCATCCAATACCAGCAGCCATATTCAATGATACACTAAAAGATCATCTACTATGATCCAACATACAAAAATCAATAAATGTAATAATCACATTAACAGAATGAAGGACAAACAGAATATAATAATTCCATTGGATGTATGAAAAGCACTTGACAAAATTAAACATCATTTCCTTGGGCTGGGGTTGTAGCTCAGTGGTTGAGTGCTTGTTTAGCATGGGTGAGAAACTGGGTGTGATCCTTGGTACCACATAAAAACAAACAAATAAGCCAGGCGCGGTGGTGCAAGCCTATAATCCCAGCACTTAGGGAGGCTGAGACAGCAGAATTGTGAGTTCAAAGCCAGCCCCAGCAACAGCGAGGCGCTAAGCAACTCAGTGAGACCCTGTCTCTACATAAAACACAAAATAGGGCTGGGGATGTGGCTCAGTGGTTGAGTGCCCCTGAGTTCAATCTCCAGTACCAAAACAAAACAAAAAACCAAATAAAATAAAGGTTAAATTCTAAAAAAAATCATTTCATGACAAAAACTCATCAAATTATAGATAAAATGAAAGGATATCAATACAAAAAAAGCTTATTATGAGAAGTCCACAGCCAACATCAAGCTCAATAGTGAAAAGTCAAAAGCCTTTCCTCCAAGATTGGGAATATGACAAAGATATCCACTCTTGACACTTTTATTAAACATAGTATTTGAAGTCTTACAGAACAATTAGGCAAGAGAAAGATATGAAAAACACCCAAATTGGAAAGGAAAAATAATCACTGTTTGCTTAGAGGAACTTACGTATAAAAAACTTTAAAGACTACCAAAAAACTGTTAGAACTAATGAACAAATGTAGTAAAATTGCAGGGTAATAAATGAATGTACAAAAAAACAGTAGAATCTCTATATACACTAATAGTAAACTATTTTAAAAAGAAATCAAGAGAACAATCCCACTTAAAATACATACAAAAGTTAAAATATTCTTAGAAAAATTAACCAAGGAAGTGAAAGATTTATACACTGAAAACTATCAAACATTGATGAAAGAAATAGAAGACACAAATAAACAGAAAGATAGGAAAGAATATTGTTAAAATATCCATACTACCCAAAGTGATCCACAGATTCAATGTAATCCCTTTCAAAAATTCAATACCATTTTTTCATAGAAATAGACAAGAAAGTTCTAGAATTAATCTGGAAACAAAACTCCAAATAGCCAAAGTAATCATGAACAACCAACTGGAGGTATCACACTACCTGATTTCAAAAAGTACTAAATAAATAATATAGTGGTAAAGAAAAAAAAAAGACACACAACCAGTGAAACAGAAGAGACAGCCCAGAAATGAACCCACATCTGGATGGTCAATTGCTATTCAACAAAGGTGCCACAAATATACAATGGGAAAAGGACAGTTTCTTTAGTAAACAGTGCTGGAAAAACTGGATATAGATGTGAAGAAATATATTATACCTTTAACCCATATACAAAACTTAACTCAAAATCAATTAAAGATTTGACTTTTTAGATGACAAACTGTAAAAGCAGTAGAAGAAAACAGGAGAACAACATGACACTTGTCTTGGCAATGATTTTTTGGATTTTACCCTAAAGGCACAAGGAAAAAAAAAAGGAGACAGGGATTACGACAAACTAAAAAGCTTTTGCACAGCAATGGATACAATTCATAGTGTGAAGAGAAAACCTATGGACTGGGAGAAAATATTTGCACCCTTATGCCTTATAAGGAAGTAATGACCACACTATATAAGGAACTCAAATAATTCAGTAAACACACACACACACAAATGGGCCAAGGACCTGAACAGACCATTCTAAAACGATGACAACACAGGGCTGGGATTGTAGCTTAGTGGTAGAGCACTTGCCTAGCATGTGTAAGGCACTGGGTTCAATCCTCAGCACCACATAAAAAAATAAATAAAGTTATAAAAGAGAATGACACACAAATAGGCAAGAAATATATTAAAAAAACCCCTTAACGTTGCTAATTTAGAGGAATTAAAACCATAATGAAATATCATTTTATATCTATTTAAGAATATAAATATATATTTATAATAAAAAATACAAGAGATAACAGTTATGGGCAAGGATGTAGAAAATGGGAATTCTTATATAATGTTGGTGGTAATATAAATTAGTACAGTCATTATGGAAAAGTGTATAGAGGTTACCTAAAAACTGGAATTACCATATGATTAGTGGCTTTTTTTCCCTATTCTTTTTCTTTCTCTTTCTTTCTTTTTTTTTTGGTATCTGGGATTGAACTCGAGTGCTTAACCACTGAGCCACACACTTTTTATTTTAACACAGGACTTTTCTAAATTGCTTAGGCCCTCACTAAATTGATGCAGCTGTTCTTGAGCTTGTGATCATCCTACCTCAGCCTCTCCAGCTGCTGGGATTACAGGCGTGTACCACCACGCCAAGCCTGGAATTAACATGATTCAAGAATCTTCCGGGCTGGGGTTGTGGCGCAGCGGTAGCATGCTCGCCTAGCATGCGTGAGGCACTGGGTTTGGTCCTCAGCACCATGTAAAAATAAAATAAAGATATTCAGTCTGCCTACAACTAAAAAATAAATATTAAAAAAAAATCTTCCTACTGCACATATATCCAAAAAGATGTGTGTCAAAGAGATGTCTGTACTCTTACATTTCTTGCAGCAAAAGTCACAAAAGCCAAGAAATAAAAACAATCTAAATGCCCACCAGCAGATGAATGGACAAAGAACTTGTGGTACATATATTTAGTCTTAAAAAAGAAGGAAATTTTGTCATTTGTGACCATGTGGATGGAACTGGAAAACATGCTAAGTGAAATAAGTCAGTCATTTCATGAAAAGATAAACACTTCTCACTTATGTGGAATCTAAAATAACTGAGGGGCTGGGATTATGGCGCAGTGGTAGCGTGCTCGCCTAGCGCGCATAAGGCACTGGGTTCAATCCTCAGCACCACATAAAAATAAAATAAAGATATTCTGTCACCTACAACTAAAAAATAAACATTAAAAAATAAAATAAAATAAAATAACTGAATTCATAGTAGCAAAGAATAGTTGGTTATAGAGGCAGGGAGGGTAGAGGGAATGAGATGATGATCAAAGGGTACAAAATCTCAGACAAATACAAAAGTATTTCTTTCCTTCTGAGATCTATTGCAAAGTGTGAATACAGTTAACAATAGCATATTGTATATTTTTAAAATGCTAAAGAATAAATTTCGAATGTTCTCATTACAAAAAATAAGTGTTTGAGGTGATATGTTGCTTAGCTTAATTATTCTACATTATAGTCATAAATCAACTGTACTCCATAAATATATGCGATTGTAAACAGTCAATTTACAATAAAAATAGAATTTTAGGGTGCGTGAGGCACTGGGTTTGATTCTCAGCACCACATAAAAATAAATAAATAATAAAGATATTGTGTCCATCTACAACTCAAAAAATATTTTAAAAACATAGCATTTTAAATTAAAGGAAGTAAATTAGATTATGGGTAGTTTTTTGTAATTATTGGTTACTGGATTTAATGGTCATTATTTAGATACTAATGACTGATAATCACACTGGCAAGATCATCCAAACCACTGAAGAATATATAATTCCAATCACACGTAACAGTTGTTGAACTTATAAAGCTATAGAAATCTACTGAAGTAATTTTACAAAGGTAAAGTAACTCATACAGCAAAATTAGCTCAGGAACACTAAGTCTCAGTAACAAACATAGGTAAAATATTAAAAATAAAATATTAGCAAAACAGGATCTAGCTGTGTATTTAAGGACTAACACATCATGACTAAATAAGGCTTATTTTACAAATGCAGGAACAGTTCAATGTGAGAAAAATTTATTTTCCCACGTGAACAATTTAAAGAATAAAACACACAGGATTATTTGAAGAAATATAAAAATGTAAATATATTTTGAGACCCTTTATTAAAAACTGGTTAAGATCAGAATGGTTCTTCTGTAATCTCATTACGGATATTTTGTAGACACCCATAGAAACGTATTTAATAGTAAACTTTAGAAGAACTGCCAAGAAAATTTTTAAAAATAAAATAATCATTTGTTTTCATATTCTGCTACAGGTCCTACTGAATGTAGCTTTTTAAAAGATAAAAACAGAAAAGGAGGGCCTGGGGTGTAGCTGAGTGGCAATGTGCTTGCCTAGCAGATGTGAGGCACTGGGTTCAATTCTCAGCACTGCATATAAATAAGTAATAAAGGTCCATTGAAAACTAAAAATATATTTAAAAAAACAGAAAAGGAAAAGTTAATATTATATGTACAGAGCAAAATTCTATAGAGCTATTACCAATTACCAGAAATCAACACTTTGAGATATATATCAGATATATAGTAATCACTTACAAATGTCATAGAAGAAAATATTCCTATTTATAATACCGACAAAATTTATAAAGTACAAGCAAATTGCTTAATAAGAAATGTGCAAAATATTTTTGAAAAAATGAAACTTTATAGAACATAAAGAGAAGCAGATTTAGCATGTTCAAAAACAGCAAGTTTCAATAGCTAATATGTGAATAGTCCATGAAATTTCTTATAAAACAATTAATGCTAAATAAAATATGACAACCATCTTTTTAAAAGTATGCCAAGTTTAAAAGAAAGAAGATCCACAGGTACCACAGTGAACTCAGAATCAGAAACTAGAGAGGTAAACATGCTTTGGGAGTTACAGCTATACTCAGGACATTTGCTGACTTTAATTGCTTAAAAGCTTATATCTTAATTCTCTGAAATTAATTGCTTAAAGCTTACTTATCTGAAAAAAATACTCAGGAAATAGGTTTGGATACACAAAAAAGCAGGGATTATAAATCAGCATCTTTATAAAAGTGGAACTGTGCAAGACCTACACTGCAGAGAAAGGGGGAAAATTCATCTAGCCTTAAAGGAAAATGACAAGGAACATCTTAATCTTGGCCTAGACTCTTGATGAAATAGAAGGGAAAAAATGCTATGAATAATTCATCATTATTCAAGAGCCACACATGCAAGAAATGGAAAAATTAGAGCTGTTCCCCAGAGACTGGAATGGTTAAATGACATATAATGTAAATGCCTAAAATACATGATAATATGAAATAAAAACCACAAGAAAGAGACTAGACCAGGAAAGGGAGAGAATATTAACTTCTAGAAATCAAACAACATAATTAATTATATTAAAATCTTAAAAAGAGAACTTAGAATCAGCCAGAGAAAACACAGGTTACTTACTAAAGAAACAGTAATGAAATAGATGACAGACTTCTCAAGAGCAACAACAGAAGCCAAAAGACAGTAGGATGATGCCTTCAGAGTGCTGAGAAAAAAATAATTGTCACTGTCAAATTTTATACTCAGTTAAATCATTAGGCAAGAATGACAGTATAATAGCAGGTTATTTTTCAAATAAAAAGAGTATTTACTAAGAATAAGCCTTCACTAATGCATTTCACAATATATAAAATGACCCTAGAAGGCAGGTATGATGAAAGAGGAACAATGTGCAAATAAAATGATAATCATGAATTATTCCACAAACAAACATTATAGAACAAAGTAATGACTACTATGGAAGTTTAAAAGAGAATCGAACTAAAATACCAGATGACAATCACCTACTGCATGAGAGAAATCAATCAAAGTCAAAGGACTCTATGATGCTTTATAATGTCCCGGGGGAAGACAACCATCAATTTATAGTCTAAAATTAACAAAGTATTTAAGTATTTAAACAATATTTATTAAGTCAAACCAACAATAATGACAATGATTTAAGTACCAAAACACGTAGAAATATCCATAAAATACTTAAATTTAGCAGAAATGCTATTTCATTTTCTTTTTGGTACCAGTGGATTTAACCCAGCAGCACTTAATCACTTAGCCACGTTCCCAGCCCTTTTAATACTTCTTTGGAGACAGGGTCTTACTGGGGCCTTGCTAGGTTGCTGAGGCTAGCTTTGAATTGGCAATCCTCTTGCCTCAGCCTCACGAGCTGCTGGCACTACAGGAATGTGCCACTGTACCTGGCTATTTCATTTTCTTACCTACCAACTGACAATGATATCTTTAAGTGATGATATCAAGTGTTGATTAATGTGCAGAAAAAGCAGTTTTACACTGCTGGTAGACTCCTTATTAAAATTCTGCAACAATGAAATATATAATTGACATAGAAATGTCAAATTTTTAAAAATATATTTTATTGATTTATTTATTTTTTATGTGGTGCTGCGGATCAAACCCAGTGCCTCACACATGCAAGGCAAGCACTCTACCACTGAGCTATGATCCCAGCCCAGAAATGTCAAATTTTCATCTCTTTACAAAACCTCAACTTACTGCTTCAATGGCTACCCATTTATTTTATGACATATACTACCTTTTATATCTGTTTTCAACTTGTTGGTCTTAAAATCCTAGCAGGGGAAGGAAGGGCATGTGGTTGTTAGAAGACTTGTGCAAAGCAGCATGCACACAAAATATTTTTAAGTGGATTGAATAAATGTTCTAATATCCATTCAGATATTGAATATCCATTAAATGTATAAAATTTCAAATACTATTACAATTAATAAAACTACAAAATTTCGGGGCTGAGGTTGTGGCTCAGTGGCAGAGCATTTGCCTCCCATGTGTGAGGCACTGGGTTCAATCTTCAACACCACATAAAATCAATAAACAAAATAAAGAGGGCTGGGATTGTTTATGTTTTTATTGCTAAATAATAATCCATTCTACGGATATATCAAATTTTATTCACCATTCAATGTTCATGGACACTTGAGTTCCTCCTCCTTTCTGGCTACTGTGAATAATGAAGCATAGAGTACTTTTGCTTTCAAATGTTGCAAATGATTAGCAGTGTCAGACTTCTTCATTTTTGCCAATCTACAGCATGTGAAACACTAACTCACTGTGATTTTAATTTGCATTTCTACTTTTTCATATCCTTACTGGTAATCAGTCATTTCCTTGAACTGCCCATAAATATCTTTTGTGGAATTTTTCTTATAAAATCCTTTCATATTCTGGGTACCAATTTCACTCTTGTCTATATGCAGCTTAAGTATCTTCATCTAATTCATAGCTGGTCTTCTACTTCTTTTTAATTTTTTTAGTTGTAAACAGACACAATACTTTTGTTTTATATATTTATTTTTATATGGTATTAAGGATCAAACCCAGTGCCTTACACGTGCTAGGCAAGCGCTCTGTCCCCGAGCTGCAACTGCAGCATGTCTACTTTCTTTATGACATCTTTTGATAAGAGGAGAATTTTTATGCAGTCAAATTTATCAATCTTCTAGTGATTATTTTAAAGAATAAACGAACCTTTAGAAATTATATCTTCCTTATCTCTTATTACTTGTCCTTTCATGATTTGTTTCTTTAAATGTTAAACCAATAGCTTATATCTAATAATTCCAATATGAAAAGTTTTGCCATTTGATCTGTTGTTTCTTTAGATTATCTATCACTCATGTGTGACCTCTCTTCTTTCCAATGTAATAATGTTTGTGAGCTCACCTTTTGTTGATCTTAATTTGTGAGAATTCTAAAGGCCTCTTACTTTTCTCCAGAGAAAATCTGCATTTACTTTGGTCAGGAGTCAGAGGGCACCACCTTAGAGAATAAAATTTCAGCTCTTTTTAAAAAAATTGCTTAACAGTCTTTACTTATTAATCACATTTATCTAGAAGTGTTTTTCTGTTCCTCCTACAACCAACTTAATACCTATCCCAAGGTCTTATAGTTGCTACTCTACCTACCTAGGATCCTGTTTCCCGAGATACTGGTTATACTCACGTCCTTACTTTAGTCAAGTCTTTGTTCAAATATTACCTCTTCAGATAGGATTTTCCAAAATCTGCCTATCTAAATTGGGCCACCACATTCCCCATTATTATTTGCTTACCCTATGTCACTGTATTGACAGAGCTTTCCACTACCTGCTATTGTTTTGTTAAATAAATGTGTATATACATATGTGTATGTGTATATATACATATATATACATATATATACATATATATGCAAACACATAAACATTTTTTTGTTTCCTTATTTATTTTGTATCTCTCTCACAAGAATGTAGTACAGTAGAGTAGGACCCTTGTCTAGGTCATTATTCCCTCAATGCCTGCTATTGTCTTTGGCACAGAATCGGCCTTCAATAAATACTTTAGAATAGGGGCTGGGGCTGTAGCTCAGTGGTAGAGCGCTTGCCTAGCATGCGTGAGGCACTGGGTTCAATCCTCAGCACCACATATAAATAGTAAATGAATAAAATAAAGATCTATCAACAACTAAAAACATATTAAAAAATAAATAAATACTTTAGAATAAATAAACACATTTGAAATAATGGTTAAACAATGATGTTAAGTCTAAATTTTTGAAAAAATTCTGTAAAATAATCAACTCTCTAGTTCATATAAAAGGGTTGTCACATGAGGCCCTGTTGACCCCCAGTACCAGAAAGACAAACAAACAAAGAATGAAAAAGGAAAAAAAAAAAAGAGGAAAAAAGGGGTTATCACTAGGAAAGAAGTGGAGCCCTCCTTTCCTTTGAAATCAGGAAGATTATAATAAGAGAACAACAGGTAAAAGAAGTAGGGAATAGGTAAAATTCCTTACAGAGAACATACTGAAAAGCCCTAGCTTTTCTTCTTAAATCATAGCTCTCTTTTTCCCATATAAGCTGGGCACTGCAGGGGAGTATAACAATAACTATACAGCTTTCAGATGAACAAATAATGAAAGAGCAAGTGACAGTTATATTACAGTGATGCAAGGAGTAGAATAAATAAAGTGATCATCTAGGTCAGATCACTTATTAAAAGTTCTGATATAGGCTCTATTCCTTATTATAATGTTATAGAAAAAAACAAAAAAAAACTTTCTTAGACAATTATAGATTTGTCCTATTTTCCAATAAAAGATGATTCTAGAATATTCACTCAATGTAAAATATGTAATTTTTTATAAGTTAATACTCAACTACTAAGCATGTGTAAAAGAATGTGTTTATGTAATATACTTTTATGAGTTGTTATGCGTTGATCCACTCTATCATTACACAAATGATGTAAGCTCTTCTGATCAGAAAAATTATACATTTCTGCATCTGTTTTTTAAGTTTGTGACTGAGGCCTATGAATTATTCTGAGTTCTTTTGGTGGATCTAAAAGCATAAAGTGGATAGGCTCTTTTTTTCTGATAACATTTGCCAGTGTCCCAGAATTCAAATCTAGCTCCTTGATCATCAAGGAAGCTGGTAGGATGACAGGTATCAGAAGGCAGGATTAAAGACTTTCTGAAGGATGGAGAAGATAAAGGTATCCTATAAAACTATTCAACTTTCAAAACTTTCAAACCATTCCTTTCTGAATAGTAAGAAATTTAGTCAACCAAGTCAGGGTGGTGTGCACCTATAATCCCAGCAGGTCTGGAGGCTGAGGCCCTAAGCAACTTAGCGAGACCCAGTCTTAAAAATAAACACACACACACACACACACACACACACACGAAGGGATGAAGATGTGGCTCGGTGGTTAAAAGCCCCTGGATTCAATCCTCAGCACCAAAAAAAAAAGCCAATTATTTATTTATTTATGTATTTAAAATATCTTTATTTTGTTTATTTATTTTTATGTGGTGTTGAAGATTGAGCCCAGTGCCTCATATGTGTGAGGCAAATGCTCTACCACTGGGCAACAACCCCAGACCCAAAAGTCAGTTATTTAAAAGCAGCTTTGAAATAATAGCAGAGAAAGCAGCCATTCTAAATTTAGATCCTGGGGTAAAAGAAACAGATACCCTTACCTAGTGATACCAAATTGCTATAGTTCTCCAACATCACATCTCTATACAAATCCCTTTGGGCAGAGTCCAGGTATTCCCACTCTTCCTGAGAGAAGTCAATTGCAACATCCCTGAACATCACTGATCTCTGAAACAACAAACATAGTATTAGTTGTATAAATAAATAAAATGGTTTATCAGTGAAGGTGGAAGTGAAGAGGAGCACTCTACAAAGGAGGCAACAGAGAAAACAGACTAGAAAACTTCTGACATGGGAGAGACAATAAGAAATTGTTGATTCTGAAGTGCTAACGTGTTCCTAATTATTCCTATTGCTGTATTTTTTCTGCATAAAGAACATCTCATTAGGGGCTGGGGTTGTGGCTCAGTGGTAGAGCGCTTGCCTCGCATGCGTGAGGCACCGGGTTCGACCCTCAGCACCACATAAAAACAAATAAATTAGAGATATTGTGTCCATCTACAGCTAAAAAATTATTAAAAAAAAAAAGAACATCTCATTATACAGATAAGTTTGAGAATAAGGGAAATTCAGTGTCCCAATTAAAAGAAGCAGCATATACAAGTGCCCTGTAAAAATGTAAGTTGTCTATCATACATTCTATCATAAACGCAAGTTTCTCTTCTGTATTTAAGAATAAAAGTAATTCAGAAAATGTCCTGTAAAATCTTATAAAATAAGATTTTGATAATATTAAAGAATTTATTGAAGTCTCATGCTCATCATTGTATCAGAGTATTACTTCATAAAACATTTCCCATGTCACCAGCAATTTAGTTCATTTTTCTTAAAGGCTACAGAATAGCTCCATGTAATGTATATATATTAAGTGCTCACATTTGAAAATTTTAGGTTATATAAACTCACAAGTATTTCTCAGTTGTGTTTATAATTCTCAGTAAGTTATGCAAGTGGGTGATAATCTTTCTTGTTACTATTCATCACTGTTAAATGTACCTTTTCCTCACTTCCCTCCCCCCACACTGGGGATTGAACTATGAATACTCCACCACTGAGCCACATACCCAGTCCTTTTTATTTTTTTATTTTGAAGACAGTCTCTTTAACTTGCCAAAGCTGTCCTCAAACTTACAATCCTCCTGCTTCAGTCTCCCTAGTGGCTGGATTACAGGCATGTGCCACTGTGCCTGGATACCTTTTCCTTATTCTAACCAAGGGAAAGGTGGAAAAGATAATCCAAATATACACATCTGAGATCAACATATAATGTTGAATTTCAAAATGATCCAATTATCAATGCTCATCCATTATGCATTCTTCCCATTTAGTCTCTAATCACATGCCTAATTTTAAAAGCTTATAAAGCATGAGCTCTTGCCATATACAGAAACTGAGTCCAGTCAAGACCAACTCCTATCTTGTCTAACTGGGTGACCTAGGTATAAAGAGAAATTCAAGGATTTATCATGGGTGGTATCATTTTAACATACTTCTCTATCATATAAAATCAGAGAAATCTGCTTTTGTTACATCAGTTTTCCCAGTGTTCCTATTCTAAGATGTTCAAAGGATTATTGAATAGACATATAAATATAGGTTAGATTAGAAGCTCACAGTTATGGAAGACACTATTTCTTATAACAATGGGACAAAATGGGGAACATAGTACAAAGTGAGCTCAGTTAGGAAGGCAGTTTCAGGAATAAAGAATGCTAAAATACATATGCTGTATAGAAAAGTAATTGAAGAGGATACAAAGAAATGCCAAGTCACCTGAGACATGATTTTTCAGAGCTGCAAGAAATAACCATTCCTCTTCTGGGTTCCTACCTTAGAGCAGGACAAAATGTGGAGCAGGCAGTGCTGAGGAGGAGAAAACAGAACAATAAGACTAGGTTTTCTGCAAGGCTCCAAATGATTAAATCAGAATTATCCATGTTGCTCTTTTTTTCCTGTCTCTTACTCCCGCTCCCAAAATATATATTAAGGGGGATAGACATAGGTGTTGGTTCCTACCCCAGTCAAACTATGCTCTCTATATTCAAAAGAAAACATAACCTCTGTAGCATTTTTGAAATGATAATATGTCTATAGACATTACATAATATAAAAATAGAGATAATGACCAACTGTTATATTTTATATATTAATGATCATACATAACTACATTAGAAGGTACAAATAATTAAATCATTATGATTACAAGTATTTATATTGAATAAACTTCTATTTATAAGATGATATATTCAACTAAATATTTTTTTAAATTTTTTTAAATTCTAGATGGACACAATAGCTTTATTTTATTTATTTATTTTTATGTGGTACTGAGGATCGAACCCAGTGCCTCATGCATGCCAGGCAAGCGCTCTACCACTGAGCTACAATCCCAGCCCCTCAACTAAATATTTTTGACACCTTTTATTTAATACCTGGCATTTTGAAACAAAAACTAAAAATGTGTGTGTTCAAGTGTATGTGTAGAATCAACAGAAGTGTATTATCTACAAGTAGAGCCTTCTACAAATATTTGTTATTGGCAAGTTAAATATTTCAAGCAGTGTTGCCATCAGTGCTGTGTCTTTTTGAAATGCTTAAAAATATCTCAGTAAATTTCTGAACAAAATGAAATACAATCCTTTCTCAAACCATAGTTGCATTCATGGAAAATCCACCTAGTAATAAAACCATCCAATAAAAAGACAATATATCAATTTAGGATTTACAAAAAAAATCTCACAAAATTCTTTAGGTGGGAGCTTTCAGACCCAGATAATTATAAACACATTTTTTTCTAGCTATAGTCCTCATTCTGTGTCACAGACATTTTTACCATTTTTATCTTCATTGTACACTGGAGGACATCTAGACCAGAAGTTGGCAAATGACTGCCCACCAACTGCTTTTGTAAATAAAGTTTTATTGGAATACATGTATATCATTGGGGCGGGGGTACCAGGGATTGAACTCAGGGGCACTTGACCACTGAGCCACATCCTCAGGCCTATTTTGTATTTTATTTAGAGACAGGGTCTCACTGAGTTGCTTAGCACCTCACTTTTGCTGAGGCTGGATTTGAACTTGTGATCCTGTTGCCTCAGCCTCCTGAGCCTCTGGGATTACAGGCATGTGCCACTGTGCCCACCTATGTATACTTATTTTTAAGTGTATTTGCTACGTTCACACTGTAGTGGTAGAGCTGAATAGCTGCAAAAGAGATAATCTGGCCCACAAAGCATAAAATATTTACTGCTGTACCCTTCACAGAAAAAGCTGGGTTAACCCCTGATCTAGATGTATGATCTCAAAGCTAGAAGCCTTCCCCTTCAACCAACCAGTCATTTTAACATTCAAAAGCACCCAGAAATATTTGTAAAATATCCCACATAGAGAATCACTGCCACTGCAGAGAATCACTGATACAGGTTCCAAATAAATATTTGATTGGAATTTCCATTTCTTCCACACCTAGAAATCTACAATAGATAACTGTGCCCATCCTAACAATCACAACAGTAATTTGGATAAGATGAAAAATCATAAAGTCTTTTAATTTCACCAGAGAGGTAGAAACTCAAATTTAGATAAGTTGAACTCCAAAAGTGCCAAGTTCTTCTTAAGGGGCTATATACAGATACTCCATTCCTGGTTGTACTTAAACTAAATTATATTAGGAATAGTCTAAACTTTTCAATAAAGAGACAAGAAAAACAAGTTCTACCTATATGCTTTTAATAGGAAGTACACTTTAAATATAAAAACACATATGGATTGAAAGTAAAATGATGATGAAATGCTAAACACTAAGCATAAGAATGCTTGTATGTTTGTATTAATATAAGACAAAATAGACCTCAAGACAAAGAGTAATACTAGGGATAAAGAGGATCAATTCATCAAGACATAGCAGTCCTAAATGTATACAGATCCAATAAAATGCTTCAAAATACATGAAACAAAAATTGAACTACAGGAAGAGACAAATCCAAAATCAGAATCAGAAATTACATTTTAGAACCCAGGTGTGGTGATGCACTCCTATAATCCCAACTACTCAGGAGGCTGAGGCAGGTGGATAACAAGTTTGAGGTGAGCTTGGACAACTTTAGTGAGATCCTATCTCAAAATAAAGGGCTGAGGATGTAGCCAGTGGTATAATGGCCCTGGGTTCAATACTTAGTACTGCCAAAAATATCTTGGGACTGGGCTCCGTTATACATGCCTATAGTCCCAACTACTTGAGAGGTCAAGCCAGGAGGATTGCTTAAGCCCAGCAGCACAAAACCAGCCTGAGCAACATAACAAGACTCCATCTCCAAAACAAACAAGCAAACAAACAATAACCCAAATGCCCAAGAAAAAGCTAGAGAAAGAAATAGAACAAGTCAACAAGAAAATATATCAGTAACAATATTTATATAAGATTATATCAAGAGCTGGGCGCAGTGGCGCAAGCCTGTAATCCCAGCACTTAGGGAGGCTGAGACAGGAGAATCAGGAGTTCAAAGCCAGCCTCAGCAACGGTGAGGTGCTAAGTAACTCAGTGAGACCCTGTCTCTACATAAAACACAAAATAGGGCTGGGGATGTGGCTCAGTGGTCAAATGCCCCTGAGTTCAATATCCGGTGCCACACACACACAAAAAAGATTATATCAAGTTCCTTGATATATACACATATAGAATGCCACATGTGACTGTCAAAAGCTGTGCTAGCATTCATATTGTTTCAGTTCTGTGCCCTGGCTTGATAATATTGGTGCAAGCTCAGAAGAGTTCCTTTGAGAGCTGTTTATGTAAGCTTTGCAATTTGTCTTTTAGTTGAGGTTCAGGGGAGAGACAAGTAGCAGAAAGGTAAAAAAGGAAAGAAAGAAAATAAAAGATAAGTTTGTAGGAAAGCAGGGAGAGGAGGCGAGCTTCTTTCAAGTCTGTTTTAATTATTTTAGAAATTATCATAATAAAGAACATTTACATAAAGAACAACAGCAACAAAAAAAGCTGTGCTAGGCTGAGCTGGAGAGAGTGGCATTGCCAAGTGTCAGAATATTTGAGTAGTAAGGCAACAAGCCAAAATGAAAGTAACAGTCCAATCTTTAATCACTTACTGATTATATAGTATAAGCAAGAGGCTAATACAGAAAAAGCAGCAACTCCTGAAATGTTAAAGTTTCCCCCACAGAATAGCACTAATACAGGGAATCAAACTGCCAAGGGAGCCGGGAACAAAAGGCATTTTTTGGACTAGGAACAGGAGAGTGAGATGGGAGGTAGGGTAGGAGTACATAAGTACCGAGTACTGATTCACGGTGGAAAAAAAGGTCTTCAAGTTTTTACCTCTTCCTCTCCTTAAGAATATCTTAGCAAAAGTGCCTTCTAATGGAGGTGCCTGGGATAGAAATGCAGATAAGCATAAGAGCATGAATGGCAAGGAATACCTGAGTCCTTGACTTCAACTCTCTTTGGAGACTGCAATGTAGCCAATGTATACTCAGTCTGGTATGGGAAGAACAGCTTTCTCCTGCAAGGGTAGCTTTTGGCGGAGCCTAAGAGCTCACAGTCTGGCGGAGCCAGACTTCACCAACTGTAGAAAGTATATTCTTTTTAAGAACATACCAAATGGTCACCAAATAAACCAGATACTGAGTCACAAAACATCAATCAATATTTTAAAGTGGAATGATATAGAGTATATTCTCTGGTCTTTGCACATTATTAATAAAGAAACTAATAAAAATAAGAGGTATAGAACAATTCTCAATATTTAGAAATTTAACATACTTCTATACAAGCCATGTTTCAGAGAAGAAATCACAAAATATGTTGAACTGAATACAGAAACACACTTATCAAATTTTGTGGCCTGAAGTTAAAGCAGTATTTAGAGGAAGATTTATAGTTTTAAGCCAGGCGCAGTGGCTCACGCCTGTAATCCTAGCACTTTGGGAGGCTGAGACAGGAGAAGCGCGAGTTTAAAGCCACACAAGGCACTAAGCAACTCAGCGAGACCCTGTCTCTACATAAAAACACAAAATAGGGCTGGGGATATGGCTCAGTGGTCAAGTACCCTTGCATTCAATCCCCAGTACCAAAAAAAAAAAAAAAAAGATTTATAGTTTTAAATGTTAATGGTGTATTAGAAGAAAAAGGAAAGTGAAAGAACAATGACTTAGGGTCTAATGTTAAGAAGCTAGCATGCAGCTAAATTTGATTTAAAGGAAGGATGGCTCCCTTCACAAAAGTATCATAGTACATGAATGCAGAAGAAATGAAAGAAGTAGACTAACCCCTGAGAAAATAAGTGTTAATTAAAGATATCAGTGACTACTAAAGGAAATCACGTAACAGAAAACAACCCAATACTATGTATATCACCATGTATGAAGGATTCTTGTAAAACAAACAAACAAAAAATCTGAATGTGATTAAGTCTTTAAAATATATACAAGAAGTACAGGGCCAGAGGAACATGATAATTAAATCACAGATAGGCAATCAGCAAAATCTAAAAAATGAGTTACTTTATAAGGAACTCTGTGCATGGAACTGCAAAAAATATGGAGAGAGAGTGGAATTACCTACAGAATCAAAAATTTTAAGAAACCTATAACACTATTATAAATAAAAGGAGGAGAGGTGGGGTTGTAGCTCAGTGGTAGAGTACTTGCCTTGCATGTGTGAGGCCCTGGGTTCAATTCTCAGCACTGCGTATAAATAAATGAATAAAATAAAGGTCCATCAACAACTAAAAAATAAATAAATAAATAAAAAATAAATAAATAAATAAATAAATAAATAAATAAATAAATAAATGGAGGGCAAGGGACATAGTTCAGTAGTAGAGCACTTGCCTAGCCATGCACAAAGCCCTGAGTTCAATTCCCAGTACTGTCAAAAGCAAACAGACATTATTTGAATCTGTGTGTGTGTGTGTGTGTGTGTGTGTGTGCACGCGCGCATGCGCGCGCAGTGCTGGGGATTGAACCCAGGGCCTTGTGCATTCATGGCAAGCACTCTACCAACTGAGCTATATCCCCAGCCCCATTGTTTGAATCTTGATTCTAATAAAAATGTAAAAAAAAATTTTGTACAATAGGGAAATTAAAACACTGACTGGTTTGTTTTCATGACATTACAGATATTGGGTTTTTTCTTTAGAATAATGATATTATGGTTATATATTTTAATTAAAATGTTTGGCCAGGTGTGGTGGTACATCCCAGCAGCTCAGGAGGCTGAGGCATGATTGTGAGTTCAAAGCCAGCCTCAGCAACTTTGCGAGGCCCTAAGCACTCAGCGAGACCCTGTCTCTAAGTAAAATACAAAAAAGGGCTGGGGAGGGGCTGAGGTTGTGGCTCAGTGGCAGAACGCTTGCCTCGTATGTGTGAGGCTCTGGGTTCGATCCTCAGCACCACATAAAAACAAGTAAACCAAATAAAGACATTGTGTCCATGTATAACTAAAATATATTTAAAAAAAAGGGGGGGGCTGAGGATATGGCTCAATGGTTAAGTGCCCCTGGATTCAATCCTTGGTACAAAAAAAAAAAAAAAGTTTTGTCCTTCAGATATATGTATTTAAATATTTATGAATGAAATTATATATCTGGAATTCTTTTGAAAAAAATCTATGTCAGTGGCTGGGAATGTGGCTCAGTGATACAGCTTCTGCCTTGCATGCATGAAGCCTTGGGTTCATTATCTAGCACTGAAAAAAAAAATGAAGAAAAAAAAGGGGGAGTAGTGGAGCTACAGATGAAATATCTTTTTTAAATACCTTTACTTATTTATTTTTAAATGTGATGCTGAGGATTGAACCCAGTGCCTCACACATGCTAGGCAAGCTACCAGTGAGCTACAACCCTATAGATGACATATGTGTAGCCATAAATTCATATTTATTGAAGCTGAGTAATGGGCAAAATACATGGGGATGCATTACACAATACTTTTTACTTTTATATATGTTTTGGTTTTTTTCTATAAAGAGAAGTTTAAAAAAACCCTGAAAGATAGAGTACACATATGAACAATGATTCATTTCAGAGAACAGCAATTTTTCAGTAACTGATATTTTCCTTTTGGGTCTTTCTTTTTGTATTTAAAAATTACACCCATGAACATTTTCTGCTTTGATAACAGAAAACACAGCTTCCTGATTTTCTGAACAAGGATATATAATAGTTTTTAAAAATGAGATTCTTAGTCTGGGGATATAGCTCACTAGTACAGTACATGCCTTGTATGTGCAAGGCCCTGGGTTTGATTCTCAGAACTAAGAGACAGAGGCAGAGACAGAGAGAAAAGGAGAAGAGAAGAGAGATTCTCACTAAATTAGTAGAAAAACGAAGATTTAACAAATAAATGCTAAGAAAATTTCTTTAAAATTAGGTAATAGAAAAGATGGGGAAAGAGAAAAATGAAGAAATATAACAATTGATTAGCATTAGTATTATTATGTACATGTGGCTAAACCCAGGGGTGCTTTACCACTGAGCTACATTCCCAGACCTTTTTATTTTTTTTTTATTTTGAGACAGGATCTCATTAAGTTACTCAGGCTGGCCTTAAACTTGTGATCCTCCTGCCTCAGCCTCTCAAGTTGCTGGTATTTTACAGGTGTGTGATACTACACATGGTTACCCATTTTATTATTATTCAGAATTATGATTCAGGTAGAACTTCTGCCAATTGAATTAAACTAAAAGTAGGCCACTTCCAGAAATCTGCCCCAAAGATAAACTTTTAGAAATAATAAACAATACATAGTTACTGATTGCTGCATTATATAATAGCAAAGCAGTGTTTTTTAAAAAAAATGTGTATATTCATAGGAGACTCATTGAATAAATTATTACACCAAAACAATAGAACGTGCAGCTATAAAAAAAGGATGAAGAAGATCTCTACAAGCTGCTATGGAAGTATTTCTAGGAAATATTAGATGTGTGAAAAAAAGGTGCAAAATAGTGCATGTCAAATGCTTCCTTTTAATTAAGAATACAGATAAAAACTGCATAATTCACACATACAAACACACTCACATTAACATACTTACATATGTACATATAATTTTTTAAAAGAAAAAAACAATGAGAAGTACAGGTAGTTATAGAGGGAAGAAGGAAGCAGGGTGGAGGAGACAGGAATCCACACGAAATTGACAGACGTATCCAAATTCACCATGTTTTACTGCTTAGCCCTTGGAAATATGTAATGTGTTACATAATATTAAAGCAAATTAAATTCAAGTTGGAGGAAAGCAATCCCTAAAACTGTAAAGCAAAATGAAACAAATGAGCCTGTGTCTCAAGTTGGTAGCTTAGCCATACAAGAAGTATTATTTTAGGTGACTTTAAAAACACAGTAATTTGATTAAACATCCTGAGTGGGTTATCCTATTTGGCTCCAAAGGGTCTTGATGGTTTTTCTGTATTTATATGGTTAGTAAAAATATTGGTATGGTTATTTTAAAGTTCTTTCTTTCTCTCAAATAATCCAAGATAAGGAAGGAAAGATGAAAAAGGGAATAAAAAGCAAATGGGACAAATATAAAACAAATAGAAGATAATGAGTATGAACCAAACCACATCAGTAATCACACTAAATATAAATGACCTGAATACTTTAATTAAAAGATTGCCAGCTGGGTGCGGTGGTGCATACCTCTAATCCCAGTGGCTCAGGAGGCTGAGTCAGGATTGTGAGTTCGAAGTCAGCCTCAGCAACTTAGTAAGGCCCTAAGCAACTCAGCAAGACTCTGTTTATAAATAAAATATAAAAAAGGGCTGGGGATGTGGCTCAATGGTTAGTCACCCCTGGGTTTAATCCCTGGTTGCAAAAAAAAAAAAAAAGAGAGAGAGAAAGATCACCAAATTGCATAAAAACACAAAACCCAACTAACGCAACTATATGCTGTACACAAAAAATGCATTTGAAATATCAAAACACAGATAGATTAAAAGATAAGCTGGCTGTGGTTGTATATGCCTGTAATCCCAGCAACTCAGGAGGCTGAGACAGGAGTATAGTAAATTTAAGGCCAGCCTGGGCAACTTTGTAAGACTCTGTCTCAAAATGAAAAATAAAAGAGCCATGAATATAACTCGGTAGTACAATGCCCTGGGTTTAATCCCCAGTACAATATGTATAAACACTAATGAAAATAAAGCTGGAGTGCTTACTTTAAATATCAGTGAAGGAGATGTTCAGAGGAAAGAGTATTATTATGGATAAAGCAGAACATTTCATAAGAAAAAGAGGTTAATTCACCATTAGGACATAAATCTGAGACTTCTATGCACTTACTAATAGAGTTTCAAAATATGACACAAGAACTGATAGAAACTACAAGGACAGAGACATAAATCCAAGAAATAAAATCAGTAAAGATAGTGAAATTTAAACAATACTTTAGATCTACTTGAACTAGCTGACAATTATAAAACATTCTACCCAGCAACAGAGGCGAACTGTCTTTTTAGGTGCTCATGGAACTTTTACTAAGATGCCTCAAATTCTAGGTCATAAAACAAATCTTAACGTATTTAAAAGTACGTAAATCATACAAAGTGTATTCTCCAAACACAACGGAATAAAATTAGAAACCAACAGCAAAAAGATCTCTAGAAGATCCTCAAACTATTTGAAAATGAAATAACACACATTAAAATAGCCCAAGAGTGAACAAATAAAAGACAACTTAAAAAATATTCTGAACAGAAAGCAGATAATGAAATAAGACTGGCAAGTGATACCTCCTGAACTAGGCATAAAATGGTTCATTATACTTTTGTTTCTGTTTGAAAATTTCAAACAAACCCAAAAGCAACTCTCCCAAAAGGTTTAAAAATGAATGTTTTTATGTCAGAAATAAAAATAGAGGTTCATTTTCAAATTCATGGATATCAAATTCATTCTTCCTAAATTTAACCATTACTGGGAAGCATCCTCAAAGTTAATTGCACATTTTCCTTGCTCTTAATCTACAAACAATTGCTTTGCCTTCCCACCATCTAAGATTTAGGTAGGAAAGTGCAAAAAGAAAATGAAGATTCATATGTCCTGAAAACACAAAGACAGGGGCTGGGGTTATGGCACAGTGGTATCATGCTTGCCTAGCATGCATGAGGCACTGGGTTTGATCCTCAGCACCACATGAAAATAAAATAAAGATATTCTGTCCACCTACAACTAAAAAAATAAATAAATAAATATTAAAAAATATTAAACCACTCTTTAAAAAAAAAAAAGAAAACACAAAGACAGTTTAAGAAACAAGAGGAAATATATACTCACCTTGAACTTTGCTTTTGAATGTGCGACAGTCATTCTTTCCTCCTTTTGGTTCTACTCTTAGAAAAAGAAAATGGAATGAGCATTAGGTTTTTCTTCAGTTATACTCTACATTAGAACACACCTCTTCCTCTATATCCACAATGTACCCCTCTTTATCAGAAAGGCAAGTCAGAAGGAGATTACAACAATTTTGAGTTTCTGTATCAAAAAGGGCCCACGCTGTCTTGGGCCAGAATTTATTTCTGGATTCAAAGGTGTCCTCTGGAGATTGAGCACTTAGTGGAGTATTAGAGATTCTATGTCCTTGGCTCTTATAGCACATTCCTCTGCAAGCATTCCCACTCCTGGAACTCTGCTATACTTCCAACTGTCCAGTCCCGAAGGTGCTATGAGCTCTAAAATTTTCAAGATCAGGTCTGTGGCTGGGAAATAACTCCTTTTTTTCTTTTACACAGAGACTCCAATTTGTGACTTCCTTCTTCCTACCACTTCTGTGCATCCAGTTCCCTTAAGGCTATAAAGTTAAAGAGAGATGACCCCGAAGCAGCAGCAATTGGATTGATAGAGAAAATAATTTAGGCCATGTGTGAAATGGGTAGCCACTGTGGTCAAAACGGCTCAATTACTTAAGTTTTCAGAGCAGCAAAAAGCCACACGGGACTCATGATCCACAGACTCCAACTCAGAATGAACCCCAGAAATACCAAAACGAAATTTTATCATTGTACCCCACTAAACTCTTGTAAGATCACAGAATATAAAATTTACGAATGACTACACAAAGACGCACCTAATGACATCTCCATAGTCACAACAGCCAGTCACAATCATCAGTTAGGTTACGGTGCCACAACTCTACTCTTAAACGACATCCAATCAAACACGGGGGAATAAACACAAACACATCCAAGCACCTTAACAGGTACGCACACCGCCCAAAACACCCTTTCACACAGAATCACACAGTCTCACTCACGGCACACACATCATCAGTCACTCAAACACAAGTAAGTTCAGGTCAAGGAAACACGTAGTCATAAACACCGTCTCAGCAACGCTGCCACACACATCAAGCTCACGGGCAAACCCCAGTCAGACACAGGATACCAGGCGCACACACAAAACAAAGTGACACGGGCACATCCAAACACTCTGCCACCACAGCTCTACCCGTTATATACGAGGTGCACAATCCAGTCACCTACGCCTGTCTCCTGTCATATACCCTCAGAGTCACAAACAACTCACAGGAACGCTCAGACACAACCACCGTCGCGCACGCCCATTTGTCTACACAATCACCAATACCAGGCAGGCTGTGGTGCGCGCACAAAACCGCAGGAGGCACCGCCACACACGCAACTCCTGCGACGCCCGCTCCGCGCATTTCCGCCCGGGGATCCCGGACGCTTACCTTCAGAGAAGTGCACTTCAGACGTCCAGGATACGGCGCCCGGGTTCTAAGCCCGATTTCTGGGTCGCCAGCCCAGGGGTGCAGAACAAGCTCCCCCACAGACACGGCCCTCTCTCGAGGCCAGGCACCGCCCCCACCCTTCCACCCCCAACTCTCGCGAAGAAACGGAAACCAAGCTGCGTTCCGTGCGCGGTGGCTCTGGGAAAAGCAGTCTAGGGCCAGGAAGGCAGTGGCTAGCCCGCCGGGACGCTAGGAGGCGCCATCCACTCACCCTCTGCGGGGTTCGATGACGCCGCCGCTGGAACCCTCTTCCCAACCGCCGCGCCCCGGAGACTTCTGGGAGTTCCACCGGCGCTCAATGCGCAGGCGCAGCGCGCTCAGTTCGAAGGATGGCGACTCCGTGTGTGTGTGTGTAGTGATCTCGAGCTTCTCCCTTGTGCGAATGAGTGTGGGACCTGCCCGCCGGGCAAGTGAAGTGAAGGAGCCAGAGCCGGAGCAGGAGTCTTGGTCGGAGCCTCGGATTTGGGCGGGACCCTCTGTGTGTGCTTTGCCATACTGTTGTGTGTGTGTGATCGCGACTGTCAAGCAGACTGGGAGTCTCAGTCGCCTTGTGTATGGTTGTGTTTCTGCCTTTGTGATCCTTCGTGCTTTTAGCTCTGAGGTAATTTGTCCTTGAAGCTGCGTGGCAACGGAACTTTATAACTGTGTGAATTGTCTGACAAAGTAAAAGACCTCTGCCATAGTGGTTTCTGAAGAGTCTCTGGTTTTCTAGTTTTGTGTCCGTATTTGAGTAGCTGATGATGATTTGTGTTACATGGATGTGGGGTGTGTGTGTGTGTGTGTGTGTGTGTGTGTGTGTTTCAGAGTGTCTATAGGGTTCAACTAGCAAATGAGCCTGCGAGTGACAGTGAAAAAAATGGTCAAGTTATTTCTTCCTTGAATACCGATTTGATGATCTGGAAGAGGTAATCAGTTTGTCTAAAAAGTGATTTAGACTTTTTTTTCTTAGCTCAAATACATATACTGTAGGGAAGAATGAAAACTTAGATTTTTTATTTTTTCAAAGCCAGTCCTAGGGTAACTTCTTCCTCTACCCCAATTGTTTTCTATTAGAGGGATACAACTGGGTGAGATTGAGAGGCTGTTGAGTAATAATACACTTTATACACATAAGAAGAGTGGATTTTAGTAGAGTACAGCATCAGTCAGGTTTCGTGAATTCTAGGTTAAACATTTGTCCCCATTGTCTGATGAGCAAACCTTGGTTTACAGAGAGAAAGGGAGAGAAAGGAACTTGAGGCTGTATGGTAAGCCTGAACTTCTTTTTGCTTACTTCAAGACCTTGTGGCCATTTGGAAAAAATAATCACAAGCTTGTGAACATCCAGCACACGGGAGAAAAAGGTAATACAACTCCTTCATGAGGGTGGGATTGCTGATAAAACTTGATCTGACTTTCAGAACCATTCACCACATACTTTTGTTTTCTTACCAGTACTGTGACTGGAGTAGCAGGTTTGATGATCTGGATTACTGATTGAACCTCGTGTGGTCAGAAATAGCTGTGTGGAAAAAAAAAGTCTAATTGCACTAACTTAGTGGAAGTCAAAGAGGAGAAAGAGTTATGTCAGAGTATATATGGAAGTTTTAGATTGGGGTTTTTTTTTAAAAGAGGTGATAGATATATTCTGGTTTCAGTTTGGACAGCATGCATTAATCTCCAGCAACATCTCTGTGATTCTGGATTATCTTTTGGCTTTTGAATAGTTGTGAAGAATATTTGCAAGAAAAAGGAAACTATCATTTTAAAGTGAAAAGCAGAAATTAGTAACGTGAGATTAGTAGATTCCATGTGAATGGTCTTCTATATTAAACTTGTGATATTTTATATATGTTGATATAATGTGATTTCTTTTTTTTAAATATTTTTTTAGTTGTAGATGGATGCAATATCTTTATTTTATTTGTTTATTTTTATGTGGTGCTGAGGATTGAACCCAGTGACTCATGCATGCGAGGTGAGCGCTCTACCACTGAGCTATAGCCCCAGCCCCATAATGTGATTTCTTTAATAGAAAGTATGAGAGTTCCGGGGCTGGGATTGTGGCTCAGTGGTAGAGCGCTTGCATTGCATGTGTGAGGCACCGGGTTTGATCCTCAGCACCACATAAAAATAAATAAAATAAAGATATTGTGTCCATCTACAACTAAAAAAAAATTTAAAAAAAAAAGAAAGTATGAGAGTTTCTTAGATTCACAAAGAGGTACTTTAACCCCCAAATGTTAAGACTATCAGAAAACAGACTGCAGGAACTGAGGACATTTTCTACATATCATGTGATCAAATTAGTATAAGTGTAGTATTATATTTTATAGAGGTTTATACACCAAATTCCTTTCAGTGGTAACCTTTGGTGCAAAAGGAGAGGATTAGGCTAAGGACAGGTGAGTAAATGTTGAAGGGAAAGTAAGCATTCATAATTTTTCTCTTTGTCAACAAAGAAAGCTTATTACATATTTAAATTGAAGTTTTAAAATTAAAAAGAAAATAGAGACATTGAAGATTTTGGAGTAAGGAAGTGAGGCAAGGAACCTAAATGATAGAAGCAGACAAATGGAAAAAATAAACAACTTAGGACTTCAGAGACAAAGGAATACTTTAGCAACAACTTTTCATAGTCCTGATATGCCAGTTTTTTTCTGAACTGTCAGTTCCAGATTTATATCCTTAATCTTGCAGACCTTTAAAGATTATTCGTTTCTTTAGCACTGCTTCTGGATTCATCCTAGTGGTGTGGCTGCCCCTAAATAGCATTGATAAGTATGGTCTCTTTCCTGGTCCTGAATCATTTTTTTGAAAATCTTTGTAGGTATTAGCAGATGATTTTGACCTTTTTCCAGTACACTGGGTTTATACCAATGCATAGGAGTTAGGCATTGATTAGTAGTCCTGGGAAAGTGTTTGAGGAACTATGGTATATTTTTATAATTATTTTCCCTGAGAGTTTATTTTGAAAAAATGCTAAAGCTACAAGAAAATTAAAATAAAACATAATGATATGCGCTGTTTATACTTTACCTAGATTCACCAGTTTTTAACATTTTGTACCATTTGCTTAATCTCTATGTATTTACATATTTTTATTTTTTGGTCAGCATTAATGAGTAAACTGCAAAAATCACATAGTTCATTGCTAAGTATTTCAGCATGCATCTCTTCAAGAACATGGTTGTTTTCTCCTGCATAACCTTGTAACTTGAAGACATAAATTTTTTAAATGATTCTTAATATAAAATATATAATCCATTTTTTCAAAATATTTTTTTGTAGTTGTAGATGGACACAATATCTTTATTTTATTTATTTATTTTTATGTGGTGCTGAGGATCGAACCCAGTGACTCACACATGCGAGGCAAGCGCTCCACCACTGAGCCACAATCCCAGCCCCTATAATCCATTTTTAAACTACCTCAGTTGTGGGCTGAGATTGTAGCTCAGTGGTAGAACACTTGCCTTGCATGCGTGAGGCCCTAGGTTCTATCCTCAGCACCACATACAAAGCAATAAAAGAAAGACATTGTGTCCATCTACAACTAAAAATAATATATATATATTTTTTAAAAAAACTACCTCAGTTGTTTCCCTATATGTTATATCCTCTATCTATATTTTAGAAAATTGGTCCATGACCCCAAGCAAAGTCATACATTGCGTTGGATGGGCCTCTCTTTATTTTCTTTAATCTAGAGCAGCATTCCCCTTACCTTTTTTTTTAATTTCATGACAAATTTTGTGTGTGTGTGTGTGTGTGTGTGTGTGTGTGTGTGTGTGTATGTCAGTTACTGTGGTTGGAACCCAGTCCTCCATACATGCTAGGCAAGCACTCCACCACTGAGCAATATCCCTCATGACTACATTTTTGAAGAGTGGAAGAGTCTAGAATATTTATCTTGTAGAATGTCCAACATTCTGGATTTATTTGTTCTGTCACAATTATGTTGTTTAAATTATATTTGGCATGAATACTATGGTTGGTGGTGTATTCTTCAAATTGTACCACATCAAGAAATACATACAGTTTGATCTATTATTCGTGATTCTAGATTTAGTCACTTTGGTCCAAGTACTTTGTACACCTGATTTCTCTATGATAAAAGATACCTTTTTTCTTCATAGTCAAGAAGTAATCTGGGAGGCTGGGGTTGTGGCTCAGTGGTAGAACACTTGTCAGGCATGTGTGAGGTACTGGGTTTGATTCTTAGCACCATAAATAAACAAACAAATCCATCAACAACTAAAAAAATAATAATAAATTTTTTAAAAAAGTAATCTGGGTCTAGGTTGTGGCTCAGTGGTAGAGCACTTGATTAGCATGTATGAGGCACTAGGATCGATTATTAGCACTGCATATAAATAAATAAAATAAAAGTCCAACTAAAAAATATTTTTAAAAAAGAAGTAATCTGATGTGATTCTTTGAGACCATTTCACATATAACCTTTTATTTGTTTTAGCATCTGTTTATTCTTGCCTAAATTAGTTATTAAATTAGGGGTTGCAGAATGTAATTTTTTGTGGAGGAGGTGTACCAGGGATTGAACTCAGGGGCACTCAACCACTGAGCCACATCCCTAGCTCTATTTTGTATTTAATTTAGAGACAGGTTCTCCCTGAGTTGCTTAGTGCCTTGGTTTTGTTGAGGCTGGCTTTGAACTCACAATCCTCCTGTCTCAGCCTCCCAAACTGCTGGGATTACAGGCATGCCATGATGCCTAGCTACAAAATGTAATTTTTAATTTTCCATTCCTCTTTTTTTTTTTTAGTTGGACATGGAGAGAATACCTTTAGTTTATTTATTTATTTTTATCCGGTGCAGAGGATCAAACCCAGTGCCTCACACATGCTAAGCAAGTGTTCTACCACTGAGCCACAACCCAGGACCACCATTCCTCTTTTGTAAATGAGCTTTGCTCTGCCCACCAGTCTCCCTGCCACCTTCTTTACTCATGTATTTTTTCTCAATAATTCATTGGTGTTTTTTCAGTTCAACATATTTTAACCCATTGATATCATCTTTCATGTTGCTCAAATTGGCCTCATTTGGCCTGTAAGAGCCCCTCAAGTTGGTTCCCTTGTCCTCATTTGTCTTCGAGCACTTACTTAGTTTTTAAAAAAAAATTTTTTAGTTATAGATGGGCCTTTATTTTATTTATTTATATGTGGTACTGAGAATCAAACCCAGTGCCTCACATATGCCAGGCAAGCAATCTGCCACTGAGGCACAACCCAGCCCCACTTCCTTAGTTCTTTTTTTTTTAAAATTTTTTTTAGTTGTAGATGGACACAATACCTTTATTAATTTATTTTATGTGGTGCTGAGGATCAAACCCAGTGCCTCACACATGCAAGGCAAGCGCTATACCACTGAGCCACAACCCCAACCCTCCTTAGTTTTTGACACAGATATTCCAACATTTATTGTATATTGCCCACCCTAGACTTGGAAATAGTCACTTCTGCAGAGAATTTTTGAGGTGATCTTTTTAAATATATATCCTCAACCAAGACATAGCTAAGTAGTTTTTAGTACACAGGTGATAGAATGTAATTTATCCAATAAACATGGAATTATAAATTTTTTCTATTTTTGCAGTATTGAGGATCAAACCCAAGGCCTTAAGCATGCTGAACAAGAGCTCTACTGAGCTACTTCCCCAATCTTTGATGAATTTTGATTAAAGTTTAGTGCTACTATGAACATTCTTGTACATGTTTACTAGTAGACATGTAAAAGGTGTTCTAGGACAAGAGTCACCAAACTTTCTTTTGGAAAAGGCTATTAGGCTTTGCAGGCAATAGTCTCTGTCACAGCTACTCCACTCTATCATTGTATCATGAAAGCACAGTAGTAGACAGTATGTAAAAGAATGGGTATGACTATGTGCCATTTAAGCTTTATTTGCAAAAACAGGAAGTGGAAGGATTTAGCCTCTGGGATATGGTTTGACAACCTCTGTTCTAGGACGTATATATCAGGAATATCATATTACTAAACATTGGGTGTGTGGAGCATGTGAATATCCTCAACTTTATTTATTTTTGTAGTACTGGGGATTGAACCAAGGGCCTTGTACATACTAGGCAAGCATTCTACTACTGAGCTATATTCCCAGTCCCTGAATATTCTCAACTTCATAAAACAAAGTGCAATGTTTTCCAAAGATAATTTTCCAATTTATATTCTTTAACTAACATTTGCAATTATTAGAATTTAAGTTTAGGTCATTCTGGTAGATGTATATTCAACAGAATATCATTTTGTGTGTGTGTGTGTGTTTAGTTGTAGATGGATGCAATAACTTTTTTAAAATTCATTTTTATGTGGTGCTGAGGATTGAGCCGAGTGTCACACATGCTAGGCAAGCACTCTACTGCTGAGCTACAACCCCAGCCCTTATTTTGGTTTTCATTTGCATTTTTCTGATTAATAATGTTGAAATTATTTTAAAAACATGTTTATTGGTCAGTCCTCTGTGACATACCTAATAAAGCTTTTTGTTCCATTTTTCTTTTTGTTTAATTACTAATTATAAAACTTCTAAAAAGTATTTGGGATAGTTTTCCTATATTAAGCATTTGTGTTGAAAATATCACAGTTTAGAGCATGTCTTTGGATTCTCTAGATCCTTTGACAAATAAAAGTTCTATTTTAATCAGGTTTATTAAATTTATAGCTTGTACTTTTGTTTTAAGGTTTGTAGTTTTGTCTTTCATAGTTCATTGTAGTTAAAAGATCCGTTGAGAATGATCTCTTTCTCTAAGGTGAAATGAGACTCGATTTCTGTATGTTTGTGTGTTCCACCAATTTTCCTAGAACGTGAAAAGGCTGTCTTTTCTCCACTTATCAGTAGCCATAAATTAGATATTCATGTATCTATGAGGCTCTTGGAGGGTTCCTTTCAATTCTATTGCTCAATTTATTATTCCCTGTAACAGTTTTCTGGTCATTTTTTGTATATGGTAATACAAAGACCTATTTGTGACTTTATTAATCTTACTCATAGCTCTTTTTGTACTTCCTTTTATTTTTTGGTCTTTATTATTTCCTTTTACTTTCTTTGTATTTATTCTGCCATTGTTTTCTGAAAACTTAGGTAATTAATTTTTATAGTTACAGTATACATTTATAAGGTTATAATTTTTATTCTAGGTACTTAAAACTTTGCTTACAAATTTTGATACATCATTTAGTTTTAATATTTCTTTAAATTTAAACTGATTTATTTTACTCATACATTATTTAAAATTATATTTCTCAGGCCTGTAGGTTTTTTTCCTGGTTGTCCATTAGTGAAGTATATTTAATATAACTCTTTTGAGGAAAGGAAGGTGGTCTTTTTTTTTTAAAGAATTTTTTTCATTATAACTTTATTTTTATTTATTAATTTTTATGTGGTGCTGAGGATCAAACCTAGTGCCTCACCCGCGCTAGGTGAGCACTTTACCGCTGAGCCACAACCCCAGCCTCAGGAAGATGGTCTTTATAAAGCTAGGCCTTTGAAATTTTTTTCTGTTTAGCGGGGTACTGGGGATTGAACTCAGGGACACTCAATCCCCAGCCCTATTTTGTATTTTATTTAGAGAAAAGGTCTCACTGAGTTGCTTTGCACCTCACTGTTACTGAGGCTGGCTGAACTCACGATCCTCCTGCCTTAGCCTCTCAAGCTGCTGGGATTACAGGTGTGCACCACCGCGCCCGGCAGCTTTTGAAATTTTAGGGTTTGATTTATAGCCCAATATGGGTCTAATTTTTTAATGAATATTCAATGTGTCTTTACAAGACTTTGTATTCAGCAACTATTGTGAACAACATACTAAATAAAGTTTTTTTCCTAGTCTATAATCTTACTGATTTTGTCTATTATCTATCATTTTTAGAATAAATATATAAAATAACCCACTGTATTTGTGAGGTGACTTTTCCTTGTAGTATCATTAACTATATCTTCATGGAGAATTGAATATTTCATTATGTAGTGATCACTTTATAATAGTGCTTTTGCTTAGTCTGTTTCATCTTATAGATAACTATAGCTGCTTTCTTTTGATTAGTATTTTCCAGATGTCTTTTCTACCCTCTCATTTTGAGCCTTTGTGTGTACTTCCTTTAATGTATTACTTGAAAACAACAGATTTTAATTAGTTTTGTTTATCCAGACATTTATTGGCATATTTATATCTATTTCTACCATTTTATTTTGTGATGTGAGATACAATAGTGTAACTTTTAAAATATTTGTTTCTTTCCTTTATTCCTTTAGATTGAGTTCCTTTCCACTCCCATCACCCTTCTAGTCTTTTTGAAGATAAGCATTCTATTTACATTTAGCACTTTCGCTAAAAATTTTATTTAATTGGATATATTTAAATTACCAAAGTCTAGGGCTGGGGTTGTAGCTCAGTGGCAGAGCGCTTGCCCCGCACATGTGAGGCACTGGGTTCGATCCTCAGCACCACATAAAAGCAAATAAACAAAATAAAGATATTGTGTACATCTATAACTAAAAAATATTTAAAAAATAAAAATAAAAAAATAAATTACCAAAGTCTAAACTCAACTTTTTTTCCTGTCCAGAAAAATGCTATTAGAATAATAAAAAGCATTGCTTTTATCAACTTCTATGCTATACTTGTGATGTATTTATATATAACTCAGAAAATATAGCAATGGCTTATAAATTGGCAGAAGTGATTGGAGTTGAAGTAGTCTAACATCATTGTACTGCTGAGCAGAAAATAAAGATAAAGTTTAAGCTTTGATGCCTTAAGTATGTCCTGTCAAATTTTAGAATCAAAATAATGCACACACACGGAGACATAATTGTTTGATGGTTTACTACCTCCTTTCATCATTTCCTTTTCCTGTGTCATTTTTCTTCTACATGAAGTAACACCCATTACGATTTTTTTTAATGAGGATCAACTGCTGAAAACTGTCTTTGTCTAATAACTTCCCATTTTGGGTGGGGCTAGGGCTATACCTGGGAGGTAGTGCTTAACACACATAAAGCCCTGGCTTTGATCCCCAGCACCCCAAAATGAATAAGTAAATAAATGAAAAATAAGAATTCATTCTCAAAAGGTTTTTTTTTGCTGAGTAGAATTATAGGTTAATAGTTTCTTATTTTCACCAATATGTTACTGTGAATATTTCCAAACATACAGAAATTAAAGGGTGATAGGAGTTATACAATGAACACCAAATGTTTACCACCTAAATAGTATGATTGAAATTGTGCTATATTTGCTTTATCAAACAACTATCCATGGCTCCAGCCCTATATTCTTCCATAAATTGATTCATTTTTTATGTATTTTCAAAGTAAATTGCAGAAATTAGTATACTTACCACTGAACACTTTAGTATGCATATCACTAAAAGTTCTAATATCTAGTTATAGCTTTTTAGGTAAAATTTACATACAATAAAATGCACTAATCTTAAATTTACCACTTGAAGAATTTTGACAGATTCATACACTTCGCAAATCAAAATACTATCAAAGGGCCAGGTATGGTGGTGCATGCCTATAATTCCAGTGACTGGGGAGGCTAAGGCAGGAGGATTACAAGTTTGAGGCCAGCCTTAGCAACTTGGGCCCTAAGTAACTAACAAGACCCTGTCTAAAATTTTAAAAGCTTGGAGATGTAGCTCAGTGGTTGAGTGTCCCTGGGTTTAATCCCCAGTACCAAAAACAAACAAATAAAAAAACATATCAAAGGGAAGAAAAATACCATTGCTCCAGAAAGTACCCTTATACTTCTTCCCAATCACTTCTCTCCTTGTATCCAGAAGTAAATACTGCTCTTCTAATCTTGATTTTGTCTCTTCTACTACTTCATAAAATGGAATTAGAGAATATATATTCTTTTGTGGAAGGTTTCTTTGGCTTGGTATATTTTAAAAATCCATATTTTAACATGTGAGTGTATATTTATGGTGTATCTCATTAGTTCCTATTTCTGAATTGTTTCATTGTATGACTGTTTCTTTAATTATTCTGTTGATTCTCCTGTTGGGCCATCCCCAACGTTATTATGAATAATGTTGCTATAAATATTTGTTGTTTATTTATTATTTTAATTTTATACATTTATGAGGCACAGTGTTATAATTTGATGTCTATATACAATGTATAGTGACAGAATCAGAGTAGTGAGCATTTCCTTAAACATTTTTTAAAAATTTATTAACATAATAATTGTATATTATGGAGTACAGTGTGATATTTCAATACATGTATACAATACATACTGATCAAATCAGGATAATTAATGTTCCATCTCCTTATTATTACTATGTGTTGGAGGCTCCTTCTCTTCTAGTTGTTCATAAAATATAAAATAGTTTATTGTGAACTATAGTCATCCCACAGTGCTGCAGAACACAACTTATTATTTCTATCTAAATATGTATCTTCTATTCAACTTCCCTTCCCTCCCCAGTAATCACTATTGTAATCACTATTCTACATTTAGATCAGCCTGTTTTCTTGCTATAAATATTCTTCAACATGCCTCCACCCTGACATCTCACCCCTGGGATTGAACCCAGGGTTGCTCTCACCCCTGAGCTACATTCCCAACCTTCTTATTTTTTTTATATGGATACAGGGTCTTGCAAAGTTGCTGAGGCTGGCCTCAAATTTTCAATCCTCTTGCCTCAGGCTCCTGGGTAGCTAGTTAGACATTCCTTTATGGGAACATGCATTTTCATTTCTTTGGCTAAACACCTACGAGTGAAATTGTTGAGACTAATTTGTAGGTATATGGTCAGTTTTATAAAAAGCTACCAGACCTTATCCAATGGGGCTATACCATTTTACACTCCCAAGAACAATGTATGAGAGTGTGTTTCCCTACATTTCCCTTAGCATTTGATGCTGTCATTCTTGTTATGGATCTCCTTGGTGTCCTGTTGTGTCATAGTTTGAATTTGTTTTTCCTTAGTGGCTAGTGATGTTCATCACTTTTGTATGTGTTTGAATGTCTTCCTTTATGAAGTGTCTTCTCAAACCTCCTACCCATTTTTAATTCCTTGGTTCATCTTTTTATTGTTAAGCTATAAAGATTCTTGATATAACAGTTACTGCTTTTTGTGATCTAAGAAACTTGTCTATTGTCAGGTTAGAAGTATATTTAGATATTTACTTCTTATCTTTTCTTCTAGAACTTATTGTTACAGTTTTTTATATTAGTTCTAAGATTTATCTTTAATTTTTGTTCAAGGTGTCAGGGGTTGAGGTTCCTTTTTTTTTTTTTAAAGATGAAAAGAGGTTTATTTTGGTGTACAGTTCTGGTTAGAGGGCAAGGGGTTGTATCTGCTAATGGCTTTTTTGGTGATAGAGTCCCACAGTGGCATAGGGTAAGTGACAGGGAGTGTATTAAGGTTTAATTTTTCTATATGGACATATAGAAAAAGTAAACCTTACTTTTATTTATTTTTATGATTGATTTTGTCTCTTCTATTACTTCATAAAATGGAATTAGAGAATCTATATTCTTTTGTGGAAGGTTTCTTTGGTTTTATAGAAAAAGTAAACCTTACTTTTATTTATTTTAATGTTGCACTGAGGATTGAACCCAGTGCCTCACATGTGTTAGTTAGGCAAGCACTCTACCACTGAGCCACAACCCCAACCCTACTTTTTCTATATGGATCTCAACTTGTTCCAGTACTGTGTACCCAAAATACAAGTGATATTTTCAATTGTAGGTACCTTTGGAACCTTAACTGAATTTTTTTTTTTTTGTGCTGGGGATTGAACTCAGGGGCACTCAACTGCTGAGCCACATTCCCAGCCCTATTTTGTGTTTTATGTAGAGACAGGGTCTCACTGAGTTGCTTAGCACCTCGCTGTTGCTAAGGCTGGCTTTGAACTCATGATTCTCCGGTCTCAGGTTCCCAAAGTGCTGGGATTACGGGTGTGCGCCACCGCGCCCGGCTACCTTTACTGAATATTAATGACCAATATATTAGCGTTTTCTTGCTGCTATAACAAATTTTACTACAACCTTAGTGACTTAAAGTCACACAGATCTGTTACCTTAGAGTTCTGGAGGTCCAAAGTCCAATACAGGCTTCACAGGACTAAAATCAAAGTGTCAGCAGTGCTGCATTATTTTCTGGAAAGATCTAGGGAGAATCTATTTCCTGCTCACTTGGGTAATAGGCAGAATTCAGTTCATTGCATCTGGAAGTCCAAGGTCACCATTTTCTTGCTGATTATAAGTTGAAGACCATTATGTTTCTAGAGGCTGTCACATTCCTTGGCTCATCTCCTCCTTGATCCATCTTTAAAGCCAGCAACAGAGAGTTGAGTCCTTATGACATCATATCTTGCCTGCCCAGCTGGGAAAGATTATTTACTTTCCCTTCTCTTTCTAACCAGTTTAACCTGAAGTTACTAGGTGAGAATGAACAAGGTAAGCACACGTGCCAGTGAAGCTGTGATGGCATAAAGCAGTGTACTGAAGCGTGAACACAGTGAGGAGCGTTATCTATCCAGAGAGTGTATGGCAGTGCCAATGCAATATTGGTTACTCCCAGGGGGATCGATCATATATGTTTTGTATATGCAGAGGTACATATATTTAAGGATAATGGAACTAACATTTCTGTCAGAGAAGAGACAACAGAATAATGAGTCAGTGGTGTTAAATTAGAATTGGAAGTGTTGGTGTGAATTCATCATTGTTCTCATATATATGAGATAAAAATAAGCATAGATGTAAATGTGTATATGCAATATATAAACACATGTAAGTATATTCATTAGTTTTATCCATTGAAAGGACCTAGGAGAAGTGATCCACCAATGTGTACACTAGCACTGAAATCATGTTCTCTAAATACCGTCTCCCCTCTGATAGGAACCAAGGGTTTTTGAAGAAATGATGGATTCTGATCTTGGCAAATACAAGAAGAGCCTGGAACAGCTGGCATGAGAAAGTAAGCAATGCTCAAGGAACTATAGGAACCTGTTAAAGTCCACACAAGCCAGATAGAAGGGGTTCCAATTTGCCATATCTGGGACAAGGTGACCACTGAAATAAATAATAATAGTGGATTATAAGCCTTTGAATGAAATAGGGAATCACAAGTCCATGCCAATATATATTATAATTTGAAAGTTTGATAAAGAATGGGAGAATGGGGGCGCTGGGGCTGTAGCTCAGTGGTAGAGCGCTTGCCTAGCATGCGTGAGGCACTGGGTTCAATCCTCAGCACCACATATAAATAAATAAAAAATAAAGGTCCATTGACAACTAAAAATATTAAAAAAAAAAAAAAATCAAGGCAAGGTGGCACATGCCTGTAATCCCAGTGGCTCAGGAGGCTGAGGCAGAGCATCGAAAGTTCAAAGCCAGGGACTAGGTTTGTGGCTTAGCGGTAGTGTGCCTGCCTAGCGTGGGTGAGGCACTGAGTTTGATCCTTAGCACCACATACAAATTAATAAATAAAAATAAAGTTATAAAAAAAATAAACACACTTAAAGAAAAAAGAACGTTCAAAGCCAGCCTCAGCAAAAGCAAGGCACTTAGCAACTCAGTGAAACCCTCTTTCTACATAAAATACAAAATAGGGCTGGGGGTATGGCTCAGTGGTCAACTGCTCCTGAGTTCACTCCCCAGTACCTAAGTGGAGGAAAGATCAAGGCAATACTCGGAAACTGTTTCAGACTAAAGCAGATGAAGATATCTCACATCTAAAGGTAATTTGATTTTGAACTGGGCCCTTTAGTGAAAGGACATTATTGGCAGAATTGGTAAAAATTTGAATGGAATCTGAATATCTTGAATTTAGTAATTGTATTATGGTTGTGTAGTGTCCTGCATAACTGTTGAGTGTATTCAGGGGTGATATGGCATTAGGTCAGTAATTTATTCTCAAATGGTTCAAGAAGCAAAAATGTTCCTTGTACTTTGAGATTGGTGAATGGATGGATAAAAAAACAAAAGTGTGAATTGATCTTTAAACTGTTTTCTGAATTATACCTTTAATTTAAATTTAAAGATAATTTTTAAAAATCTACACTGAAGCTGGGCACAGTGGCACATGCCTGTAATCCCAGCAGCTTGGGAGGCTGAGACAGGATTGTGAGTTCAAAGCCAGCCTCAGCAATGGCCAGGTGCTAAGCAACCCAGTGAGACCCTTTCTCTAATTAAAATACAAAATATGGCTGGGGATGTGGCTCAGTAGTTGAGTGCCCCTGAGTTCAATCCCCAGTACCAAAAAATAAAATTAAAAAAATCTACACTGAAGCTCCATAGGATTTTGTTGGTCACACTTGTACATATGGGTGTCTCCAAACAGTGTGGTTATTGTCTTTTTCGTGGATCTTCAGATTGTTGCACCACATTGTGTTTGACCTTATCTTCCTGGAGTTTCCAGCCTGATTTGTCTAGAGCTACTAAACAAGCCTGATTTTTCAGACCTTATTTTTTCATCCATCCTCAGTATGGTCATCTCAGATTCTACTATCCTAGTAAAAAAAAGAAATGGCAACATCTCCTGTGAGGTTTAAATGATGCGTTTATTTTACTATCATATTTTGCAGTGCAGGTAAAGTAGATCACATGTCTCAGCAGTAAGATGGAAAACTCTAAATAGATAAAAATCAGAAAAAATATAAATGGTTAAGACCAAGAGAAAATGGAAATTAAATACAAAAATTTAAATGTACAGAACTGAGCTTCACATTTGAATCTGACCTTCATAGGAATAACAAGTAAACAAGTCCTTTATGTATGGGTTATGTGGATACCTCAATTTCATATTTTTATTTCATATGAAGATGTTTTTCTTGTATATTACTTTGAAAAATAAGTTTTGAGTTTTCTATTGGTTTGAGACAAGGGGAGTTAAAATCTGGTCTTTGTGACTTTTTAAAAGATACCTGACGCAGGTGCAGTGGTACACACCTATAATCCCAGCACTTTGGGAGGCTGAGACAGGGGAATCAAGAGTTAAAAGTCAGCCTCAGCAACGAAGGCACTAAGTAACTCAGTGAGAACCTGTGTCTAAGTAAAACAGAATAGGGCTAGGGATGTGGCTCAGCGGTTGAGTGCCCCTGAGTTCAATACCCAGTACCAGAAAGAAAAAGATATCTGAAATATTTTCCTTGGCTTCATCATATTGTTTTGCCATGATAATTAAAATCATATGAGAACTTAAAAGCAATCTTCCATTAATGAGTTTTTAAAATAAATTTACACTTTATTATGCTTTTGTCTCTTAAATCCTGTGAAAGAATAAAAAGTGATGTTACAAACCAAAATTATAATAACAATGTATGCTTTTGTTCATAAATTTACTTTCAGAGGGGAAATTTATATTTAGGTATTGTTTTATATTAAATGTATATTTAGGTATATAGGTTAAATTTATATTTATATTTAGGCCTTTGTTACTGTCTAGCATACTTTTATTTCAACCTGAAGAACTCCAGTTAGCATTACTTGTTAGGGTAGTTAATAGTGGTAATAAACTTGCTTACCTTTTGTTTGCCTAGGGATGTCCTCATTTCTCCCTCACTTTTTAAAAAATTTATTTATTTGTTCTAATTAGTTGTACATGACAGCAGAATGCACTTTGATTCATAGTACACAAATGGAGCACAGTTTTCACTTCTCTGGCTGTACATGAAGTAGAGTCACAACATTTGTGCAATCCTGCATATACCAAGGGTAATGATGTCCATCTCATTCCACCATCTTTCCTACCCCTGTACCACCCTCTTTGCCCTTTCCAAAGTTCCTCCATTCTTCCCAAGCCCCTCCCCCCATTATGTATCAGCATCCATTTATCAGAGAAAACATTCGGCCTTTGTTTTTTTGGGGATTGGGTTTCTTCACTTAGCATGATATTCTGTAACTCCATCCATTTTACCTGCAAATGCCATAATTTTATTCTCTTTTAATGCTGAGTAATATTCCATTGTGTATATATACCACAGTTTCTTTATCCATTCATCTATTGAAGGGCATCTAGGTTGGTTCCACAGTTTAGCTATTGTGAATTGTGCTGCTATAAACATTGATGTGGTCACGTCACTGTAGCATGCTGGTTTTTTTAAAAATATTTTTTAGTTGTTAATGGATCTTTATTTTATTCATTTATTATTTATATGTGGTGTTGAGGATCAAACTCAGTGCCTCACGCATGCTAGGCAAGCGCTCTACCACTGAGCTACAGCCCCAGCCCCAGCTACAGCCCCAGCCCCTAGCATGCTGTTTTTAAGTCCTGTGGGTATAGACCGAGGAGTGGGATAGCTGGGTCAAATAGTGGTTCCATTCCCAAGTTTCATTAATGATTCTTTTTCTTTGCTTGTTTCTCAAATAGTGCTTGCTCTTTGAATTCTGTTGATGACCTACCTTCTTCTCCCTTTCTGCATATCCTCAGTGAATCATCACACCCTACTCTAATAGTTCAGTTACCATTATAGATTGATGACTATCAAATTACTCATAGCCATTCCAGTCCCAACTTAATTAACAAACTTAACAGTCCTGTGGATGTCCTGGTCATCTGGTCGTTCTATTGACAACTTGAATTTTATATGCCCAAACTTTTATTCTTATCTCTCCTGTGTCTCCTCCTGCCTCCAACATCCTTTGCCACATCCCTTTGTCCCAATGAATCACATAACCTTTCCTTCTGCAAGCCCATCTCTACCATTTTCCAAGTAAAAGTTCTTTTATGTATAGGAGATGATGAGAAACATGTAAGTTACCTGTAGCAATGAGTAAAGCTATAGAGAATATATTCTACATGACTTATTCTCTCCTAGAATACAAATAAAACTAGATAGTATTAGGTACTTGTATAGTTTTTTCACAAATTCTGACTTGTAAGTCTTCTAAGGTGTTTTCTTTCTGAAACAAAGGCAAAGTGGAGTATTTGCAGTTGGGATTCCTTTCATTTTGGGTGTAGAGCCCTGAAACCAAAGAATTGACTGACTCCACATTAGTTTACTTCTGAAAATAAGAAACAATGTAATGCTGGAAATTTTTGTTAGATATCATTACATTGTCTTAGAAGAAGACTGGGAATTTGATAAACAGATGCAAACACAACAGCAAGATTTGTAAAAGGGGTTGCAATAATACTTAAGAAAACCATGTTAGCTGGGCATAGTGGTGCACACCTGTAATCCCAGCTATTTGGGGTGGGGATTATATAGTGTAGTGATATATGCTTGGGATATATATACTTGGATATGCTTGGTCATGTGTACTTGGGATTACACAGCTGGGAGTATAGCTCGGTGTTAAAGTGCCCCTGAGTTCAATCCCTAGGAGCAGGAGCAGGGGGGAGGGGAATGAACCATGTTAGACAACAAAGGTAGTGAGTTTTAAAATGTTGGAAAAATGTCTTTTGTGACGTCAGACATTAATTTTACAAGGAAATGCTCTGTTCATATGACTCTCTTGGAACAAGTATGAAACATACTTTAGACTTACTTTATCCTTGGAAAAACAATCTAACAAAGAAACATCACAAATGTAATAAGGCTGGTAAATCCTGCCACAGGTCATCCTCTTATTACAGTAATGCCCTTTAGTTGTGCTCAGTGTACAAAAGGCTTCATTGAGTAGTTGGACCTCAGTAGACATGTGTTATAAATTTACTTGAAGGGAAACCTCAATTTACAACAGAAAATTCATGCAGGAGGAAAACCTTTTAAATGTAAAGAATATGGAAAAGCTTTCAGTCACATGTCAAAACTCATTGCACATCACAGCAATCATATAAGAGAAAAACCCTATACATATAAGGTATGTTGGAAAGCTTTGGGCTGGATAGAGAAAATTCATTCTGGAGAGAAACTCTGTGAATGTAAGGAATGTGGAAAAACCTTCAGCCAGAAAGGATATTTGTTCATATCTGTGTGCCTGAGTTCATATCCACAGATGAATAAATTTTAAATAAAAGTGTTAGTTTGTTGTACCCATTACTTAAATATTTTCGTGAAAGAAATGTTTCATGTTTGTAGATAAATCATTCTTTTAATTTGCTGTATACATATAAAATAATGTATAAAAATTAAATGTGTGAAATGGATGAAAATTTATTGAACCAATGCATTACTATATTTGAATCACTTTCCCCGATCTATTGTTCTAACAGTAGTACCACAAATTATACACTTGTGGATATGTCTAGTGATGTCTTTTTTAAAAAAAATTGTTTTAGTTATACATGGACACAGTGTCTTTTTTTTGTTTTACTTTTTTCTATGTGGTGCTGAGGATCGAACCAAGTGCCTCACACGTGCAAGGCAAGCCCTCTGCCACTGAGCCACAACCTCAGCCCCTCTAGTGATGTCTTTTGCGTAAATTCCTCCATAAAATCTGGACAGATTTTCAATTTTAATAGGTATTTCTCTACTTACTTACTTTAGCTTATACCAGTTCAGCCACTCGCAAGCAACATGTGTAGGACCTGTTGCCTACACCATGTCTAAAAGATTACATACCAAATATTCTCATCATGTCAATCTTAGGTGTAGAAACTGCATTTCTAAATTACACATACATTATTGCAAAAGAGGATAAAAGATCATATTCACAGTTTTGCAATTCTCTCTCTGTGATATATTTTCCCATATTCTAGTAGATCATTATTTGTCTTTGCTTTTAATGATTTATATTACTCTATTTGTAGGTAATGAGATTGTTTCTGTGATAAAAATTGTGGGGAAAAAAGAACTTCCCATTTTGGGATTTATATTTTGACTTTCAATAGTGTTTCCTTTATAATTTTGCCAAGCAAAAATAGGTATTTTCCTACAGTTTACACTATTTTGTTCAATGTTTTCTCTAAAATTTTGTTTCATTTTTTAATATCTTTGTTTCATTTGCATTTTATTTTTCTTTAGACTGTATATTAGGAATTCAGTTTTTTAATCTCTCCCATATTAGTGCCCAATTACATAAGTTCATTTAATGAATAAGCTCTATTTTGCAGACTGATATTAAATAGCATGTCTACTGTATGCACTATTTTCTGAACAGCTAGGTTTACATTTAAGTTTTTCATTTAATCCCTTTGATCCATTATCTGTCTGTAATTACCTGAATCACAAAATTTGAATTATTATTTATAGTATACATTTATTTGCCTAAAAGTTTTTAGAAATGGCAAGCATAGGGAAATTACAGGAAAAATACAATGAACACATATACCCTTCACATATACTAATCACTTTGTAACATTTCATATTACAAATTTTCTTTTTTCTTGCTATCTCTATCTGTGTGTTTATTGACCATTTGAGAAAGTTGCAGAGAGTACTGTTATAGCATACAGTTCCGACAAACTGGATGTTCTCTAAGATGACCATGATAGAATAAATATTGTCAGGAGATTTAACAGTTGTACAATATTATGATCTAATACATGTACATACTTAAATTTTAAAATCCAAGATCCAAAAATCATGCACTACATTTAGTTATCCTGTTTCATTAGTCTGTCTTTATGCTTTATAGATTTATTGTATTTCATAACTTCATATTTTTGAAGAGTCCAAATGACTTTATTTCCCCAGAATGTCCTTCTACATATATTCTAAGATTATTTCCCAATGTTTGAATTCAGGCTAAATATTTTTGGTCATATTTTAGCTATCTTACAATATCACATAAGGAGCCAGATGATGTCACTCTCTTCCATTTCTGATATATATTTTTTTTAAATAGATGGAGACAATGTCTTTATTTTATTGGTTTGTATGTGGTGCTGAGGATCGAACCCAGGGCCTCACGCATGCGAGGCAAGCGCTCTACCGCTGAGCTACAATCCCAGCCCTTCCATTTCTGATATTAATGTCATTATTTCTTAAAGTTGTAGCCTGAAGTCCTATAAAATATATAAGTCTGTTTCCCTTTTTTTTTTTTTTTTGGTGGTGGTGGTGGTGGTGCCGGGGGTGGAATCCAAGGCCTCATACATGTGAGGCAAGCACTGTACCACAGAGCTATGACCCCAGCCAATTCATTTTGTATTATTGAGAAAACTGTGGATGATGCTTTCACACTGTTTGAATAAATATAGATAAAAATTTGTTTTATTTTTACCTTCTTACGGCTGCTAAAAACATTTCCTGAAAAACCTTTATGCAACACAAATATGAAATAATATATCTAAACCCTCAAGATTTATAACAGTTTTAAAGCATATTAAATAATCCAAAATGCCTTAATTAGTTGGGTGTAGTGGGTCTGTAGTCTCAGCTACTATGGAGGGTGAAGGAGGATCCCTTGAGACCAGAAGTTCCAGGTCTGTCTGGTAACATGGCAAGACCCCATATGAAAAGATTGGTGGCAAGGTGTGTGTGTGTAAATGAGAGAGAGGGGGAAAAATGCCTTTATCATCATATATTACCTTTGCTTATTTGTTTGGGTCTATACATGGAGTTTTAAGTAATTCTAGTGATGTATTATGTTTCTACTGCAGGCTATAATTTTAATTATAATAGGTTTATCTTAATACCTAATAGTTCTGATTCCCCAACCATTACTATTTCTAAGTTCACTGGCTATTCTGATTTAGTTTTCCATGAAATTTTTTACTTTATTTTTAGTTGTAGATGGACACAATGTCTTTATTTTATTTATTTTTATGTGGTACTGAGGATCAAACCCAGTGCCTCACATGTACTAGGCAAGTACTGTACCACTGAGCTACAACCCCAGCCCTTCCATGAAGATTTTTAAGTTAGCTCATGTTTTTAAAATGTCTCAGGTATTTCTGATTTGAGATTGTATTGTAAATCATCCTAAGGAATTGTGTTATCTTAATGGTGGTATGAGTATAGCTATCCCAGAAGATTGTATGTTCTTTCATTCATCTTCTGATGGATCTGGCTACATTTTATTTGTGTCTATAGACACAAATTTTTTAAAGTTTTATTTCTTGTTGGTATATATTTTGATGTTTATCAAAAAAGCATCTTTTTCCCGTACAGGAATATTCTATTCCTTAAGAATATTTGCAAGAGTTATTGATTTCTGTGCTAATGCTCTACCAAGGCAATTCCAGTCTCTTTTCTCTCTGGTGGTAGTTTATACTTTATTTAAAAAGTGATAAAATGTGACTTTTTTCTCTTAGGGTTACATGAAGCCATAACAACAGAAAGCAAAATAAATGGAGCCAAATAACTCTCCTTGATCTCCATAATGAGTCTGTGGTTTCCAGTGAAGGATATACAACAAAGCCAATGGAAAAAAAATAAGTTCTTACTAAATTAAAACTAATAATTTAGTAAATATGACAAATTGTTCAAGTCATGGAACAGTCCAGTGGAATTTTTTGTAATGATGGAAATGATCTGTAACATGCTGCACAGTATAGTAGCCATTGGGCACACGTGCTACTGAACATTTGAAATATGCCTAATGAGGCAAAGGAATTTTACATTTCACTTAATGTAAATTAATTTATGTTTTAAGTAGCCACACATGGCTATTGGCTAACTTATTGGTCACAACAGAGTAAAGATGTCAGAGAAGTTGAAAGATGGGATTGTTTTTGAGATAAAGAATTATTTGAAGCCGGGCGTGGTGGCTCACGCTTGTAATCCCAGCACTTTGGGAGGCTGAGACAGGAGAATCGCGAGTTCAAAGCCAGCCTCAGCAATGGCGAGGCTGCTAAGCAACTCAGTGAGACCCTGTCTCTACATAAAACACAAAATAGGGCTGGGGATGTGGCTCAGGGGTTGAGTGCCCCTGAGTTCAATCCCTGGTACCAAAAAAAAAAAAAAAAAAAGAATTATTTGAAAGTTGTTGGTGTGCATGTATTGAACCCAAGGGCACTTAACCACTGAGTCACATCTCCTGCCCTATTTATTTATTTATTTATTTATTTATTTAATTTAGAGACAGGATCTTGCTAAGTTCCTTAGGTCTTCACTAAATTGCTGAGGCTGGCTTTGAACTTACCATCCTCCTGCCTCAGCTTCCTAAGCACTGGGATTACAGGGATGTGCCACCATGCTTGGAGAAAGATGAATTCTTGTCTAGAACTATTTATCCAGCTGAAATTCACAGAAATGTGATGGCTGAATAATACACTTCCAGATAATAAAAGCTTCAAAAATGTATCTTGTATGCACCTTTATTTTTCTAAGAAGATCCTAAAAGTTATGCTAGATCAAGATTAGGATATAAAACAGTAGCGTTATCCAAGAATCAAGAAAAAAAAAAGCAACATAGAGTGCTAAGAGAAGTTCTCAATGTAAATACAGAAAGGAAAAGCCAGGACAGTAGAGATAAAAGAAACACCTCCCCATATGGGAGCAGAGGACACACAGGAGACCATGAATAAAAGGAACTAACATTTTACAATGTAAAATGCTACTTATGTGGATGTAATAGGGACATTGTTACTTTTGAAGTATTAGCTGTACTTCCTAGAAAACTAGTCCCTTTATTTTCATCTTTCTGTTGTTTTTCTACTTGTATAAATAGGCATTTTGGGTTAAGATGCAGTAAGTCCAATTTTTTGTTTTTTGTTTTTGGGATTTTTTGGTACTGGAGATTGAACTCAGGGGCACTCGACCACTGAGCCACATCCCCAGCCCTATTTTGTGTTTTATGTAGAGACAGGGTCTCACTGAGTTGCTTAGCGCCTCGCTGTTGCTGAGGCTGGCTTTGAACTTGTGATTCTCCTGTCTCAGCCTCCGTAAGTGCTGAGATTACAGGCGTGTGCCATCACGCCCGACTCCAATTTTTTTATCATTAAAATTAATGAAAATAGTCTTTATGATTTAATGGCTTTTCACTCAGCAGTAATGTTTCAGAAAAAAATTATAAAGTCTATGTGAGGTAGTTATATTGGAAAAATCTGCTTGTTTTGGTTCAGTGGTAAAATTTTTCAGACAGTAATAGTGATTTGTAAAATATTAACTTAAAATAAATTTCAGATCTTTGAGTGTGTTGGAAATGTGTTTGGGGTAGGGTATGGACAAGCCATCGCTAAACTGGGGAGATAATGGGTGACAGCTACATTTAATTGTTTCATAAATAACAGAATAACTGAAAATCTGGGAGTAAATGAGTCACCTCCTTTGGAAAGAAGGGCTGAATGAATGATAGGGGAAAACATTGTTTTTCATTATAAACTTTTCATTCATATTTCAACATATAATGTCTGATGAAAATGAATTTATCCTCATCATAGCAAATCTGCATAGAACTTGAGGTTTTAGATCTTGGTTCATTTTTATGACACACTTTAATGTATTTATCTCTTCTTGTGACAAGTCTTTAATAAACAGCATAGAAATGAGTGGTCTGAACTCTGATATATCAGATTCCCCACAACATAATCCTTAAGCAGATTGTTCTTGTAACCATTCATCATCAAATATAAGTTTCATCTTTGTTTAAAGAAAAACTAATGAAAGATGGTGACAGTTTCACAAAAAGGGCCCCACTAACACCACCTTCTATGTTCTCTTCCTAGGAAATCTTACTCGGTGGAGAATATCATGGTGCTTTGACTGTTACATGGATGAGTATGACCCCTTGAGATTGTGTACTGGAAGCTTTGTCCCCATTATGGTGGTGTTGAGGTGATAGAACCTTTATGAGGTAAGGATTGTGGGAGTTAATTAAGCCATGGGGCATCAATTTCATCAATGGATTCATACTCTCTCTCAAGAATTCTAGTTCTTGCTGGTTGTGGTAGTGCACATCTGTAATCCCAGCAACTGGGGAGGCTGAGGCAGGAGGATTCCAAGTTTGTGGCCAGCCTCAGCAAATTAGCAAGGCTTTGAGCAACTTAGCAAGACCCTGTCTCAAAATAAAAAGTAAAAAGGGTTAGGGATGAAAAGATTTCATTCTCGGGGGACTAGAGAATACCATCCCCATGGTATTAGTACCATGAGGATGAGCTGATATATAAAGAGCAGGCCTGGCCCCTGAATCATTCTTGCTTCCTATCTTATAATGTGACTGCTAACTCCCTCTCAGACTTGCTCCCACCATGATGCCATCTCCGTGTTGTAATGTAGCCAGGGAGACCCTCACTAGAAGCAGAACCTATGGGGCTGCCTAATGTTGAACTTTCAGCCTCCAAAACTATGAGTTATAATAAGCCTCTTTTTTTTCATATATTACCCAGACTTTGCGCTTATTTTATCATAGCAACAGAAAACAGACTAATATTCATGGCTTTCCATTGTGAGCTTTTACTTAAGTACTGAGCTCTATCTCATCACTTTTCAATTAGGTCAGAACCACCTATAGGATTTGGGGTCCTATCAAGATTCCTGGCCCCACATGAACCAAAGAATTTAATAGAGAGAATGAATAAACACCCTTTTTTTTTTGTTTGTTTGTTTTTGCAATTAGAAGAGTAAAAGGTAATTTAAAGGGAGAGCCTTGGGGGTTTGTGGCTGGAATGGGCAAAAATGTTTAGGAAGTTCTGTGTGGGACTTCCCTGCTCAGGAAAGGTCAAGATAATGAAATCAAATGTTCATACATCCTGTGAAAAAGAACATATTTCAGGAAGGAGAGGAAGTGAATCACCTTGCCTGGGTCATGGCTTTCTATCTGGCAGGAGATACACAGTCCTCCATGGAATTTGAAAGGGCACAGTCAAGGCAAGGCTGCTGGCACCACAGTGACCAGAACTAACTACTGATTTTCTCCTTTTTTTTAAAATTTTTTTATTAGTTGTTGATGGATCTTTATTTATTTATATGTGGTGCTGAGAATCGAACCCAGTGCCTTGCACATGCTAGGCAAGCGCTCTACCACTGAGCCATGACCCCAGCCCCCTAACTACTGATTCTAATGGCCATCCTTTCCCCAGCTCCAACCCTGTCCACCTTCCCACCTACAAATCCCCCCTCATAACACAGTGTGGGTTGGAAAATGCACAAATCCCATTCTTTCACTAAGCCTGGGCCCTCAGACTCCTGTAGCTATAGCAGGCTGGACTCTAGGGACTTGAACCTGTTTGTAAGTGGCTACCCAGAAGCTCCTTCCTCTATTACTCTCCTTCCTCCATAACCCAGTGTTTTTCCATGAAACAATAAATTCAGAAGGAATAAAATTGTGATCAGTCATCTCTCAAGGTTGTCTCCTAGCGTCCATGTTACTCCCCTAAGGTTGTTGTATGTGAATTTCTAAGAAAAGGACTAGGTCCTCCCTAATGCATCCGTCTGGGCTAAAATCCAAACAGAGAAATTCTGTTATCCCTCTAAATGTAGATCCCAATTAGTCTTATCCTCAGTTCCATCCTTATATAATGGTATAATTTCCTATTCCAATGTTTTTTGAGACTAACTGTACAAGTAGTATACTCTAATGGAAAGAATACTAGACATCAAGACCTGGATTCTCAAATTTAATGTTTAGTGGGTAAACATTAATAAATTATTAAATTATAACAGTTTTCTGGAGGTACTAAGTCAAAACACACAAGTATAATAATTTTGGATATATTTAATGTAAAAATGGGATGTAAGATTGCCTGTATTTATAAACAAAGAAAGTTGTAAAACTCTAGACTTTCTTTTCTGGGAAAACAAATTTTTTTTCACATTTTAAATTATATTTTATTTTAGGGGGGAAGAAAAAATTTAAGAGTGACCTTCATATAATGTTATAGAATCTATCTCAGCTATTAATTCAATTATGTGAAAGATACTAAGAATTTTAGTAGGCCATGTCATCTGTCAAAACTTATTAGTTCTTTCTTGTACAGGTACCAATAGAGAAAAACAACACATAAAACTATAATTCAAAGGAGGGAGATTAGTCTGTGACACATATTTCTAATAGAACAGAATAATAATGCCTCCTGAAATAGTACTTTGTATGTCCCTAAAACATGTTCTCAGCGAAAAATGAGACAAACTGTATGTAGTGCTTCCAGTAGAACAGGTCACCTTTAAGAAGAAACCAGAGGGGCTGGGATTGTAGCTCAGCGGTGGACCGCTTGCCTCGCATGCGTGAGGCCCTGGGTTTGATCCTCAGCACCACATACAAGGCAATAAAATAAAGACATTGTGTCCATCTACAATTAAAAAAAATATTAAAAAAAAAAGAAGAAGAAACCAGAGAACACTACAGAGATTTTGAAGATGAGCAACATTCTTCAGGAAAGAAAAATGTAGAATAATGGTTACTGGAGCAAGCCAAAATAGTCCATCTGAAGTAGGGTTCACAATGTTGTCACAAAACTCAGAGAAAACATCAAATATATGAAAATGACATGGAAAACAATAACGAAAATGCATCCCAAATATTTAGAATATGTCTAAAAGATGTTCCAAAGTCAAGAACAGAGAAGAAAATGTAACTTTGGTGGGGAGAGTAAGGTACCAGGGATTAAACTCAGGAGCACACAACTACTGAGTCGCATCCCCAGCCCTTTTGTGTATTTTATTTAGAGACAGTCTCACTGAATTGCTTAGGGCCTCGCTAAGTTGATGAGTGCTGGCTTTGGATTTGAGATCCTCCTGCCTCAGCCTCCTGATTTGCTAGGATTACAGGTGTGTGCCACCGTGCCCGCCACTAACTTTTAAAAAAGAAGAGGAAAAGTTGTTTTTAAAAAGACAGCCTTGGTAGGTGTGATGGTGCATGCCTGTAATCCCAATGACTTGGAATGTTGAGGCAGGAGCATTCCAAGTTCAAAGCCAGCCTCAGCAATTTCATGAAGCCCTAAGCAACTTAGCGAGACCCTATCTCAAAACAAAAAATAAAAAGGTCTGGGGATGTGGCTCAGTGCTTAAGGGCCCGTGGGTTCAATCCCTGGAACCAAAAACAAAAAAAACCTTTTGATGAAACAAGACAGAAAAACAGTTTTCATTGTAGTTTCATTTGTCCTGAGTGAAACAAATCAAATACTCAAAATATTTAAAAGTTATATTTGTTATCAAGAATTTTTCTACTTCCTCATCAAGTTATTGGTCAATTTAACTGATTATAAATTATTATATCTTTATCATGTGTATATCAGTGTTTCATAGTTTTTGTACCTTTTTTTTTTTTTACAGTTCAGGGGCCTTTATTCTTTTTACATCTATTATGTCATGGATTCACAGGGAAGGTTTCAGTAGCTCAGCCTCCTTTCCATTTTCTCACAAAATGTGCTTCTGTGGTGGAGCAGGCTGGTGATTTAGTTGAACAGAGGTACCTTTCTCTTTGGCTCCCATCTTTTCCTGATCATTTTTCTTCATGTTTCAGGAAACTGTCTGGGCTCTTGGAGTACTTTATATGCTCAATATACATATTCATTCTCTTGGCAAGAATCTCGCCCTTAACTTGCTGTTCACAACAATGTCACCAGCATGCTGGTTAATATCATAAACTCTCTCAGTTTTGCCATGGTAGCATTTGTGGGTCATTCCTTTTTGAACAGTATTCATTCCCCTAATGTCTATGATATAACCTTTCTTATAGGTGCCTGTATATGTGGCCAAAAGAAAAACTCCCTGTTTTCTAAAAAAGTCTAGAAAACATATATCTGGTTCTCCTTTTTCCTTTTATGTTCATCATTTTGGTGAACTACTGGAAGATGGTGGTTCTGGCCAAAAATCTCTGGTATTTTTTTTTTGTACTGGCGATTGAACTTGGGGGTACTCGACCACTGAGCCACATCCCCAGTCCTATTTTGTGTTTTATGTAGAGACAGGGTCTTACTGAGTTGCTTAGAGCCTCGCCATTGCTGAGGCTGGCTTTGAACTCGTGATTCTCCTGTCTCAGACTCCCTAAGTGCTGGGATTACAGGCTTGAGCCACCACGCCCGACATCTGGTATTTTTAATTGGCAGAAATCTTTCATCTAGTAAAATTTACCATTTTTTTAAAAATATTTTTTTAGTTGTAGATGGACACAATATCTTTACTTTTATTTATTTTATGTGGTGCTGAGGGTCGAACCCAGTGCCTCACGCATTTGAGGCGAGCGCTCTATCACTGAGCCACAACCCCAGCCCCTCATTTTTCTGATACATATAATCGTATATGTACATGTAATTTATGTATGTAATTTTCTATGTAATTCTTTTGTTCCATTAATACTTCTGCAGATTTAATCATCAGGGAATTTAAACACTACCTGAGACAAAATCATGATGATGACTTCATGGTGCCTTTGTAATAGAAGCTAGATTCCAGGACACCCAACAAGAATAGTTGTGAAATCAGGTAGAATAAAATGCTGAAGAGCAGAATGATTTTAAGGCAAAGATTTGGGCATTATTCCAGCATGTTAGGAGGCAGATGATCTGTTCCAGTCCTAAGTGAGAACACTACAGAGATTTTGAAGATGAACAACACTCTTCAGGAAAGAGAGATCTGATATAGGTGTAAATGTCTGCATGCAATCATCATTACTCAAATCACAAGTCAAAGCAGGATTTTCAATGTTTAAAAAAACAGGAATTCAAAATCACTATAAAAACTATAGTATATTAAGCTTAAGTAGTGAAAACTATATCAAAAGTAAAAACCTCTCTTCATAGGAGTCCTTCAAAAAGCATAGTTTGTTATTTTGTGCACATTTTTCAGAATGAAATAATCAGATACTATGTAATGTTGACAAGCTTCATATAAAACAATATCCTAGAACACTGATACGGAGAGTATATATTATTTTACATCATATGCCTATAAAATGTATATATAAAACCAAACTTGAATTTGGTCACAAAGAATATGTTAATGTTTTAATTTGTTAGTAGTCTTTTTATAGGTCACACATAATTCCATCCACTAAATCTTATTCAAAACAATTTTTGAAAAATTGAAAACACACACATGTACCCTCCCCAGTGAATAAAAAGGGACTCAAAATTAAAACAAAAATTATCTAGATGTTAATAAATTTTAGAGGCTCTAGATACAGAAATATTCAAATAAAATCTTTCACCCTAAAAATGATTCCAATTTGAGACTGCAAAGGACTATACCTAAACATTCAAGAGAACAAAACAAAAAACAAAAAATGAATTAATGAGCCAGGGATGTGGCTCAGTGGTAGAGCGCTTGCCTGGCATGCCTGAGGCACTAGGTTCTATCCTCAGCACCACATAAAAATAAATAAATAAAATATAGGTATTTTGTCCGTCTACAACTAAAAAATATTTTTTAAAAAATGAATTAATAATGAAATGCACTTGTAAACTTAGAATAAAGTAAATAAAATAATTGAAAGTGTGAAGAAAATCAAGAGAAAGATATTTTTGAAACAGCAATTAAAATGAATGGGTTTCCTTCAAATCAATTTAGAGGAATAATGATTAAGAATACAACTATGAGTAGGGATAATAATATCTATTTAGAGACTGAAAACTGAGTCAATTACATGCTCTTATAGCAATAAATTTGAAATCTAAAGAAAAGGAAACATGGTTCATCAGTTCTAAAATGTACTTTTTATCTCACTTTTTAAGATCTCTGAAATTTGGATTAAATATATTATCTATTACAGATTAATCTGCACAGTTTTAAAAATTGAGAGTATAATAAAAATGCATACCTTGCAATGTATAGCATTGAAAAGCTACATGTAATAATAATAATATATAACCTAATCTCTAAACCTGGAACCACACCCTTTCCTCATTCATAATGTTCATCTAATTTCATTTACCAGAATATATAATATATACTGTTAGTACATATATAAATATATACACTGTCAGTATGTATGTAAGTATATAACATGCTAAAAGTGCATATGATATATACTGCTCTATACACACATACACACACACACACACACACACACACATATATACATATATTTCTTTTTTTTTTCTTTTGGTAGTAGAGATTGAACCCAGGGGCACTTAACCACTGAGCCACATACTAATAGTATGTAAGATACTATTAGTATATAATATACTAAAAGTACATATGACATATAAATACACATATACATATTATATATCTTTCTTTCTTTCTTTTTTGGGTAGTAGAGATTGAACCCAGGGGCACTTAACCACTGAGCCACATCTCCAGCCTTCCACCCCGCCTTTTTTTCCTCTAAATTGTTTAGGGCCTAGCTAAATTGCTGAGGCTGATTTTGAACTTGGAATTGTCCTGCCTTTGCAGGATTATAGGCATGTGCCACTGCAACTGGCATACTTTTATTTTATCTGCAATTATATTCTTATTTTTTCCCCAAAAGAAGCACATTGTGATAATTAATCTAGTTTATTTTTTGTTATATTTTCTCTTTACTTTTACTTTTCATTATCCTTGGTGGTTTTGTTATTCTTTTTCCAACTTCTTGGATTTTATGATTAGTTTCTTTACTCATAATCTCTTTAATATTCTAACACTGATGGACTGAGAGCTATAAAATTTCCTTAATGTAAGGTCTGACAGGTCTGCACAGATTTGCTATGTTGTCTACCCACTGACATTTATTTCAAACAAAAATGTAATTTTATTTTTTGTTTTTAACTAAAAAATGATGCAGATTGGCACTGAATTAGTATTCAGATTTTTTATGGAGGGACTACCATAGTTTTATTTTTATTTCCATCCTGGTATTAATTTTATGTTGCATTTGCCCTCTCATACTTTATAATCTCATATTTTTCTTTAGGGTGAATTATTTTTATTCAAAAAGGAATAGATGGTGATCAAACTCTCCTATTTTAATTTATATGAACATCTTTGTTCATTATGAAGTACTTGTTGTTGCTTAACATATGACATGGTCAACAGCTTTTTCACAAACAATAATGAAACTTGAAAAGATAATAATGATTATTATTGCTAATATTAACCAAATATTTATTATGTGTTACGCACAATTATAGAATCCATACACCAAGCCTCTGAAGTACTCTAATCATGCACACCTAAGCATATGTGTATATCATATATGGATATATAAAAGAATCTATAAACTGACTAGCAGGGAAGAACTGAGATCAGAAATGATGGTCAAAGAGAAGTAAAAATCTTTACACAAAGAGACATATAAATCTTTTTTTTTTTTTTTTTTTTTTTTTTTGGTGCTGGGGATTTAACTCAGGGGCACTCAACCACTGAGCCACATCCCCAGCCTATTTTGTGTTTTTATGTAGAGACAGGGTCTCACTGAGTTGCTTAGCGCCTCGCCATTGCTGAGGCTGGCTTTGAACTCGCAATTTTCCTGTCTCAGCCTCCCTAAGTGCTGGGATTACAGGCATGTGCCACCACACCTGGCTGAGATGTATAAATCTTTTACAAGCACAAGAGATCCACACATTATCTCTGAAATGAATGATAAACTAATAATGCAAACACATTCAAAAGGGACCATCAAGGTAAATATTTATAATGGCAAAAATTTCAATATGTGACAAAATAGGGGTTTGATAAAGACAAGTGAATACTTAAAAAACCAATAAAATATTAACAATATACTTACATACAAAGAATATTAAAGGTTGGATATAGTAGAGCATAATCACATTTAGTTTTAAAGGTAATAGGGTTAAACCAAATTTTTCAATATTTAAAACAATGGAAAAATACAGTATTTAAAAAAATTTTAACATTCACAAATATGAATTTTTTGAAAGTTGTAAAGAATGAATGTAGATAAAGATCTTCACATTTATTTTATTCAGTGATTTCCACCCCCCCATGATTCTCTTAGGCTGACTGACCTGTGAAGCATATGTGAGGCATTTGTGCCTTAATTACATTTGTAGAGATTTTCAGCAGTATGAATTTTCTTTTGTCATGTGTTGAAATTCCTTCCTTTATCACTTAGTTTCAGTTCACAGAATTTCTTTTGTGCTGGGGCTTGAACGCAGGACTTCACACATGCTTGGTTAAGTGCTCCACCACTGAGCCACACACATCCCCAGCCCTTAATTCACAGAATTCCTAATTCACAGAGCTTCTCACCATTATGACTTTTCTCACATCACTGGAACTCTGAACCCTTCCCAAAAGCCTTCCCATATTTCTTATATTTATAAGGTTTCTCACCAGCGTGAATTCTCTGATGTTGACAAAGGCTGGAGCCACTACGGAAAGCCTTTCCACATTCATTACATGCATAACGTTTCTCACCAGTGTGTATTCTCTGGTGTCGATTAAGAGCTGAGCCACTACCAAAGGACTTTCCACATTCTTTACATTCATAGGGTTTTTCACCAGTATGAATTAGCTGGTGTTGAATAAGTTTTGAACCACTACCAAAGGCCTTCCCACATGCGTTACATTCATATGGTTTCTCACCAGTATGAATTCGCTGATGTTGAGTAAGGTCTGAACCACTACTGAAGGCTTTCCCACATTCCTTACATTCATAGGGTTTCTCCCCAGTGTGCATTCTTTGATGCTGAATAAGTTTTGAACCACTTCTAAAGGCTTTCTCACATTCCTTACACTCATAGGGTTTCTCACCAGTGTGAATTCTCTGGTGTTGAGTGAGATCTGAGCCACTATTAAAAGCCTTCCCACACTCCTTACATACATAAGGTTTCTCACCAGTGTGAATTCTTTGATGTCGGGTAAGGGCTGATCCGAAACTAAAGGCCTTCCCACATTCAGTACATATGTATGGTTTCTCACCTGTATGAATCCTCTGATGTCGTGTGAGCGCTGAACCACTACTAAATGCCATTCCACATGCTTTACATTCATAAGGTTTCTCCCCAGTATGGATTCTCTGATGCTGAGTAAGGTTTGAACCACTGCCAAAGGCTTTCCCACAGTCCTTACATTCATAAGGTTTCTCACCCGTGTGAATTCTGTGATGTCGAGTAAGGGCTGATTCGAAACTAAAGGACTTCCCACATTCTTTACACTCATAAGGCTTTTCACCACTGTGAATGATTTGATGTCGAATAAGGCCTGATCCAAAACTAAAGGCTTTCCCACACTCCTTACATTCATATGGTTTCTCACCAGTATGTATTCTCTGGTGGTGAGTAAGGTTTGAGCCACTACCAAAAGCCTTTCCACATTCCTTACACTCATAAGGCTTCTCACCAGTGTGAATTCTTTGATGATATGCAAGGTTTGCACCACTACCAAAGGCCTTGCCACACTCTTTACACTCATAAGGTTTTTCACCTGTGTGAATTCGCTGATGTCGTATAAGGACTGATACAAAACTAAAATCCTTCCCACATTCCTTGCATTCAAGGAGTTTCTCATCAGTGTGAATGGTCTGATGCTGGTTACTGAAAGTGGGCATGTCTTCAGGAGTAAAAATCATGTGACTGAAATGTCCTTCCTGAGATCCCTGTTTTCTCTCAAACTGGCTTTTATATTCCCAATCACCTCTGAAACTTGAACACTCAATGCTGTATTTTGTAAGTCTTTCCATTATCTCCCATCAGGATGATTCTATTCCATACATATCCTCTTTCAGAAATAATTTCTTGTTCTCAACCTTGATTCACAGTCTGAAAGAAAATATAAAAGCAAATATTCACTTTTTTATGTTTTGGGAGAAATGAAACTTTTATAGTAAATATGAAAGACTTAACTGAGTAGCTTATGTAGTTCTCAAATATGATTGGGCAATGTGAGATATATCAGGAAAGCAAAATGAGAAAAAGTCACATTGGAAGGCAAAGGAGGTATTTACAAAAACAAATTGAGTTGTTCCTAAATAGTGTATAAAATAGGGATAAAAATTCCCTGCAGATTTGGGGAGCTTGATAAATATACAGATGAACTACCCCATCCTACTATTTTTGGAGGATGAATCTAGTGTCATATATATACTTGTACATTAGAGTAATTATCATACATATTTCTTAGGGTTGTTTGCAGTGTTAAATACACATGGGGGAAAATGAGGAATAAATCGGGCGCTGTGGTGCATGCTTGTAATCCCAGCAGCTTGGGAGGCTGAGGCAGGAGAATCATGAGCTCAAGGTCAGCCTCTTTAATTTAGTGAGGCCCTAAAACACTTAGTGAGACCCTGTCTCTAAATAAAATATTAAAAAGGGGCTGGAGATGTGGTTAAGTGCCCCTGGGTTCAAATTGTGGTACGAAGGAAAGAAAGAGAAAGAAAATCATGGACAGATGGTCAAGTAACAAACATAATTTTCAAATAAACTGAGGGAAGTAGAAGAGAAAGGTATTCCAGATGTAGCAGATGCCAGATGAAAACTGCTGAGTAGTGTGCAGAATGAATATGGAATAAGCCGTAGAAGAGGATGGTTCCTCTGTGGTTAGAAGGTGGTTTGTTTATGCAATTTGGTGAAAGCAGTGTTTGTCTAGGAAATTTTTGAAGTTAACCTTTGGAGAACAAAAGAGGACAGAGCAAAGGTTCAGCACAGTAACTGAGAATTTACTAATTAGAATATACTCTAATTTTAAAGTTAAAGAGCAGGGAAAAGTACGTAAGGGTTAGTGTGGTACTATTAGAAGATTGCAAAGGAGAAAACAGATGAATATTCTGAATCCCAACTGATGGTTATTGAATGTTTTAAAGTCACATATAATGTACTTAGGTACTTGCATAAAGAAAATCCATAGTGTTTGGTAACTATTATTTTATAAGATTTACTTGCCATAATAGTAGAGACTAGAAAAGGAAACAGATTTAAAGACAGTAGTTAGATCCTCAAGCCCCAAAAGGTGAAAACATTCCAAAACTGGTCTCTTCCTACAATGCTCATACACTGAACTTATTAAGACCAGGATTAAATGTGTTGAAACTGTTCTTTAAATCAACTGTCCATGGCTAATCCAAGCCAAAATCATCTTTTATTTGGACTCTAAAACATTATTTAGATGTTGGCTACATTTTCAGTTTTCCACTCTTAGCAGCCAGAATGAATTTTAGCCTGGAACTAACTATTCAGTTCAAAATGTTTCAGTGGTTTCCCGCTCTCCTTAGAATAACACCCACACTCCTTAACTTGGTCTTAGAAATTGAGTCCTCCTGCCTGACTCTTTAACCTGATATGATCCTCCTCCCAACAATAAGCTATAGCTACACTGGTCTCAGTTCTACAAATGAATGAAAATGTATTAGCCCACCATGATTTCATCTGCCTAAAATGTTTCCCCCATCCTCTGATGGCCTTGCAAGTTCTGGCCATCATATAGGTCTCTGTTGAATGGCATATTCCAATCAAGATATTTCGTGAAATATCTTAAATGTGTACACCCTGCCATTATGTCTCTGGGTCCTCCCACCACCACCTTTCCTTGAGTTTTGTTTTGGTAATGCATAATTACACATTTGTATCCCACAATTGAAATTTTCCTATTTGAATGTTTCCTTAATGTCTGTCTGCTATAATAGAGCTAAAGTTTATGAAGGCAAAAATGTCTTTTAACTCTGGCACTTGCAAAATTTATTAAATGGCTAATTAAATGATTTCTGAAATTTATCCTTAAGAGTAAATTTCTAAAAATAAGATTCTGTAGAAGGAGGACATGTTTTCTCTGAGAAAGGGTAGGCAGACCATATGTACTTATGCCTCCACTTTCTAAAACTTTACTGAAAGATATTTTTATAAAGGAACAAATCCACCAAGTCAAGGAGAATTAAAGATGAAACTATGCACAAAACATCTGAAGCTAGAAAGCACAAAGATAAATAATGACTAACTTAACAAACCTAAGGAAGGTAAAACAAACTAAGAAAAAACAAGAAGGGGATAATTTGTGTCACAGAAGCCCAGAAGGGCTTAAGAAATGGGACACTAAGTAAGTACCTATGAAAATTTACCAATCGACATATAAAAAGTAATATTGGATTCTTAATACCCACTCTAAAATACATATATTTGCACTCTCAATTCACTGCAGCATTATTCACACCAGCTAAGATATAGAAACCTAAGGGTCCATGAGTTGATGAATGAAAAAAGACACATGTATTAGAAAAATACATTAATACTATATATATCATGTGTACATAAAATATAGAAGCCTTGAAAATGGAAGAGATCCTATGATTTGTTGCTACAACATGGACAAAGAAAAACTGCATAATCTCACTTACATGTGTATTCTAAAATTTTGAAAAGTAGAATATGCAGAAGTATAGAAGAAAACTGGTTTACCAGGAATTGTGGGGAGAGGAATAGGAAGATGTAAGTCAAAGAATATAAAGTTATACATAAGATGAATAACTGCAGAGATGTAATGTACAACATGAGGAATACAGTTATAATATTGTATTTTGGATTTTGCCGAGTAGATTTTAGGTGTTGCCACAAGTGAAACAGACTGTACACATTAAATATATACCTCCCAAGCCCCAAGAAAAACAAAACAAAAAAAGAGGCAAATATCATCAGATGTTTTAGGAAGGCCTATAACATTAAGGAGATTAAACAAAACAATAGGGGAATTCACAGAAGGGAGACTACATAAGGAAAGGAAAGAAACTTCAGAAACCACCATTAATATCCACACAGGGATGTGAGAAGCTATTTCATATGATACAAGAGTAGGATAACATGAAAGGAATATTAAGCACAAAAATATATTCTTAGAAAATGAAAATATAGGGCTGGGATTGTAGCTCAGTGGTAGAGCGCTTGCCTCGCATGCGTGAGGCCCTGGGTTCGATCCTCAGCACCACATACAGAGCAATAAAATAAAGACATTGTGTCCATCTACTAAAAAAAAATTAAAAAAAAAAAAAAGAAAATGAAAATATAAAGTGGTAATCAAAACAAATCATTAAAAGATAAGGAAATTTGGACTGGGGTTGTAGCTCAGTGGAAGAGTACTTGCCTAGCACGTGTGAGGCTCTGGGTTCTATTCTCAGCACCACATACAAATAAATACAAATAAAGGCCCATCAACAACTAAAAAATAAGTTAAAAAAAGATAAGGAAATTTCTCTAAAAATTGGACAAATGTTATTTATTTTTATTTCTGCAGTGCTGGGCATTGAACTAAACTATATATCCCCAATCCTTTTATTTTAAATATTGACACAGGGTCTTGGTAAGTTGCTAAGGCTAGCCTTGGACTTGAGATCTTCCTGTCTCAGCCTCCCAAGTCATGGATTACAGATGTACTCCACCAGGCCTGGCTCAGCCTAGGATCATTTTGAAATGACCACATATAATTTAGGCAACGATTCTAAGTGAGTTCTAAAACTGGAAAGTGAATGCTGTTTAAAAAAAAAAAGATATCACTTGATTTCATAGTATCAATCTACAGATTATAAAATGAACTTATATTATTTTAGGTGGAATAATATTGGAAAAATATTGGCACATACTACCATTACTATGTGTGATAAAATTGACATCACTTATAGAACATGAGGTTATGTGCCTCTCGGTGTAATGGAATAAATCACCCATGTGATATGCTTGCCAAAAACATTTAACCTGAATCTTAGCCTTCTATCCAAGAGAAGGCCAGCAGACAATTCGAGATGTAGGATATCCAGTAAAACAACTGTCCTGAATTCACAAAAAAGAAAAAGAGAAAGGAGAGATTAGTCTAGATTTACTTTGGAGGGGAGGGTACCAGGGATTGAACTCAGGGGCACTCAACCATTGTGCCACATCCTCAGCCCTATTTTGTATTTTACTTAGAGACAGGGTCCCACTGAGTTGCTTAGTGCCTCATAGTTGCTGAGACTGGCTTTGAACTTCCGATCCTCCTGTATCAGCCCCTTGAACCACCGGGATTACAGGCATGTGCCACCACGCCTGGCGAGACAAGTCTAGATTTAAAAAAGACTAAACACACTCAATGACTAAAAGCAATATATGCATTTGGATTGTAGATCAAATAAACAGCCAAGTAAAACAAACAATATAAAACGAACAACAATATGTATACACACAAAGCACACGTATACACACACATAAATGTATGTGTGTGTGTGTATACACACAGCTTTAAAAAAAGACATTTGGGGAGATACTGAAGACATGAACATGAAATGTTTGAGATGGTATTAGTGAGTTAATTTTCTGAGTTTGTTCCCCCTACATCTCTAGCCTTTTTATTTTGACATAAAAAGCAAGTCTTCACTAGATACTAAATCCTGCTGGCATCTTTATCATGAACTTCTTAGCTTGCAGAACTATAGAAATAAATTCCTGTTTATAAGCTCCCTAGTTTATGGTATTTTGTTATAGTGACCCAAATAAACAAGGGTATGTGGCATTCATTGGAATGTTCTTTCAGTTTTTTTGCATCTTGAAATTTTTCAAAGAAAACAAAATAAAAATTGTTCCAAAAAGTACCATTTAAGGAAATTTCCCAGAAATTAAGGATATGAATCCCTTAATTTAATGGGTCCACTTGGTACCTAGCATGAAAAATAAAAATTATTCACATTAAGATATATTTTG
>CM053414.1:40503594-40596628 GCA_028644305.1 Xerus rutilus
TGTTTTTTTTTTTAAAATATTTATTTTTTGGTTGTAGGTGGACAGAATATCTTTATTTTATTTTTATGTGGTGCTGAGGATCGAACCCAGTGCCTCACGCGTGCTAGGCGAGCACGCTACCACTGCGCCACAACCCCAGTCCCAACTTGATGTTTTTATCTTGATTCTTCATGGATTTTAGTCTCATAATTTCATTAGGCAGTCTTTTGGTACTGATGATTGGGATTGTTTTTCCCTACAATATGTTGTCTTTTCATTATAATTCTTTATGCTTTATTGCTGGTACTTATTCTTAGATGTTAAAAACACAGTTTTAGATATTTTATTTTAATTTGGATTTCAACTTTAGGGGCTCTGCTTATTTGCATATTGGATCTCCTCTCACTTCCCTTTATTCTTCTAATAATTTTCATCACTTTGTTACATTTTGTTCCATTCACTACTTTCCATATTCTTTTTTCCACACTATACTTTCTGTGGTATTTGTTGTACTGTGTGCTCCTTGTAGTTCATTCTTCTTTCCAATGTGGTTTTGCTCATTTTTCTTTCATTTTTGAATCCTAACTCCCATCTATAGTCTATTAATCACTTTCTCCCATTTCCTGCAATTGTGTATTTGTGCAAGGGGTCTTACTTTAGAGCTCTGAGTAAATTGCAAATTATTTTTTATTCATGTTGGGGTTTGGGTGATAATTTTCATCTTCTCTGATGATTTTCAGTGAGTTTTCTCTGTACATATAGGAATGTTGACACAGTTTTCAAAACTTTAGGTATCTTTGGACAAAATGTTTCTAATTCTATTTATTTTTTGGAGTAGAGTTTCCTGGAATAATGTTACTGGTAATTTCCTGTGAAATTGCCTTTGTCTGGAGCAAAGGTAGTTTTTTAGGTATTTCTATTCACATTCAGAAGACAATTTCTTTGTAATTTGACCCTTTTCAATTGCCAGGCCTTCATTGCATTCAGATCCTGAACAGGTTCAGGAGAACTCTTGCTCTCAGCTGTGAGTTCACCCAGTGTCTTTTCTGCTATAATTAAATAATATAGCCAAGCTCCCTACTCATTTATAGGTTAGTACTACCTACATACTAGAACTAGTCAAAGCATATCTTATAAGAGTAAGGGTGGGGCTGGGATTGTAGCTCAGTGGTAGAGTGCTTGTCTGGCATGCGTGAGGCGCTGGGTTCAATCCCCAGCACCACATAACAATAAATAAATAGATAAAGATATTGTGTGCATCTACAACTAAAAGTTAAAAAAAAAAAAAAAGCCAGGAGCGGTGGCACAAGCCTGTAATCCCAGCATTTAGGGAGGCTGAAACAGGAGAATCGCAAGTTCAAAGCCAGCCTCAGCAATGGTGAGGCACTAAGGAACTTAGTGAGACCCTGTCTCTACATAAAACACAAAATAGGGCTGGGGATGTGGCTCAGTGGTCAAGTGCCCCTGAGTTCAATCTCCAGTACCAAAAGAAAAAAAAAAAAGGTTAAAAAAGAATAAGGGTGCAGCTGGGCGCAGTGGTGCACACCTGTAATCCCAGTGGCTCGGGAGACTGAGGCAGGAGGATCTCAAACCAGCCTCAGCAAAAGCAAGGTGCTAAGCAACTCAGTGAATATAATAAAATACAAAATAGGGCTGGGGATGTAGCTCAGTGATCAAGTGCCCTGAGTTCAATTCCCAGTACCCCCAACCCAAGAAAAGGAATAAGGGTGCAAAAATCTCAACAAAGTACTAGGACCCCATAACATATGAAATGAATCATACAACATGATACATTGTTGGATATATCCCAGCAACGCAAGGTGGGCTCAACATCCCAAAATCAATTAATGTAATGCATCATGTAAATAAAATACAAAAGAGAAATCATATGATCATCTCAATGAAGAAAAGAGACTTTTTAAAAAAAATATTTATTTTTTAGTTGTAGGTAGACAGAATATCTTTATTTTTTTAATTTTTATGTGGTGCTGAGGATTGAACCCAGTGCCTCACATGCATGCTAGGAGAGCATACTACCACTCTGCCATAACCCCAGCCCAGAAAAGGGACTTTTGAACAAAAGCTAATCTTTCACAATGAAAACATTCAACAAGCTAGGAACAAAGCAATATTTCTTGAACATGAAGCAGAGCATCTAGGAAAAACCCATAGGTAACATCATACTTAATGATGAAAGACTGGCTGTTTTCTCTCTAAGATCAGGAACAAGGCAGCATGTCTCATTTTGCCACTTCTATTCAATGCCCTGGAGGTTCTCCCCCAGGGGCATTTGGGCAAGGAATGTTAATAAAAGTTTCCAGGTTGGAATAGAAGTAAAACCATCTCCATTTGCAGATTATATAATTTTCTATATAGAAAATTTTAAAGAATTAACACAGAGTCAGGCCGCTTGCCTGGGCCTCTGAGTTGCCGCAGACATTTCGGCCAGTCAGTCGCAGGGCATCCAGCAGCTGCTGCAGGCGGAGAAGCGGGCCGAGAAGCAGGCCGCAGAGAAGGTGTCGGAGGCTCGGAAGTGAAAGAACCAGAGGCTGAAGCAGGCCAAAGAAGCCCAGGCTGAAATTGAACAGTACCGCCTGCAGAGGGAGAAAGAGTTCAAGGCCAAGGAAGCTGTGGCACTGGATTCCCATGGCAGCTGCAGCACTGAAGTGGAGGAGACCCAGGAAAAGATGACCATCCTGCAGACCTACTTCCGGCAGAACAGGGATGAAGTCTTGGATAATCTCTTGGCCTTTGTCTGCGACATCCGACCAGAAATCCATGAAAACTACCGCATCAATGGATAGGAGAAAGAAGCACCTGTTTGCAGGGTGGCACTTCAGAATATGAAGCTTTAGCAGAGCTTGAGTTCTGTTCTTACAAAAGGCATTAAATTATTTCTCTGTGATATAGTAGGTCCCTTTTGGAGAGTAGCAAATCTAGCTTCTTCATACAGCCTTAGTCCTTATCCAAAGGTTTCGTGTTTTTACCTCATCCTTCTTAGAAATTTAATGAGTATGTGTTGTCTGTTTTCTTATGCTTTCTAGCTCAAGCAGTGGATGTATCAATGTTGACTTTTTCTTTCTTAGATCTAGTAGAGAAAAAACCAATTCTTTGAAGAAAGAAAGGGATTAAATATTTTTTTTCCCTTATACTTTCTTGAAGGTCAGGGGCTTTATCTATGAAAAAGTAGTAATAGTTATTTGTAACTTGTCTGAAGCAGCAGCCAGCCTTAAAGTCGTCCATTCTGACTAAGGGTTAGAACAATGAATACTAACATACTTGTTTGGGCTGCTGTTAGTTTATTTTAATCAACATTACTAGATGATAGGACTCAAGAACTTGTTACATGTTATTACTTGGTGTACTGATAATCACTTAAAAGTAAAGACTTTGCCATACAAAAAAAAAAAAAGAATTAACACCAAAAAAAAAAACACCCCAAAATTAATAGGATCAAACTCAGCAAAGCTCATGCCTATAAGATTAATATGTATACATGCACTTGCAGTAAAGAATTTAAAATTGAAATGAAGAGAGCAGTTCTAGCCGGGTGTTGTCGCTCACGCTTGTAATCTCAGCACTTTGGGAGGCTAAGACAGGAGAATCCCGAGTTCAAAGCCAGCCTCAGCAACGGCAAGGCGCTAAGCAACTCAGTGAGACCCTGTCTCTACATAAAACACAAAATAGGGCTGGGGATGTGGCTCAGTGCCCCTGAGTTCAATCCATGGTACCAAAAAAAAAAGAGAGAGAGAGAGAGAGAGAGAGAGAGAGCAGTTCTATTCATAATAGCATCAAAAAGAAGAAAATACTTAGGAATAAAATTAATAAAATAACAACTTATACTTTGAAAACTACCAAATAGTTATTCAAACAAAACTTGTATATGACTATTCATAGCAGCATGTTTTTTTTGTTTTTTGTTTTGGTACCAGGAGCACTCGACCACTGAGCCACATCCCCAGCCCTATTTTGTGTTTTATGTAGAGACAGGGTCTCACTGAGTTGCTTAGCGCCTTCCTGTTGCTGAGGCTGGCTTTGAACTCACAATTCTCCTGTCTCAGCCTCCCAAAGTGCTGGGATTACAGGCTTGCGCCACCGTGCCCAGCTAACAGCATGTTTTTTAAGCTTAGAAACAGCCAAATGTTCATTACTAGAGGAATGGGCAAACAATGTGGTCTGTCTGTATGCCTTAGAAAGGAATGAATACAGGCTACAACTTGGATGAACCTTAAAAACATGATAAATGAAAGAAACCAGTCATTAGTCCACATATGAATGATTCCATGAATATGGAAGTCCACTATTGGGTAGTTTATAGAGACAGGAGCTAGATTACTCTCTTTTTTTTTTTGGACACATGTCTTTATTTATGCTTTGTATGTGGTGCTGAGGATCGAACCCAGGGCCTCAACGCATGCAAGGCAAGCGCTCTACCACTGAGCTACAATCCCAACCCCTAGATTATTATTTATTTAAGTCTGAGGATAGGGCAAAGTGGAGGGTGGGGAATAGCTAAACAGTGCATATTATAAAATTGACTTGAATGGTTGCATATATTTATAAATACACTGATAAACATTGAATTGTTCACTTTCTATTTTTTATCACCTTGAATTGCCCTTGTGTTTCCATACCTCCTTTTACTACCTTTTTTTTAAAAACCTTTTTTTAGTTGTAGATGGACACAATGTCTTTCTTTTATTGCTTTTTTGTATGTGGTGCTGAGGATCGAACCCAGGGCCTCACACATGCGAGGCAAGCGCTCTACCATTGAGCTACAATCCCAGCCCCCTTTTACTACCTTTTTTTTATATCATTCCTCTTTACAAAAATAGCAACTCTTCATGGCCTTAAATATTTCTTGTTTTCTTTGTGCATCACTATGGCATTTTTTTCTCAAGTCCTTTCTGCTTCCCAAATACAAGTATATTTCAGTCCACAGTTTGTTGTCCAGCTCCTCGCTTTTCTTGCAAATTACATGAAGTTCTATTATGACACTGAAATTCTCTGTGTCCTTGGCCCAATTCATACTACATGCTGTATGTGAAGTTTTCACAAACCCCTCAAATTAAGTGTAATAGTCTTTCCTCTTACACCAAATTTGCTATATCTCTTTGAAAATATTTTTTACCCTGACTCTAAAAATGCAGAATGGTTTCTCATTACTTCTGAGATGAAGCCCAAACTTCATAGCCTACTTTTTTGTGACTTTTCATGATCTGGTCCCTGTTTTATATATCCACCATCTATGACTAGTCTTTTCTCCCTCTTTATATTCCTTAAATATAGAGATATATATCTCTATATTCCTTAAATATAGAGATTATATATCATCATCATCATAACCATTAACTCATGATAATGGTTCAAATTAATGGGTTTCCCTGTGACATTTCTATGAACATATATATTGTGTTTTTATTGTATACACTCTCCAAACTACCTTCTCTTGCCTATTCGGTCCCTTACACTAATAATTCCTCTTCTCCTTTCAGGTCATTTTTTTCTTTTAGTTACCACATATGAAAGAAAACATGCTACACTGGGTTTCTACATCCGACTTATTTTGTTTACATGATTACCTTCAGTTCCATTAATTGTCCTGCAAATAACATTGTGTATATATACCATATTTTCTTTATTCATTCACCTGTTAACAGACACCTAGGCTGATTCCATAACTTGGCTACTGTGAATATTGCCGCAATAAAGATAGGTATGCAGGTATTTCTTTTGTATGCTGACTGTTTCCTTTAGTTTTATAGCTAATTCTGCTGGTCCATCATCATGAGAGTTTTTTCCATCTTTTAGAGTCTTTGGTTTTTTTCCTCAGTGTTTTTTAAAAATATTTATTTATTTTTTAGTTGTAGGTGGACAGAATATCTTTATTTTATTTTTATGTGGTGCTGAGGATCGAACCCAGTGCCTCACACATGCTAGGCGAGCATACTACCACTGCGCCATAACCCCAGCCCCTTTCTTCAGTGTTTTATCATTCGTTTAAAAATTTTTTTAGTTGCAGATGGACATAGCACCTTATTTATTTTTATGTGATGCTGAGGATTGAACCCAGTGCCTCACACTGCTAGGCAAGTGCTCTACCACTGAGCCACAAACCTAGCTCCACATCATCCAAAGCATTGTTTGGTATTCATTTCAGTACATGACACTTTCTGATGCTTTTAGTTAGAGATCTGAGATCTTGCTAGGAAATCAGAGAGGTTTTAATATCAAGAAAATGTGCCGATTGTTAGCTGTTTAATAGCCGAAGACCCTACACATTGTCCACAGAAAAGATCAGTTCAGGAGCATACCTATAAGCACTCTTCCAATTTAAATGGATGGAAAATTCAACTAAAAGTAGCTAACACAAAATAAAAGGAAAATGAACAGCTCACAAAAGCCCCAACTTTCTTCATGTTATAAATCTGGAGGTAGTCATTGCAGCCTACTGTAGCCTCTCAGTGACATCGCAAAGGACTCCTATGATGTATACTACCCTGGACTACCATCCTAGTGCCTTGTTACATGAAGGTCACAGGATGTTGTGACTGAGTAATAGGAATTATGAGAGCCTGAAAGCACTCAGCATCAGTCACACTTATTAATATATCATTTCCTCTCATACCACAGGCCACCAATTCCACTTTTTTGTTCCTTGTATGTCCAGTTTCCTGGAGTGCCCTTTTCCACCTTTTTTCTTTCCATCTAAAATGTCTCATCAGAGTTCACCATTAATGTTTGTGTTTGTCCTATTAGCAGTTGATGATGTTCAAGAATGTGGCTGTGGATATCTCTCAAGAGTGGGAGTGCCTAGACCAAGGACAGAGGGATTTGTACAGACATGTAACACTGAAGAACTATGAACTGGAGCCACCTCATCTCACTAGGTAAGATTCAGAATTCCAACCTAGAAAATCTTGCTTTCTGTTACTCTCAATTTTTGGATTATCTTTAAATGTCTAGGGGCATTTCTGGTCTCTGTTTCTGGGAAGGCAGTTTGTGTGTTTTTTTATTTATATGCATGGCTGAGAATCTAACCCAGTGCCTCACATCACATATGCTAGGCAAGCACTCTATCACCGAGCTACAACCCCAGCTCTGGTTTGTGTGTTATCAGCAGTTCTCATCATCCTTGGTGACCCATCTTCCCCACCCTTCAGAAATCCTTTGTGCCTTTTTCTTGCCCTGTCATTGTCTTTCTTCCTTAATAACCAAGGTTCCAGATGGAAATTTTATTCATGTGGTCATTTTTTAATATTTTCTCTTCTGGGCAGGACTGTGCATTTATCATCCAGATGTGTTTTTTTTTTTTTTTTTTTTTTTAGTTGTAGATGGACACAATGTCTTTATATTATTGCTTTGTATGTGGTGCTGAGGTTCGAACCCAGGGCCTCATGCATGCAAGGCAAGCGCTCTACCGCTGAGCTACAATCCCAGCCCCCAGATGTGTTCTTATTAGAAAAAGGCTGTTGCATCCTACCCGCACCTCTCCCCAAGAAGTGCAGCCCAGACAACTCTGTAGAAGCAGCAAAGTTTACTGAGGAAATAGGCACACAGGCCAATCGATTGGGGTCAGCTCTCCTTTCCTCAGAGAGTGACCCTGAGGTGAGGGTTTCAGAGGTTATTATAGGGTGGGCTAACTACATGACTCAGAAAAACATGATTTGGCCGATATTCAATCTATAGTTATTTACAGTTCAACCGTGACAGCGCCTCCTATGTCCCCTTTCAGTTCCTGGAACTTTAGGTAACTGGCCAGCCGGTCTGGCAGCCTGTGGTTTTGCCCTCCCATCCATGAGAAGCAAGCATAGCAAAGCATTAATCACAGAAGCACAAAGAGCAGGTTAGCTGATACATGCAGGCCTGAGCCAAAGTGACTCCATTTTGAGTTTGGATTTTACAAGGCCAAGATTCCTGGATGGTTTTGAAGGATGAAGTAAGAGGACCTTGCCCAGGTGAGTGTGGGCTGAAGAGGCATCAGACAGCCATCATTATAGATAATAGCTCAGCTGCTTAGAGGCAGCAACCCCTCTGAAACATCCAGCTTGAATATCACTTCACTGGCCAAAAATATCTGATAAAGGCCTGAAATCTACACACAAAGCCTTTTCCAAAGGAACTTGCTTTTTACTCCAGGTACCTCTCCATTTCTATGCTCTAAATTTTCCTTTATGTTACAAAAAGGTAAATGCTCTTTTTTTTTTTCTACTGGTAATTATTTTGGATCAAGTTCCTTTCTCTCTCTTTCTTTTTCATGTGTGTATTTGTTAATTTCTTCATTCTCTAAAACAAATTGTGGTTTTGCTTTTTATTGTATCTACTACCTCTTGAAGTTTTCCTATATTACCTACCTTTTCGTTGCTATGTATTTCTTGCATTCATTCATTCATGCTTTGAGCTGAGATTCTTTTTTTTTGGTACCAAGGATTGAACTCAAGGGTACTTGACCACTGAGCCACATTCCCATCCCTATTTTGTGTTTTATATACAGACAGGGTCTTACTGAGTTGCTTAGTGTCTCGCTGTTGCTGAGGCTGGCTTTGAACTTGTGATTCTCCTGTCTCAGCCTCCCAAAGTGCTAGGATTTCAGTCATGTGCCACCACGCCCAGCTGAGCTGACATTCTTTTATCTGATTTTTAAATTTCATTTCAGTTTAGTAGAGTTAACAAAGAGTATCAGATGTATTAAGAAAGTTTTTATTCTTTCCTATGACAAGAATATGGCCCACAAATTTGCATAATAGGCTCTATACTAAGAAAAGACCCAATAGACTGCATGGTTGAAATCAGGATAATAGGTGAAAACAGTTTCTGGTCAGTAAGGAGGAAGAGGCAGAAGAGAGGTTCAAGCCAACAGAAGACAACAAGGGTAATGCGGCGTCAGAAGAGACAAACTCTTGTTTGTCCAGTTCCCTAGATTCTCTGTTTACTTCTCTAATGATGATGATGACTGATTATTAGCTGCTCACCACTTTTTCTGTCAGATGTTTCAATGGAAATAGTGTACTATTCCCAATTCCCTCAACAAACCTCTGATAAGAGGTATTTTATCCTTTTATCATATAGAAAATAAATAAAAGTTCTATCAAGGTCACTAATTTTTCCATCACCAAAAGATGATGTTAGTAAACTAAAATAGTCTGAAACAGAGGTCTATTATCTTTCTATTGTGGTTCGTACTGCTCATACCTTGTGACTGAACTACCTTTTAACTCGTTTGGTTGTTCCTTGAGTCCTTGCTCAGTTCCTAAGAAATTCTGTTTCCAAGAAAAATTTCCAAGTTCCAGAGAAAAATTTATAGCACAACCAAATGACATTTTTACTGAATCCTAAGTACATATGAAAAATTAGTCATAATAGAGTAAGACTTCTACTTTATTTCTAGCTCCTGCCAGATTCAGATTGCTTTGACAGATTTCTCAAAATTATTTTCCTATCTGAAATATCACCCATAACTAACTCCATCAGTGTAAATACAATATACCCCATGTTGTGGAGTTCCTGGTATAGTGGTGATTCTGGACTACATTGCTTTCCATATATTAAACTGATGTTCTGTTATTTCCCAATCTTCCTAGATTTAGCTTAGAATTATATATGTTTATCACAGTGTCTTACACATTACTTGCAGATTTGTAGCTATTTTCTGAAATGCTTTCCTTGGCCTTGAATAGAGGGGAAAAATATCTGGGAAAGGGTTTGAAAGCATAAAACAACCAAAGCTGCTATAAAATGTATAAGCAATACTATAATATAAAGAATTTAAAAAGCACTTTGATTGGGATTATATGACAAAAATAATTTGGCTACCCAAGTAGAAGAAATGAGCAAGGTTATATATTTACATGTAGAATGGCAAATGGAGAATGAAAAGGTCTGATCACGTTCCTTCCTTCCTATTTGTCTTTGACTTCTTAAGCACCTGGATATGGTTTTGTATCCTATTTGTACAAGGCTTGTGGAAGCACTATGTATAATAATTACCATATAGATGGAAGGGATTAAACAGTAAGATAGGTCATATGATTAGAATATTCCATTTGTGCTACCTTGTCCCTAGCATCTTCTACTCCATCCTATGTACCATTCACCCCCTTTTTGTCTTGTAATGTGTTTATTCTATAATTATTTTCTAATAACAAACGTGTGCTAAGAATTCATTATGCCATACTAACTGAAACACAATCCCCCCCTTTTTTTTGGTACTGGGAATTGAACTCGGGGGTACTTGACCACTGAGCCACATCCTCAGCCCCATTTTGTGTTTTATGTGGAGACAGGGTCTCACCGAGTTGCTTAGTGCCTCACTATTGCTGAAGCTGGCTTTGAACTCTCAATTCTCCTGTCTCAGCCTCCCAAAGTGCTGGGATTACAGGCTCCCAGCTTGAAACACAATCTTAAGTCTTTAGTTTGTTATTCTGTTATTGAAGAGGATGCAGACAATTATTTTTTATCAAACTCCTCAGATGAACATGGCCAAAACTTTATCTCTCATCACCTGACTGAATTTTTATTAGGACTTTAAAATTTTGACTTATTTCTTTTTTAATATTGCAGAGAATTTGTGAATTTTAAAAATCATTTCCTTCTTGTGAATTTTAGGATTTACTTTCTAAACTTATACTGGACATTTAATTTCCTTTGGACAGTAAAACAGTATATATTTACCTTCTTATCTTCCCAGCCACACAGTCCAGATGCCAGACCAAGATGTTATTACCAAAAGCTAATACTTTTGAAAGAGAATTATCCTAGTGGGAGATAATGCAAATCTATAGAAATCTATAGAAGCCTTTGAAGGTTTGTGTTTTAGAGGTTATTGGGAAGGCAACAGTCAGTTTCAAATACAAAAGGAAAATCAGGAAGAATTATTTCCAGCAGGTGATACTGACCTACAAAAAAAATGCCAACTATGAACTAGCACACAGGTTTTACTCAACACCAGAGACTCAATATAGGAGAGACTGAATTAATTTAAAGTCTGTTTAAAAAGCCTTCAGTTCTGCCTCACAGCATGCTCAACATCAGTTTATTCATACTGATAAGAAATACTGTGAAGAGGAGACAAGCCAGCTTTTTGGGATGGTGACATTTGTGAGATGATCATGCCCTTGGCCTTCACCTGTGACAACCATTTTCACTTCAGAAACCTATTGGATTTGGAACCACTTACAGAAACCTATTGGATTCCTTTTTATATACAGTACCTTGCCCACTGGCTAGAGTATTTCATCAATGCAGAGGCACTTGGTGAAGAATTAATGGGTTATATTATGGGTAAAGCAGAAGACTCAGTAGTCAGGGAAGAATGGCATGGGCATGTCACAGCTTGGTCTGATGCCCCTGAATTTCAACACCTTGGTTTGACTGCTAAACTTATGGAGTTATTAGAGGATATTTCAGAAAGAAAAGGTGGGTTTTTTGTTGATCTCTTTGTAAGAGTATCTAACCAAGTTGTAGTCAACATGTACAAGCAGTTGGGCTACAGTGTGTATAGGACGGCCATAGTGTACTATTCAGCCAGCAATGGGGAGCCTGATGAGGTTGTTTATGATACGAGTAAGGCACTTTGCAGTGACATTAAAAAGAAATCCATTATACCTCATTAGGTGAGGCCTAAAGACATTGAGTAACCATAGGCAGTGAGTGGTTCTTAGGCAGTTGTTCTAAATAGTTTATAGACAATATTATTTTCACTGAATGGTCTTGGAGTGCTTTTAGGAGAAAAGTAATCATTTATGTCTTAAAGACTTTCAGAAAGTACAGGTTATAAACATATTTTCAATCTCATCATCATTTCCACTTAGCAATATCACTTTTTTTTTTTTTTGGTACCGTGGATTGAACTCAGGGGTGCTCAACCACTGAGCCACATCTCAAGCCCCATTTTGTGTTTTATGTAGAAACAGGGTCTCACTGAGTTGCTTAGCTCCTCACCATTGCTGAGGCTGGCTTTGAACTTGCAATTCTCCTGTCTCAGCCTCTCAAAGTGCTGGGATTATAAGCGTGCGCCACCACGCCCAGCTATCACACATCTTAAAGCTGGGTGCTCTGATAAAATTCAATCAGGAAGGCAGCTGGGTCAGAAGGAAAGTATCCATTTTCACGGTTAATGTCCACTATAAAGGATTTCCCACATTTTTTATATTCATAAGGTTCCTCGCCAGTATGCATTCTCTGATGTTGAGTAAGTTGTGAGCCCTAGAGAAAAGCTTTTCCATATTCTTCACATTCATATGGTCTCTTTCCAGTATGGATTTTCTGATTTTAATTAAGTTCTGAATCATGAAAAAAGGTCTTTCCACTTTCCTTGCATTCAAAATTTCTCTTACCATATGTTTTCTGATTTCCATTGAATTTGAGCCATGAACAAAGGCCTTTCCACATTCCTAACAGTCATACAGTTTCCTCTTACGGCTCTTCTCTTGTTGAACAAGATATAAAGCCCAAATAAAAGTCTTCCCACATTGCTTACATTCATAAGGTTTCCTACCAGTATGAATTTGCTGATGTCCAGCAAGGTATAAGCTCCAGATGTAGGATTTCCTCCAAACATGAACATTCTGGTGTTGGGCTAGATTTGCACCATAAATAAAAGCTTTTTCACATTCTTTACATTTATGTGATCTCTCATCAGTATGAATTTTCTAATATTGAGTTAGGTGTGAGCCAAGAGTAAAAGCTTTCCCACACTCCTTACATTCATAAGGTTTTTCACTAGTGTGAATTCTGTGATGTTTAATAAGATGTGATCTTTGACTAAAAGACTTTCTACAGTGAGTACATTCAGGGCTTTTCACCTATATGAATTCTGTGATGTCAGGTAAGTTCTGAGCCACAACTGAAGGCTTTCCCACATTCTTTACATTTAAAAGGTTTCTCCCAGTATGAATTCTCTTTGACCAATAAGACTTGAATGCAAACTAAAAGCCTGGCCACTTTCTGTATATTCTTATGTTTTCTTATCAGTGTGAACTATCCGATATTAAATTCTGAATCAGGAATAAAGTTCTTCCCACATTCCTTATCTTCACACAATTTTTTTTTTAGTCAAAAATGTATTTTTTGTAAGACAAGTTACAAACACACACCAGCAGTGGTTTTAAAGCACAGAATTTAGGAGGTTGGAGCAAGTCTTTTCCTGGCATATAGTGGACATTAACCGTGACAATGGATACTTTCCTTACAGTTGGATGTAATTTGTCCTAATAGTTTCTAAAACCAAATGTCGTATCATTTGTTTTTTCATCATAGTTAAAATTCAGAAATTAGTAAATGGATAGCCAAATGATTTCTGAACTCTTGGAAATTTAGTGTTACCTATATAAACAATTCTTGGATTAAAGAACAAAAAGTGAAATGACTATTTATAAGTGAATGATAATTAGACCTCCGTATTTCAGTTTTTATGAAAGGAACCAAAAAGTTCTCAATAGAAATCGCTCCATTTGTGCAACCAAGAAGATTGAGGACAGCGTGTGTCTTGTCACCATTCTTACAGTTACAATAATGCCTATAATATTGTAAGATATCAAAGTATTTGTTGAATTAAATAATGATTACTCAGAAAACTTAAAGATTAAGTTTAAGAATAAGAATAAGTTCTGTGCTGGGGATGTAGCTCAGTGATAGAACATGGGCTTACCATGTGCAGTATTTGTAACTGAATTCCCAGCACCACAAATCAAAACAAATGCCCCAAATGAATAGATGGATATGTTTCATGAAAATAAAGAACAAATTGTGGAATAAGAAACAGTATAGAAGGTTTATCCAAACTATTTCTCAGAGGGCTGGGGATGTAGCTGGGTTGAGTGTTTGCCTAGCATGCACAAGCCCTGGTTCAATTCCCCGCACCAGATTACAAAAACAAAAATGCCTGTATTTTTGAAGAAAACTATTACCAGATTTGATAATGCCTCCGCCTTATGATACAAAAGAAGAAATGGAATGTAAATATACACTTAAAAGTTTGTTTTTTTTTTAGTTGTGGATGGACACAATACCTTTATTTATTTTTATATGGCGCTAAGGATCAAACCCAGTGCCTCATGCATATTAGGCAACTGCTCTACCACTGAGCCATAACCCCAGCCTCACTTAAGGGTAATTTTTAAATGGTAATGTAAATATGTAAAGTATATTTTTCATATTTTAAAGTGGGCTTATTTGCTAGGAAAACATTATTAAATGATTTTTTTGGAAAACAGCCCAAAAAGGAAAAAAAGAAACTCAAAAAAATTATATTAAAAATCATGTGAGGGGGGCTGGGGTTATGGTGCAGTGGTAGCATGCTTGCCTAGCACGCGGGAGGCACTGGGTTCGATCCTCAGCACCACATAAAAATAAAATAAAGCTATTGTGTCCACCTACAACTAAAAAATAAATATTAAAAAAAAAATCATGTGAGGGGCTGGGGTTGTGGCTCAGTGGTAGAACACTTGCCTGGCATGTGTGAGACCCTGGGTTCGATCCTCAGCACTGCATGTAAATAAATAAATAAAAAGATTCATTAACAACTAAAAAATATTTTTTTAAAAAAGCATGTGAGACTAGGTAATTATATAGTTACACCCTGAAGGAACAAAAAATTCTATAGCAAATTTGTCAGTTTATGCTAACATAATTCTTATAATAAAATTAGATGACAGTAGCTCCTAAACAACAAATTAAAGAATTTCACTCATGAAGATACATGAAAAAAACACAATAGCTGAACCCAGTATTTAATGGAAGAATAATATATGAGATATTACCTAGAATGTTTTTAAACTTTTATCTGGATGGATGAGAATATACTTTTAGTTTGTACTTACTCAATTTCTTCTAAGTGCAGTTTTTTTAAAAAAGTATTTTTGGTTGTAGATGGACACAGTACCTTTCTTTTATTCATTTTATTTTTATGAGGTGCTGAGGATTGAATCTAGTGCCTCACATGTGCCAGGCAAGCGCTCTACCACTGAGCTACACCTCCAACCCTTAAGTACAGTTCTTGCTCCCTTTTAAAATTACATGAATTGAGGAGTGGTGTTACATACACGTTTAGTACTTTAATAACTCCTATCTCTAATAGGTGGAATTTTACAACTTGTGGGGAAAGTAATTTATTGTTATGTAACTTTATTATGATAAACTGGCCATTTTCATTCATGCTGATGAGTGTGTGTTTGTGGTTCTGGGGACTGAACTCAGGAGTGTTTTACCTTGGAGATACATCTTCAGCCCTTTTTTCAATTTTATTTTGAGGTTGGATCTTGCTTAGTTGCCCAGTTCAAGCTGGCCTTGAACTTGCGATTCTTCTGCCTCAGCCTCTCAATTAATTGAAATTACAGGTGTATGTCACCATGGCTGGCTAGATTTCTTTTTTTCCCCTCTTTTTCTAATAATTTTTTTTAGTTGTACATGGACACAATATCTTTATTTTATTTTTTTTTTTTATTTATTTTTTTTTTAAATTTTTTTTTTAGTTATTGATGGATCTTTATTTTATTCATTTATTATTATTTATACATGGTGCTGAGGATCGAACCCAGTGCCTCACGCATGCTAGGCAAGCGCTCTACCACTGAGCCACAGCCCCAGTCCCTCTTTATTTTATTTTTATGTGGTGCTGAGGATTGAACCCAGTGCCTCACACATGCCAGGCAAGAGCTCTACTCCTGAGCTACAACCCCAGCCCCTAGATTTCTTTTTTAAAGTAATATGACACTGAGAAAAATATCATTTAAGAGGTTATCTGATGAATCCTTGAACTCATTACTGGTTCTGGTTATTCATTTACAGACAAGCATAATACATTCCTTTTTCCTTAGGCCCAGACTACCTCCTCAAGTTTGGTATAACTGAATTACCAGTGTTTCTTCATGGACAATTTTGGGATATCCTTTAATGCATCAGTTGTGCTTCTCCATTACCCCACTATGTACTTTGAACACTGATAATTCTCTAGTACACCTCAGACAAAACCACCCTCATTTTGCCCTAACCGCCTTTCTTTGCAGAAACCACTGCACTGGAAACATTTTGGAAAAGGACTAAATAACCTTTGGAGTGGGGGAGTAAAATTAGATTCATTCCTGCCAGTGTAAATCAGACTAAATTCCTGACAAATCAAGAGACCTAATATAAAAATAAAAATACAAAAAAGAAACTTTACAAGTAAGACAAGAAAACATGGCTGATATCTTTTATAACCTTAGAATGGGAACACCAATAACTATGACATGAAGATAGGCAAGGTGGTGCACACCCGTAATCCCAGCAACTGGGAAGGCTGAGGGAGAAAGATTCCAAGTTAAAGGCCATCTGGGCAACTTAGAGAGACCCTGTCTCAAATTTTTGAAAAAAAGAAAAAAGAAAGGAAGAGGAAGGAGGAAAGAAAGAGGGCTGGGGATGGAGATCACTGATAGAGCATTTGCCTAGCATAGACAAAGCACTGAGTTCAATCTCTAATACCACAAAAACAAAAATAACTATGACTCAAAAAGCCTGAAGAAACGAGAAAGTCAAATTTTTATAGGTCTAAAACAATATAAAAAAGGAAAATGACAAATTCAGATATGTGAGTGACACAGAATTAGTGAAAAAGCATAAATAGACATTTCCCAGGAAAAGAAAGAAATGGCCAGGTGCAGTGGCACATATCTGCAATCCCAACAACTGGAAAAAGAAGGGTCTTCCTTAATGTTCAGGTAAGTATTCACCAATATATGCACATAAAGAAACCATCTGAAGTCAGAGGAAATCACTACCTTGTCTTTTTGGAATGTTCTTCTCTAGGTATTTTTTTTCTTTTTTTTTTAAGGTTTTTAAAAATCTTTATTTACTTACTCATTTTTATGTGGTGCTGAGGATCAAACCCAGTGCCTCTCCCATGAAAGGCAACTGCTGTACCACTAAGCTACAACCCCAGGTCCCAGTTATCTGTATTTTTTATTCCCTCATTTGTTGTCTGCTCAAAAGTCACTTTATGAAAACGTCCAGTACATAATTGCAACACTGCTACATTTTCCACTAATAGATACACCATTTTAAAGTTGGCCTACTGTTTTTTCTCTCCAGTGTACCTGTATTCATCAATCTCCTCAGATGCTTCTGATATAAAACAAAATTTGCAAATACTGCTCATAATATTTCAATGATTTATACATGAACTTACAAAAAAATCCAAACTCCTGTTCAAGTCTGAAAGTTCGGGGCTGGGGTTGTGGCTCAGTGTAAAGTGCTTGCCTAGCATGTGTGAGGAATTGGGTTCAATCCTCAGCACCATATAAAAAATAAATAAAGGTATTGTGTCCATTTACTAACTACAAATATATTTTTAGTTTTATTTTATAGATGGATGCAGTATCTTTATTTTGTTTATTTATTGGTACTGAGGATTGAACTCAGGGATACTCGACCACTGAGCCACATCCCAGCTCTATTTTGTGTTTTATTTAGGGACAGAGTCTCACTGAGTTGCCTAACGCAATTCCATTCCTGAGGCTGGCTTTGAACTCTCACTTCTCCTGTCTTAGCCTCCCAAAGTGCTAGGATTACTGGCATGCACCACTGCACCTGCATTGTTTATTTATTTTTATGTGGTACTGAGGATTGAACCCAGTGCCTCACGTGTGCGAGGCAAGTGCTCTGCCACTGAGCCACAACCCCAGGCCCTCTGCTTCCATTCCTCTGGGTCCATATCCGCACAGGACCCAAAGTGACCTTTAAACAAAGATCCTTTACTTATCTGCACAAAACCAGTCGGGCTGGTTTCCACACATAGAATAAAATTTCATTACTTGCAGTAGCCTAAAAGGCCCTATATGATCAAATCTCTATCCATTTCTGTGACCTCACCTTTCCTTTCTGCTCTTGCTGTCTCTGCTCTAATTGTCCTGGTCTTCATGCTAATCCTCAAATATGCAAAGTTCAATTTATCTCAGGGCCTTTGTACTTGCTCCCTCTGCCTGAATATATTTCCCTGATTTTTTTTCATGGCTAACTTCATTCTGGTCCCAGGTCAAAGATTATCTCCCCTGACAGAATATCCCTGACCATCCTAATCTAAGAACATAGGAAATTCTCAACAGACATTTCCTGGTTGGAGATACTTGTCCAAGTTTAAATATATAAGAACATTTAGGGGGGCTGGGATTGTGGCTCAGTGGTAGAGCGCTTGCCTCGCATGCGTGAGGCACTGGGTTCAATCCTCAGTACCACATACAAAATACATAAGTAAATAAAATAAAAGTTTAAAAAAAAAGAACATTTAGGAGAAAAAAAATTCAAAAAATATAATAATTTCCCCTAAAAGAGACCAAAGGTAGTTTTCCTTCCTAAAACAAAAGGAGAGATAAGAGAGAAGAGTAGTATATAGAAGTTGGGAGAGTGGACTTTAGAAACCCATACTGATACAACCTACCTGCTCTCCCTAGGTGTCAGGCCTTCTTTCTTTAGGCCTTTGATGAGAATTTCACACAAACATCTCAAAGAGCTGCTGCTTCACAGACCAACCATACTACTACTAGCAAGAGATGCTGTGGGATGACCAACCCTTATTCCCCCGAGCACTGTCTTCCTATCTTGGCTCTTACCGCCATCCAAGGCTCCTTCCCTTGCTCCAATAAGGAAGGCACATTTGGCTTAGGGATCATACATCCATCTTAAAAGAAAAGAAATGGAACATGGTGATTCTATAGGAGTTCCAGAATCAAATCTAGTTCATTGGCCAACAATGAAGAGATGGTGACAGAGAAAGGTATCATGATCCAAAGAATGAGAAATAAGAAAGTACACAATGAAGGACTCCATTTCTGCCTCCACAAATTGAAACTGTTCCTTAGGAATGGAAATTAGAAATTTACAATGAAGGAGGCAGGAATTATAGGAGGACAAATTCTGATTATTATATAAGAAGAGTTTACTGAGTGAGGTTATATTGCTAAAGTTCTCCGATGTCATATCCCTCTCTCTTTGGGCAAGGTCCAGGCATTCCCATTCCTCCTGAGAGAAGTCGACAGACACATTCCTGAAAGTCACCAGCCACTGAAACAACAAATTCATTCATTTTGTGTGAAAATGTGGTAATGATTTTGAGGTAAAATGAGAAAGGATGGAGGAGGTCATGGAAGGAGGTGGTATGACACATGGGCAATAGGCCATGGCTGGTAATGTTAATATTATTGGTCACTGAAGGAAGGTGTGTGCCTAAACTAGTAGCAACATGATTCTCAAGCACTCTTACTGCTACAGACAAACCTTATGTATGATAGAACAATTCAATTAACCAGAAAGGTCTAGAAGTAAAAAAGGGAAGATGAGGAATTGAATGCAATCAGATAGAACATTAAGCTTTATAATTCTAATAAACAATAATAAATTATTATTTTTAGTTGTAGATGGACACAATACCTCTATTTTTATGTAGTACTGAGGATCAAACTCAATTCCTTGCACATGCTAGGTGAGCGCTCTACCGCTGAGCCACAACCCCAGGCCCCCAACAATAAATTTTTAATAAAAACAAGTTCTTCCCTTCTCTTCTTCCTTTAAAGGAAAAGATAAACAAAATTGATAGATTCTTTCCAAATGATTTTTGCCAAGTCTCTAGACAAATAAATAGAAGTTGAAAATAACTTAAGAAGTTCTGGTCCAGTGAAGAGCAAAATGCAGGCTTTAGAAAACATTCTTATACTTCATGCATGTAATTTCCACATATCTGAAAATAGATTTTTGTATATTTATGGTAGGAGGTATTTGAGAACTTTCAACAAAGTGGAATGTTAATTTTTGTTTCCTTTGTGTCCCTCTTTTATTTTTAAATATTTTTTTTAGCTGTAGATGGACACAAATATCTTTATTTATTTTTATGTGGTGCTGAGGATCGAACCCAGTGCCTCACACATGCAAGGCAAGCACTCTACCATTGAGCTATAATTCCAGCCCCTCCTTTGTGTCCCTCTTAACAATTCATCTCTACCTCATCAAACCATGGCACTAATACTGCTCTTATGACACATATTTTTAATGTATTAAGATTTGGTAATTATGAGCACATGGGATTAATAAAATAGTTACTTCCTGTTATGTTTGTGAATTCCCTAAGACCTTAGTTTTTAAAATAATTTTATATCAGAAATCATACTGCATCTTTATATTTTTAAAATTGTACTGCTTAAGAATGTCAAAAAGACATTTATAATTGTACATTCAGCATTGTAAATAACCTTATAAAATCCTTTTTTTTTTTTTTTTTAAATTTTTTTTAGTTGTAGATGGACACAATGTCTTTATTTTATTGCTTTGTACGTGGTGCTGAGGATCGAACCCAGGGCCTCACGCATGCAAGGCAAGCGCTCTACCGCTGAGCTACAATCCCAGCCCATAAAATCCTTTTTTGATTGAAGATGTTCAAGTAAAAAATTTAAAAAGTTCTGGAAGGCTTGGATTCATTGTTAAGTCACAATATTATGTCACTGAGTATAATGGACATATGAAATTTCCATTTTACATATGAAATGACTTATATTTGAGTATTTAACTAGACAAATTCTCTAATGTCTTTGAGCTCTAAGAATGTATAATTCTCAAGAGTATGCATCAGATATATTTTATTTATTCCTACTTTCCAGGTTCCTAGGCTACAGCAACATGATAATGCTATTCCAGATGCTCACAGACAATGCTCTTGACTGGCACATTCTGGCCATCTCCAAGGCAAACCTCACTGAAGACCATCCTCACTCACTGGTTCCTGGGCAAGATGGGTATGATAAGTAGAATAATGCCCCCACCCCAATGTCCACATCCTATTCCCTTGAACCTGTAACTATGTTACCCTACATGGCAAAAGGGACCTTTCAGGTGTGATTAAGGATCCTGAGATATGGGAAATTATCCTAGATTACCTGGTTGGGCCTAATGCAATCACAAAGGTATTTATAAGTGATTGAGGAGGCCAGGAAGTCAGAGAAGGAGACATTATGATAAACGTAGAAGTCAGAATGATATGATTCCTGACTTTGAGAATGCAAGGAAACCACAAGCCAAGGACTGTGGGCATTCTCTAGAGCCTAGAAAACATAAGGAAACATTCACCTCTAGAACCACCAGAAAGAACACAGCTTGGCTGATACCCTGATTGAAGCCCTGTATGACCCATTTCAGACTTCTGACCTCCAGAAGTGTAAGAATAAACTTTTGTTTTTCTTTTCTTGGTAATGAGGATTGAACCCAGGGGTGCTTTACCACTGAGCTACATCCCCCAGCCCTTTTTATTTTTTATTTTGAGTCAGGTTATCACTAAGTTGTAGAGGATGGCCTTGAACTTATGATCCTCCTGCCTCTAGAGTAGCTCAGATTACAGGTATGAGCCACTGAGTCCAGTAATTTCTTATTGTTTTTAGATAAATGTGTTGTTTAAGTCACTAAGTTTGTATTCATTTGTTACAGTAAGCTATACAAGGGTCAAGATCCCTTTCTTCACAGGACTCAGTTCCCACCCAATTTTAAAAGTTTCACAGAAAATCTTGTCTCACACTGAGTCAACATCCAAAGAGAAATGCTGTCACTTCCAACTGGAAAAACTATGTTTGTAGAGAAGATCAAGGTTTCCTTTCTGTCCCTCTTAACAATTCATCTCTACCTCATCAAATCATGGTACTAATACTGCTCTTAAGAGGAGGTATTTCTGCTTCCTCAGGCCTCCTGATAAGAAACTGTGCATGTGAAAAATGTAGAAGGACCTGATGAATGAACATCTGAAAACTGGACAGGAGAAAAATGTTTAGAGAAGTCTGTGGTTTTTTCCTATCACTTATTGGAATGAGAAATGTTTGGGACCAGTTCTCTTAGGGAATCAAAAAATGCAGAAAATGTTGGGATATATAAGTCCAATGTTCACATCACACAGTGAAATGATTGTCCTTCAAGAAGGAAAGAAGGAATAATGACTCATGTGTGGCATAGTTTTTTAAATTGTCTGAACACATCAACTTTTGGGGTTCCTCTCCTGGAAATGTGCAGAATCTAGAGATGCCAATACTGGAGAAATAAAAGAAGCCATGAGATCAGACTTGCCTCAGAACTCACAAAATGAGTGACTCTAAACTACTTAAACTTCCCCCCTTTGAGGGAATTCAGAAAAATCTCAGCCCTCCCACAAATCCAATGAAAACCAGGTATACCAGAAGGGATTCAGGATAGAATTTTCCTTAATCCCATGATGTTGAAGAGGACCCTACAAGGTGCTACTTTCCTAGGGGACCTTCACCTCTACAGTAGCATAGAAAAGAGCATGCCTAGGAAACCCTGCATCAGGGTCTTATGCATGGTAGGCAAATACCCTACTACTGATTTACATCCCCAATCACAGAGGTTGGTTTTATAGATAAGGGCCGAAAAAAGTGGAAACAAAGCACATCAGAAAGATTTGTCATTTCAAAGTCCTTATAAAGTGGGGACGGGGAGAGAGAACAATAGAAAAAATGATTGGTTAACATCAGACTACTTCAGGTTACTTTAAATTGTAGATGGATACAATACTTTATTTTTATGTGTTGCTGAGGATCGAACCCACTGCCTCACACATGCAAGGCAAGCATTCTACCACTGAGTTACAACCCCAGCCCACTTCAGATCACTTTTTTGCAAGGATTAAATGATTTAAGGATTAAAGTAGGGGAAAATTCATTATTATACCAATTGAACCTGGCCTGTTTGAGTAAATTGGGTTGTTGTCTCTCTTGATTTCTCTAAAGATCAGATGACAATTTGTTTTGGTTTTGGTGGCAGGGAACCTCAGCATGAGTGACTCTACTTTGATATTTAGTATGCTATACTAGGGTCTAGTGAAGGAGGCTAGTCCAATACTGTGGCCTCCTACAATTTTTATTTAACATCAGGAAGGCACTTTACTTATGTTTACCAATTTATTATAAAAGGTGCAACTCAGGAACTACCAAATGAAAAAGATGCATAAGCAAGGTATGAGGTGGAAGTACCCAGCTTTCATGCTTTTCCCAGAAAAGCCACTCTCTTAGGACCTCTATGTATTTTCCAGCCCCAAAGCCCTCCTTGATCTTGAGTCAGCATGGTAACAACTAACTGCAGAGAACATCTCCAACTCCACTGTATACACTCATGCTACTCTCCTGCATCCAGTTCTTTTTTCCCGTTTGCTCTTTCCCATAAAAGAAATTCCTTTCTGCCTGAACTCTGAGATGCTTGCAGATTTTATGGTTGTTGTATTCTCCCGATTATAGCAGTCTCCTTCCCCTTATAGCAATTATCTTTTCACTGAAGTCTTTCCTTTCAGATATTTTTACTCAACAGGTTGAATAACTTTTATAAAATAATCAAACTTTTTATTTAATTCTCCAAGCTCAGGTCACAAAAGCACTGAGGATTAAATATAAACAAGATCCACAAGACGGCCAAAGTCCACACTGCAGGCCACCTTTAGAAGTATGACTTCAAGACTGAACAAGTGATCTGGGACTGCAGCTCAGTGGCAGAGCACTTGCCTGCATGAAAATAAACAAATGATATAAAGACATACTATCCATCTACAACTACAAAAAAAAAAAAAAAAACAACCCTGAACAAGTGAAAGTCCTCAAATCACAGCCACCTATTTGCCATAGTTTTATAGTACTGATTTCTTTTTAGAAATATTGATCTTGCATACATGTCTTTCTTGAATTCAGTGTTGCTTGAGTGATACTCAAGAAAACCTAATGAAAAAGTAAATAATAAGGAATAAGATTTTGTTGGGTAGAGAGTAGTTTGAAGAGTGAGAAACCATTGTATGTAAGATTTTGACTCCCAAAACCAATTTTCACCCATTGGAGGTAATAACACCTTCACTGAGAATACATGGGCTAAAATGACATATCATAAAGATGTAACTTCCCTGTAAGTGGACAGGATATTTGATATATGATATTTACAAAGATGTAAATTAAACATCCCAATAAAGCATCAAAAGTATGGACACAGAAACATTAAATTTAAATTCAATAAGCAAGAAAATTTAGAAAGTAAGAACAGCCAGAGAATACCTGGGGAAAAAAAAGCAAGAGCAGAGATTTTAAAAAATATAAAGTCCCTGTCACTGAAATACTAGATCTTGGCATATAAATAGTTATACAGAATAATGGAATATAATAGAATCTCATCTCTGGTAAAGATGGATTGTTTAATAAGTGTTAGTGGAAAAAGGTAAAATCAGATCTGTATTTTATACCACATACCAAGATTAGCTCCAAATGGATAAGAGCTCTAAATATTGGAAAAACTAAATCATAAAAGTGCTAGAAGGAAAAACTCATTGTGCTGCTCTTAACTTCAGAGGGGAAAAAAAATCTTTCTATGTCTTAAAATTACATGGATAAATTTTACTACATTTAAAAATTGCATGGGAAAAAAGAATATACAGACACATGACAAATTGGGGGGGATTCGCAACTTAAATTGAAAAGGGTGACTTTGAAGATCAAGTGAACTTCATTTTATAAATCAAAAGAAAAAAGTTGAGGGAAAGATAAAAGTCATAATTAAAACTGTACAGAAGAGCTGAGTGTGTTGGTGCAAACCTCTAATTCTAGCTACTCCAGAGGCTCACATAGGAGGATCAAAAGTTTGAGGCCAGGGGCTGGGATTGTAGCTCAGCGGTAGAGCGCTTGCCTCGCAAGCGTGAGGCCCTGGGTTCGATCCTCAGCACCACATACAAAGCAATAAAATAAAGACATTGTGTCCATCAACAACTAAAAAAATATTAAAAAAAAAAAAAAAAAAGTTTGAGGCCAGCCTGGGCAACTTAGCCAGGCCCTTTATGAGCAGTACTCACTTTTTTCCTCCTTTGAGACTGCATGCTTTAGGAGAAAGAGGAAAGGGAATTTTATAAAAGGAACATTAAGCAGACAGCACTTAAGCAATAATGGATATGACATCACCAGAAGTGGGGCCCACACTTTAAGAACCTCATGATGTGATGCAATAGGAAATATACAGTACCAACCATGAACTATTTTTGCCTAAAAAGGTGATTTAGGTAAAATCTGATCTGAATCTAGATCTAACTACCCTTTTGCAGAAATATGGCGGGGGGGTCTGGTAACAAATTTTTTTTAAATTTTTTCTTAGTTGTAGATGGACACAATGTCTTTATTTTATTGCTTTGTATGTGGTGCTGAGGATCGAACCCAGGGCCTCACACATGCGGGGCAAGCGCTCTACCTCTGAGCCACAATCCCAGCCCCCTGGTAACAAATTTTATAACACTACAAGGAAGCTATAAGCCAAAAACAAGTTGTGGACTAGTCCATGGGACAGATTATATAGGTTTTGTAAAAATCAGTAGCACCAATTAAATGAAGACAAAAGGAAAACACAGGAGGGAAAATGTCATGGATTAAAGAAGGCTTAAAGTTTGGCAACAAAATGCAATATGTGGAATCTACCTGGACCAAGTGTAAAAATCTGTCTAGGGAAATTTGTTGTTTTTTTTTTGTACCGGGGATTTACCTCGGGTACTCAACCACTGAGCCATGTCCCCAGTCCTATTTTGTGTTTTATTTAGAGACAGGGTCTCACTGAGTTGCTTAGCGCCTCGCCATTGCTGAGCCTGGCTTTGAACTCGCAATTCTCTGGTCTCAGCTTCCCAAAGGGGAAAGTTGAATATGGACTGGTTATGTGACAGTATGAAACTACTGTTAGTTGGTATAACACAATGGTGGTTATTTTAAAATGTCCTTTTGGTAATATATGCATATAGAAGGTTAAAATAATATAATTTTTTAAAACTACAGGAAGAAAGGGGAAAGGATTGATATAAAGTATGTCTTTAATTATAGCTATACAGTATAGCTATACTGTTAGACACATCGAGGTTCATACTTTCTATTCTGCTTGAAATTCCAATAAAGTTAAAATGAAAAGGTCTTCAAATTTCCCTCCAGAAATGTAATTATTTTTATCAAAATCTTATCCCAGAAATGAATGATATGTAACTGGGTAGAAAGGAGATGTCTAGTGTAGCTACAGAGCAGAACTATACTATCATTGGACAGCTGGTTCCTCCTCATAAAGATGTTGTAAGACACAGAAAATGCTTGAAAAGAATGAAATTTGAGGGAAGAAAGAAAATGGTAACTTACTTTATGCAAGACATTCAGGGCTAGGGTTGTAGCTCAGTGGTAGAGCGCTTCTCTATAGCACGGGTGAGGAAATGGGTTCAATTCTCAGCACCACGTAAAAATAAATTTTAAATAGGTATTATGTCCATCTACAACTAAAAAAACATCATTTAAAAGATTTTTTAAAACCCGAGTTTCAAGTATGTAAGTCTTCCCTATGTACTTCTCTTAGTAAAAGCAAATACAGAAAAGAAAAAAGAGCCAAAGGACACTAAATCTTCATCAGCGTCCACAAAACTAATTAGGACCACGTCTACACCAACCTCGGGCAAGAAAGCTGTCTTCCCCAGAGGTCTCTCATGGTGGAATGGGACATCTACTAGCGTCTTTGACGCTTTCAGTCGTTAAGTCCACATTAAAAGGTCATCTTCAAAAGAGCCTCGTTCTCTGTAAAGTGAAAGAACCGCGGCAGCTGTAACGATGCGATTCTCAGCTGGCAGAACTCAGCCCCTTTACACGAAAGGACAGTAGAGAGGTGCAGAAGAAACCAGAGGCTACCATTAACCTACCACAGGTGAGCCTACCATAAGGTCCTACAAGGGCGCGCACAAATGCACCCAGCTTAGAACACTACTAGTTACACCCTTCCCTCCTCGGACTGGCTCCCGTTTGCAAAGATAACGGTGCAGATTGTGCCCGAGGATTCTCCAGCGGGCACACTCATAATCCAGAGTGATGGAACACACCTAGCGCTCTAGGAACCAAAGTGGCAATGTCAATTTTCCTGGCGGAGACAGACACCGCTACCCCACGCCGGCAAAGCTGACTTCCGTAACTCGCCAGGAGCCCTCAGACCTAGAAGAAATGTAGGTCAGAGCCAGCGTTGTCCCCTTTCCTGTCAGCATCGAGCCCCTGACAGCACTCCTGTTGTCCCCCGCACTCTAAGGGAGCTGTCTTGTTCTCCAACCCTAACACCGTGCAAGTCTTAGCGAGGCTTCCGGTTCCCCTGGCCGCTGCACATCGGATCCTTGCATCAAGGCGTAAGGACGTACGTGTACGGAAGGGCGCAGCGGCGCAGAGGCCTTCGGGAAACGTGGTCTAAAGCCGTTTACAAGCCGGATCGATGTGATTGTAGGCCGGTTGATAAGGTCCAGAATGGACACCGGGCTGGAACTGTGAATCCATCTGAGCGGTTCTACTGTTGGCTCCCCAGAACTAGAAAATCTCACACCAAGGAGGTTACGTCTTATCATGATACCCTCAAGGAAATGTAGTCCATGACTGGAAAAACTGCAAAAGGCTGCGAGGCAGGGTCTGGATTTCTTTCAGACAGATCTCTGACAATGACGCAGTGGCCACGGTAACCAGGTTGCTGAGCGTTTGGGGCGGGGGGGTTGCTGAGCGATGCCTGCTTAACAGCCGTGTGTGTGTGTGTGTGTGTGTGTGTGTTTATATCCCACTGTCCCCTGCAGGAAAAAATGGGGGAAGGCTGTGGCTGTCCCTTGTGAATGTGATGTCAGCTTGTGTTTGAGACTGAGGGGTGATATCATTGGCCCATTTGGGATTGTGCATGAGAGGGTCTTTGGGAAGAACAGATGAGGCTAGACACCTGAAGAATTTTCAGGAAGGAGGTTTATTTAAGCTGCATCGGTCCAGAGGGGCTAATGCCTAAAAAATCTTTGGACCCCGGAGTCTGGAAATTCTTTTTTTTTTTTTAATTTTTTTTTTAGTTGTTGATTGACCTTTATTTATTCATTTATTTATATGTGGTGCTGAGGATCGAACCCAGTGCCTCGCACATGCAAGGCAAGCATTCTACCACTGAGCCACAATCTCAGCCCATCTGGAAATTCTTTAAGATTTATACTCAGTGGAGGTTGGGAGCTCACATAACAGTTATTCTTGGTCCCATATTCTTAGCCTAGACAGAGGTTTCACACGTTTTGTCTGCAAACTTGGCATTACAAGAAAGAGGAAGCTTCAAACCATACTGAGCTTTCCACAGAACTCCAGTGAAATCCTGTTGACACTCTAAAAATCCTTCTGACAAGAAGAGAAGCTTAATTATGGCAAGGATCTTTTGGGTGGAGGCACTTGATCTGCTTCAGTATGACTGGCTTTGAGGATGTTGTCCGCAACTGATCAGACTTAGACTGCCACCTAAGTTTCTTATAACTTGTTAAGAAAATATTTGTTTGCGTAGTTATGAATTTAGACTAGATTCCTAATTTATAAAATTCCATGAATGATACATTGGGAATTCACCTTTGGTAGTGACTGTGGGAAAAGAAGTACATGAACATAGTATTGTGAGAATGAGAAAAATTGTTAAGTGCTATCATTAGAACGCATCAGTTTCCTCACCGGTAAAATAAAGACAACAGTCATGTGAGGCTTTGGAATGCTGCTGTCCAGAACAAAATGGGATCCCATTTTTTAATATCTGTGTTGTACAATACTGTATCTACTAGCCACATCTGGCTATTGAGAACCTTAAAATGTGGGTAGTTTGAGGAACTGAATTTTTTTTTTTTTTTTTTGGTATTGGAGATTGAACTCAGGAGCACTGGACCACTGAGCCACATCCCCAGCCCTATTTTGTGTTTTATGCAGAGACAGGGTCTCACTGAGTTGTTTAGCACCTCGCTATTGCTGAGGCTGGCTTTGAACTCGTGATTCTCCTGTCTCAGCCTCCCTAAGTGCTGGGATTACAGCATTGTGCCACCGCGCCCAGCTCTGAATTTTTAATTTCATTTAATTCTAATAAATCTAGAGTTAAATAGCTGTATGTGTCTTGCAATGTTATTATTGGACAATGCAACCTGGAGCATCAGTTTGCCTTAAAAGATTTGAAGGGGGTAAAGGTAAAGTAATTCATCTAGCAACTATTTAAAAATTGAAATTTATATTGAAATGGGAAAGAGATGAAAGTAAATTCAAACAGCTTTAGTTTTTTCTTTTTTTTAAATTGAGGAATAATTTATATAAAGTCCATAAATATTGCTTACTCACCTCAATGCTCCTTTACATATAGGCAGCTGCCACACAAGGATCAAGAATCCTTCCTTGTGCTGGGCACAATGATGCATGTCTGTTAGCCTAGCAGATCTGGAGGATGAGGCAGGAGGATCACAAGTTCAAATCCAGCCTCAGCAACTTAGCAAGGCCCTAAGCAACTTAGTGAGACCCTGTCTCTAAATAAAATATAAAAAGGGTTGAGGATGTGGCTCAGTGGGTTCAGCACCCCTGGTACCTAAAAAAAAGCCCCATCCTAGTCAATCAGAAATGACCACTATTTGGACATCTAACACCATAGGTTAGTTTTGGGGTGTTCTTTTTCTTTTGTTTGTTCTGTGGTACTGGGTATTGAGTCTAGGGTACTCTTATCTCTGAGCTGTACCTCCAGCCATTTTGATTTTTTGTTTTGGCACAGGGTCTTGCTAAGTTGCCCAGGCATGCTTTGAACTTGCGGTCCTCTTGCCTCAGTCTTTCAAGTAGCTAGGATTATAGGCCTGCACCAAAGAACCCAGCAGTTTGTGGGTGTTCTTGAACTTCGTGTGAATGCAGTCAGAGAAATGATATATGCCTGTCTTGTTGCCATCCATAATATGACTCCAGAGTGTCTTTTTTATTGGGTGTTGCAATAATTCCTTCAACCAGGTAGTAAATATTTTAGATTTAGTGGACCAAATGGTCTGTGTAACATCTATTCAACCCCTTTAAGTGGCATGAAAGCAGTCACAAGATGACATGCAAATACTATGACTCTGTTCCACAGAAACATTATAGAGAGCTGGAGTTGGTAACAAACACCTGTAATCTCAGCTACTTGGGAGGCTGAAGCAGGAGGATCAAAAGTTTGAGACCAGTTTTGATGACTGAGCAAGGTCTTGTCTCAAAATAAAATTTTAAAAAGGACTGGGGATGTAGTTCAGTGGTAGAGTCCTCTCTAGCATGGGTGGTGTCCTGGGTTTAATGCCTAGTACTGAAGAAAAAAACAAAACAAAACAAAAAATCTTTATAGACATGGAAATTTGAATTTCATACAACTTTTACAAATCAGAAAATACTATTTTTTAAACCATTTAAAACTGTAATACGGGGCTGGGATTGTGGCTCAGTGGTAGAGCGCTTGCCTCGCATGCGTGAGGCCCTGGGTTCGATCCTCAGCACCACATACAGAGCAATAAAATAAAGACATTGTGTCCATCTACAACTAAGAAAAAATTTTAAAAAAACACAAAACTGTAATACTATTGTCAGGTTGATGACCATACAGAACTCTAGTGATGGGCCAGCTTTAGTCTGTAGACAGTAGTTGTCTAACCCTCATCATAATTTAATCTATTTTGTATTGGTAGACACTCGTGTGGCTTCCTAGTATTATGAATAAAGCTGCATTTAACATTCTTGAAATATCTTTTGGTAGACTTAGCGTTCATTTCTGTTCATGTATATGTATATACATATTTATATATTTGTATGTATTGCTAAAGTATCTATATACCTTCACATACCTTTACAAATTGTTTGTGTCAGTTTACACATCTATCAGCAAAGTAAATGGTTTTACTTGCTCTTGTGAGTCTTCTTAAGTTTTGCAATATTAGTAGGTGAGTAGTGGTAACTTGATGTGATTTTACTTTGTATTTTTCTGATGAACACTCAGTTTAGCCATTTCGTGGCCATATGAATATCTTGTATGTTGAACTTCTTCTTCAGCTCTTGACCATTTTATTAAAATCAATGTGTGTCTTTTTCTGTTTATTTCTAGGTACTTGCATATCCTGGGAATGAGGCCCTTGTAGGATATACATATTGATACATATGGCAGGTATTCTCCCCAGGTTATCTATTACCTTTTTTAATGAAGTCTTTTTGAAGAACACAGGCTTTTAATTTGAATGAAATTCAGTTTATTAGTCTTTTATTTGTAATTGATAGCTCATTCTGTTTAAAATTTTTACCTACTGTAGCAGATAAAGTGCTAATTTGGATGTTTTTGTCTCCTTCAAAATTCATGTTGAAACTTAATTCCTAATGCAACAATTTTGGGAGGTGGGACCTAATTGGAGGTATCTAAATTATCAGGGCCCAGTCCTCATGAACAGACTAATGCCACTATAAAAAGGCCTTGCTGGGCACGCCTGTAATCCCAGTGGCTTGGGAGGCTGAGGCCGGAGGATCACGAGTTCAAAGCCAGCCTCAGCAAAAGCAAGGTGCTAAGCAACTCAGTGAGACCCTGTCTCTAAATAAAATACAAAATAGGGCTGGAGATGTGGCTCAGTTGCCTAGTGCCCCACAGTTCAATCCCCAATACAAAAAAAGGGGGGAGGGGAGCTTGCTGTACTGAGTTTTCATTCCCTCTTTTGCTCTTCTGCCATATGAGGACATATTATTTGTCCCCACCTGCCCTTTTGCTTTCCCCTGTAGCAAGAAGGCCCTCACCAGATACAGGATGCCAGTGCCTTGATCTTGGACTTCCCATCCTCCGAAACTGTAAGGAAATAAATGTTTTTAATAAACCATTCATTCGGTCTCAGGTACTCTGTTATACTAGCACAAAATGGATTAAAACATAAGGTATTCTGTTTTCCTCCTAGAAGCATTATTGTTTTGCCTTACACATTTAGGACTGTAATCCATCTCAAATTAAGTTTTATGTTTGTTTTTATGTAGAGGTCAAGATATGTATTTTCCCATACGCATAACTTGTTGCTCTGGCACTGTTTATTGAATTTCAGTGCTGCCTCTTTAACAGAGCATGAGATCTTATGTGTGTGGGTCTATTTCTATATTATACTTTGTTTTATTGCCATATGTACATAATCTTTTTTTTTTTGGTACTGGAGATTGAACCCAGGGGGACTCAACCACTGAGCCACATCCCCAGCCCTATTTTGTGTTTTATTTAGAGACAGGGTCTCACTGAGTTGCTTAGCGCCTTGCCCTTGCTGAGCCTGGCTTTGAACTCGTGATTCTCCTGTCTCAGCCTCCCTAAGTGCTGGGATTACAGCATTGCGCCACCACGCCCGGCTCTGTACATAATCTTATACCAATACCAAATTGTCTTTAGAGTAAGTATGGAAACTTTATGATATAAATTTTATGAATTTTAAACTGTATTCTTTTTAAAAAAATTTTTTTAGTTGTAGATGGACACAGTACCTTTTATTTTATTTATTTTCATGTGGTGCTGAGGATCGAACTAAGTGTCTCACCCATGCTAGGCAAAGGCTGTAGTACTGAGCTTCAACCCCCAGCCCTAAATTGTATTTTTTTTTTTTTTGGTACCGGGGATTGAACTCAGGGGTACTTGACCACTGAGCCACATCCCCAGCCCTATTTTGTGTTTTATGTAGAGAAAGGGTCTCACTGAGTTGCTTAGTGCCTCACTGTTGCTGAGGCTGGCTTTGAACTTGCAATTCTCCTGTCTCAGCCTCCTGGAGTGCTGAGATTACAGGTGTGCGCCACTGCGCCCGGCTCCTAAACTGTATTCTTTATCCACCTTAAAATTGCAACTTCTGTTCCTGGGCATTTCTATATGTATTTCAAGAAACAACTGTTTGATTTACACAAAGAAAACTGGAATTTCCCTGGCTTTTTCTTGACTATATAAATATAGCGTGAATTGACATCTTAGCAAATACCAGACATGTAAAAAACTACTATAACTCAACAATAAAAATAAACAAATGATGGGCAAAATATTCAAATAACCATTTCTCCAAAGATAGAAAAATGACTAATAAGCATATAAAAAAATGATCAATTCTATTAGTCAATAGACAAATATGATACTATTTCATATCTACTAGAATAGCTAGAATCAAAAAGACAAATAATAACAAATACTGTCGAAGATGTGAAGAAATTAGAACTCTCATGCATTGCTGGTATAACCTCTATAGAAAACAGTTTAGCGGTCTTCAAAAAGCTAAGCATGAAGTTACCACATGAGTCAGCAATTCTATTTCTGGATATGCAACAGAATTGAAAACTTGTGTTCACACAAGTCTGTACACAATGCTTCTAGCAATATTATTCATAATGGCCAAAAAGTGAACTCAATTCTCTGTCAACTTAAAGTCTGGCATAGCCATGTAACAGAATGATATTCAGCAACAAAAGGGAGTGACAGACTGACACTTGATACAACATGAATAAACCTTGAAAACATGTCGTGTAAAAATCAGTCACATAAAAAAATACATAAACTGTATGATTCCTTTCATATAAATTTTCCAGAACAGGAAATTCTATAGAGGTAGAAGATTAGTAGTTATCTGGGCCTGGATGGTGTGAGATAAGAATTGGGAATGACTGCTAATGGATATAGAGTTTATTTTTTAGGTGATGAAAATGTTCTAAAATTAAATTGTGGGAATGGTTGTATGACTGTGAATATTCTAAAAATTAGTGAATATTTTAAACAGGAGCAATTTACATTAATTATATTTCACTTAAACTTTTTTTAACAAGGTACAAAGCCTCTTCACTAAAATTTACAAAACATTAGTGAGAGAAACTTAATAAAGAACTAAAGAAATGCAGAGACATGGGGCTGGGGTTGTGGCTTAGTGGTAGAACACTTGCCTCACTTGGGTAAGGCACTGGATTCAGTTCTCAGCACTACGTAGAAATAAATAAATAAAATAAAGGTATTGTGTCCATCTACGACTAAAAATATTTTAAAAAGAAATGCAGAGACACACACTGTGTTTGTAAATTGGAAAACTTGGTATTTGCTAAGATGTCCTTTACATTTTCATATGAATTTTAGGATCAGTGCATCTATCTCTGCCAGAAAGCTAGCTTGAATTTTCATTGGGATAATGTTCAATCTGCAGATCAGCTTTGGGAGAATCACTATTTTAAGTCTGTTTATGTTGGTATAATAGAATACCATTAGGTCTTGAGGTCTGAGCCGTCATGAAGGCAATTAGCACCCTTACCAAAAAAACTCAAGAGAAACCCTTCACACCTCCACTATTTTAAGGACACACCAAGCAGGCACCACCTCTGAGGTAGCAAGGCCTCATCGGACAATGAATCTTCCTACACTTTGATTTTGGACCTTCCAGTCTCCAAAACTGTGAGGAATGAATTATTGTTGTTCATAATCCAACCAGTTTGTGTTATTTTGTTATAGCAGCCCGAACAGACTAAGACAATGCCCTTTATTAGGCTGAGGACATTTTTCTCCATTCCAGTCTCGTTATTTTTATCATAAAGAGGATGTTGGATATTGTTAAATGCTTTTTCTGTCTTTGAGTTAAGCAAGTTGATTTTCTTTTTATTTTATTAATGTGGTGTTACATTGATTTTTACATGTTAATCCAAACTTGCATTCTTGGGTCTACACTATATTCATGGTATATAGTCTATATTCTATATAGTCTATGTTCATATATTTTATATATGAATTCTATATATTCACATATGCAGAATATATATAATTCAATATATTCTATAGAATATGTATAATTCAATATATTCTATATATATTCATATATAGATGAATATGTAGAATATATGAATATATACAGAATATATGAATATTTATAGAATATATAGACTGTAGAATATGAATATATGAATACATATAATATAGACTATATAGATCATATATGTATATGTATTCATATATTCATATTCTATATATATACAAATTCATATATTCATATTCTATATATATACAAATTCATATTCTATATATATATACACAAATATATGGTCTATATAGTCTATATTCATGGAATATATCCTGTATTCATGGTATATAGTCTGTTTTCTGTTGCTATAAAAATATCCAAGGCTAGCTGGGCGCAGTGGTGCACACCTGTACTCCCAGCACTTCGGGAGGCTGAGACAGGAGAATTGCAAGTTCAAAGCCAGCCTCAGCAACGGCGAGGCACTAAGCAACTCAGTGAGACTCTGTTTCTAAATAAAACACAAAATAGGGCTGGGGATGGGGCTCAGCGGTTGAGTACCCCTGAGTTCAATCCCTGGTATGAAAAAAAAGGGAGGCTGAGGACTTTATAAAGAGGCTTCAGTTTTGTAAATCTGGTGGCTGGAAGTGTCCAAACAGTATAGTGCTGGTATCCTGGCAAGATCCTCCTGGCTGTCTTATACCATGGTGGAGAAACAGCAAGAAATGGAAGGAAGCAATGACATTGTTAGGTAGGAAACTAGAGGGATTCAGGGATCAAGCTTGCTGTTTTTCTAACAATCTATTTTCCTCTTGGGTCTCATGAGAACTACATTAATGTCTTCTGAGTATAGTACCCCCAGGGACCTAACCACCTTCCACAAGATTCCACCTCTTAAAGTTTCCCCCATTTCAACACCAGCATACTAGGGACCAAACTTCCCAGCACATGAACCTTGAGACAAACCATGTCCAAACCATACTATATAGTATATAAAAATTAATTTGTTTTTTGAGCCAGTTTGTTAATATTTTGTTGAGGATTTTTGTGCCTCTGTTACTTTTTGTGTTTTTCTTGCTATAAGTACTTTTATTTTTAAATTTTACTTTTTTGTTTGTCTGGTATCAGGAATTGAACCCAGGGATGCTTAACCACTAAGCCACATCCCCGGCTCTTTTTTTTATTTTTATTTAGAGACAAGGTCTCACTTAAGTTGGTTAGGATCTCAGTAAGTTGCTGAGGCTGGCTTTGAACCTGCAATCTTCCTGCCTGAGCCTCAAAAGCTGCTGGGATTGTAGGTGTGCACCACCATAACCATTTTAAATTTCACTTTTGAATTACTTGCTATTAACACATAGAAATATAATTTATGTTTTTTTAAACCTTTATTTTATTTATTTATGTATTTGGTACGCGGTGTTGAGGATTGAACCCATTGCCTCACGTGTGCGAGGCACTCTACCGCTGAGCTACAACCCCAGCCCTAATTTATGTTTTTATATTTGTTTGCATCCAGTGATCATGCTAATAAATTTATTCAAATAACTTTAGAATCCTTTCTGTATATACAAACTTTCTGTATATACAAACCATATCATCTGCAAATATTTCTATACATCATCTTTTCCAATCTCTCTCCATTTTTCCTTTTTCCTGTCTTACTGCACTGGTTTGGACCTCCAGTATGATCTCAAGTGTAAGTAATTATAGAAGATACCCTTGTTTCATTCCCTTGAGTAATCCATCAAGGATGCTACTTGAAGATTATTTTAAAATGCTCTATTAAATTGAGTCAATTTCCTTCACTACTTTTGTTGATTTTTTATGATGGATAAGTATGATGATAGTACATTTTTCAAATGTACTACTGCCAAATATGACATGATCATGCTTTTTGCCTTTTTAAAAATATTTTTTAGTTATACACGGACACAGTGTCTTTATTTTGTTTGTTTATTTTTATGTGGTGCTGAGGATCGAACCCAGTGCCTCACAGGTGAGGGGCAAGCACTCTGCCACTGAGCCACCACCTCAGCCCGCTTTTCACCTTTATTCTGTTAAAGTAGTAACTAAAATTTTAAAATATTTTTTTAGTTGTTGATGGACCTTATTATTTATTTATTTGCTTATTATTTGTTTATTTGCTTATTTATTTATTTATTTATTTATTTATTTATTTATTGTGCTGAGAACCAAACCCAGTGCCTCACACATACCAAGCAAAAGCTGTACCACTGAGCCACAACCCCAGCCCTACATTGGTTTTTAAATGTTCAACAATTTTACATTTGTGGAGTAAACTTCACTTGGTCAGCACTTATTTTCTTTATTATTTGCTGAATTTGATTAGCTATATTATTTAAGATTTGCATCTGAGAGAGATACTAGCCTCTAATTTTCCTTTCCTGAAATGTCCAAGGTTACTTTAAACAGTTTTGCCATCATAAAGTTGAGAAGTAGTTCTTTTTCTGTTTGTAAGAATTTGTACTTGGTATTTTTAATTCCCTCAAACATTTGGAAGAATTCTTGAATGAAACTATATAGGCCTGCTTGTATTACAGAGGTTAAGTAACTTTTAAAAAAAATATGTTTAGTTGTATATGGACACAATACCTTTATTTTATTTATTTTATTATTTTTTAACATGGTGCTGAGGATCAAACCCAGTGCCTCACATGTGCTAGGCAAGTACTCTACCACTGACCTACCACCCTAGCCCAATTTTTATTAATTTCTTTGTAGTAAAGTGACATGCTGCATGTGTATGTGTGTGGTCTGTATGTGTTGCTAGGGATCAAACCTAGGGATCTTGCCCATGCTGGGTAAGTGCTCTGCCACTGGGCCATATCCCCAGCCTTGTTGGTCTATTTTAAGCCTATATTACTTTCCTGCAGTTACCTTCTTATTGTATGTGTTGAGGCTTGGGGAGAAGGGAGCCTGGAGATTTAACCCAGAGGCACTTTACCACTGAGCTACATCCCCAGCATTTTTTGTTTTTTCATTTGAGACATGGTGTCACTATGTTGCTTATGGCCTCACTGAGTTGCTGAAGCTGGCCTTGAACTTGTGAACCTCCTGTCTCAGCCTCCCAAGCTGCAAGGATTACAGGTGTGTGCCACTGTGCCAACTTGCAACCACCTTCTGCCCAGAGAGGTGAGAAACAAACTCACCTTTCTGTGCCACCTTGATAACAAGGTTGTGCTAAGTAACATTGTAACTGACCAGCCTTCCAGAAATTGTTTTAAACCTTGCTCCTATACAGTGATCTCTACGCTCAGTTCAACTAATGGATTTAAAAATAATACTAAAGTTTGTTCTCAAATTCATACCTATAAGTAATTAAATTTTCAATTAGCTTCATACAAGTGATTAAGGAGACATATCTTAGTCCATTTGTGCTCCTTTAAGAGAATACCACAGACTGAGTAATTTTCCAAGAACAGAAACTTACTGGCTCACTGCTCAAGAGTCTGGGAAGTCCAATATCAAGGGCCTGGCAGGTTTGGCAATTCTGATTCCGAGATGGTGCCTTTATTATGTCCTGAGATGGCCTAAGATAAAATGACAAAGAGACAAAAGAGGACTAAATTCATCCTTTTATAAAAGCATTAATTCTACCTGTGAGGGCAGAGCCCTCACAGCCTAATCATCTCTCAAATGTCTGACTTTTTAATAATATTAAAATGATAAGTAAATTTGAATATGAGTTTTAGTGGGGACAGACATTCAAATGGTAGCAAGAAATAAGGCCTGGCAGAGTTAAAAATGATTTTCTAGAACTGGTTTATGTGAATTTTTACAGAACTTTGTGGTAAGAATATAGAGGTATGGGAATGGGTCTTCCCCAATATAAATATTGCTTGCTTTCCAGACATAGCACAGCCCACTATTTTCTGTACAACCTATAGCCCATTATCAGAGCCACCAGTGCCTTCTGCTTCCATCTAAAAACTGCAAAAATATTGGCTCACAGACAGAAAAGCACACTATTTTTAGAGTGGAAATCTGAAGCCCTTGAGCTGCCGGGCAGAGCATAGGGCTGGCTGGGGCACAAAGCCAGGAAACTAGACTGACTAGTCTGTCCCAAAGGAAGCTAACATCACATTCATTTAGAAGTTGCTTTTCTTTTCCAAACTGTTCTGTCCTCATGGTTTCATTTTCATTTTTTTCCCCAGCTATGTTTGTATACCCATGAAATAACTGTGGCATTTACATGTGACATTTAAAAAAGTGAATTATTGGGCTGGGTTGTGGCTCAGTGGTACAGCACTTGCCTTGCATGCATGGGGCATTGGGTTCAATCCTTAGCACCACATAAATAAATAAAGATATTATGTCCATCTACAACTAAAAAAATTTTTTAAAGTGAATTATTAGTAGTCTTCTTATGAACATGTGGATTTTAATACTTGAACTGTGGATTTAATTGGATTGTTATAAGTGTATATATAGAAATTTTATATACAGAGAGCTGATACTGGAGATTATGGAAAATCTATCATGAATATTTATAAATATTTTCAGAAATATCAGAATATCATAAAGTTAACATAATGTTCAGATAATTTGTTATCCATACGGGAAAGACAATAGATTCTTCACATTATTTGAAAAAAAATTCAATATGGCTTAAGTACAGTAATATAAAAGAAAATTATTAAACTCAAGAAAACAATATCTTTACGACTTTATACTAGGGAAGAATTTCTTAAACAGAATTTCTAATATTTAAAGGGATGATAAATATTCTTATTGGTCAAAAAGACACCATAAGGAAAGTAAAAGCCAAGTCATGAACTAGGAGAATACCATTGCAAAACTACAAACCACAGGTAAGTATCCAGAGGATAAAAAATAATTGACAACTGGTAAGCAAATGACAGAAGAGTAGAATGAACAGCAGCCAAAATATTTTGGAGGAGTGGTAATAGCTATAGCCAATAGATATAAAGTTGCTCAACTTCATTAATCCAGGAAATGTAAATTATGGCCAACATGATGTATTTTGCTAACTGCTAATTGACCCCCCCCTCCAAATGTTACAAGTGTTGTCAAGGATATGGAATAACTCTAAACTATGCTGAGTGTAAACTGAAATGATTCTGGATGGCATTTGACATCACCTAGAGAAGCTGTAGTGGCAGAGGCTCTAAAAGTAAATCCTACTTGTAGAAATTATACTCTAGAGTTATCCTACACTTTTAAAGGCACACAGAACTGTTCAAAGCAGCACCATTAGTCATAGTAGGGGTGGTTGGGAACTAAAGCAAATGTCCATCAAGAGTATAATATTAAATAAAAATAAGCATATGCACAAAGTAGAATACCACCCAGCAGCAATAAAATGAACTAAATAGATTTATGAAAAAATACCAAGAACATAATCTTGGGTTTAAAAAACAGTGATAGACTGGGTATAGTGGGGCACAACTTTAATCCCAGTGATTTAAGAGGCCAAGGCAGGAGGATCACAAGTTCAAGGCTAGCCTTAGCAACTTAGTGAGGCTCTGTCTCAAAATTTTTTTAAAAAAATGCCAGGCACAGTGGTCCATGCCTGTGATCCCAGCAGCTCAGGTGGCTGAGGTAGGAGGATCTCGAGTCCAAAGCCAACCTCAGTTAGCAAGGCCCTAAGCAAGTGAGCGAGACCCTCTCTCAAAATAAAATATATAAAGGGCTGGGGATGTGGCTCAGTGGTTAAGCGACCCTGGGTTCAATCCCAGATACCAAAAATAAAAAAGGTTGAGGGTACAGCTCAGTGGTAAATCACTCTTGAGTTCAATCCCCAGTATCAAAAAAATGAAATAAAACAGAAGTGAAATGTATAGAACATCATTTCACAAAATTTCAAACACTTGCAAATGTAAACTATTTGGGGGGATATGGGAAGGTAACACAAAGAAAACCAGAATGAGTAACGCAGTTCAAGTGATAGTTACCTTTATGGAAGGAAGGACAGGATTGACTGGGAAGGAACATAGAACAGGCTTCAATGGAATTTTTTTAACCTGGTTATAGATCTGTACAGTATAATTATTTTATTCACTCAACTGTGCTAATGTTTATATGTATATTTGTGTGTGGAATTTTTAAAAAAATTTTGTTGTAGAGATGGACAGAATGCCTTTATTTTTATGTGGTGCTAAGGATCGAACCTAGTGCCTCAGGCATGCTGGGCAAGCACTCTGCCACTGAGCTACCGCCCCAGCCTCTTGTGTGTGGAATTTTAAGCTAGTGAGTTCAGAATGAAATGAGGAGAAAATAATGACAGCTGAAGAATCAAATTTAGTGAGTTCAAGCCAAAAAATACTCTTAAAACACAACTTAAAGAGTACAGAAGAGCAAGAAAAGAAACTCAGAGAATATATTTAAAAGAACTTGATGAAGATAAAACTAGAAAATAATAGAAAATTTAAAAGCACAAGTAACTAGGACACACAACCAGTTACAAAAAAAAAAAAAAAAAAATCACCACAGCTGGGCACGGTGGCACATGCCTGTAATCCCTGCACTTAAGGAAGCTGAGACAGGAGAATCGAGAGTTCAAAGCCAGCCTCAGTAAGGGCGAGGCACTAAGCAACTCAGTGAGACCCTGTCTCTACATAAAACATAAAACAGGGCTGGGGATGTGGCTCAGTGGTCGAGTGCCTCTGAGTTCAATCCCTAGTACCAAAAAAAAAAATGAACGCTCATCATAGAAAACAGCAAGAGAAGACTTTGTATTTACAGAGTAAATGGACCACACGTTATTTATTTCCCATCACACTCCAAAAGGTAAAAAAACATCAATGAGAACAAAAGCAAATGAGAGAGGGATACTACAATAAGTAAGAAAATTTGAGGAATTCTGGTGCCAAAAGAATGAATGACACAAGAAGGGCAATTCATTGCAAAATCCAAGTCCCAGCTGGGCATGATGGCACACACCTGTAATTCCAGCAACTCAGGAAGCTGACACAGGAGGATCCCAATTTCAAGGCCAGCTTCATCAACTTAGCAAGGCCCTCAGGAACTTACTGAGACCCAGTCTCAAAATTTTTAAAAAAATGGACTAGGGGTGTGACTGAGTGGAAAAGCACCCCTGGGTGAAATCCCCAGTACCAAAAAGCAAACAACAAAAAACAAACACAATGCCCAGAATCCACAGAAAGGGCTTTTGGTGAGGTGTGCATCTGTTTGAAAGTTTATATGCGAACTCATAGCCCAGCTTCTCCCACTTGACTTTGCTTCCTTGTATAATCAAATATATTAGGTGGTCTGATCTCTGGATAAACTTATCTGGACAAGATATAGATAGAGGATGCACAAAGAAGGCCAACTAAGGCACAGTTCGACGACAAACCATACTCAGAAGGCTTCTTGGGCCTCTTTTCCCAGATACCAGCAACTCAACGTTTAGCACACACAAGTGAAAGTCCTCTAAGGAGAAATTAAATGGCAAAGGAATTAGACCTCAGTGGATCTTGCAAACAAAAGGCTATAGCAGCACTCTTGTCAATAGACAAGCTCTAACCCATGATTAGAAGGAAAGACTACTGTGTATTTGAGAAAAATTCCAATATGAAAGGAAGAGAATAAACAGGGAAAGGAATTTGGTCATAAGAGAATACATGGAGCCATGAGAACTTCAAATAAAAATGTCATTACAAATTAGTAATTCATATGGTTATGAATCATACAGTAAACATACTATAATATTTCAAAATACATAATTATATAAGGGAAAATACTGTATCCATACAGAACAGAATGCTACGAAGATGGAAGAATTAAAAACCAGAAAAGAACTCTAGCAAATTAACAATATAATTTAAAAATTAAAAACTATCGGAAGATAAAAGTAATAAAATTTTTAAAAAATAAAATTTCTTTAGTTGAACAAAGAGATAAAAGAGAAATAGAAAAACATATAGAGGCCCAGCCCACGAAAAAATTCTATCAAATAATATAAATTCAAGTGAGAGAGAAGGAAGGAAGGAAAATTCACAGAAAAATTTTCAGCTCATAAACATAAGAATCTCTAGACTAAAAGTGCTTGCCTGGTACCCACATAAAAAACTTGAAAAAGAAAAAAAAAAACTACACCCACAAACAAAATTATGAAATTTCAGTACACTGGGAATATAATTGACATTTCCAGGAGGGTTGGGAACACAAGATTACACACAAATAGGGAACAGATGCAAGAGTCTTTTTATAAACATTAGCTACAAGATTATGAAGTAATGCCTTCAGATTCTGATTTGTAGAATTCTCACCCCAGCAAAAATGCCAGTACAATAAAGGTATTTTCAGACAACTTCTAACTTAAAATATTTACATCAGAATCCTGCATTTTAGGAGAGCTGTTGTAGAGAAGCAGTCAGTAGTAATGAGAAATATGCAAAATCAGCAACACTTAGGACACAGGAATCCAAATCAGGAAAAAGGACAAATGAAGCCTTAAAGCAATTCTGTAATCCAGATGAGTTTATGAGATGAAGACTGAGAAAGAGATTCTGCAAGAACAAAAAAAAGTTACGGTTAAGGGGCTGGGATTGTAGCTCAGCGGTAGAGCGCTTGCCTCGCATGTGTGAGGCCCTGGGTTCGATCCTCAGCACCCCATACAAAGCAATAAAATAAAGACATTGTGTCCATCAACAACTAATAAAATATTTTTTTAAAAAAAGTTACGGGTAAAATTTGAACTTTTAGAAAAATTAGTGCTGAGTCTTACCTATTTGTTGTAATACCAGGAAAAGGGTAACAATATAAACAGAAAACACACACACACGACAGCATATACATACAAGCCTATTAAATCCAGGACAAGCAAAATATTGTAAAAATGTAATTGGGTCTGAGGCCAAAAAAGTATGTCATTAGTTTATAAACATCAACTATTGCTTTAACCAATAACTAATATAGCTGTATTTGAAGGTGGGTCTGGGAAAGAGGAGAGCCAAAAGTTCTTATTTTAAATGAAGTCTTAAGTTTTCATCGTTAACCATGACGTCTTTTATTTTAACCACTAAAATGATTTATCTTTTAACTAGAGAGTTAAGATTTCTTATTATCTAAGAGTAACACAGGAACTTGTTGGACTCATCTAAAATTATATTCAAGGAAGAAACAGTGAAACACCTGTTTGTATAGAATCCTGCTCATTTCATCAATTTGGTTTGAGAAAGAGTACGTTCTTATCCTAACAACCTTGTAAGTGATGATAAACCTTACTTCCTCCTTTCCAATTTTGCCTGAAATTATTTTGTTTCTCTAATTGTGAGTCTTGAAGGCAACCTAATCAACGTGGAGTTCATCAGAATGCCACACCCATCTTCATGTAGTCACACAGTAATCCACTAGCATAGTCCCCTTGGAAAATAACCAGAAACGCTATAAAAACCATCGCATCTGGTGGGATGCAATCACAGATAAATATAGTCTCAGGCATGTGTCAAACCAAATCACAACCGCACAGACTCCTACATCTGCGTCACGGTTGAGCTTAACTGCGCAACATTCTCTGCGCAGTCATTGCAGTACATCATTCAAAGAACCCACGCACACACACACAAAAAACGCAGTCCAATCTTTACACATTCGGTTTGGTACACTGACACCCAATCTCAGTAAAGAATCTTGGCACCCCACAACCCCAGGGTCAGCTTCACGGCCTGCATTGAAGCAAAGACCCCTTCAGTCACGGCGGGAGGCGTGGGAGGCGTGGGAAGCGCGTGCATTCGCTTTTGCGCCTGTGCGCTCGACCTCGCACCTAGAATTCCCGGCAGTCTCCGCGGCACGGCCCTGGCGAACCTGGACGCGGAGCCTATGACTGAAGAATAGCCTTGGTCTACGACTTTTCTCGGCCTTGAACTACATTTCCCAGAGGCTTCGGGACCCTATTATTTTCTGCAGCATCAGTCACGAGTTGATCTTGCAGATCTGAGTCAGCCTGCCTGCGTCTTCGGTCGTCAGCTGCCCGCCGCCCGCTCCCTGCGCTGAGGAGGCTCTGAGGAGGCTCCGGTCTTGCACCTGAACTGAGACTGGCACGTTGCGGAGCTCCGGAACCGCTGTCCTGGAGCCCCCCACGGTTTGAGATGGTGAGCCCCCCGTATCCCTGCGGCCGCGGATTTTTGAGAGGAATGAATGCGGGCAGCGGCAGGTGCGACGCAGTTGACTGGAAACGAGGAGGGGAGGGCTTGGGGCTTGGCCTGGCTTGTGGGGATGGAGCCTCTGGCTACTTTACGTTTCTATTGGTTTCTAGCGGGTTGGCGCAAGGTTGAGCTCCTGTGGCAGTAATTTGATGCAGGGCCCTTTTGTGGCGCAGCTCATATCCAAATGCGAGATGGATCCTGCCTTCAGCTCTGAAATCAGCTGCGGAAAAAATTCCCAAGGGAGATGTTGATGGTGGAACCTCAGAATGAGGGTCCTCAACGAAACGTTGGAGCTTGGACTCAGGGCGGGCAGCTGGGGCTGGAAGGACATGTAGGGACAGTTCCATGGAAAAGGTTAAGGGCAGCTTTCAGCATGGCTAACCTCTGGAAAAGCAAACAGGCTAGTCTTCTTCTGCGCATGCGTTTGGGAGTCGTGACGGGATGGTAGCAGAGGCTGGGTTCAGAAAAGGTCAGATAGCTCACGCATCCGTATCTCCCCCCCACCCCCCCACCCGCCGCCGGCCCTGCCATTCTCAAAAGAAGGCTGGTGAGGAGGAGAGGAGAATCATTGCTGCATATCTGAAAATTAAATTCAAGGTGAGGTTTTCTTACTTTTTGTTCGATAAATCGCATTTTCTTTTTCAGAACATGGAAACGTCTGGAATCCTTCTGAAATGTAACATATTCATTAATGTAGTCCTAAGTTTTCCTCCCACAGTGAAAATCAGAGGTTGTAGGGGTAGATCCCACTATTTAGTGCAACCACCATGTCCTTTAGGTTAATTATTTACATATCTATTTTACAAATCTTTCAGTTTTTCCTGTTGACTCTCTTACTAAGCATTCATGATATAAAAATACAACTCTAGAAAATAATATTAGACCATTATTTTGGACAGTGATCCATTAAAGAAGAAAATATACTCTTAAATATATTCTTAATTTTCTGCACAGGCTTGAGTTAGAAAGCAGTATAAAATAGGGGAAGATTTGGTGAATTTTAACAGTGACAAGGACTTTGCTTTTGAGACTTTTAGATGGAAGAATTTGGTGGTTTGAGCAGAGGTTTAAACAAAGGCAGACATCCAACCTCCTCCAACAGCAATCCATAGTGAGGATTTTGTACTACTAATCAAGCAGTATGAGTTTGTTTTAGGATACACTTTGTGTGGTATATGTAAGCAGCAGTATGGTATAATGGCTACGATTATTATAGATGGAATACCTTGAGTAACTCCTGGGCCTGAACACCTGCTAGATAGGTGAGCTCAAGTGGTAGTTTATTCAACTTCTCTTTGTCATAGTTTCTTAATTATAAAAGTGAGACTAATAATATCGGTACCTACCTCATAGAATTATGAGGGTTAGATGAGTTAATAGCGTAAAGTCCTTCAGACAATGTCCAGTACATTCTAAATTCTCGGTAAACATTAGCTGTTATTCTGATGTAATGATTCTGGGTCATTCACCCTCAGCTTTCTGTACATCAAGAACAAAAACAATATGAAATTAATTTTATTGGCACTCATGGGTAAGAAAATGAAGCAAATGTTGAAGTCATATTGAAAGCATTCACCTTTCTATGTTTCTAGAAACAACAATCCCTTGAAATTGTATACAGAATTGTTGAATACATCTGTTGTGTATATTCATGTACAAAACGTGTACCTAATAATATGGAAATTGTTAAATTAATCAAAGTGTTATAGAATACTGTGCAGCTAATAAAAACTTAAAGATACAGTCATAGGAAATGATTTGTACGTAATGCTAAACAATATTAATAGTATGAATAAGAATTCTCAGGAAATTGTAAAATTACATGAGTCATGTTATTCATATTGTAATTTTTTTTAAATACATAGTTTTGTTGTTGTCAGTGGACCTTTATTGTATTTATATATGGTGCTGAGAATCACACCCAGTGCCTCACACATGCCAGGCAGGTGTTCTACCACTGAGCCACAACCTCAGCTCTCATTATGTAATTTGAAGGAATTTTGCTAGAAGTATATCTAACCTGGTTATTTAATGGAGAAGAGAGAATAAAGCCTTTTTTTTTTTTTGGTTTTTTTTTTTAATATTTTTTTAGTTGTAGATGGACACAATATTTTGTTTATTTATTTTTATGTGGTGCTGAGGTTCGAACCCAGTGAATCACGCATGCAAGGCAAATGTTCTACCACTGAGCCACAACCCCAGCCCAGAATAAAGCCATTTTTATTGAACACTGGTTTTGTACCAAACACATGGATGTTTCTTTTTTTTTTTTAATTTTTTTTAGTTGTAGATGGATCTTTATTTTATTCATTTATTATTTATATGTGGTGCTGAGGATCGAACCCAGTGCCTCACACATGCTAGGCAAGCGCTCTACCACTGAGCTACAGCCCCAGCCCCCACATTGATGTTTCTTTTGCATACATTCACTTACCTGAGACTGAAATTTTTGTCTACCTAAAATTTGAACATTCACAGAAGATTACTGATATGAAAAGTGTCTCATTGGATTAATATGATATAGCAAAAGAGTGTTCAAGAACAGTGAGATGTTTATTTCAGTTCCTTGATTTCCTGGTTGGTTGCATTCATATTGTGGACCTGTTTACTCAGTTCTCTCTCTTTTTTTTTTTTTGGTACTGGAGATTGAACTCAGGGGCACTTGACCACTGAGCCACATCCCCAGCCCTATTCTGTGTTTTATGTAGAGACAGGGTCTCACTGAGTTGCTTAGCGCCTCGCTGTTGCTGAGGCTTGTACTCAGTTCTCTTAATGAGCAAAAAGCACGTAGGAAGAATTGCATTAATTAATTCAAAGGAGACAGAGGACTGCAAGTTAGTCATAGGTTTTATTTTACCTCTGTGCATATAAAAAGGAAATACCCATAATCCTCATTTGATTTGACAAGTCTTCCAAATATCTAAAAACCTTTTAAGATGATAGAGATGTCAGTTGCCAGGATAGCAAATCAAATAGAACAGCCATTCAGAATTACTTAATGTTTTTAAGATTTCCAGTTACTCTCACAAGTTAAGCATGGTGGCACACACCTGTAATTCCAGTGACTTGGCTGAGGCAAGAGGTTCACAAGTTCAAGGCCAGCCTGGGCAACTTAGTGAGACCTAGTCTCAAAATAAAAGAACTGAAGATACAGCTAGTGGTAAAGCACTCCAAGTTCAATCCCTAGGATAAAAGAAAAAAAATTATTTCAGATTTTAGCAATAATCTCTGAAATCCAAGTATCTTTCAAAACTCTTATAAAAACAATTTGAGAACATTTTTAATGATAGAAAAAAAGAATAAGATAGTAAGAGCTATAATAATTCATATACCCTGTATTGGACAGGGTAATAAGATTAAGCCTTTAGGTCAGGCATGGTGGTGCCCACAGCCCAGGAGGCTGAGGCAGGAGGATTGCAAGATCAAAGTCACCCTCAGCAACTTAGGGATACCTTGTCTCAAAATAAAAAAAAAAAAAAGGGCTGGGGATGTGGCTCAGTGGTTAAGCCCTGGTATCAAAACACAAAACAAAACAAAAAAAACCTTCATTAGTGCTCCTTATGTGCCATTTTATCACATCATCTTTTTTTTTTCTTAATCCTGAGGCTTATCTTGCTATGTTGCCCAGGCTGGCCTTGAACTCCTAACCTCAAGCAGTAGCCCTTTCTCAGCCTGGAACTACAAGAACTCACCACCATGCTGGGACATGCTGGGATAACATCAGAATTTTTGAGCTGGTTTTATGATGTAGAATATACCTCTTTCTTTGAGGCTGGGTGGGGGTTATCTTTTTTTCTGAGAAACTTTTTTGCTAATGTTATTAAGAACTACATTCTCGGGCTGGGGTGGTGGCTCAGTGGTAGAGCGCTTGCCTAGCATGCGTGAGGCACTGGGTTTGATCCTCAGCACCACATATAAATAAATAATAAATAAAGGTCCATCAACAACTAAAAAAAATTTAAAAAAAAAAAAAAGAACTACATTCTCCAAACTTAGCTCTAAAATTCATAAACTAGTATTATTAGGCATGATTGTAAATATAGAAAACCTCAAATGCAAAAAGAGCTCTTAGAATTAATAAGTTTAGCAGAAGCACAAGATACAAGCTCATATATAAAAGTTACTATTTTTTCTATATACCAGTTGTGAACATTTAAAAGTTAAAGTTTTAAAAATGTACCATTTTCAGCCAGGCGTCACGGCACATATTTGTAATCCCAGTGGCTTGGGAGGCTGAGGCAGAAGGAATGTGAATTCAAAGCCAGCCTCAGCAATTTAGTGAGGCCCTAAGCAACTCAGTAAGATCCTGTTTCTAAATAAAATATAAAAGAAGGATGGGGCTGGGGTTGGGCCCAGCAAGTGTGAGGCACTGGGTTTGATTCTCAGCACTGCATGTATGTGTGTGTGTATTTTAATTATTTAAAATAAAGGTCCATCAAAAATATTTTTTAAGGGGCTGAGGTGTGGCTCAGTGGTAGAGCACTTGGCCTAGCATGCGTGAGGCATTGGGTTCGATTCTCAGCACCACATATAAATAAATAAAAACAAAGGTCCATTGACAACTAAAAAATTAAATTAAAAAAAAAAAAAAAATATATATATATATATTTTTTTTTTTTTCTAAAAAGGGCTGGGGATGTGGCTTAGTGGTTAAGTGCCCCTAGGTTTAATCCTTGATACCAAAAAAAAAAAAGTACCATTTTCAATAACTATCCAAAAAGTGAAGTATTTAGAGATAAATCTAACAAAATATGCAAGGAATCTTTATATAGAAAACTACAAAACACTGATGAAAGAAATAAATGTATTCATGTATTCACATATAGGTTTTTGTTCATGGATTAAAAAATGTAATACTAATACAGTGTATTCTAATTTGATCTATACATTCAGGTCAGTCACAATCAAAATGACAGCTTTTTTGTAGATTCTAAAATTTTTTGGAATTTTTTGCAGATTCTAAAATTTTATGGAAAGGCAAAGGAACCAAAACAGCTAATATAATTCTGAAAGGATTATGAGGGCTTCAATTTACTTAATTTCAAGACAATATAAAGCTAAATAATCAAGCACTGTAGTTAGGATCTGGTTTGTCTCTCAAAGGCCCACATGTTAAAGGCTTGGTCAACAGCTTGGCACTATTGGGAGATAGTAGAAACTTAAAAGGTAGGGCCTAATGGGAGGTTTTATGACATTGGGACTGTGCCCTCAAAGGGGACTGTGGAATCCCCAATCCCTTCCTCCTCCTCTCTTTTTGCATCCTCATGAGGGAGCAGCTTTGCTCCACCACATGCCCCACCATGATATGCCTCACCAGAGGCTCCAAAGCAATGGGCCCATTGACCATGGACTGAAACCTCCCAAAGGGTAAGCCAAAATAAGCATTTTATGTCAATTATCTCAAGTATTCATTATCATAACAGAAAGCTAAAACGTCAAGTGATGCTGTATTGGTGAGAGAATAATTCCAGATTAAAAGAATAGGCTGGAGCCGGGCACAGGGGTGCATGTCTATAATCCCAGCAGCTGGGGAGGCTGAGGCAAGAGGATCTGGAGTTTACCAAGAAACTCAGTGAAACCCTGTTCTAAATAAAATACAAAAATAGAGCTGGGGATGTGGCTCAGTGGTCAAGTGTCCCTGAGTTCAATCTCCAATCCCTGGTACCAAAAATATAAAATAAAATAGGCTGGAGAACCCGGAAATAGACTCACATGTAATTTTTAACACTAATACAAAGTCATTTCAGTGGAAAAAGGGCAGTTTTGTCAATGAACAGTGATGGAATAATCAAACATCTATATGTAAAAAAAAAAAACAACAACTTGGCACAGCCTTCACCCTTTACCAAAATAATAATAGTAACAATAATAATCTCAAAATGGATTATAGACTTAAATGTAAAACACAAAACTCTGAAACTTCTGGAAGACAGGAAAAAATTCTGTATGAATTTTATTTGGCATTAAGTCAGGTATTTTGTATAATATCCATTAGTTTGGATTGATCTAATATTTTCTCAAGCCTAGATTAGAGTTCCAGATTTTAGAGGGAAGAACCCTCATTGGTGATGTGCCTTCCCAGCATATCCTATGAGAAGGTAGAAATATGTCTTAATTACTAATGACATTGATTTTTATCACTTGATTTAGGTTATATCTAGTTTCTCCACTGTAAAGTTACTGCTTTCCCTGTTGTAATTAAAATATTTTTGATAAGACACCCTTTGAGTCTGTAGACACCCTGTTTCTTATTGAGCCTTCATTCACTAATTTTAGCAATTATTTTTTTTTAGTTGTAGATGGATACCATACCTTTATTTTATTTATTTATTTTTATGTGATATTGAGGCTCGAACTCAGTGCCTCACACATGCTAGGCGAGAGCTCTGCCACTGAGCCACAGCCTCAGCCCTGCCTGTAAGAATTATTATTTATTATTATTTTTTGCGGGGGGGGGGGTACCAGGGATTGAACTCAGGGGTACTTGACCACTGAGCCACATCCCTAGCCCTATTTTGCATTTTATTTAGAGACAGAGTCTCACTGAGTTGCTTAGCCCCTCATCGTTGCTGAGGCTGGCTTTTGAACTCACGATTCTCCTGTTTCAGCCTCCCAAAGTGCTGGGATTACAGGCATGTGCCACTGTGCCCGGCTGTAACAATTATTGGGATGCACTCATAATGATTTTCTATCTTTCTCATTCCTTTTGTATATATTAATTGGAATTCTTCTGAAAGGAACTTTTGTTCCCTTCTCCAATTCTTGCTTTTTTCAATTATTTGCATTTGTATGTATTCATAAATATTTCTTTATTACATTACATGTCATCCAATACTATTTTATATATAATCCAGTAACTATGGCTATTTATTTTGTTGGTCACGTTGTTCTGGCTGTGGCTTTTAGGAGTTTTTTATATGTCCTTTCTTCTTCTTTTTTTTTTAAATTATTTTAGTTGTAGATGGACACAATACCTTTATTTTAATTTATTTATTTTTATGTGGTGCTGAGGTCAAACCCAGTGCCTCAAACATGCTAGGTAAGCACTCTGCCATTGAGCCACAACCTCAGCCCTCCATGTCCTTTTGACATATGCAAAACATATTTTTAGAAAAGAATTAAAAAAGAAATGATAATTAAAAGGAAAAATTTACTACAGGGTCTCAACAGCCAATTTAAATTTGTAGAGAAAGAAACCAATAAACTTGAGAATGGACCAATACAGCCTACACTCAAGTCCATAAAGAAAAAAATAATTTAAGTCTCAGAGGGGCCTGAGGTTGTGGCTCAGTAGAAGAGCGCTTGCCTGGCACATGTAAGGCACTGGGTTCGATCCTCAGCACCACATAAAAATGAAAATTAAAAAACAAAAGTATTGTGTACATCTACAACTAAAAAATAAATTAAAAAAAAAGATGTTGGGCAAAATTAGCTCAAAAAAAATCTCAGAGACATGTATATGTGGAATGCTATTAAGTGTACCAACATATATAATGACCATACCATAAGGAGAGGAGAGAGGAAAAAGGCTGAAAAAAATATGAATAATGGCTAAAAACATTATAATTTTGAGGCAAAACATTAATCTGTATCTTGAAAAAGCTTAATGAATTCCAAGTAAGATAAACATTGTTTTGAAAGACAAACAAAGAGAAATACTGGAAAGCAACAACTAGAAAAAAAAGCTCAATCAGGCACAGTATCACATGCCTGTAGTTGACTACACTGGAGGTTGAGACAGGAGGGAGGATCATTGAGGCAACATAGTGAAACCCTCTTTCAAGGAAAACAAATCAAACTCATCACCTATAAGGGAAGCAGTGAGATTAAAGCTGTCTTCCTTTTTGAGTCAAGGCCTTGCTGCATTGCCCAGTCTGGCCTCTAACTTGCCATCCTCCTGCCTCTGGCTCCAGGGATCTCAGGTGTGTGCCCCCTAACCTGGCTAAGGAAGGCAGTGGGATGACACATTAAAAGTGCTAAAGAGAAAACTCAACAAGGAGTTTTTAAAGCAAAACTGTCTTTCAAAACTGGCGACCGACAAAGGCTGAGTGAATTACTAGCAGAACTGCCTACCAAGAAATACTAAAGGAAGGTCCTCAGGCTGAAAGGAAGTGAGAACAGTGCAATGGGATGAAAAAATACCTCCCCAAGGAATATCCACCCTTGGAACAGTGGCAAATAGGTTTGTGGAAAGAAAAAACCCAGGAAGGTAGTAAGAGCAAAAGAGAAAGAAAGGCAATCAGGTGATACTGGAGGCAGAAGAGAACTGAAGTTGTGATGTGAGACCATTAGCCAAGGAAAGAGATAGTATTTAGAAGCTGGTAAAGGTGATGGAACATTCTTCTCTAGAACTTCTAGAAAGAAGCAACCCTGTAACATCTCAATGTCACCCAGTGAGACCCATCTGAGACCAAGTCTAACAGAATTATAACAGTGTATTTGTTATTTCAATTTGTTATACTAGCAATAGGGAATCAATACAAGTAATAATTCCAATCAGCACAAACAAGGTGTGCCTGTAAAGGTAATTATGTCAGTAAATATAAAAAATACCTTTTTTTTTTGTTTTTCTTCAACTGAGGTAGTTTTTGGGGGGGAGGAGGGGGTGGGCAGGTACCAGGGATTGAACTCAGGGGCACTCAACCACTAAGCCATATCCCCAGCCCTATTTTGTACTTTATTTAGACAGGGTCTCACTGAGTTGCTTAGAGCCTTGGCTTTTGCTGAGGCTGGCTTTGAACTCCTGCTTCAACCTCCCGAGCCATTGAGATTACAGGCGGGCACCACTGTGCCAGGCTTAGACTGAGTTTTTGGAAGTATGTTGAATAAAAAAATTACAAAATTATATTTTGGTGCTTAGATACAATAACACACTAGAAAAAGCGCAAATTAAAGCAGAAAAAAAGGAAATAATAATGATTAAAGCAAAAAATAAGTGACACAAAGAGTAGGGAAAAAAACAAAGCAAAACTCTGGTTTCCTGAAAAATCAACAAAATTTCTTAAAAAGATTGAGGATTTTTGTGTCTCAAGGGATATTAGGGTATTAGCTAGATTGACGAAGAAAAAAAGCAAAGTACTAAAAACAGGAATAAAGGACAGAACATCTCTACCTACCTTATGAAATAAAAAGGATTATAAGGGTATATTATAAATGACTGCAAATAGGCGCTGGGGTTGTAGCTCAGGGGTAGAGGGCTTGCCTTGCATGTATGAGGCACTGGGTTCGATCCTCAGCACCACATTAAAATAAATAAATAAAGGTATTCTGTCCATGTACAACTAATATAAAACAATTAAAAACTTGAAAAAAGTATGCAAATTAGAAAAAAAGAAATGACTGCAAATAGGTTAGACAACCATTAGATAATACATATTTCTAGAAGGATACAAATTACCAAATCTGAAGAAGAAATTATAAAAAATATATAAAATCTGAATGGACTTTAATAAAGAGATGGATTTTTAATTTAAAACTTTCTCACTAAGATAACTTCAGGCTTATATAGCTGCACTGTGGAATTTTACCAAACTTTAATAATTCTAATCCCTCACAGACTTTTCTAGAAAATAGGGGATTAAACACTTCCAAACCATCTGTGAATCCATTATTACACAGCTACAAAAGCCAGATAAAGACAGTAGAAGAAAAGAATACCATAGACCAATATCACTAGTGAATAATATAGACACAAAAATCTTCAACATTTTTAGGAAGTTACATTGAGCAACACACACAAAAATGACCAATGGGATTTATCCCTGCAGTACAGGGTTGGTTTATCACCCTAAAAATCAATTCTGTCGGGGCTGGGATTGTAGCTCAGCGGTAGAGCGCTTGCCTCGCATGCGTGAGGCCCTGGGTTCGATCCTCAGCACCACATACAAAGCAATAAAATAAAGACATTGTGTTCATCTACAACTTAAAAAAAAAAAAATCTTTAAAAAAAAAAAATCAATTCTGTCAACAGAAAAAGCAAAACCACATGAACAGTCTCAGTAACTGCCAAAAACTTATTTGGCATAAGGTTAACACTTATTCAGGGGGAATATGTCAGGTATGAATAAAGGGGAATTCCCTTAACATTATCAAGTGCACTTTTTAAAAACCTATAGCATTAATGGTAATGCTTTCCCTTTAGGACCAGGAGTAAGAACTTTGGTAGGTTTGCTCCTACCAAGTCTGTTCAGCATTTTGAAAAAAAAAAAAATGTATATATATATATATGTGTGTGTGTGTGTGTGTGTATATATATATATATAAATCATCCAGATTGAAAAGAAAGAACTGAAATGTGTCTATATTATATGGAGACATAATCATGTAGGTAGAAAATCTTCTTCTTTTTTTTTTTTGGTACTGGGGATTGAACTCAAGGGCACTCAACCACTGAGCCACATCCCCAGCCCTGTTTTGTGTTTCATGTAGAGACAGGGTCTCACTGAGTTGCTTAGCACCTCACCATTGGTGAGGCTGGCTTTGAACTTGCGATTCTCCTTGCGATTCTCCTGTCTCAGCCTCCCTAAGTGCTGGGATTACAGGCATGCACCATTGCGCCCGGCTTAGGTAGAAAATCTTGAAGTAATATAAGACATACCTACTAGAAATAGTAAAAAAGGTCATATACAAGATCTATATATAAACACTAATTGTATTTCTATGTATTAGCAAGGAACAAAATGAAAATGAAATGAAATTAATGTTCACATGCATATCTAAAAGAATATAATAGGAATGAAATTAAATGCAAGATATGTAAACCAAACTACCATAAAAAATTACTAGAATAAAATGAAAGATCTAAATAAATGTTGAGACATCTCACATTCTGAATCGGAAGACTGAAAGACAATATCATTAAGATGGCAATACTTTGTAATCCCAGTGGCAAGGGACAATCAAGAGTTCAAAGCCAGCCTTGGCAAAAGCAAGGTGTGAAGCAACTCATTGAGACCCTATCTTTAAATAAAATACATAATACGGCTGGGGATGTGGCTCAGTGGCCAAGTGCCCCTGAATTCAATCCCCAGTACCCCCAAAAAAACAAACCAAAAAATGGCAGTACTGGGGCTGGAGTTGCGGCGCAGTGGTAGAACACTTGCCTGGCATGTGTGAGGCCCTGGGTTCTATCCTCAGCACCGCATATAAATAAATAAAATAAAATCTATTGACAACTAAAAAAATGATGGCAGGGCTGGGGATATAGCTCAGTTGGCAGAGTACTTGCCTCGCATACATACACAATGCCCAGCACCACCAAAAAAAAAAAAAAAAAAGCAATACTGTCTAAATGATTTGAGAATTATTGCTATCCTATCAAAATCCCAGTTGGCCTTTTTTTTTCCTTCAGAAAATGGAAAGCTAACCCTAAGATCGTATGGACATGCAAGTAGGCAAAGCAATTTTTAAAAAAGAGGAACAGGGCTGCCTAGCATACACAGGGCCCTGGATTTGATTCCCAGCATTACATTCACCGACCCATACACGCGCACATGCGCACACCCACACCCACCCGGCGCAGGGCCCTGGATTTCATTCCCAGCATCACATTCACCCACCCGTACAAACACACACACACACACACACACACACACCCGGCGCAGAACAAAAGAGAAGCCGGGCGCAGTGGCGCACACCTGTAATCCCAGCACTTAGGCTGAGACAGGAGAATCGCGAGTTCAAAGCCAGCCTCAGCAATGGCGAGGCACTAAGCAACTCAGTGAGACCCTGTCTCTACATAAAACACAAAATATAGGGCTGGGGATGTGGCTCAGTGGTCGAGGGTCCCTGAGTTCAACCCCTGCCCCCCCAAAAAAGAAAAGAGAATTCATACCTTAATATGATTTCAAAGCTTAATAGAGGGACTTAAATGCCTACGACGTTCAGGCCTGCGGCAGCTCCCGCGGCAGCACCGGATCCCGCGGCAATTCGGGTGGCCATGGTTCCCGAAGCCAAGAAGGAGCTGCCCACGGAATCCCCCGCCCAGCACATGTAGGAAACCTACCTTTTAAGACAGTTCGGGGTGGCATAGATGGTATCTGCAAGGATCTTGGCATAAGGAATGTGGCTAGTCAGACACGCAAATTTAAAGGGTTCTGCTACGTGTAATTGGATGTCGCGGAGTCCCTGCCCTCACGTACCGCGGCGCACTGTTGGGTGCTCCGTCGCTTCAAGTGGGCATTGCAGAGGCAGAAACAAGATAAAGACGGCTTTGGACTTAGGAAAGATGGGCCAGATGGCAGAGGAACGGGTGGCTCTCCGGAATCCACAGGTCGCTGGGATGACATCAATTCCGGTTTCAGGGATGATGTGGGAGGCAGGGGAGGCAGGTGACCGCGAGCAGGCCCTCCAATGGGGAGTCGCTTCAGAGTTGGCCCTCCCCTTCAAGGATCCAGCGTGGATTTCCGAGCACCAACGGAAGAGGAAGGGGCGCACAGACCGCGATACCCCTCGGTCTAAGTGGCCAGTCCCAAGTCCACCATCTTCAGGGCAGCCAGGCCCAGAGAGGAAGTCGTTCACGAGAATGGGCTCCCGGCCAGGAGGGAAGGGCCTGTGGGGAAGTTGGAGCAAGACCACAGCCTGGTGGCCTGGACCGGCCGCCCTGCAGTCCCCATTCCCGCACCTGAGATTGTCCTTTCTTAAAACGGAAACACGGAGCTTGTGGCTGCCTGTTGGCTATTGATGAATGGCTTTAGGACATTCTTGGCTTATTTCTCAGGTGCCTGTTAGGTGCTCCCTTGCCTTCCCATTTTCCTCCTGTCCTTTCTCCCTGCTCTTCTATATATCGCAGATGGACACAAAACCTTTATTTAGGTTTTTTTTTTTAATGTGCTGGGGGTCGAACACAAGCCCTCGTTTTCTTTACAGCGCACGGGGTAAGACGGCTGCGCCGCGTGGGAGTGCCCACCGAGCAGCGGCTGCACAGTTTTCCTTCGCGTCCTCTTTTTACTTTAGACACTGGCCAGGTTCCCAGCGCTCCCATTAATTTTTCTCAGTACTTCTCCAGACCTGCATGCTGAGTTCGAGGTTGCTGTGGCTTCCGGAACCGAGCGGAAGTTGCTGGCCGATGGACCAGCATCAAAAACAAAAATTGGCACCTTGTTTTAAAACAAGGAAAAAGCATTGCCAAACCCTGCACATTCCTTCCTGCTCCTACTTAAAAGGGTCTTCTCACCATCACCCTTCCCAAGTGGACTGCCCAGGCCCAAGAAGCCCAAAGAGGAGTGGTGGGAAGTCTGGTGGGCGCCGAGGGGATAGTGCTCTGTGTGTTCTCGCGGTTTGGCTACCGCGCTTTCAGAGCAGCCCTTCCTGGACCCTGTGTAGCCGGCAGCCAACTAATGCGTTTCTGCCAGGTGGAGGCGCTAACTGGGCTAGTGTGGCTTTGTGCAGAGGTGGCTTTTCCCCGCCTCCTTGTCGTCTGCGTTTCCCTCTCCCTTGTAACCATCTGTTCCGTAGTTAGTAACATAATGAGAGACTGTGCTTCCCACCGCCCTATGAATTCATAGGGAAAATGGGCCTAGAATCCAGTACTTTACTCTATTTCTCTTAAAGAATTGAATTTTTTTTTACTATGCATAGCTGTCAAAACCTGTAATAACTGTAGATAATTATAAATGACTAGGTTTGCTGCCTAATCTTTGGAGCAGTCTACTGTTCCCATGTTCAATGTTGAGCACTCTTCTGGGGTAAGGTGTTAGGCAATAGTATTTGAGCTTGAACATGTGTAAACAGATGGAACACTTTTTAGCTTCTCCAGCCCTAGGGAAGAGAGAGGCCAGGACAGCTGGGGGCTGAGGGCGACCTGGCCTTCACAGTAGTGTGCTCAGGCGGTGGTTCCCAGCTAGGTATAGTCCGGGGTTACAAGGTCTCAGCTATATACTGAACTCTCTCTCCTTCCTTCTGCCTGTCGTCTTCTCTGCTTCTGAGATAACCATTTTTGTAACACTAGTACTTAAGAAACACATGCATTGTGTGGTTGTAACCAAACCTGATGCTTTCAGATGACTTAAACCCTAAATGTGGAAAAGATAAATAACAAAACAGATTCATTAAATATAAGAATGGAATTCCAAACACTTAAGATATTCAGCTATATGACAAAAAGTAAGTATATGGATATGATATTTTGTGAATGATCTTTTAAATAAAATAATACATAATAAAGCAATACAAAGCCACATTAATCTAAAAATATAATATTAACATAAAGAAAAACAGACTAATGGAACAGAATTGAGAGTTCAGAAATAAACTTTACATTTATGGTCAATTGATTTTCTTTCTTTCTTTTTTTTGGGGGGAGGGGTCAATTGATTTTCAACAAATATGCCAGGACAATTCAATAGAGAAAGGATAATCCTTTCAACAAATTAAGATGGAACAATTGCTCATACGTATGTAAATGATGAATTTGAATTCTTACTATACACAGAAATTAACAAAATAGATTATAGGTGTAAATATGAAAGCTAATTATAAAGCTCTTAAAGAAAATAAAGGAGCAAATTTTCATGACTTTGGCTATGTGAAGATTTACATATGACCACAAAAGCACAAATGATTTTTTAAAAGTGGTTAACTGGTCATAAAGACTAAAATTTTTTGTCCTTTAGAAAACACCAAACTGCTCGAAGTGTAGCTCAGTGGTGGATCACTTACCTAGCATGCGTGAGGCTCTGGGTACAATCCCTAGCACTACAAAAACCAAAAACAAGAGTAAAGCCAAGGCATAGATCAAGAAAAAATATTTGAGGGGGCTGGGATTGTAGCTCAGTGGTAAAGCGCTTGCCTCGCATGCGTTGAAGCACTGGGTTCGATCCTCAGCACCACATAAAAATAAATAAATAAAAATATTGTACCCATCTACAATTAAAAAAAGAAAAAAATATTTGAAAAAAATCATATATAATACAGGTTAGTGTCCAGAACATAGATATAAGACTTACAACCTAATAGAAAGATTGATAACTCAGTTTTATTCTTTTTTGTTTTTTGGTACTGGAGATTGAACTCAGGGGCACTCAACCACTGAGCCACATCCCCAGCCCTATTTTGTGTTTTATGTATAGACAGGGTCTCACTGAGTTGCTTAGCACCTCACCATTGCTGAGGCTGGCTTTGAACTCTCGATTCTCCTGTCTCAGCCTCCCTAAGTGCTGGGATTACAGGCTTGAACCACTGCGCCCGGCTGGTAACTCAGTTTTAAAGTGTGTAAATGATTTTATTTATTTATTTATTTAGTTAGTTAGTTAGTTAGTTATTATTTAGGGTGCCAGGGATTGAACTCAGGGGCAATCGACCACTGAGCCATATCCTCGGCCCAATTTTTGTATTTTATTTAGAGACAGGGTCTCACTGAGTTGCTTAGTGCCTCGCTTTTGCTGAGGCTGGCTTTAAACGTTCAATCCTCCTGTCTTCAGCCTCCTGAGCCATGGGATTATATGCATGTTCCACCTCAGCAGGCAATGATTTACTTTTTTTTTTAATATTTTTTTAGTTGTAGATGGACGCAATATCTTTATTTTATTTATTTTTATGTGGTGCTGCAGATCAAACCCAGTGATTCACTCATGCAAGGCAAGTGCTCTACCACTGAGCTACAGTCCCAGCCCCAATGATTTACTTTTTTTTTTTAATATTTATGTTTTAGTTGTAGGTGGACATAATATCTTTATTTTGTTTTTATATGGTGCTGAGGATTGAACCCAGTGCCTTACGCATGCTAGGCGAGCACGCTACCACTGAGCCACAACCCCAGCAATGATTTACTTTTTAAAAAAAATATTTTTGCTTGTAAACAGATACAATACTTTTTTTCTTTTTGGTACTAGGAACTGAATCCAGAGATACTTAACCACTGAGCCACATCTTTTAGCCTTTTTTGTATTTTATTTAGAGAGAGAGTCTTGCTGAGTTGCTTAGGGCCTTGCTAAATTGCTGAGGCTGGCCTTGAACTCACAATCCTCCTGCCTCAGCCTCCCAAGCCAACGGGATTACAGGCATGTGCCACCTTGCCTGGCATAAAACCTTTATTTATTTTTATGTGATGCTGAGGATCGAACCCAGTGCCTCACATGTGTGAGGCAAGCACTACACCACTGAGCTACAATCTCAGCCCATCTAGTGTGTAAATGATTTAAATAGACATTTCACCAAAGAAGGATAAAGGAATGAATGATATGCACATGAAGAGATGCTAAATATTATTAGTCATCAAGGAAATGCAAGATAAAATGACTATGCAACTATTTCACACCCACTTGAAGAGCTATAGTTAAAAAAAAGAAAGAAAAGGATGTGCAGAAACTGGAACCTTCATGTATGTATGTGTAAGTATTTTTGCAGTTCTGGGAATTGAACCCAGGGGTCCTTTACCATCGAACTATATCCTTAGCTCCTTTTTTATGTTTATTTTGATCCAGGGTCTTGCTAAGTAGCTGAGGTTGGCCTTGAACTTGCTATCCTCCTGCCTCTGCCTCTTGAATCGTTGGGATTACACACATGCACCACTGCACCTGGCTCCTTCATATAGTTCTGTGAAAAGATAATGTGGTTCAGCTAATTTAAGTAGAAATTTCTTAAAATGGTAAATATAGGTTGATCATAGGATCCAGCATTAACATTTCTAGTTATCTAGGCAACATATTCACTCAAAAACTTGTTTGTACATATCAGTGTCAACATTAATTATAATATCCCAAATGTAGAAACAACTCAAATATCCTCTCAGTGGGTGACTAGACAAACAAATTTAATGGTATATCCATTAAATGAATAATATTCAGTAATGTAGAAGAATGAAGTACTAATACATGCAACAGCATTGACAGACCTCAAAACCATCATACCAAGTAATGAATGAAAGACACAAAAGACTATATATTGTACATTTCCATTTATGTGGAATATTCAGAAGAAACTAAGATAGAAAGTAAATTGGGGGGCTGAGGTTATGGCTCAGTGGCAGAGCGCTTGCCTCGCATGTGTGAGGCACTGGGTTCGATCCTCAGCACCACATAAAAATAAAATAAAGACACTATGTCCATGTATAACTAAAAAATATTTTAAAAAAGAAAGTAAATTGGTAATTGTTAGAAGGTGGAATTAGGAACAGGAAGTAACTACAAATGATAATGAGGTTTATTTTGTGGTAATGTAATGTTTTAAAGTCAGATCATGGGAATGGTTGCTTGACCCTAAATTTACTAAAAATCATTAATAGAGCACTTAAATGGGTGAATATTATAAAAGCCATATTTCCAATAAAACTATATTTCTTTTTTAAAAAAATTTTTTTTTAGTTGTAGATGGACACAATGTCTTTATCTTATTGGTTACGTATGTGGTGCTGAGGATCGAACCCAGGGCCTCACGCATGTGAAGCAAGCGCTCTACCGCTGAGCTACAATCCCAGCCCTAAAGCTATATTTCTAAAAGATTGTTTTAGAAATAAATCCACATACCAGAAAGATACAAAAAGGAGACCATTATCAAGTGTAAGATACCTTTTGGAAACTTTTAGCCATGTCTAAGTAGGAAAACATGCCTAGAAAATCAGATGTAGGAATTATAGAATTGGTTTACATTCTGGGAACTAAAGGAAATCATGAAAAGCAATTCATTAAAAATACAAGCATGGGGGCTGGGGTTGTGGCTCAGTGGTAGAGTGCTCACCTAGCATGTGTGAGGCACTGGGTTCGATTCTCAGCACCACATATATAAATAAATAAAATAAAGGTCCATTGACAACTAAAAAATATTTAAAAAAAAAAATACAAGCATGAAGCCGAGTGCTGTGGCACATGCCTGTAATCCCAAAGACTTGGGAAGCTAAGTCAGAAAGATCAAAAGTTCAAGGCCAGCCTCAGTAATTTAGGGAGGTCCTAAGCAAATAGACCCTGTCTCAAGAAATAAAAGAGCTGAGGATGTGGCTCAGCTGTAGAGCACAAGGCTCTGGGTTCAATCCCCAGTATTAAAAAAAATATATATATATACATATATATATACACACACAAACTCACACAGGCATGGTAATGGATGAGTGCATAACTTTCTACATTTTGCTATCTATTGGTGTCTCTGTGACAATTTGATATATATAATAATGTGTGTCATGTTTTATGAACTGATTTTATCCCTGACAAGATACACTGATTTTTTCCATGTTCACAATCAGTTCTACAATTTAGCATTTAATAACTATGATCCATTATATGGATTTATTATAATGTATTGAACTAGCCAAGTGTTCTTAGGCTTATAAACCTGAATTAGCCCCAATTTCTTTTTTTAAAATAGTTTCAGTGGTAGTTGGACACAATATATTTATTCTATTTGTTTATTTTTATGTGGTGCTGAAGATTGAACCCAGTGCTTCACACGTGCAAGGCAAGTGCTCCACACTGAGCCACAACCTCAGCCCCTAGTCCCAATTTCTTTACTGGGAATTTGTGTTTTTCTCTCTCAAAGTAGGAACGCTTAGGAATGTGGCATTGACATCTACCAAGTAAAATGCACACAACTATACCTGCTCAATTGTGATATTATAGGTAGCTAATTTATAAACCAGTTAGCTGGTTTTGTGGCTCAGTGGTAGAGCACTTGCCTGGCATGTGTAAGGCACTGGATTCGAGCCTCAGCACCACATATAAACAACAAATGAGTAAAATAAAAATCCACCAACAACTAAAAAATAATTTAAAAAAACATTTCCCATACTACAATTCACAATCTGCCCTGTGGGACACAATATTTTCTTCACTGTAGTTCTGGGGAGCCCAAAAGTGCTCAGCCAGATTTCTGAAGGATTAATTTGATAGTTGGAAATATGAAAATGGAAAAAAAGAACAAATAGTCGATATATGCTACTATTTAGAAGAACCTCATAAGTATGTTAAGTGAAGGCCAGATACAAAAGGACATTGTATATTATCTTTTTTTTTTTCATTCAGCCTCCTGAGTAGCTGAGTTTACATGTGTGTACCAGCACATCTGGCTGCATAATCCCTTTTATAAAACATATACAGTAGACAAATCCATAGAGACAAAAAGTAGATTACCAGAAAATGGATGAAGGAGGAATGGATAGTAATTATTTAATGGATAGTGTTGTATTGTTAGGAGGCAAGGATAAAGTTTTGGAACTAGAGAGAGGTTGTGGTTACACAACATTGTGAACATTACCATTTAATTCTACACTTTAAAATAGTTAATTCTAAGTTACATGAATTTCACATCAGTTAAAAAGGGCAACGGTACTGTCATAAGAATAGATATATAGATCATTGTAGTAGAATTAGGAATCCAGAAATTAGCCCATACTATTCAACTTGGGAAGAATAGTATCTTCAACAAGTAGTGATAGGACAACTGGATAGTCACATGCAAAACAAAGTTGGTCCCCTACCTTATACCCTATGTAAAAAATAGGTGGGTGTGTAGGCACTTGGCGGTAATCCTAGCTACTCAGGAGACTGGGACAGGAGGATTGCAAATTCAAGATCAACCTCAGTAACTTAACAAGACCATGTCTCAACATAAAAAATAAAAAGGGCTTAGGGGTGTGCCTTAGTGGTAGAGTGCCACATAGTACTGTAAAAAAAATGAAAGAATTTTTAGAGCGCTTGCCTTGCACATGTGAGGCACTGGGTTTGATTCTCAGCTCTACTATAAATAAACGAAGGTCCATTGACAATTGAAAAAAAAATTTTTTTTTTGGTGCCAGGGATTGAACTCAGGGGCACTCAACCACTGAGCCACATCCCCAGCCCTATTTTGTGTTTTACGTAGAGGCAGGGTCTCACTGAGTTGCTTAGCACCTCACCGTTGCTGAGGCTGGCTTTGAACTTGCGATTCTCCTGTCTCAGCCTCCCTATGAAAAATATTTTTAAAAAAGAAAAGGAAGACCTAAATGTAAGAACTCAAATTATAAAAACTTTTTAAAAAATTCTTTTAGTTCTAGATGGATGCAATATCTTTATTTTGTTTATTTTTATGTGGTGCTAAGGATTGAACCCAGTGCCTCACATGTGCAAGGCAAATGCTCTGACGCTGAGCCACAATCCCAGCCCCAAATTATAAAACCTTTAAAAGAAAATAAAAAGAGGGCTGGGGTTATGGCACAGTGGTAGCGTCCTCACCTAGCATGCGTGAGGCACTGGGTTCGATCCTCAGCACCACATAAAAATAAAATAAAGATATTCTGTCCGCCTACAACTAAAAAAATAAATATTGAAAGAAAAGAAAATAAAAAGATAAGTCTTCATGACCTTGAGTTGGGCAAGGGATTCTTAACAGTGTATCAATGGCTCAATCAACAACAACGACAAAAATAGACAAATTACTTCATCAGAATTAAAAATTCTGAATATCTCAAAAAGCCCAAAATATTTTCCTTATCTTTTTTAGTTATAGATGAGCACAATACCTTTATTTTATTTGTTTATTTTTTATGTGGTGCTGAGTACCTCACACGTGCTAGGTAAGTGCTCTACAACTGAGTCACAGCCACAGCCTCAAGCCTAAAACATTTATTGTCTCATCCTTTAAAGGATAACTTTGCTTACCCCCAATCTATATCATTTTTTAATTTTTTTTTTTAGTTGTAGGTGGACACAATATCTTTATTTTATTTTTATGTGGTGCTGAGGATCGAACCCAGTGCCTCCTGCGTGCTAGGTGAGCACGCTACCACTGCACCATAACCCCAGCCCCCTATATCATTTTTGATGACTTGTTATTTTCTTTTATTTGGATACAGTAGACTTTATTTAACCTCTTCTTTATCAAAGCCTATTTATATTATTTCCAGTCTTTTCTCCTTTTTAAAATTAGTTTATTTGCCCTTGTTTGCATAAATATTTTTGCCCACATATAAATTATTTTCTTTATGGTCCTAGAAATGGAATTGTTAAACACCTGGCTTGTATTGGTTTTTTTGTTGTTGTTGTTGATATTGTTTTGTTTTGGTACCACGGATTCAACCCAGGGGCACTTAACCACTGAGTCACATTCACAGCCCTTTTAAAAAATATTTTATTAGAGACAGGGTCTAACTGAGTTTCTCAGGGCCTTGCTAAATTGCTGAGGCTGGGTTTGAACTCCTGCCTCAACCTCCTGAGTCGCTGGGATTATAAGCATGTGCCACCATGCTTGGCTTGTAGGTAAATTCTTGTAACTGAAAAAAATAATTACTACCAGTTCCTGAATATTTATTTTATTTTACCAATACCCTGAGATCCTTCCTTGTTTGTTTTTATATTAAACTAATATGAATTTCTAATTTACCTTCTTATAAGTGATACCATTATATGACATGCTGTGTCTATTTTGTTCCAACCTTGCTAACATGTTATCAGCTTTTTAAAAAAAATATTGTTAGTTATAGATGGACTCATTATCTTTATTTTGTTTATTTTTTTAATGTGGTGCTGAGGATAGAACCCAGTGCCTCACGTGTAGCAAGGCAAGCGCTCTACCACTGAGCCACAACCCCAGCCCCAGCCTTTTAAATCTGTCTGTGAACTAAGCATAAAATGTTACTTATCACTTTATCATAATCTCCTTAATTGGCAACATTTAATACCTCTTGGTAGGTTGCTTCTATTATTGTTCATGCTCAGTTTTCACAAGGGTGTCATAAGAAATTCTGCATGTCCGTAGCAAGAGCAGAGTTAAAAACGAACTGGCTTTGTAGTTGGACAGTTCTGGAATCAGAACTCAGATGTGCTGTTAATTAACTGTGGATTAGGTTTCTGTTTCCTTGTGTTTGAAACGGGAATAACAACGTCATTTCAGAGCTATTCTGAGATAATATGGCATGCATCACATAAAAGTTGACTTTTTTATTAACTGATGTAGGGATAATAAATTCACTTTTCACAGTTTGGGTACCAAGAGAGGGCAGGAGGAAGGATGTCATGCACAAAAATTCTGTGGATGCTTCTAACTAGGGGAAATGGGGAGCTGCAAGCCCTGAGAATTCTGGTAGTTCTAGGTCAGGTGAGGGTAGGGATCCCAGCAGGTAAGTACAATTTTGCAGTGATATAGACTGTCATGCATTGTCTATGCTGGAAGTCATCAAATATCACATTAATAAAGGACCAAATAGTAAATAGTTTAGGCTTTATAGGCCGTACAGCTTTGTTAAATGGCTATTGGAGCTTTCTGAAAGTAGCCATAGATAAGAGTCAACAAATGAACATGACTTTTCCACTCAAACTTTATTTGAATGGATAGGTCAAATTTGGTTCAGGGCCATAGTTTGTAGACTCCCAGTCTTTTCTGTCTTTTGTCTTCAAGTCTAAAGAGGCCAGGAAAGGCTTAAAGCTGGGAAAACTGCCATCTGCTTTGGAATGTGTGGTCCCTTTTCGGAACTGAGAATCAAGGGAGGAGAATCTAGTCAGGGCAGTTCTGAACATCCTAGCCTCAGGCCTAGATCAGCATCCTCCTAGTGGGGATTGCCCAGAACTCCTCTGTGAAGGTACTGATCATGAGTTCTAATACAGGTGGGCCTCTGCTCTGTGCCTATCCTTATACAGCAGCCCAACTTCCTTGACAGGGAATATATGGGGGGAGAAGGTGAGGGAAATATGGGTGCAGATGTTTATAAGCAAGAATGGAAAAGAAAAGATTATTTGCATCCTTCTGTTACCTTTGAAACAAGTCTGTTCTCATTGCTTCATTTTTGTCTCACCCAACTCAGGCTTCTCAGAACTTTGCTTCTCTAGAAGAACCCTGAAGAAGACTGACAAGTTCTTGTGATTCTAAAACCATGGCTCACGTAAGTAGCTGTGTCTTTCCTTCTTGCAATTCCATCCCCCTCCCCCACTTTAGGATCATGTGAAAGAATTTTCATTCTTTATACTGAACCTTCTTATTTAACTGAATTTTTCTTTCATCCCCAATTGCCCCAATGCCTCTTATATGCCCCTATCTTCTCTAACCAAAGTTCATTGGAGCAAAGACTAAATCATTCAGCATCTACTATGCATTCTTTCTCTGTCTGAAGCACAAATTGGGCAGAAATGAAGTCTCCAGAGGAAAGTATTTGGCTGTTCCTCATGTGTACACTTCATCTGAACCCACAAAGTCCAGATCAGCCTAGTCAACATAGTGAGACTGTCTCAAATGAATGAATAAAATTTACAATGGAATTGTCCAAATAAGGAGAAAATAGGATATAATGACATAAAGATATTTCTCAAAAATTTTCTTTTAGTTGTAGATGGACACAATACCTTTATTTTGTTTATTTATATGTGGGTGCTGAGGATCAAACCCAGTGCCTCAACACATGCTAGGCAAGTGCTCTACCACTGAGCCACACCAACCCCAACATAAAGATAAGTTTGGCATATATAAAACTGATAAGTTTGGTATATATAAAACTGAATAATTTTAAAATTCTTTAATTTTATACAAACACATTATTCTAGAAAAGAATTTATACAGTATTGTTTTAAAAATCAGGCTGAAGCTGTAGTGGCAGAGCACTTGCCTAGCATGTGTGAGGCACTGGGTTTGATACTTAGCACCACATAAAAATGAAACAAAGGCATGTTGTCCAACTACAACTACAAAAAAAATTTTTTTTAATAAGTTAAAAAAAAAATCTAGGGCTGGGATTGTGGCTCAGTGGTAGAGCGCTTGCCTAGCATGTATATGGCACTAGATTCGATTCTCAGCACCACATATAAATAAATAAAGTCCATTCACAACTAAAAAATATTTTTTAAAAAAATCTACATGATCTGAATTAAAGGAAAAGATGGATTTGCTTGTATCTGCTATTTAATTTAATTGGCAACATTTATTTGTTCTCAGAAATGTTTGGGTAACTAAAGAACCCCATAATATATAGGAAATTTTGTGTATAGCAAGTAGATTCAAGAAACTAAGGCCATTCTGTTTGAGAACACCAGTGCCATTCTTGTCTCTTACCTTTGTCATAAGCTTTCAGCTCTAGCCTTTGCTTTGTATAGTCCCCGACTTGCTGCAATGAAATCTTTTCTCTCCTCTTTTTCCTTAAGTATGCATTGTATAATTTCACCAGTAACATGTTGGTTTCTGGTTTCAGAAACTAGTGAAGTTCAGCGATGTGTCTGTAGTCTTCTCTCAAAGAGAGTGGAAGTGCCTGAACCCTGCTCAGAGGGAATTGTACAGAGATGTGATGTTGGAGAATTATAGCAACTTGGTCTCACTGGGTAAGGTTATTCATCTCAAATAATTTAAACACTGCTCTCTGAAATAATGGCTTTCTCTTACATGAATTCAGGACATTCATTTGCTTTGTGGTACTAGGGCCTCATCCTGCTAAACACATGCTTTACCACTGAGCTACATCCCTAGCCCTTTAGGACTGTTTTTTAAGAAAGGAATTGAATCTCTTCCTGTTCCTCGAGGAATTAATTGAACTTTATTGGTTTGTAAATAACATTTCACCATACTACAATGATCTTCATGAAACATTTCCTTAATCCATTCCTATAGTTGCATCTTTTTTGATGATTAAGGGACTAGACTTAAATTATGGGACATTTATTCCAAAGTAAATTTCAAAGATATAAGGTTTCATATTGAATTTGAGCTTAGAATTGCTTATGGATGTTCCATTTTGCAAAATAACAGTCCCGCCCAGGGTCACGACTTATATGTCATAATTTAAATTAATAAAATGTATTTAAAATTAAAGTGAATGCATTCTGTTTCTCACAACACAAACACTTCGTGATTGAAAATTAAAATCCATTAACTTAGCATTTAACTCTAAATATCTTATCCAGAACTTCAAACTATCTTAGGAAGCTTCTTTTGCTCCAAATAAATTAGTATCAATAAAATACTAATAACTAATAGAGTACTTACCATATACCAGAATACACTGTTACACATATACACTATTCTAAATATTAGGTATAAAATAGGTACTACTTTTATTTTCATTTTACAAGTGAAAAAACTAAGGCCCAGACAATTTAAGCAGTTTGCTTACAATCATTGTTAAGTATATGTCAGAGAAGAACCTGAACCCTCATAGTCTGGTTACAGAGTCTGTGCTCTCAGTTACTACTGCATCTCAACAGACTGAGCCTGTAGGAGTTTTAATTCCAAAATGGATCTTTTCCCTGCCCATTAAGTTTCTTATGCTCTAGGATCCTGAGGTCGCTCTAATTTAAGTATTTTTTAATCTTAGTTTTCTCAGAAGTATTTATTGATTTTGTATCGATCCATAGTTTATTATAAATTTAATCAAGTCTTAAAATGTTTTTGAACTTGGCATATCATATCACTTTTATATCTTATTGTATTTCTCTCTTGTAATCAGGATATTCTGCCTCAAAGCCAGAAGTGATTACCTTATTGGAGCAAGGCAAAGAGCCGTTCATTGTGATAGGGGATGTGCAAGGAAGACGGTATGCAGGTAAGTGAGGGCTTACCAGGTAAATGCCAACAAAGGCCAGCTGGTCAGGGTGAGGGGCACAGGTTTGCATGTTGTTATGGTCTAAGACAGGGAAGAAAACAGATTTTCTTAGCATAAAGTACCAAAAGAACTTTTATGTGTATTCTCAGTTATCACTGTTTGTTTTCTCTTTTCTCATATTACCCTCTTGTTTCAATAAGGGATTGTCAGGAGGGAAGAAGGGAGGGAAAGAGGAAGTACTGGGAATTGAAATGGAGCAGACTCATATGCGTTTAGGAATATGTCAAAATGAACCTCACTGGGCTGGCATTATAGCTCAGCGGTAGAGCGCTTTGCCTCGCATGCGTGGGGCCCTGGGTTCAATCCTCAGTACCACATACAAACCAATAAAATAAAGACATTGTGTCCATCTACAACTAAAAAAATATTTTAAAAAAATGAACCTCACTATTATGTGTAACTATGATGCACTAATTTAAAAAATTCAAAAGAAAATGCTGTCTTTCCCAGTGCAATCAATTGCTTTCCATATTTTTTTCCCTGCATTGATTCTTAAGCTTGTTTCCAATTCCTGAAAGTTCATTCCTTTACCTATTCAGCATATATTTACTGATTGCCTTCTCTGAGCTAGGCAGTGTACCAACTATTACATATATTTTGGTGAACAAGGCTAAAACTTCCCCACATTAATGAAGTTGACAGTGTAGAATGGGAGACACACAATAAAGTGTGAGGTTGGGCTCACTACTCAGCAAAGACTTTTTTTTGGGTACCAGGGATTGAACCCAGGGGCACTCAACCACTGAGCCCCATCCCCAGCCCTATTTTGTGTTTTATGTAGAGACAGGGTCTCACTGAGTTGCTTAGCACCCCACTGTTGCTGAGCCTGCCTTTGAACTCACGATTTTCCTGTCTCAGCCTCCCAAAGTTCTGGGATTACAGGTGTGTGTCACTGCGCCCGACCAGCAAAGACTTTTCTAAGGAGAGGATATTTGTGCAGAGACAGGAAATAAGGGCTTATGTCGTGCAACCATCTGGAAGAAAATCATTTCATGTGAAGGGGGCAATAAGATTTGTGTGTTTGCAGAATAGCAAAAAAACCCAGAGCATATTTAGAGAGGGAAGAATACTAAATAAGAGTTTGAAGTTGAGCAGGAGCCAAATCTTAGTTAGTTGTTGTTTTTTTCCACAGTGGGAAATTTGGATTTTCCTTTTCAAAGAATGATTGAAAGCCATAATCTCATTATGTTTTTAAATGATCACTATAGATACTATGTGCAGAATAAACTAAATGGGGACAAGATTGAAAGTAAAAAGGGCACTGAACAAGCTATTTCAGAGGTGTATGCTAGTCGTAGCAGTGACAGTAACTTGGGTCAGGATGGTGGTGGTGAAGGGTGGTGTATTCATGTTGTGCTTTGAAAGCAGAGCTAACAGGCCTGCCGTGAGGTATATGCCAAAGAGATGAATAGGATCCAACTGATCTGGGCAGACAGGAAAGATGGCTTGGAGGAAGGAAATAGAGTCCTGTTTTAGGTATCCAGTCATTCCTCAGTGTCCATGGAGGATTGGTTCTGGGGTTTGCAAATGATCTCAAAATCTGTTCAAGTCCCTTATGTAGAATGGCATAGTATTTGCATATAATCTATACATATCCTCCCATACTTTATCTCTAGATTACTTATAATACCTAACACAGTGAAAATGCTACATAAATAGGTCCTGCATTGTATTTTTTAGAGAATAATGACATGAAATAAATGGTCTGGGGGCTGGAGATATAGCTCAGTTTGTAGAGTGTTTGCCTTGCACACTGGGTTCATTCCACAAAATAACAACAACAACAAAATGGTCTGTATGTGTTCAATACAGATACAATTTATTTTCAAATATTTTAATCTGCATTTGATTGAATCTATGGACGCAGAACCTACAGATACAGAAGGCATCGGTGTTATAATAAAGATGCCTATTTCTGGGTTGGGGATGTGGCTCAGTGATAGAGCTCTTGCCTAGTAAATACAAAACCCTGGGTTCAATTTCCAGTAACACACACACACACACACACACACACACACACACACACATACATATATGTACACAGAATGCCTATTTGTCATCAAGGATGAGATATTAAGCTGGCATCTGAAAAAGCAAGTTTAGCATTCAGAGAGAGGTTAGGACTAGCTATATAAATTTGGGTGTCCAACTAGGGGACTAGATGAGATACTTAGGGCTGATATAACCTACCATCTATTTTTATAAATAAAGTATTATTGGAACATATCCATATGACTATTTATTTACATATTTTCTGTGGCAGATGAGAGTAGTTAAGGCCCACAGAGCCTGAAATTTTTACTGTTTGGCCCTTTAAAGAAAAAATGTACCAACCCTTCCGCTAGGGAATGAGTGCTAAAGGAGGCCAGAAGAGACAGAGATGATGGAGGCCCTCTATTTAGAGAAGGAAGAGGCACCAAGTAGATTGTGATCACATAGACCTGGAGAGAGTGGTGCTATGAAACAAATGAAGAAAATGTTTCAGGAGGGAGAAGTCATCTACAGGTGGACTGAACTGAGTATCAACCACAGGATGTGGCAGGAAGGAAATTCTTGGTGACCTTGTGTCAAGAGGATAAGGTTTCAGTGGTATCTGAGGATGAAAACTTGCTAGGTATGGCTCAGAACAGGAGCTGAGGCGCTGGTGATGGCGAGATAGAACTTTAATAGAGATTTTGTTAGGAAAACAACTAGAGATGGGGTTAGAAGCTAGAAGGACACATGGGGTATGATGAGTCAATTTTAAGATGAGAATGAGTCCATAGAAACAAAAAAAATCTTGAGGTATAAAGAAGGATTATTATGGAAATTGGAGAGGGGTAGGATCTAGTTCATAAGAAAAATTAAGAGAATTATAAATACAATATAGATTTAAGTGAGTTGATGTGACAAAGGAAAGGCTATTTCTTTTTTTTCTGATGGACACATTACCTTTTTTTTTGTTCATTTACTTTTATGTGGTGCTGGAGATCGAACCAAGTGCCTCACCTGTGCTAGGCAAGTGGTCCACTGCTGAGCTACACCCCCAGCCCTCTCTTTTTATTAGAGGAGTAAGGGAAGTCATCAGCTAAGAATTAGAAGCATGGAAGGAAGAGTTGTGTTTGAAATAAAAAGGTGTTAAATGTATTTTTATTATTGGTATTCAGTTTACCTACAATTCAATGAGTTGTTTACTTTTTGTTTTCTGTAGACCAGCAATGAACAGTAACAACAGTTAACATTTTTCAGTTGTCTACTCAAAAAGCACTTACTCTACATAGCTCAGGCAGTCCTCGAAATAGCTATAAGGAACGTACTATTAGCTGAGTGGGTGGTACCCACTATAATCCCATAGATTATAGGAATGGTGACACAGGCTTGTAATTCCAATTAATTGAGAGGCTAAGGCAGGAGGATCACAAAGTTGAGGCCAGCCTTGGCAACTTAGTAAAACTGTCTCAGAATAAAAATTTTGAAGAAGTGGGGATGTAGCTCAGTGGTAGAGCCCCTGGGTTTGTTGTACCCAAACACAATCAAAAACTCATCCAGACCACTCACATAAAGCCAAAGAAGCCTTTGTTGCACTGGCCAATGGATGCTCATCCAGCCACCCAAAGTGGTGTGCTAAAATGGCGTGCCCAAGAGGGCTTTCCATGAGCTTATAAAGACAAAAACCACAAACAGGTGGGGTGCAGGTGGGGTGTTCACTTACAGTGTTCCAGCCAATGCAAGCAAGCCGTGGTACAGAAGCAAAATTTTGCCGTTAGCTTGGCTTAGTTCAGATAGCCCATATCCTGTTTTGCTTCCAGTTTGACAGGGGCTGACAGGGACTTTCCATGTTCTTCTCTTATTTCTGAGAATTGGTACTTGACCTTTAAGGGCTCTAAGATGGCTACAGGGGACAAGATGGATTCCCTGTTGCTCCATTATTACAGGTTCAATCTCTACCACCACACAAACAAAAAGTAGTAGTATTATTATTGGCATTTTATAGATAGAGAAACAGGAACACATAGAAGTGATACACCTTACATAAAGTAAAGCAATAGAGATGGAATTCAGACTCAGTGTGCCTCAAGAATCTTTATTCTTTCTTTTAGCTACCAGGGATTGAACCCAGGGGCACTTAACCACTGAGCCACATTCCCAGCCCTTTTTATTTTTATTTTGAGACAGAGTCTCACTAAGTTGCTTAGGGCCTTGTGAAGTTGCTGAGGCTGCCTCTTGAATTGCCGGGATTATAGGCCTGCACCACCGCACCTGGGAAGAATCTTTAATCTTCACAAATGGCTATGCCTTCAACATTTGTTTATGTATTGGCTCTTTTGGCAATACATATGGATTTTTTTAATGAAGGAGAATTTAAACTCTTAAATCAAAATTGCAGTCTAAAATGGAAACCAGAACATGTGACTTTTATGAATAATTGTAAGAGTGACTAATCACATTCTCAAATGAAAATCAGGATGAGAATGTGGACACTGCAGGCTCTTGGGAAAAATCCGAAAGAGGTACAGTGACAAAAGTGATGAAGGGGTCTGGAGTGGTGGCTCAGTGGTGGCCCAACCTCTTGCCTAGCACATGTGAGGCACTGGGTTCGATCCTCAGCACCACATAAAAATAAGTAAAATAAAGGTCCATTGACAACTAAAAATGTATTTTAAAAAATGATGAAGGAGGAGGGAAGGAGAGAAAGAGAAGCAAAATCAGGAAGCACAGGGTCTTAGGGGCCGAGGGCAGGCTGTCCAGAAGAGGATCTGATTCCATTCAGCAAACTGAGTGTTTGGAGATTAAATGCAGAGCAGTGGGCAGAGATCATATTGTTAGTAGCATGCACTTTTTTGTCTTTTTCAAAAATAAAGGAAATAGAAATTTTATTTCTTTTTTAATGGGTTTTAAGGAACCAGAAAAATACATATAAGAATGTGTACAGTTTTATGTCATTTTGTTCCATAGTGTCTTCTACATTTACATTTTATTTTTTGGTACTGGAGATTAAACTCGGGGGCACTCGACCACTGAGCCACATCCCCAGCCCTATTTTGTGTTTTATGTAGAGACAGGGTCTCACTGAGTTGCTCAGCGCCTCGCCATTGCTTAGGCTGGCTTTGAACTCGCGATTCTCCTTCTCAGCCTCTCTAAGTGTTGGGATTACAGGCTTGAGCCACCACGCGTGGCTGTAAAGTATACTTTATATTGAAATACAACATATAGAGAAGAATGTACATATATTATCAGCAAACAACCATGAAACCATACCCAAAACAAAAAATAGACCATTTCCATCATCCCTGTAGCTCCTTAAGGCTGTTTCCAGTCATTATTCTCCCATTGTGACTTAATACCAGAGATTGACTTTGTCCGTGTTTTGACCTTATGTGAGTGGAATTTTATAGTATATACTGCTGTCTAGCTTTCTAAGCTCAACAGTGTCTGTGAGATTCATCCACATTATGTAGATGTGATATTCTTGTATATCATTTTTTTTGTTTGTTTTGTTTTTTTGTATGAGTACATCACAGTTAATTTTTCTTTTTCTTGTTAGGGAACTTGGGTTGATTCTAGTTTTCAGGTTTTTTGTTTTGGGGTTTCTTTTTGTTTTTTGGTGGTGGTTCTTGTTAGTTTTTGTACATGTCCTTTGGTGAGTATATTTACAAATTTCTCTGAAGTATATACTTAAAATTGGAACTCAGGGTCACCAGATATTTATGTATTCAGTTTAGGGTACTTCCAAACAGCTCGGTGCATGATTGTACTAAATGCACTCCCACTAATATATAAGGGAATTCTTGTTGGTACACAACCTCAGGAACACGTGATGTTGTTCCCCTCTCTCCTCCCCTCATTTTAGCCATTCTGTTGGGTGTGTAGTAGTATCAAATTAGACTTTAATTAAGCTTTCACTGACAACTAGTGAAGTTCATGACCTTTCTGTTTTGTTGGCCATTTGTACATTTTCTTTTGAAAAATCTCCCATTGACGTCCTTTGCACTTTACTCGATTTTTACAAGTTCATTTTATTTTGGATATAACTTCTTTGTTGCAGATGTATGTACGTATGTATCTCCATTAAGCCACATATGGCCCAGTAATCTTTGCAGTCTTCTTTCTTCCTTCTTCATACCCCCATAATGGGGATTTAACCCAGAGCTACTTTACCACTAAGTCCCCCAGCCTTTTTTAAAAAATATTTTTAGTAGCAGATACACAATAACTTTTATTTTATTTTAGTTTTTGCATGTGGTGCTGAGGATCAAACCAGTGCCTCACACATGCTAGGCAGATGTTCTACCAGTGAACTACAGCCCCAGACCCCCTGCCCTTTTTATTGAGACAAGGTCTCACTAAATTGCTGAGGGTGGCCTCTAACTTGTGATCCTCCTGTGTCAGCCTCCTGAATTGCTGGGATTATAGGTATGCCAGCTGTAGTCCTCCTTTCTTTGTACAGAAGAAGTACTGAACTCACCTCAGACCTCCCCTGCTATACATCAAAATCCACAATTCTCGGGCTGGGGTTGTGGCACAGTGGTAGCGTGCTCGCCTAGCACGCGGGAGGCGCTGGGTTCGATCCTCAGCACCACATAAAAATAAAATAAAGATATTCTGTCCACCTATAACTAAAAAATAAATATTTAAAAAAAAAAAAAAAAAAAAAAAAAAAAAATCCACAATTCTCCAGAGAGCCCAAGGATGAGATACACAGATATGTGTATGCATGCACATGTGTGTACCACATATCTTCCTCTAGGCAATGACTTAACTTTCATTCTCTTATTAACTACTTTTAATGAACAGTAGTTCCTAATTTTGTCATCCCTTATCAATTGTAGGTCCTTTCATTAATCAGCCTCATCTACTGCCTATATTTGATAACCTTGATGTACAATAAGAAAAACAGGATATATATTTGATTTTCCTTTTAACTATCAACTTTTTCAAGTACAAATTTATTTAAATAGCCATCTTGATGATAAAGGAAGTATCCTTTTAAAAAAAGTATTGAGATAGATTCATTGATATTCATTGATGAAATACCTTTCAGTAAATGATAATCTTTTCTTTAATTCCACTGTTGTTACAATATTCACCCAGCCAAGCTCCTTAAGCCATGGCCTCTGTCCTTTGGCATTGCTTACTAACTTTTGCAGTCTTCCTTGCACGTTGACACAGTAAATCCTGAACTCACCTCACACCTTCCCTTCTTCAGATCAGGAGTCTGAGTTCTCCAACAGACCAGGTTGATATTAGTGGGAAATAATATTTAGAGACCACAATTTGGGAGTTAGGCACGTTCATTGCTATTAGCTTTTCTAAGAGGTAGTTCTTTGACAGCCTGCTCTAGTTTTTCTAGCAAAGTTAATCTATTTAGACTTTATCTCAGCTAGGGTTGGTTTTGACCAGTTCTTCTAGAAAACTGTTCATTTCATCTATATTCAAATTTGTTTGCAAAACAATCTTCATCAATTAAAAGAAATATTCTCTGGTTAGTTGTTTCTCCTTTGTCATTTTTTAACTTCTTTTTCTTTTTTTCTCCTCAAGTAGGTAAGGCTAGTATTTTGTTTTTCCTACTGATTTTTTTTTTCAATACTGTAAATTGAACCCAGAGGCATTACCGCTGATATACATTCTAGCCTTTTTGTTTATTTTTATTTACTTATTTTTCCCAGCCATTTTATTTTATTTGAGACAGGGTCTAGCTGAGTTGCTCAGACTTACCTCAAACTTAACTTGTGATCCTCCTGCCTTAGCCTCTCAAGTAACTGAGATGATACCTAGGGCACCACAACACCCAGTGCTTACTGATGGTTATTTTTTAAAAGGATAAGCTTTCTAATTTATGTGTTCACTCCATCTTTCTGGATTTTTTTAAACTCATTTCATTTTGCCTTTGTTCCTTTCTGTTGTTTTTCCTCCACTTGACTTTCTTCTTTTTCTAGCTTTATGAGGATGCTTAATTCATTTTGTCACTCTTACACTTATATTAATATAAGCTGTTAAATATATTCTAATGTGATATTTTATCATTAGACTTTTCTATAAATTCTGATATTTTAATTTGCACTCCCTCGTTGAACTTAGTTAAGTACCTTGTATACAAGAAGAGCTTTTGATTTTCTGTTGTTATTTATTCTAGTGTTTATTTCATTAATGTTTAGAGACAATTATATGCATCATCTATCTCTTTTTGTTTACATTTACCATGCTCTAATCACAGAAAATTTCTTCTCCACTTTAGATTGAGCCTGTCTTATCCAATATGTAAATTATTCTTAGACTCTTTTCTTATTTGGATTGACACCTTCTGGCTTGCAATCAATATCCTTTTCAATGGATTTCTCCAGACACTTCTGGTCTCCTGTCCCTTTTTTCCCATACTATTTTTCTTTTTAACTTTTTTTTTTTAAGTTGTAGATAGATACAAATATCTTAATTGTTTTATGTGGTGCTGAGGATCAAACCCAGTGCCTCACGCATGCGAAGCAAGCGCTCTACCACTGAGCTACAATCCCGGTCCTTCTCATACTATTTAATCACTGTTCTCCCTAAAAATAAAATATCAGATTTATTTGTTCACTTTTAAAAAACAAAACAAAACAAAAAATGTTCAATTTGGTGCATACCTATTTTAGTCTCTGATTAGGCTGAGTAAAGGCTTTTTTTCTTTTATACATTTGGCTGAGCAACCTTGAATTTACTTTTGTTGTGATCTATAAAGGAATTAAGGTAGAAAAGAGTGCATTAACCAGGGGTTGGGGTGTGGCTCTGTGGTAGAGCGCTTGCCTTGCATGCGTGAGGCACTGGGTTTGATTCTCAGCACCACATATAAATAAATAAAATAAAGGTCCATTGACAACTAAAATATATTTTTAAAAAAGAGTGTGTTAATCACTGCAGTAAAGTGTGAGAGATTAGAAGCAGGGAGAAATATTTGTAATAATTTCCAAATTACATATTTAGCTGTCTTATACAATAACTTATCTTAGTAATATTTACTTCAAGTATCATAATAATCCTTTCCTTAAGACAATGATTAATTCTACAGTTAACTAACACCTGGTATACCTAGAGGCTATTATTCCTTGTTAAATGAAGTATGGATTAAATCTTTTTGGGAAATTTTGGTGATCAGAAAATAAACAGAAAAGCAAAGAGAAAAATAAATTAATATACATTTGAACATTGTGAAAGGAAGGAAAGAACATGATGCTGGAATTGAGAATAAAGGACATGACTTACAACCAGTAGGGCCAGCCTTACTGAGATGTTTGACCAAAGATTGAAAAATAGGGAGGAGTCAGCTTTTTGTAGAGCCCATGGTGGATTTTTAGCAGATGAAATAGTTTGTGCAAAGCTGTATGAAATAGGAAAGATTGTAGTATAATCTGGGAGCTGACTAGAAGCAAGCATCATATAAAGGAGTTGAAGAGGATGTTATCTTTGAAAGGCCTTATTATATTCAATGGTAACATATTTGGAATTTATTCCAAGAGAAAGAGAAAACCATTAAAATTGTTAAGCGGAGATTCTCAAACTTTTATCTATATTAGAATTATGTAGTAGAGTTATTAAAAATTCAGATAGCTGAGTGTGGTAGCACATGCCTATAATCCTAGCAATTTGGGAAACTGAGGTATAAGAATTCCAAGTTCAAGGCCAGCTTTGGCAACTTAGTGAGACCCTTTCTTGAAATAAAAAATAAAAATGTCTGGAGGGATAGCTCAGTGGTAAAGTGCCCATGGGTTCTGTCCCCAGTACCAAGCAAACAAATTCAGATAGCCAACTTCTGTAGATTTGATTCACAGCTTGGTGTGGTACCAGAATAGCAGTATTTGTAATAAGTTCCCCAGACGATTTTGGTCCACACAAAAATTACAGAACTATTAATGTAAACTACTTGCCACATCACCACAATTGTACATAATCTTTCATTCTTCAAACTCATATGGCCTGCTTTCAAATTACAGAACTATATTGTAAAGTTTTTAATCCATATACTTCTTTTTTTTATTTTTTAATTTATTTTATTATTATTTTTTAAAATATTTTTTTAGCTGTAGATGGACATAATGTCTTTATTTTATTGCTTTGTATGTGGTGCTGAGGATCAAACCCAGGGCCTCACGCATGCGAGGCAAGCACTCTACCGCTGAGCTACAATCCCAGCCCCTACTTCTTTTTTAAAAAAAAATTTTTTTTTTTAGTTGTAGATGGACACAAATATATTTATTTTTATGTGGTGCTGAGGATCGAACCCAGTGTGCCTCACGCATGCAAGGCAAGTGCTCTACCACTGAGCTACAATCCCAGCCCAGCCATATACTTCTTTTTTTTTTTTTTTTAATATTTTTTTTAGTTGTAGATGGACTCAATATCTTTATTTATTTATTTGTATGTGGTGCTGAAGATCGAACCCAGTGACTCATGCATGCAAGGCAAGCGCTCTACCACTGAGCCACAGCCCCAGCCCCCAGCCATATACTTCTAATGAGAATTATTTTCACTTTTGTCTACTCTTTTGAAGATGGAAGCTTTTATGTTTTTCTGATTACAGAAAAAATAATTTTTGTTTACTTTTTTGTTTTCTCTCAGGTTTGTTCTCCAGATATAAGACCAAGAAATTACCTTCAGGAAAGGACACCGATGAAGCCAGTTCATCCAAAGTGGACACAACAGAAAGAAGAAAAAATGGACTGAAAGGATCCACTTTGAGAAATGAGTCACAGAACAAAAGTGAGTCTAAGGGTCAACAGAGACCTCAAGAAAGGTATTTGAGGCAAATGAAAAGCACCTATAAAAAAAGGCCAACAGAGAGAAAGCAGACATCTTCAAATCAGAAAACTCCTAGTAGTGGGAACTCTAGTGAAGATAGGGAACATGGGAGAAACCCTAGTTCTGGCTCTAACTCAGTTCAAAGTGAAAAAAATAATTCTGAGGAAAAGCATGATTGTCCAGAATGTGGGGAAACTTTGACTAGTGTCTCCCAACTTAATCTACATCAGAAAAGTCACAGTGGTGAGAAAGTGTATAAATGCAAACAATGTGGGATGTACTTTGCTCATCACTATCAGCTTATCCTACATCAGAAATTTCATAGTGGTGAGAAACCCTATGAATGTCAAGAATGTGGTGAGACCTTTACTCTTTTCTCACAATTCAGTCGACATCAGAAATTTCATACTGGTGAAAAACCCTATAGATGTAAGAAATGCAAGAAAAGATTCAGTAGTTGTTCAGAACTTTCTCAGCATGAGAAAGAGCATGCTGGTGAGAAGTGTTATGAATGTAAGGAATGCGGGAAGTGTTTCAGACTAAATTTCTACCTTTCAGAACATCAGAAAACCCATACAGGGGAGAAACCCTATAAATGTAAGGAATGTGGGAAAACTTTTACTGTGTGTGGACAACTGACCCGTCACCAGAAAATTCATACTAGTTCAAAACCCTATGAATGTAAGGAGTGCGGGAAGTCCTTTAGACTCAGTTTGTATCTCACTGAACACAAAAAAATACACACTGGTAAGAAACCTCACGAATGTAAGCATTGTGGGAAAAGCTTTAATGTCCGTGGACAGCTTAATCGGCACGAAACAATTCACAGTGGTGTAAAGCCTTTTGAATGTGAGGTGTGTGGGAAGGCTTTTGGTTATAATGGTGACCTTAGAGTACACCATAGAATTCATACTGGTGAGAAACCACACAAATGTAAGGACTGTGGGAAGGCCTTTATGCTTCGTTCAGCCCTTACTGAACACCAGCGAATTCACTCTGGCATAAAGCCCTATGAGTGTAAGGAATGTGGGAAAACTTTTAGAGGGCGCTCTCAAGTGAGCCTGCATAAGAAATTCCATACTGACTTGAAACCCTACAAATGTGCAAAATGTGGGAAGACGTTCAGATTTGGTTTCTACCTGAGTGAACATGAGAGAATTCATACTGGGGAAAAGCCCTATAAATGTAAAGAATGTGGAAAGGCTTTTATTCGTAGAGGAAATCTTAAAGAACATCTGAAAATTCATTCTGGTGTAAAACCCTATGAGTGTAAAGAATGCGGGAAGTCCTTTAGTTGGCGTGGTCAGTACACTCAGCATCTGAAAATTCACACAGGTGTAAAACCATTCAAATGTAAGGAATGCGACAAGGCTTTTAGTCGCAGTGGAGATCTTAGAATACATCAAAGAATTCATACTGGTGAGAAACCTTATGGGTGTAAAGAATGTGGAAAGTCTTTCAGACTTAATTCACACCTTATTGAACATCAGCGAATTCATACTGGTGAGAAACCCTATGAGTGTAAGGTGTGTAAGAAGTCCTTTAGACAGCGCTCACATCTTTATCAGCATCAGAGAACCCATAATGTAACTTAATATAATACTGCCTTTCCATGCATGCCCTGTTTATTAGAATATCAAAAATAGACAGAAACTCTGTCAGTGTGCCAATCTTTCTTTAGATGTGTTAACTTGATAAATGTTTAAGAGCCTTCTACTACCTTGTTCTACTCTCAGTCCTTGTTCAATTTAAGGGAATTCATACTAGGAAATTAACCTGTCGATGTAACAATTGTGGAAAAACGTTTTTTTGCAATGATATACTATCATCATTGCCTTTCCACTACTCTAATACCTGTGTGATATCAAACAAAACATGTAGGTCTTGTTGCCTCAGTTGTAAAATGACACCTACCTAAAAGTGTGCCTAGTGGTTTATACATCATCAGTAATGGTTATACAGTATACTGTAACGTGTGATACTGTGAAAATTGTCTGGCCCCAAAGTGTTTTGAATTAATACTGGATATTATTGTTTTTATTATTATCAGCATTACTATTAGTGAATTTAAGATAAAGTGGAGGAAATAAATGTAGAAAGGCCATTCAACACTTGCTATGTTTAGGAGGGTCATCTTTGATAAAAATATGTTATGGACTAAGTGTTCAGAGTACATATAGGATATGTAATCCCAATGAGATGGTGTTTGGAGGTGGAGCCTTTGCAGTAATTAGGTCATAAGGGTTCAGTCTTCACAAATGGGAGTATTTCCCTGATAAGAACATTCCCCACACCTAGATAGTTCTCATTCATCTTTCAACCATGGGAAGATACAGTGAGGAATCAGCAACACGGAAGAGGGCCCTCACCAAAACCCAAGGATGCTGGCACTCCAAGCTTAGACTCCCAGCATCCAAAACTGTGAGAACTGTTATTTGTAAGACACTGAGTCAATGTTTTTTCATTTTAGCAGCCCAGACTAACTGGGAAAAATCTATTAGAACACAAAACATGAGAAAGTTTGAATTCACACCTTATTAGGTTCTCCCAGAAAATTAAAGCTGGAAAGAAACTAAGGATTGAATGAGTGGGACTATGTTAAGAACATAGTTGTTGAAATATCAGGGAGAGGTGCGATAGAATTTACCTATAATAATGTAGAACTTAAAAGTATAACATAAAGAAAGCTATGTAGAAAAATTTCCCCAACTCTATTATGAAAATTTTCAGACAAAAAAAGTACATTCTATTATGACACCCATTTAGCCCTCTGGCTAGATTTGAAAATCTGTACTTGGTATATTTGCTATTTTTTCCAGAAACACATGTCTATGTCTGTATATATATACACACACACATATAATGTATGTGTGTATATGTATATACATAAACATCTATTTTATGTATGTGTTTATTTTGGTAGTGGGGATTGAACCCAGGGGCACTTTACCACTGAGCTACATCCCCAACCCTTTGTGTCTTTTAGTTTGAGACAGAGTCACACCAAATTGCTTGGGGCAATCTGTGAAATGGTGTGATGAGAGATAGCACATCTCTACAACAGAATCAACAAGTCGTTACACAAATTATTCAAACAGCCATGTGGAAATAAAAACTTAAAGGGACTTTTATACCTGGAAAGATGGAAAAGATGTCCTTTTCTTTCCCTCTTCCTCCCACTAAATTCATCTCAAACCCGTAGACATCATACATCTAACAAACACAAACTTGGAAAGGCAGAGAGAAGAAAACAAACTTGCTAGGAACCACAAAACCCAAGGGATGACATGGTGGCATTCCACGGGTTTTATACCCCAGCCTTGGCACTAAAGACTGAGCAATAGTCAGAGATAGGATAGGGAGAGCCTTAGGGAAAGTCTACTCTCTAGCTGAATAAACACAAAAGGGACAGTGGAGCAAGAGGGAAAGCACTTAAACAATAACCCCTCCACCAAAAGAAAAAAAAAATCTGCTGCTTGATCATTGTATGTATCAGTTGTTTGTTCTTGTTATTGCTGAAGAGTATCCCATTGTATGAATGTGTCACAGTTCATCTGTTCACTCATTGAAGAACATCAGAGCTGTTTCCAATTTGGGGCTATTACAAATAAAGCTACTATAAAATATCCATATACAGATTTCTGTGTGAACATAGTTTTCATTTCTCTAGGAAGGAGACCCAGGGGTATGATTTCTGGATGATAGGGTGTCTGCATGTTTATGTTTTTAAGAAATCGCCAGTTTTCCTGATTGGTAGTGCCATCACTGGTCATACCCACCAGCAACATGTGAATGATAGTTTGCCCAGCCTCCTTCCTTGGCTTTGTCACTATGTTTGTGTTGTGATTATCCGGATAGATGGGTAGTGATATTTTATTGTTATTTTAATTTGCATTTGATGTTTAATATCTTCTTTTGCTTATTTGCCATCTGTATATCCTTTTCAAAAAAATATCATAACACCTTCTGCCCATTTCCTATGTGGATTAATTGTTTACTGTTAAGTTTGTGAACTTCTTTACATAGTCTAGAAACTTGTCCCTTAGTTGGATGTGTGTTTTGCAAATATACACATATGTATTTCCCAATCTGTAGCTTGTAGCTTCCTCTTCTTTACAAGATTCATAAAAGAGCAAGAATTATTTTTACTTAAAAATATTTGTGGATCTACCACCACTCCTGATATGGAAATCCAAATGAAGAGCCTAGATTTCTACATTTGCAAGCTATAGCAGGGTATCCAAATGTCCCACCAGATAGGGGAAAAAAGCCTGATGTAAATCCTGGGCCTTTCATCTCCATCAGGAAGTGAAGAGTCCTCTTTGCCCAGGAAAGGATGGAAAGGGAGGTACTTTGGGAAATAAGAGCTTTTAAAAGCTCCCAAAGATTCCTAGGAATTTAGAAGGCCACATTAAAATGCAGGGCTAAGCATATGCTTAGGAAAAAATGAGATGGCCCAAAGCTCTTACCTCTGTCAGACCTTTAGGTTCTGCACAGCAGAAAGTAAAGGGTAAGTCAGAATTATAAACTGGTTGAGGATTGAAAGTGTGCCCCAACACACAACCTATCTGCAAAGACTGAGAGTTTTTGTTTTATTCCAGGCATTTAAGTTAGCCCTAGCTGGGCACTAAGTTAATGTAACAGGGACTTCAGTGTTCACACACAACAAAGAATACAGACAGTAAAAATTAGTTCAAAAAAGTCACTTAAACTACAACCAACAACACCAACAAAACCTAAAGAATGGAAGACTGTTGATTTCTAGGGTTGCCACATGATAATATTCAACATGTCCAATTTTATGTGTGTGTGCGTATGCACACACATAAATTAGCAGGCATGTAAACAAGAAGCATATGTGAAAAAAATAGAAACTGAGAAAACACAGTAATTAGACAAAAAGTTTTTTAAAAATAGTTTTAGTTGTAGATGAACACAAGATCTTTATTTTATTTATTTATTTTTATGTGGTGCTGAGGATCAAGCCCAGTGCCTCACATGTGCTAGGGAAATGCTCTACCACTGAGCTACAACCCCAGCCCCTAGACAAAAGTTTTAAATCAGCTGTCTTAAATGTGTTCAGAGAGCTCAAAGAAACCATGTATAAAAAACTAAAGGAGACTGAGATAAATTACTCTGCAAATAGAAAATATCAATAAAGAGATGGAAAAATTTAAAAGGAACTGAATAGTTTAGAGCTGAAAAGCACAATAAAATGAAAAATTCTTTAGAGGGAATCAACAGCAGATCTGAGCAGGTGGAAGAAAAAACATCAGCAAGTTTGAAGACAGGGCAACTGAAATCATCTAGTCTTAGAAGCAGAAAAAAAAAGTAAAAGAAAAAAAAACAGATCTTCAGGGACCTATTGGATATCATCAAACCTAATAATGCATATATGCATTTGTTTTATGGATAGATAAAGGGTATCCAGAAGTTTCTCAGGCAGAGAAAGGGGCAGAAAGAATATCTGAAGAACTAATGACTGAAAAGTTCCAAAATGTGATGAAAAATATGAACCTACATATATAGATTGCTTAAGAAGCTCACCAAATCCCAAATAAGATACATTCAAGAGATCTAAACTGAGACATATAATTCAGCTCTTGGAAAAAGAATCTTGTTTGTTTGTTTTGATGCTGGGCATTGAACTCAAGGCCTTATACATGATAAGCATGTGCTGTACCACTGAGCTACATCCCTGACATCAGCAACTTAGCAAGGCCCTAAGCAACTCAGTGTGACCCAAATAAGTCAAAAATAAGAAGGTCTGGGATGTGGCTCAGTGGTTAAGCATCCCAAGTTCAATCCCCAGTTCCAAGAAAAGAAAAAAAAGAAAAAGAAAAAATAAACATCTAACACAATAAGGAGAGAATAATGGAGGAATTATGGAACAAAAACAGTAAGACATGGAAAACAAATAGCAAAAGGATAGAAACATGTTCTTCACTAGTAATTATGTTCAGTGGGAATGGATTAAGCTTTGTAATTAAAAGGAAGAAAGTAGCAGAATGGATTTTAAAACAAGTTTTTAAAATGACTCAACTATATGCCATCTATAAGAAACTCTCTTTAAATCAAAAGATACAAACTGGAAGCAAAAGGATGTAAAAAGATGTTCTATAAGAGAGTGACCAAAAGAGATTTGGGGGTCGCTATGCAATTATCAAACAAAATAGACCTTCAGTCAATCATTATTTCCAGAGACAAAGAACATTACTTAAGGATTGAAGGGTCAATCCATGGAGAACAAATAATAATTATACACCTAGACACTTAGCAATGAAGCTCCAAAGTACATGAAGCAAATACTTACAGAATTGGAGGCAAAATTAACAGTCCAACAGTGATTGGAGTCTTCACTAATGGATAGAACAACTAGACAGAAACCCAGTAAGGAAATAGAGAACTTGAACAATACTACAAACCAGACCTAACAGACATCTATGGAATGTTCCAGCCAACAAAAATAGAATGCACATTCTTCTCAAGTACATATGGGATGTTCTCCAAGATAGATGATGTTAGGCCACAAAACAAGTCTCAATAAATTTTTTAAAAAAGTGTAAATCATACAAAAGTGTAAATCATACAAATATTTGGATACTACTCAGCATTAAAAAGAATCGAACTGTTGATACACACAGCAACTTAGATCTCAAGACCATTATGTTGAAAGCCAATTTCAAAAGCCAATCACACACTGGCTGATTCCACTTATGTGACATTCCTGAAATGACAAAACTATAGAGAGGTGGAACGCGTTATTTTTGCCAGGGATCGGAAAAGGGGGACAAGTGTGATCATGAAGAGGTAGTGTGAGAGAGAGCTTTGTGTTGATGGAATAGTTTTGGATCTGGATTGGCAGTGGTGGTTGCATGAATGTACATATGTAACAAAATGGCATATAACTATCTACACACATTGTATCAATGTCAAATGCTGTGTTTTGATATTGTACTGTAATTATGTGAGATGTAGCCATTGGCAAAAACTCTGTATACAGGACTTCTGTGAACTATCTTTGCAACTTCCTGTGTATCTGTGTATCTCGTAAAAAATAAAGTTCAGTTTAAAAAAAAAAAAGCTTCAATACAGACGGACTGAAAATCAGAATGTACACAGCTGAAATATGGATTAGGAAACCAGAAGGTTAACAGCCCAGAAAGAACCAAATGAAATAAAGAGATGCATAAAACAACTTGACATGAGAGACAGAAATAGAAGTTCCCACATGCATTGAATAGCATCCCAAGAAGATAATAGAGGTAATGTTTGAAGTAGTAACCAAGGAAAATTACCTCAGAATAAAGAAGTGTGTTAAGAAGCCCTCTTTCAAATTACTTACCAATTTAGTAAAATTCTACATATCATTAATTCTGTCACGTATTTTCCATTTTAGCATCTATGAAACTGGAATGTGTCATATCTGTGAAATGCCATATTTTAATTGACACCGTTTTCAGTGGTAAATAAAATAATTTATGGCTTTTCAAGAGTGAAGATAAATACTATACCTATCCACATTTACAAAAATTTCCAAAAACATAATAGAATGAATATGTAAAATCTTCAAGAAAGATTTTTAAATTGATCTACAAAGAAATTAGGAACAGATTAACATTAGCCTTTTACAAGTGTACTCATGTAAGAAGACAACGGAGCAGATCTTCAAAATCAGAAGAACAGTTTTGTCCCTCCCTGCACTTCCAGGCCATGCCAAACTCTTGTTTAAGCACCACATAAATTACCCATCTCAGAAACCTTATTTTAATATATTCCTGGAAGCTATAACGGAAAATAAAGACAAGTAAACAACATAAATGAGGTGACATGAGAAAAAAGTTGGTAAACAAATTGGTTTTAAAAGAAATTAAACTAGAATTGGCTACAAAAATGCAAGACAACTGTTTAAAAATAAAATTCTACGTGCTATCAAAATAGAATATATGGATAAGGAAAGGGGACTCCAAATGGAAAGGGGACTTAAAGTGTGGTGGCTCTTCTCATATTCAACAAAAGGCCAGATAGGAGTTCCATAGAATTGCTTGATTTCCTTTTCTTTTTTCTTCCTTTGTGTGTATGTGTACCTGAGATTGAACTCAGGAGCCCTTAACCACTCAGCCACAAACCCAGCCCTCACTCTCCCAATCTGCTGGGGTTACAGACATGCACCAGTGCACCCAGCAGAATTTATTTTTTCTTTTTTTTGGTACTGGAGATTGAACTCAGGGACACTTGACCACTGAACCACACCCCCAGCCCTGTTTTGTGTTTTATGTAGAGACAGGGTCTCACTGAGTTGCTTAGCGCCTCGCCGATGCTGAGGCTGGCTTTGAACTCGCGATTCTCCTGTCTCAGCCTCCCTAAGTGCTGAGATAACAGGCTTGCACCACCGCACCCGGCTCCAGCAGAATTTCTGAAAGGATTTTTAAAAAATTTAATCATAATCCTATAGCAAACACCCCATTTAATGAAGAGCATAGTAACACTCCCACTCATCAGGAATGAGGGCGAGAGGTGGAATAAGATGGCTGACTAGAGGTGCCAGGCACACACCTCCACAACAAAAGACAAAAACAACAAAATCAACAGCTCTTTCTCTGGAATGTTTGAAGTAGAGCATCAGATTGCAGTGGGGATGTGGCAGAGACGTTGCTGAGCATGGAGATACACGGTGGCCTTATACAGAAGGGAACTAAACACAGCATGTACCGCTCCCTGTCTCCAGAGATAAACCCTGAACTAAGAAGGACATCACTTGGCAGGGGAAGGTTAAACAGGAAGCCCTGGGCAGTCTAAATGCCTGTGACACCTGAGGCATTTAAATCTGGAGGGCTTTCACAGGTCCTGAGCCCACATTGTGTCCTCACCCACCCATCTTGAGACCCCAAGTTCTGAGAAGCAACCACCCTCTTAGGTCCAGGGAAGCACCTGGGCCCCGCTTAAGTGACTTGGCCTGAAGAAGACCCCCCAAAATAGGCAGACTCACCCACATCCCCTTAACCTAGAAAGCAGCAAGCACCCCTGCACACTCACCTGTGACCCTGTAAGCAACTGAACAGAACTTTCCAGGTGGCTTGGCCCTCAGAGGCCTTCCAATAAGCCACCAGGTAGTACCACTGAGGCCCTGAGAAACAGATGCTAGGCCTCACCCTGGGGCCCCAGGAAGCATCTGGGCAGATCTCCCTGAGCAGGTCAGCTCTGAAGGTCTTGCCAAGCCACCTATGCAGCCCTCAGACACTGACAGGTTCCCCATCATGGTCACTGCTGCAGCTTGGTCCCTGTGCAATCCTCAGACGCTAATGGGCACCGCCTGCTGCTTCTGGGCACTTTGTGTGGCAACTACCTGGGTCAAGTGCGGCGGCCCCACCCTCACAGTCACCCTAAGAGGTCTGAGGAGTCCCTGGAAGAGGACCTCAACTCAGGATGGGTAAGATTCTTGACAAACATTGCAGAGATAAATTTAAGGATATATCCATTAGAGGCACAGATTTATTTAGGAAATCAAGGAATATACATTCAAGGGAGACTGCCAGCCATCTCAAGAGTGAGAGATGCTTTTGGGGTTCTCAGGCTTTTCTTTTAAAGAAAACTAGATGAAGGGTGGGTATGGGACGGTATGTGGGGATGGCATCAGTCTGGTGATCGTAAGATGGTTTATGGTGGTCTGGCAATTCTCAGGATCCTTAGGCTGATGTGTTTCTCATTATCTCATCAGTGGATGATGTTGGAAAGTACCTTAGATTATATATTGTATCTTCCCTTTGCTTAGTCTAGTTACTGCATAGGCTAATTAATAATGTACAAAGTAATTTTCATTAGTAAGTGAACTTCCAGTAACTTTGAGATTATAAATATAGGTTTCCCAGAAATTTAGGGCTGATAGGTCTGGGAAAGAACTGGTCCAAGGAGGAACTGTGTGCTGAACTTTAGCATAAGCCTTTCAGGGTAAAGTTATAGCTCCCTAGTTCTTCCTTTCCACTCCTTTGTATTTATCTTTTACATTCTTCCACCTCAACATGACCCACAGAGACTGGTGGACACCTCACGGCTGGGACCCCTGCACCCAGAGCTGACAGTGAACCTGCCCATTGAAAGGAGCTGCATCCCAATTGGGGCAACCTCTCAACACCTGAGAACCCCCTTCCAGTCCCAGGAACAACTGAAGTAAAATGGTGGCCCCTTAGAAGAGTTTCTCCTGCATCAAAACAAAGGTCTGGGGGCTGGGGCTGTAGCTCAGTGGCAGAGCACTTGCCTAGTATGTGTGAGACGCTGGGTTCTATCCTTAGCACCGTATATAAAAAATAATAATAAACAAATAAAATAAAGGCATTCTGTCCATCTACAACTACAATAAATTTTAAAACAAAAACAGAGGTCTGAGCCAGGCACGGTGGTACAAGCCTGTAATCCCAGCACTTAGGGAGGCTGAGACAGGAGAACCGCGAGTTCAAAGCCAGCCTCAGCAATGGTGAGGCGCTAAGCAACTCAGTGAGACCCTGTCTCTACATAAAACACAAAATAGGGCTGGGGATGTGGCTCAGTGGTCGAGTGCCCCTGAGTTTAATCTCCAGTACCAAACAAAAACCCAAAAACCAAAAAAACAGGTCTGGGCACTTTAGCAGGATTTCCAGCCAGTTCCCCATTCTGGGATGCCCAGCTGCACTTGTCACAAGGCTGTTTCAATCTGTCCTTCCAGTTCAAAGCCAGCCTCCGCAACTTGGCAAGGCCTTAAGCAACTTAGCAAGACCCTGTCCCTAAATAAAATATAAAAAGCATGGGGGGATGTTGCTCAGTGGTTAAGTACCCCTGGGTTCAATTCCTGGTACCAAAAAAAAAAAAAAAAAAGGAAAAAAACCCTGCCTTTCCAGGTCACAGGAGGGGCCATATCACCCATGCAGAACCTCTTTTAGGGCTTCTGGAACCTGCTTGACCTTCCACATCTGAAATGATAAAACTGCACAAATCACATTTAGCAGTCAACTACACTCACCCAGGTAGAGCCCTTATCCTAGCCAGGATCAAAACTCTCAGAGCCTTTGGGAGTCAGCACTCCATATTCTCAGTGCATGGCATTTTTCATCTTCTCTCTCTCTCTCTCTCTCTCTCTTTTTTTCTGATGAGGAGGGAATTGGGGATTGAACAAGGGGTACTGTATCACTGAGCCACATCCTCAGTGCTTTTTTCTTTTCTTTTTTTTGGGAGAGGGGCTCACTAAATTGCAGAGGCTAGCCTCAAACTTGCCAACCTCTGACCTCTGTCTTTCAAGTTGTTGAGATTATAGGTGTGCGCCACCATACCCAGTTCCATCTTAGTACCCAGAATAAAGATGTTGAAATTATGCCACTGGATCTAGACTTTTTTTTCTTTTTCTCTTTTTCAGTAGTTAAGACCCTAATCTATCAGAACCTAATATGAGATTAAGAACTGCCAATTAGCAGAATTCGTTGAAGGGCCAGGTGCCCAGGACACATCCACATCAAGCTATATTTAAGGGAGCCATCAAGAAGCTACCATTAGGGGTTGGGATTGTAACTCAGTGGTAGAGCGCTTGCCTTGCATGCATGAGGCACGGGGTTTGATCCTCAGCACCACATAAAAATGAATAAGTAAATAAATAAAATAAAGATATTGTGGGGGCTAGGATTGTGGTTCAGTGGTAGAGCGCCTGTCTCACATGCATGAGGCACTGAGTTCGATCCTCAGCACCACATAAAATAAAGATATTGTGTCCATCTACAACTAAAAAATATTTTGAAAAAAGATATAGTGTCCATCTACAACTGAAAAAAATTAAAGAAAAAAAAGAAGCTACCATTACCTCTTCCAGGCTTCTACCCCTTGACTTTTAAATTGAGGTATAACACAAATACAGAAATGTTCATAAGGTACACTAAATACACAGCTTGATGATTTTTTACAAATGGATACCTTGTGTGACCACTACCCAGATCAAGACATTTCTTAACACTCCATAAAATTTACTTGTGCCCCTTCCTAGTCTATATCCCCCAACACATTACCAGTAGTCCAAATTCTATCATAATTGGTTGGTTTTTGCCAGGCACAGTAGAACACACCTGTAATCCCAGCTACTCTGGAGGTTAAGGCAGGAAGATTGCAAGTTCAAGGCCAGCC
>CM053414.1:40597128-40615802 GCA_028644305.1 Xerus rutilus
GTAAGTCCAATGAATTCTCATTACTTCATTCTTTGGATAAGTTTATAGCTTTATTTCTAAAAAATGAATTGATTTTTAATACGTAGTACATACTATCAAGTCTGTTTCCTGGAAAATGGCTTCAAATATTATCAAATTTTTTAATTTTAAATTTTATTTTACTTATTTTTATGTGGTGCTGAGGATCGAACCCAGTGCCTCACGCATGCTAGGAAGGCGCTCTACCACTGAGCTACAGCCCCAGCCCAAAAACCACTTAAATTTTATTCTGCAGTATATTTGAAGAGAAGTTAAGAGATCAATTATGTAATAATGCAATACACTGAATTTCCTGGCCTCCCGATCATTACAGTGCAGCTCAGTGAACGGCTACAGTGCAATCACTGAAGTCTGAGTGACCTCTCCACAATAAAAACTGTCTTTGGACGGGGCCATAGCTCAGCGGTAGAGCACCTGCATACATGTGAGACACTGGGTTCGATCCTCAGCACCACATTAAACAAATAAAGTATTTTTTTTAAAAAAACTCAGTCTTCATTATTCTGACAAAGGAATCTAAAAGCTTGGGTTAGAATTTTGCAAACATAGAATTCATTCTATTCTTTAATATATGGAGAACTTTTAAACAAACCCCACAAGAACTAAGGTAGTGGGGCTGGATCTTCTTTTACTGTGGCTGACATTCTGAAGGTAGAATGCCTGCAATGTAATAATTAAGGTAGGATGGATTAGGCCCAAGATATTCCACACGATTTACCATTCTATATTTATTTACATAAACCACTGGACGCAATTTACTAGAAGTTTGCATTACTAAATTTATCTTCATAAGGAAACATTTTGTTTTTGTGGGCTCCCCTCATCTAATTTTATCATCAGTTTTAAGTTAGTCTCATAGAATAATATGGTAGAAAAGATGGTAAATAATATGGTAGAAAGTAAAGTTTTTTCTCATAAAAAATCAGATTCTAAATGTAACTTTTTAGAAGGGATATCTTTTAATAGTCTTAATTTTTCCTTTGTTTATTGGTTTACTTAGGTTTTCTTCAGCATCTTGAGACAATTTTGGTATTTTTTCCAGAAAATAATTATAATTTTTTGATATTTAAAAATACATGTAGTGTAGCCGGGTGCAATGGCGCAAGCCTGTAATCCCAGCACTTAGGGAGGCTGAGACAGGAGAATCGCAAGTTCAAAGCCAGTCTCAGCAACAGTGAGGCGCTAAGCAACTCAGTGAGACCCTGTCTCTACATAAAACACAAAATAGGGCTGGGGATGTGGCTCAGTGGTCGAGTGCCCCTGGGTTCAATCTCCAATACCAAAAATAATAATAATAATAATACATGTAGTGTATAAATATGTACTCATACACAAATTTTGCATGCTTAGGTAGAGTAGAACAACCTTTTCTATTTTTAGTTGTAGATGGACACAATGTCTTTATTGATTTTTATGTGATGCTAAGGATTAAACCCCAGTCAGTACCTTATATGTGCTAGGCAAGTGCTCTACCCCTGAACTACAACCGCAGCCCTAGAACCACCTTTTTTATTTTTATTTTGAGACAGGGTCTCATGAAGTTGCTTAGGGCCTCGCTAAATTGCTGAGGCTGCCTTTTTGGGGAGTTGGGAAAATACTGGGATTGAACTCAGTGGCAATTGACCACTGAGCCACATCACTGGCTCCTCCCCGCCCCCTGCCGCTTTTTTTTGGTATTTTATTTAGAGACAAGGTCTCACTGAGTTGCTTAGCACCTCACTGTTATTGAGGTTGGCTTTGAACTCAGAACCTCTTGCCTCAGCCTCCTGAGCCTCTGGGATTACAGGTGTGTACTACCACGCCTGGCTGAGGCTGGCTTTGAACTTGCAATCCTCTTCCCTCAGCCTCCTTAGTTGCTAGGATTACAGGCATATGCACATCCAGCAAGAACAATTTATAATTTAAAAAATCCATGGCTGCCATTTCCCCATTCATATAGCTTTAATTTTGTTATCTTTCTTATTTGCCTTTTTTGGTGAAAGCTACCAAGTTCTTGATGAATTCATGCCCTTTTAAAAGAAAACACCATTGGCTAAAGTCTATGGTTTTATTTTTTACACCAGTGCTGAAAATAAACCACATGATTTAAAAATTTTCCAATAGCCACATTAAAAATCAACAAGTAGTGAAATCTGAATGTATTTTTAAGTGCATCATACTATATCATTAAAATGTATCATGTATTGAGCCATATATCTAATATATTATCATTTCAATAAGAAAAATTGAGATACTTAACATGCTTTTTAAGAACTTGATCTTCAAAATCTTGTTTGTATTTTACATTTAACACCATTTTAATTTGGACTGGCCACATTTCAAGTGTTCAATACCTCAATTTCAAGTGATCAACATGTTGCTAGTAACTACAATATTAGTGCAAGTCAAGTTCATATCTCCACATTTAGTTACAGTCACTGCTTTTCTTTACTTATTTTTTGAACATATGAAATGCCTACTATGTGACAGGCACTGTAATAGAGACAGAGGCAGGATGTGAATGAGCAAAATCTGGACCATCTGTCACAACTTTCTCAATACATTATAGTGTATTTAATATCCCAATGTGTAGACCTTTGGCAACATCCAAAAAATTTAATATTTAGGTATTTAAAAACTACCCTTTTCAAACTGGCTATAATTTCATCATTAATTTTCTTTAGAAGAACATTATAGAAATTTTCAAAAACATAAAATCTCATAAGAGAATTACAAAAACAAATCAAATAAAAACCATGCACTCAACATCTAGTTGGCCATCTTTTTACCAAACTTATGTTATCCCCCTCAGTTTCTTTGCTTTTTTTTTTTTTTTTTTTTTAATTTGATACTGGGGATTGAACCCAGGGGCGCTTAACCACTGAGCCACATCCCCAGACCTTTTTATTTTTATTTTGAGACAAGGTTTCGCTAAGTTGCTGAGGCTAGCCTCAAACTTGTGATCCCCCTGCCTCAGCCTCCCGAGTTGCTGGCGTTACAGGTGTGCTCTCATGCCTGGCTCTCACTTCTTTTGCATGAACATTTAAAGAATATTCAAGGTATCACAGCATCTTGTATATATAAATTTCAGAATTTATCCCTAACAAACACTTTTTTATATAACCAAAATGCTATTCTCCACACCCAATAACAACATAGTTTCTTAATTTATCTACTAGAAACATTCTCATTTTCCCAATTGTTGAGGAAAATGTCATTCATGACCTGAAGGAGAACCATTCTTTCATTGCATTTGACTGATATGTCTCTGAACGTTTTTCAGTATCTTAGGAGTTCTAGCTCCTTTTTTCAGTGTCATTTTATTGGCTGAGAAGCTGGGTCACTCCTCTTGTAGGATCACCTACATTTAGATTTGTTTCTTCTTGTGTCATGTAATTGGTTCTTCCATTCCCTACTTTCCCTAAACTTGGAGGTGGATCTTCAGGCTTAAATTCAAGTTCGACGTTTTTGGTAAGATGTGTGTATTTTATTGCATCACATTTGGAGGCACATAACATTTTCTTGTCCTACTTCTGATCAGTGGATTCAGATGTTTTCAGCCTGATCTGTTCACCATAACTTTCAAGTCAACCTTTCACTTAATGGCCTTGACCTCTCTGGAGAGTTGGTTCTATATCCATTATTACATTATATGTTACATGTTTTCTCCAACAGAACTTTCTAATTCTATAATTCTTTCTGCATTCATTAGCTGGAATTCTCTAACAAAGAACTTTACCTCATCAACTTCTGGTTGTCCTGAAATACAGTTTATATAGGAAATACGGGCTAAATGACTTTTCTTTCTTTTCATTTATCCATTTTCAGAGTGAGATGGTGCCCTGGCAACTTTTTCATAGGTACACTACACAGAAGAATATGGATGATAAAAGGTAAGGACAAAAGCTTTTTCACACTTCTTTAACAAAGTTCCTTTCTGTAGTTTAACATGGCTTGAATGGTGAAAAAAGGCTTCTACATCGTCATTAAATTAACATATTGTTTCCTTTAAATACAAACTTTATACTAAGTTGTGAGCATGAAGCAAAAGGGATTCCTACATTTGAAAATGTTCCTCTAGAATTTATTTTCTAATGCTCCTTAATACTACGTTCACATTTGAAGGATTCTTCTGATTATTAAGTTACATTATGAATTCGCTGATGGTAAGTCAGGTGTGAATGCTGTCTGAAGGCCTTCTTACATTCAGAACATTTGTAGGGTTTCTCACCAGAATGAATTCTCTGATGTTGAATAAGTGATGAATGAAGTCTAAAGGCCTTTCCACATTCCTTACAGTCATAGGGTTTCTCACCAGTGTGAATACTCTGATGTTGAGTAAGTTGTGAGAGCAGTCTGAAAGTCTTCTCACACTCCTTACATTTATAGGGCTTCTCACCAAAATGAATGCTCTGGTGTTGAGTAAGTTGTGAGAACAGCCTAAAGGCCTTCCCACATTCCTTACAGTCATAAGGTTTCTCTCCAATATGAATACCTTGATGTGAAATAAGTTCTGAGTAACGACGAAAGAACTTCTGACATTCCTTGCATTCGTAAGGTTTCTCACCCGTATGGATTCTCTGATGGAGAGTCAGGTGATAGCCGCGACTAAAGGTCTTCCCACACTCCTTACAATCGTAGGGCTTCTCGCCAGTGTGAATCCTCTGATGCAGTGTAAGTTGTTGGCGCACCCGAAAGGCCTTTCCACACTCCTTGCAGTCATAGGGTTTTTCGCCTGTGTGGAGTTTGTGATGGATTCGAAGGCCAGTACTGCACAGAAACGCCTGCCCGCACTCCTTACACTCATAGCACTTCTCACCGATGTTGAGCCTCTGGTGTCGAGTAAGGTGTGCATACTGTCGGAAGGTCTTCCCGCATTCCTTACACTCATAGGGCTTCTCACCGGTGTGAATCCGCTGATGGAGAGTAAGTTGTCCCCGAACTCTGAAGGCTTTCCCACATTCCTTACATTCATAGGGCTTCTCGCCAATATGAATTCTCTGATGGACTCGAAGGTCTGAGCTACATGTAAAGATCTTCCCACACTTTTTACATTCGTAGAGTTTGTCAGACGTGTGAATTCTCTGATGTCTACTGAGGTGGGCACATTGTCGAAAGGCCTTCCCACATTCTTTGCATTCATAGGGTTTCTCACCGGTATGGATTCTCTGATGGAAAGTAAGCTGTTGGCGTACTCGAAAAGCCTTCCCACATTCCCCACATTCATAGGGTTTTTCTCTATTATGACTTTTTTGATATAGAGCAAGAGATGTGAGTTTTCTGTAAGTGGATATTTTTTCAGGGGTATTTTTTGTCACTTGCCTGAAATAGACTTTGTGAGGACCTTCTTGTTCCTCGAACTTTTTATATTCACAGTCTTTTCCAATAATGGAATAATCAAGGCCACGACTTTTAATTCTTTCCATTATTTTCCACTGAGATAAATTAATTTCATAAATATCTTTTTCTTGAAATAACTTTTTAGTGTCATATTTGGATTCCAAATCTGAAAGAAAACAAGATAAACACAATATTTTCCTATTCTTGATGAAATAAATAAGCAAATAAAAACTTTATCATAGAAAACAAAAACACCACAGAAAACAAATCTCATTTGAAGTAAATAAACCTAAAATAATCATGTTATTGGGAAGGGGGAGCTAAGAGGAATACAGAAAATGATGAGTTAAGACTAAATTCTTTGGATGAAGACTGAAGTTTGAGAATCCCTACTTAATTTTTTTAGTGATTTGTCTTCTTGAAGATAATAAAGTGTAAACACTTCACCATGAATAGCCAGGCTTCAGCTCTGCATCAGGCATCAGGTCTGCCCCGTGTCCTCTTTGCTGCCTTTCTTACTGTCACACTTGCCTTAGTTCCTAGAACATGTCACAATCTTCTTCTTTTTTTTTTTTTTTTTTTTGGTACTGAGATTGAACTCAGGGGCACTCGACCACTGAGCCACATCCCCAGCCCTATTTTGTGTTTTATGTAGAGACAGGGTCTCACTGAGTTGCTTAGCGCCTCACTGTTGCTGAGGCTGGCTTTGAACTCGCGATTCTCCTGTCTCAGCCTCCCTAAGTGCTGGGATTACAGGCTTGAGCCACTGCACCCAGCACAATCTTCATTTCTTACAGCTTTTCAACAGCTGTTGAATCTCCTGGGAATCCCAACTGGGGTTTACAGGGCTGGATTCCTTTCACTAGTCATATGTCATCTTAAAATTCAGAAAACTTCCTGCTGACTTCTATTTTATATCCTTTATTTTCTATCCTAGTCACTTGTTCATTGCTTAACATTTTCTCAATTTTGTTTTTACTCATGAATATCCCTGCTGATTACTCTTGTTATTTTCTTCTTTTTTAAAAAATATCTTTATTTATTTATTTATTTTTAATGTGGTGCTGAGGATCAAACCCAGTGCCTCATGCATGCAAGGCAAGTGCTCTACCACTGAGCCAACAATCTCAGTTCCTATTCTTGTTATTTTCTTACTTTAAACTTCCCCCAGGACAGAAACAAATATTCACTCACCATTGATTAACAGACCAATAGTACACAGTAACTGCTAATTATTAAATTCCCATAAGTAGTTAACAATGAATACGCAGCCCTATCTCCAAACCTATGCCTTGATTAAACATACTTTCTCTTTTTTCTTTGAATACTAAGGATTGAACCCAGGGCACTGCACATGCTAAGGAAGTGCTCTACCAGTAAGCTCTATCCCCAGCCCTTCTAATTTTTATTTTTGGAGACAGAGTCTTGCTAAGATGCCCACACTGGCCTCAGATTTGGCAATCCTTCTGTCTCAGTCTCCTGAGTAGCTGGGATTATAGTAGTGTGCCACTGTGCCTAGCCTGATTAAATATTCTTTTTATTATTTCCTAAAGAGATGGGAAACAAGTACATTTAAGCTATCTTCATCAAATATATAAATGGAAAATGATGATTTCTTTCCACCTGGTGACCCTTTTGACAGCCTTTGTACTTACACTTGCAAATATCTCCACTGCAGCTGAACTCCTATTTGGTGCAGTCACAAGGGAACTTTGTCTCCTTCTATAACCAGGTAATGAGAAGTTCTACTTATTTATCTTCATTTGAGTTACTGAATGATGCACATCTATGTTACGAATACTCAACCTGTTCACTTCCTTCATACCCTTCCCTGAAGTCCTCAAAGCCAAATCCATCTGAGTACTCCTTAGAGTATCTTAATGATTTTTCAGGCTTAACAATAGGTTTACACCATAGTAAAAGGTGAGTAAATTCTGAGCAAAAAGATGTTTTTCTTAACTGTGTATTTTCTTAGCAATTTTGTAAGAAGAATTCAATACTTTTTAAAAAGAAAGCATTTAAAATATATATATATATAATAAACCAATATTATCTGTAAAATGCTCAAACTGAAAAAGAATATCAGTGTTCATCAACAGATGAACTGCCAAGTAAATGACGGGACATCAACACAGCAGAGTGTACAGCAGAAATGAAGAACAATCTACAACTACATGCAACAGTGAGGACAAATCCAGACACCCTGGTGAGTAAACAAAGTCAAACATAATAGAAAACATACTATGATTTCTTTTTTATAAAGTAAAAAATGAGCAAACTAATGGTGTTGCTGCTAAACTCTGAAGAATGATTAACCACAGAGTGGAGGAATCACTGCACGGAGTCAGGAGGTGGCTGTGGGACTCCACTAAAGTGCTATTTCCAAGTCTGTTGACAAAACGGTGTGATTACATTCTTAAAATTCAATGAATTGCTCACTAATGATTTGTGTACTTTTTTTTTAAATATTTATTTTTTAGTTGTAGGTGGACAGAATATCTTTATTTTTTTTTAAATTTTTATGTGGTGCTGAGGATCGAACCCAGTGCCTTCCACATGCTAGGCCAGCATGCTACCACTGCGCCATAACCCCAGCCCCAATTTGTGTACTTTTGTTATGTATATTTATATTTTAGAAAATTTACTTTTGGTTTGGGGTTGTAGCTCAGTGATACAGCGCTTGCCTAGCACATGTGAAGCACTGGGTTCGATCCTCAGCACCACATAAAAATAAATAACATAAAGGTATTGTGTCCATCTACAACTAAAACAAAAAATTCTTCATTTATAAAAAGTATATACAGAGGGGCTGGGGTGTGGCTCAGTGGTAGAGCGCTTGCCTAGCATGTGTGAGGCAATGGGTTCTATTCTCAGCACCACATATAAATAAATAAAATAAAGGTCCATTGACAACTAAAAAATATTTTCTTTTTAAAAAAAGTATATACAGAAGCTAGAGAGGAAAAATGAAAACAAAGGTGGGGATGGATCTCCTAATAATCAAAGAGAGATCAGTAAAGAAGAGAGATCAAGGAGTGGGAAGTAGGGAGGGAGACAGAAAGTGGTGGGGAGTAATATTGGCCAAATGATATTGTTATATTGTGTGTGTGTATATAAATATGTAATAACAGATCCTATTAATATGTACAACTAGGGCTAGGATTGTAGCTCAGCGGTAGAGCGTTGCCTCGCATGCGTGAGGCCCTGGGTTCGATCCTCAGCACCACATACAAAGCAATAAAATAAAGATATTGTGTCCATCAACAACTAGAAAAATATTAAAAAAAAATATGTACAACTATAATGCACCAATAAAAAATGTGGGGGGGCTGGGATTATGGTGCAGTGGTAGCGTGCTTGCCTAGCACGTGTGAGGCACTGGGTTCGATCCTCAGCACCACATAAAAACAAAGATATTCTGTCCACCTACAACTAAAAAAATAAATAAATATTTTTTTAAAAATGTGGGAAAAAAAGGGCTAGGGATATAGGTCTGCGATAGCATACATGAGGTCCTAGGTTCAAGCCCTAGTACAAAAAAAAAAGAAAAAAAAAGAAAAAAAAGGTCACACTAAAAAGACTAAAAGGACTATAAAAATTTAAGTAGTATGGATAAAATATAAGCAGAGAAAAGCAAATGAATAGTGCACAAAATACTATTATGAAAATTATATATCTGTTTCTCTATTTTCCTATTTAAGATAACAAAAAAATGAAATTTTGTAGAATTTTGGGGAGAAAGTTAATTTAGGGTCTCAATAAGACAAGATATAAGTGTTAGATAAGATGACTATAACTGGCTCTGTAACAGCCATAAATGAGTAGGCAGTTAAGAAGCCATGAAAAGGGAAAAGGGGAAGACACTGCAGACTGAAATGGAGTAAACTAAATTCCATTCATGCACGATCAAGCCAACTATAATGCACCAGTAAAAGCAAAACAAAAACAAGAAGGTATGATAAACATTAAGAGATAAGATGGTAATTGTGGGATTTACTTGCAAGTTTAAAAATTTAAATGAGCAATCTAAAAAGGAAAGTCATAATCCAAATCAAAATAAAGTGCTGGGCTGGGGTTGTGGCTCAGGGGCAGGGCGCTTGCCTCGCACATGTGAAGCACTGGGTTCGATCCTCAGCACCATATAAAAAAATAAAATAAAATAAAGATATTGTGTCCATTTATAACTAAAAAATTAAAAAAATAAAATAAAATAAAGTGCTAAAACATTTGTAAGAAAAGCAAGCAAATGTTATTGTTCACATCACAAAAGTACCTACAAATTGATGTAAGAAACATTAAAGCATAGGGAAGAAAAGTGAGCAGACAATTCACAAAATAAATATAACCATAAACAAATCTGGTAACATTCTATGATTCTTTCTGCATTTATTTACTGAATAATTTTATTAAGAGAATAAATGCTTCTTTTCCTTTGAGTTTCTGTTTTTAAAATAATTTAACACTTGAGTATATTCCAATGGCCAACAATTTGCTATTAATATCATTAGGAATTTATGGAGGCGGTTGGAGATGTAGCTCAGTGGTAGGGTGCTTGCTTAGCATGCTTGAGGCCCTGGATTGGATCCCCAGCACTACACACACACACACACAAATTATGGAATTTTATGGTTGGAATCATTACTGTTATTTGAGTGTTAATGCTCAAATGATCCCATCTTTTTTTGAAATTTATTTTTTAGTTGTTGATTGACCTTTATTTATTCATTTATCTACATAGGGTGCTGAGGATCGAAGCCAGTGCCTCTCACATGCAAGGCAAATGCTCCACCACTGAGCCACAATCCCAGCCCATGAATGAGCCCATCTTTGACCAATTGGAGCTTCTTCAAATTGGTTCGTCTTCTCTGACCACTCTACCTAAAATTCACTCATTCTAACTTTCCATATCATTACCTTATTCATTTATCTTTATAAGAACTTAATCATTTCAAGATATTTAGTAAGCCTCTTTTTGTTTGTTTTGTTTTGCAATGCTGGGGATCAAACTCAGGGCCTCACATATGATTGGCAAGTACTCTATAGCCCCAGCCCTGGTCTTGTGTTTGTTTACTTAATGGTTTGTAGACTCTCCCAGTATGGAGTAAACTCCATGAAAAGAGAGCAACAAAGAAATATACAAGTTAAAATATAAAAGAAGAACTAGAAGGAATTAGATCCAAAATACAGGTAAAATGGTTATTACTAGGGAAGAAAGTTCTCCCCTACTGAAATGGGAGGGAAATAGGAGAGAGAAGAAACAAGCGATAAGCTGAGTGAGGCTGAAATTTCTTTGTGGACTCATTCTGAGAAGATCTAAGTTTTCTTCCCAAGTTTTAGGTCTCTTCTTCACACTCGAGATCTATCTATGGGCGTGTTTCCTTCAAACGAATCTTCCCAGCAGGTCTGGCCACGCTATCTGCAACAAACAGCACTCACTCACCGCGGCTCCACCTTCTTTTCTCATCCCTCACGATCACCCAGGGCTCCTTCCCTTGTTCCAACAGGGTGATCACGTCTGGCTTAGAAATGGAACATCCTGCTTGACAGAGGAGAATAGAACATACTACAGAAAGAATTTATTTGATCAAGCTTTCGGAACAAAAAAGGTTATCAGGATTGAAAACGATTCAAATTAGAATTCCTTCAGGATTATAAAGAAAAACAAGAACTGAGAGGTAGGGACATGGTCTTATTTTAATTTAAACTCATATAGGCTGCCTTTTGAAAGAAAATAATAGTTGAGAACACTGGTTTCAAATCCTCCCTCTGACAGCTGGGTCACCAAAGCAAATAAAATGATCTCTCTGTGCCTCCGTTTGCTCAGTTGTAAAAAAGAGGATAATGGTATTGTGTATATACAGTATTGTTGTGAGGTTTGGTTTAACCTTTTAAGATGACTCCCTAGCATATCACAACCATATGCTTATCAGGTACTATTTTTTTTATATTATTTTGCTGAGAAAAAAATAAGCTTTTTCCAGAATATTTACCTAACATTAAATGCAAAGTTTATTTTAGACTTTTAAGCACAAAGCAGTTGTAAAATAATATGTCAACTGGGCATGGTGGTGCACATCTGTAATCCCAACAATTTGGGAGGCTGAGGTGAGTTTGAGGCCAGCCTCAGCAACTTAGCAAGACTCTGTATCAGAATAAAAAGTAAAAAGGAGGTTTGGGATATAGCTTAGTGGTACAGTGCTGCTAGGTTCCATCATCCCCACTACCACCAAAAAAAAAAGTTAATGTCTGTTTCAGGAAATGAAATATGTCCACTGGAGTTTTGTTTTGTTTTGTTTTGATTGAACCCAGGGGAACTTAACCAATGAGCCACATCCCAAGCCCTTTTATTTTTATGAACTCTGATCCTCCTACCTCAGCCTCCGAGACACTGGGGTTACAGGTGTGTGCCACACCACCTGGCATCCACTTGAGTTTTGACAAACTGTTGGTTCAACCCAGCACCATGTACCTTGTACAGACTCTTTTAACAGGTAGAGCCAGAATCTCTATCTTCCTATTCTCATTACAGGTGAGTCCACAATTAATATGGACTAGCAGTATGAAATTTGATTTCTTTGACAGTACTTTTATTGTGAGTGTTTAAGAATTTATATCCATGGGCTGGGGTTGTGGCAGTGGAGCGCTTGCCTCGCACATGTGAGGCACTGGGTTCGATCCTCAGCACCACATAAAAATAAATAAAGATACTGTGTCCATCTGCAACTAAAAAAAAGAGAATTTATATCCAGATGCCATTAAAGAGAAGTAATAACAGCTGGGCATAGTAATGCATGCCTGTAATCCCAGCAGCTCTGGAGGCTGAGGCAGGAGGTTGCAAATTCAAAGCCAGCCTCAGCCATTAAGCAAGGACCTAAGCAACTTAGCGAGACCCTGTCTCAAAATTTTTAAAAAAAAGGGTTGAGGATGTGGCTCAGTGGTAAAGCACCCCTGGATTCAATCCCCAGTACAAACAAACAAACAAACAAAAAAATGAAACAGTAATAACAGACAAAGGAAGATATAAGGGTCACTGAATTTTGGGAGAAGATAAAAGTGCTTAATAATAGAAGGTACCTATTCCTAAACCAAAAAGAGATATTCAGCTAGCTTTTACAAAGAGAGTCTTGAAATTCAGTCTGGTTAATTTCTTAATTATTTGACACAGATAAGCTTACCCAGTGACAACAAGTTGCTATAGTTCTCTAAAATCACATCTCTGTACAAATTCCTCTGATAGGAGTTCAGGCATTCCCACTCCTCCTGAGAAAAGTCTACAGTCACATCTCTGAACATCACCAAATCCTGAAATGACAAACACATATATTGTTGGTAAGATAAAAGAATGTTTTCAAGATGGAAGAAGGGTCTTAATTATACGCTCAGCTTATATGTTAAATGAACAGGCTGGAACTGGAGGCCCATGATGTGGGTTAAGCGGGACTAAGGAAGTAAATATGATGGAAACAGAATATCTACATGTTCTTAAAGATTTCTTTCTCTTCCTCTCTTTCTGGTGCCAGGGACCGAACCCAGGGCTTTGCATATGCTACGTAAGTACTCTACCAGTTAGCTGCATTCCCAGCCCTCTTGAAGGTTTCTTTTTCTTTCTTTCTTTTTTTTAATATTTTTTGGTTGTAGGTGGACACAATACTTTTATTTTATTTTTACGTGGTGCTGAGGATTGAATTCAGTGCCTCACATGTGAGAGGCAAGTGCTCTACCACTGAGCCCCAACCCCAGCCCTTGAAGGTTTCTTAATGTGAATGAGGGGTTGGCAAACATTTTCCATAAGAGGTCAATATTGTAGGTTTTGCATACGACATATCTCTGTTGCATATTCTTTTCTAAAAAACAGTTCTTTCAGGATATCTGCTTACAGGCTGTACAAATACAGTTCTCAGGCCAAATTTGATTTATGTACCAAATGTACAGTATTTGTAGTTTGCCCACAATTGTTACAACTAAAATTTCCATATAAAATGGAATACCCAATTTATTTCCAGACATGTTAACTAAAATAGGTTCATAAGAACACTGCTTCCAAAGGGCCTAAAACTATCTTGATAAATGTGATTTATTCTATTCTCTTTTCCTTTAAGGATTAGAAGAAAAATAATTGATGGAAATTTACCCCTAAATGAACTGTAAAATCTCTATTTTTATTTTTTAAAATTCGTTTATTCTACTTAGGTGTATGTGATAGCAGAATGCATTTTGATTCATTGTACACAAATGGAGCACAACTTCTCATTTCTCTGGTTGGACGTGATGTAGAATCACACCTTATATGCAGTCATACGTGAAGCTAGGGCTATGATGTTCATTTCATTCCACCATCTTTACTGTCCCCATGCCCCCTCCCTCTTCCCTCTCCTTTGACCAAAGTTCCTCCATTCTTCCCATGTCCTCTCCTCCATTATGGATCAGCATCCACTTATCAGAGAGAACATTTGGCCTTTAGTTTTTTGGGATTGGCTTACTTTGCTTAGCATGATGTTCTCCAACTCCATCCATTTACCTGCAAACACCATAATTTTATTCTCTTTTATTGCTGAGTAATATTCCATTGTGTATTTATACCACAGTTTCTTTATCCATTCATCTATTGAAGGGCATCTAGGTTGGTTCCACAGTTTAGCTATTGTGAATTGAGCTGCTATAAACATTGAAGTGGTTGCATCACTGTAGTATGCTCTTTTTAAGTCCTTTGGGTATAGACTGTATTTTTTAAAATATTTTTTTAGTTGTAGATGGACACAACATCTTTATTTTATTTATTTATTTTTATGTGGTGCTGAGGATTGAACCCAGTGACTCACACATGTGAGGCAGGTGCTCTACCACTAAGCTACAATCCCAGCCCCTAGACTCTATTTTTAAAAAGTAGTATTTACATGATCTTAAATAAGTTCTTAAAGAATTTTTTCCTAACTTTATTGTTAAATTACATCATTTGCATTTTTCCTTATTACAAAAAATCATTCATTGAATTTTAAAATTTATCATACAATGGTCAATTTTTTGATGTTAGACTTAATAATAGTTATATTTAGATATTTCTATACTTTTAAATATATTAAATTATATTTTGAATTTACATTATGCAAAATTTTAAAGTTGCCATGTCAAATATCCTAGCTTAGAATGTGTGGCTGCTGAGCAGTTAAATTGTAACTAGTCCAAGGCTGGGGTTGTGGCTCAGTGGTAGAGCGCTTGCCTCACATGTGTGAGGCACTGGGTTCGATTCTCAGGACCACATATAAATAAATGAATAAAATAAAAGTCCATCAAAAAAAAAATTTAAAAAAAATTGTGACTAGTCCAAATTCAGGTGTGCTGTATGTACAAACTATATACCATAAAGAAAGGAAAAAAGAATGTAAAGTAACTCAATTTTTATATTAATTATACTTTGAAATGATAATGATAATATTTTGGCTATACTGGGTTAAATAAAACATTAAAATTAACTGCACCTTTTTTTTGTGACTACTAAAGTATTTAAGATTATAATATGTGCCTTGCATATCATTCTATATGTTTAGAATGTGACTATTAGAAAATTTAAACATATATGTAGCTCATATTATAATTCTTTTGAGCAGTGTTCTTAGGATCAGTGTTCTCTGACCCTGAGTCTCAGATCAAATACCCCTCCCTGCCCAGGGGACTTCATTTCTGCTTCATCTGCTCTAGACAGAGACCAACCACAAAGGAGATGCTGAATGATTTGGTCAATGCACAGCTGGACACTGGAAAAGAGCAGGGTACACAGGAGGCACCTGAGATGCTGGACTCCATCTCTCACTAGGGAGCAGCTGTTGGATGGGGCTCTGTTAGGAAGTTTCAGAATAACAATAAAAATGTTCACATAAGCTAAAAAAAAGATGGAATTTCAAATAGAGAAACCAACTTACACGAGCCATATTTTTAGAATTCCAAGAAATGGTCAGTTTTCCTCAAGGTTCACTTACTGAAGAAGCAGAGTCCACAGAGGCCGGAGCTGTAGGAACAATACAAAGTCATGAGACCAGAGTTTCCAAATTAAAAAAAAAAATCATATATACCACTTCTCCATCCCTACATGCAACCCCGGCTCCCAATACACAGACAAGTCATGAAAGTAAGAGGTAATAAATACTCTTCCCCAAACTGCAGGGAAATCACCTGCACCAGGAACAGACACAGAGCAGACTTTTCTGCATCAAAGCGCATGCTCAGACGCCTCCACAGGAGGGCTTCCAGGTAGTCTGTCCCACACCCAGGGAGGAGGATCTGGACCTGACAGTGCACTGCACAGAGTCCTGAGTGGGTCCTCCTCCCTCCATTTCCACTTTCTTGGTTAAGAGCAGTCTACACCCTCTAAAACAGAACTTCCTTCTTGGACTTAGGAATCTGTTTGACCTCCTCAAACCTGAAGACAGAAAACAGCACAGACAAAAATTTCCCATGGGCTGGGGTTGTGGCTCAGTGGTAGAGTGCTTGCCTTGCACGCGTGAGGCACTGGGTTTGATCCTCAGCACCACATACAAAATACATAAATAAATAAAATAAAGGTTTAAAAAAATCTTTAAAAAAATTTCCCAATCTTTGCTATAAACTGGATCACCTGGAGATCTTTAAAATATACTGATTCCCATGTGAAACATTCTGATTTAATTAGTATAGTGTATGACCTGGGAATCAGGATTTTAAAAGACACCCACAGGGGGCTGGGATTATGGCGCAGTGGTAGCGTGCTCGCCTAGCACGCATAAGGCACTGGGTTCGATCCTCAGCACCACATAAAAATAAAATAAAGATATTCTGTCACCTACAACTAAAAAATAAGCATTTAAAAAAAATTAAAAAAAAAAGGGGGACACCCACAGGTTTTTATATAAAATCTCCCTTTGTAGATTATAATGGGCAGCAAAATTTGGCAACCAAACTTAATTGCATATCAGAATCAACTGGACGACTAGTTAAAAACGGACTGCTGAGTATGGAAATTCCTCAAAAAACCAGGAATGCCACTATCATTTGACCTGGTTATACCACTCCTTGGTATATACCCAAAGGACTTAAAATCAGCAGAGTACAGTGACATAGCCACATCAATGTTTATAGCAGCTCAACTCACAATAGCTAAGCTATGGAACCAATCTAGTGCCCTTCAACAGATGAATGGATAAAGAAAAATGTCGTATATATACACAATGGAATATTACTCAGTCATAAAAAATAAAGACTTTATGACTTTTGATGGTAAATGGATGGAACTGGAGACTATCCTGCTAAGTGAAATAAGCCAATCCCAAAAAAGCAAAGGTCAAATGTTCTCTCTGATATGCGGATGCTAACACATCAGGTGGGAGGAGAAGAGAAGTTCAATGGATTAGACAAAGGGGAATGAAGGGAAGGGAGGGGGGATAGGAATAAGAAAAACAGTGGAATGAATACATAACTTTCATATGTTCATATATGAATACACCACCAGTGAATCTCCACATCATGTTCAACCTCAAGAATGGGATCCTAGGGGCTGGGATTGTGGCTCAGTGGTAGAGCGCTTGCCTCGCATGCGTGAGGCCCTGGGTTCGATCCTCAGCACCATATACAGAGCAATAAAATAAAGACATTGTGTCCATCTACAAAAAAATTTAAAAAAAAAAAAAAAAAAAAAAAGAATGGGATCCTAATTAGAATAAGTTATACTCTATGTATATATAATATGTCAAAATACACTCTACTCTCAGGTATATCCAGGTATATCTAAAAAGAACAAATTAAAAAGAAAAAGAAAATGGACTATTAAGAGAAAATGGACTATTATTCCCAGAGTTTGGTATTCAGGAGGTTTGGGATTGCCCTTGTGAATATACATTTCTAAAAAGTTCCCAGGTGATGCTGCTGCTGGTCCAGAGGCCACATTTCAAGAACCACCTGTGCAGACCATGCCCAGAGCCTTTATCATGACAAAACTGCAGCTACCCACTGGTCCCTTTCCCTAGGCTTAACTAGCCCAGAATCCTAAGAGTTCACTGCTCACTAGTTTCCTATCCAATATTCCTATTCAATAATGCCTGCATGACCTCAATTACTATCCAGTCTTCCTTGGTCCCCAGACAGAAGAGAAGCAAATCTGTGAGCATGCATTATTCTCTAGGAAGTAAAAATAACTCATCAATATATTAGTTAAAACCTACTAGTAAAGAGACACATACTAAATGAAATGGATTAACAGATCTGAAAAGTTGATTATACCTCACATTTGCTAAGGTTTTAGGAAAATAGACACTAAATGGTATGACACAGAAAGAATGAAATGGTGTACAGAAATTGTTTATAATGAGACCAAAAAACCCAAATGTTTTTCAAAAATGTTAAATAAATTATTATGTATTCTCCCAATGGAAATGAAGCACCCATTAATAATGAAGGTAAAATTCTTTTTCAATGTCATGGGAAAATGATCACTACATACTGCTCAGGGAAGATGGCAGGTTTGAAAATAGTATCGGGCCGCGCAGTCGGACCGGCTGCTGAGACGAAAGCTTCACTGGGGCAGTCTCCACATATCATGGGGAGATAGACGCTGCTGCCTTTGATTGGCCTTGGTCCTCACAGCTCCAAAAAGAAACAGGATCTTGATAAGCTCAATGAGCTGAAGTCCAAAGCTCAGCAGATTATGAACCAGTTTGGCCCCTCAGCACTAATCAACCTCTCCAATTTCTCATCCATAAAACTGGAACCAGCCAGCACCCCTCCACAAGGCTCCATGGCCAATAGCACTACGGTGGTAAAAATTCCAGGCACTCCTGGGACAGGAGGTCGTCTTAGCCCTGAAAACAATCAGGTATTGACCAAGAAGAAATTACAGGACTTAGTAAGAGAAGTGGATCCAAACGAGCAGTTGGATGAAGATGTGGAGGAGATGCTACTGCAGATTGCTGATGATTTTATTGAGAGTGTGGTGACAGCAGCCTGCCAGCTTGCTCGGCATCGCAAGTCCAGCACTCTGGAGGTGAAAGATGTCCAGCTGCATCTAGAACGCCAGTGGAACATGTGGATGCCAGGATTTGGCTCTGAAGAAATACGACCCTACAAAAAAGCTTGCACCACAGAAGCTCATAAACAGAGAATGGCATTGATCCGGAAAACAACCAAGAAATAACACACGGAAAGGTCAGGGAATGGACAACAATGTATTTGGAGATACTTGAGCTGAGATTTCAGCCATCTCATCCTTGGAATTTTTTTTTTTAATGCTTTACAGAGAAGCATATATTTTTTATTAACAGTGCAGCAATATCTATAATGACTGAGAGGATCTG
>CM053414.1:40616302-40666732 GCA_028644305.1 Xerus rutilus
CACCCTTATTGGCTGACCTCTGCTTCCGTGTTCGTGGACAAGACATGGACAATGGATACTTTCCTATCTAAGTGTCCCTGTGCATCCCGCTTCCGCATTCTTAGCTCAGTAACAGGACACCTACCCCCTCCTCTATATAAGCCTGTATCTCTCCTCAATAAATCAGTTCCTGCTTAAGACAGAACTCTCCGGCTCAGGCATGGTAATTGCGTGCCGGACAACTTTACCATTCTCAGCCGTCGTGTTGGGGACTCCCGGGGATCCCCTCCTCTCCGCCGGCCGAGGGGGGAGACTGATACCTGGCTGGGAGGACCCCAGCAAGCTCCACCATTTCCTGAAGTCCAGCCATCGGCTGAAGAGAACCACCAGACAAGGACAATGTCTGCTCTTTAGCTAAGAGAAGTCACCTGGCATCAGAGGTATTTGGGGGCTTGTGGTTGCCCTAGGATTGTGTGAATTGCTGGTAGTGTTTAGTTGCCCTAGCACAGTGTGACTTACCTATAGTGTTTAATGAGTGTGCATTGAACGCTAGTTGGGGTGCTCCAGCCACCCAACATTTTTTGCATTAATTAATTATATTTGATGATTGTTGTGATTGAACATACACTTTCATTTAAAGACAATCTGCCACTGAGTAATTATTAATTGTACATGCTGCTCGTGACACCAGCTCTTTTTGTTTTTTATTTTGAGACAGGATCTGGCTAAGTTGCTTAGGCCTTGCTAAGTTTCTAAAGCTGAGGCCAACTTTGAATTTGTGATCCTCTTGCCTCAGCCTCCTGAGCTACTGGAAATATAGGCATGTACCACTGGGCCCAGCTCTAAGTGCTTTTTTTTTCTTTAGTTGTTGAGGGATCTTTATTTTATTCATTTATTATTTATATGTGGTGCTGAGGATCGAACCCAGTGCCTCATGCATGCCAGGCAAGCGCTCTACCACTGAGCTACAGTCCCAGCCCTCTAAGTACTTTTTTAAAAACTTAAATTTATTATTATTTTTTTATTTTTTCAAATATTTTTTTAGTTGTTGATGGATCTTTATTTTATTATTTATATGTGGTGCTGAGGATCGAACCCAGTGCCTCATGCATGGTAGGCAAGTGCTCTACCGCTGAGCTACGGCCCCAGCCCTTAAATTTATTTTTATATTGTTAGATGTTTCTTGAAAACTGGGTTCAGCTCTTCATTCGTTAATCTCTATGTGTTGCCTCTGAAATATTCACCATCTCTTATCCTTCCAGGATCCCAGTTCCATGTGCTGTGCTTCATTACTATATAACTTGTGCTTGTATTATCTCTTCACTATTTCTCTTATTTTTTTCCTCTAAAATGACTAGATGTTATGTCTTCAATTCTAGTAAGTTAACTTATCCTTCAACTGTGTCTAATATGTTCTTCAAATATGTCTATTTAATTCATTTACTTACTTTAGATTTATGTATATACCCTTTGTAGCTTTGGGGTTTTTTTCCTCTTCCTTTTGATGCTAGGGATCAAACCCAGGGCCTCACACATGCTAAGCAGGCAGTCTACCACTGAGCTAAACCCCAAGCCCCTGTAGCTTTTTACTTTTTCATAAGGGTTTCTATTCTTTGCCAAAAGCTAAATCTCCTTTAGTGTATTCTAACATATAATTGTAGTTATTTTTTTATCCATCTGGTATCTTTGAATCAGCTTTATTGTGGTGTATGTCAAATGATGCACACCAATTTTATACTTGAAATTTTCGTGTGTTTTGGCAAAGGGACCAGAAAATAGGGTACATTCACAATTGCTACCTCAAATGTGGAAGCAGGCAGAACCTGGAAATCCTTTAAGGAAAACAGTAGTAAAACAAAAAGAGCCTGAGAAAACGGTTTCCTTTTTTTTTTTTTTTTTTTTTAATGTTTATTTTTTAGTTGTAGGTGACAGAGTATCTTTATTTTATTTTTATGTGGTGGTGAGGATCGAACCCAGTACCTTATGCGTGCTAGGTGAGCACGCTACCACTGCACCATAATCCCAGCCCCCAACGGTTTCCTTTTTATTGTGTTAATTTATTTAATGACTAAAGCCATTTCCTTATAATCACCATTACAAAGATGACAAAATTATGCACAGAGAATTTAAACCACCAGCCTAACTTCTCCAAAATTGTAAACCTGGGAGGACTCATAGCTGGGTTGAATCAACTCCAGAGTTCAGGCTCCAAGTTATACTTTCTCCCATAATCTACCTCAAAATTTGATCTGAAACAAACTCACGCCATCAAACCTAAAACATAGTTCTTACTATAGTGACTCATATTTTCTCTAGATACACTCCTGCCCCTGGACAAACCACCCTGATTCCAAACACAGCCAGTAATCATATGTGACATTCTCTCAAAGCAATGTCCTTGTCGCCTAAAGACTGAAACAACTCCTGCCTTGCCTCATTTTCAAAATTAAGTCTGTGGAGAAAGCAATCTGCTACCCGATAGTTTTTTGCTATATCTTTCATACCTAAATTCATGTGTAGCATATAGGGCCTCACAAAAACTACTTACTAAGTGAACAACTGAGAGAGGATCCATAGGAAAGCTATTTGGACAGGCCAGGTGTGAAGTCATGGCAGTGAGGCTTATGGGGAGGGATTACTGATATAGAGTGAGAAGAAATATTTGAGAGCTATTCAGGCAGTAAGGTTAACACAGTGTGCTGAAAAGCTACATGAGGATGGCTTTGAACTGTAGCTGTAGATGGACACAATATCTTTAGTTTGTTTTTTATTTTTACGTGGTGCTGAGGTCAAAGCCAGTGCCTCACGCATGCGAGGCAGGCGCTCTACCACTGAGCTACAGCCCCAGCCCAGTGGAAAGGCATTTAATATGGAAGACTGGATAAGCAAAAATAGCCAGGAACATAATGCAAAATTAAAAGTAATGCATGAAGCTGGTTGTGGTGGTCCATGCCTATAATCCAGCAACTCAGGAAGCTGAGGCAAGGGGATCCCAAGTTCAAGGTCAGCCTTAGCAACTTAGTGAGATTCTAAGCAACTTAGTGATACTCTCTCTCTAAATGAAATATAAAAAGGGTTGGGGATGTGGTTCAGTTGTAAAGTGCCTCTGGGTTCAATTCCCAGTACAAAACAAAACAAAAACAAAGAGTAATGTATGGAATGAATCCTAGATCTGCCACCTATCAAAGCATTTTATAATGCTGGGATTCCAAAATAAATTTGATTATGATGCAGGAAGAAATTGATAGATCAATAGGACAAAAGAATAGTCAAGAAAAAGGCCCAAATACATACTGGAACTTAGCCTGTGATAAAGTCTGCATTTAAAATTGATAGGACAAAGGTGGACTGTTCGTGTGTGTGGTACTGGGGATTGATGCCAGGGCTTTGTGCTTGCTAGACAAAGATGGATATGTAAGTAGATGGTACTGAGACAACAAGGTGGCTATCTATGAAAAATAATATTGTATTCCTGCCTAACTCAGTACAATACCTAACACCCTGATTAATTATTTACATTTTAAAACATGACCATAAAAGAGGAAAACATGAGATTTTTAAAAATATATTTGAGTGGAAAAGATGATCTCCAAACATAACACCAAAACAGATGCCATTCAAGCACAAATTGATAAATTTATGTACAAAATCCCCAAATTTCTCAGTTCCAAGAAACCAAAATAAGATAACAAACCAAAGTCTGGGGGAAAAAAGTTAAAATCCCTAATATTTAGAAATCTTACAAAGCAATTAGAAAATAACCCAACACAAAATGACATTAAGAGACATTTCACAGAAAATGTAAGTAGTATTTAAAAAATAGGAAAATAGTTAAAAATGGAAATTAAAAATGTAACATTTATCACTTAACAGGCAGGCAAAAATCAGAGTTTTAAAAAGGGTATTGATTAAAGTATGGGGAAATGGACACTCTACTACATTGTAGAAAGAAATACAAATTTAGTAAAACTAGACAAAGGAAATTTGTCCTTTTATAAACTGCACGTATGCACTAACCCAGTAATTCCATTTCATGGATACAGCTTTAATATATTTACATATGGACACTAAGCAATATATACAAAGATAGTCATCTCATTTTTATTTCAGGGGATAAAAATATTTATGAATCTCAATAAGGGACTGACTCAATTAACTGTAGTTTATGCCCACAAGATAACACTATGCAGACAGAACAACAGTGAGGAAGATGTTCTGTACTTTCTTTTTTTTGGGTACCAGGGATTGAACTCAGGGATACTCTACCACTGAGCCACATTCCCATCCCTATTTTTTTTTAAATATTTTATTAGTTGTAGATGGACACAATGTCTTTATTTTATTGCTTTGTATGTGGTGCTGAGGATCGAACCCAGGGCCTCACGCATGCAAGGCAAGCACTCTACCGCTGAGCTACAATCCCAGCCCCTCCCCATCCCTATTTTTTGTGTTTTATGTAGAGACAGGGTCTCACTGAGTTGGTTAGTGCCTCGCCATTGCTGGGGCTGGCTTTGAACTCACGATTCTCCTGTCTCAGCCTCCCAAAGTGCTGGGATTACAGGCTTGCGCCACCACGCCTGGCTTGTACTTTCTTTTATACATTTCATTTTCAATAGAGACGTCCTCAAGGAAATCAGTGAAATCAGTTTTCAAGAACTGTAAAATTTAGTTACTTTTTAATAGTTAAAAGATTACCTCTGTACCTATCAATTTTTTTTCCCCTGGTGGTAGTATTGGAGATTGAACCCAGAGCCTTGTGCATGCTAGGCAAGCACCCTACCACTGAGCTACATCCCTAGCCCCTCAACTCTTAATTTAATTAAAAGACTATATAAAAATTTGCTTCCCACTTAATATTTGTGTCTAATCTATTATTTTCTCTTTTGCATTTTAAAATTCTCTTCTATCAGAAGATAGATGATTTCTTCATTGCAGTTTCCTGGAAACATTTCCTACTAGAGAGTACAATTGCATTCCATAGGTTATCAAAGGTGAAATATTTTTATTGTAAAAACTTAATTTCACTAGAATTTTTTCTTTAATCAATAGTTCTTCAGAAGTATTATTTTAAGCATATTTCCAGGGATAAGGATATAGCTCAGTGATAGAGCACTTGCCTAGTACACACAGGCCCTGGGGTCAATCCTCAGTACTGCAAAAAAAAAAGTATATTTCCAAACATATGGAGAGACTTCTAATCATATGTAAGAGATGCTTTGTTAATTTTAGTCATTTGATATTTGTTCAGATTTGCTTTATGGTTCAAGATACAGTAAATAATTTCTCTTATAAAAGAATATTTTGTAAATTTTGGGGGGTCTATAAATATCCATTCTGAAAATTTTAAACACTACTCAATCAAATGCTTATTTTCTAATTTTTCTTCCTTCTTGAAAAAGTTATGTTAAAATCAAATGGTAGATTTAGCTTTTTTCATTTTAGTTCTATCAACCTTTTTTTTTAAATGGAGGCCATGTTAATAGTTATATACAAATAGAGATTATCCATATTCACATTCTTCTAATGAAATGAATCTTTGAACATTATGATGTGTTTCTCCTTGTTTTGGTTTTTAAAAAAACATCTTTCCTTGATTAACATTCCAATGCTGTATCTTTTTTGTATCCTTTAATTTATTTATTAAGGATCTTTGATCTATTTGTAGCTTTACTTTTCCTACTGGCTAGTAAACAGGGTAGTATTTGTTTAAATAAGAAAAAACTTCCTTTCAATTCTATAAAATGAAATTTATGTGTAATTTTTAATTATATGATTGCTAATCATATATTATTATTATTTTAAATATTTATTTTTTAGTTGTAGGTGGACAGAATATCTTTATTTTCATTTTCATGTGGTGCTGAGGATCAAACCCAGTGCCTCACGCGTGCTAGATGAGCACGCTACCACTGCGCCATAACCCCAGCCCGCTAATCTATATTATTGTTAATTAGTCAATTCACATTTTTCCAAGTTACTGATAAAGTTTATATCTGTCATCTTGCTATGTAGTTTCTTTCTTTTTTAATAATTTTTAGATGTTAATGGACCTTTATTTTATTCATTTATTTATATGTGGTGCTGAGAATTGAACTCAGTGCCTCACACATGCTAAGCAAGCGCTCCACCCCTGAGCCACAACCTCAGCCCACTGTAGTTTCTTTTTAACTTGCTATTTTATATTCATTTTCTTTCTTGCTTTTCAATTTTAATTGATTATTGATACTTTTGTAAAACAGTTACCTTCACATACACTAGAATACATAGACATTTTGGAATGCTCTCATTTCCCATTTTGGGCAAACATTTAATCTTATAGAAAGAACTGACAAACTTTTTGTGGTGATAATCTGTTCCTCCAAAATTTGCTGGGAAGCATTTCTTCAGTTTTTCCTTTTTTTTTTTTTTTTAATATTTATTCATTTTTTTATTTGTAGGTGGACAGAATATCTTTGTTTTTATGTGGTGCTGAGGATCGAACCCAGTGCCTCACGCGTGCTAGGCAAGCACGCTACCACTGCGCCACAATCCCAGCCCCAATTTTTCCTTTTTTTAATTTATTTTTTATTTCCTCATTTTTTACTGGTGCATTGTAGTTGTACATATTGATGGGATTTTTTATTGATGGGATTATACATGCATACAATATAACTGTATACTTTGGCTAATATCACTCCGTAGCATTTCCCCCCTCCCTCCATATCTCCCACCCCTTGGTCCCTTTCCTCTACCGATCTCCCTTTGATTTTTAGATCCACCCCCACCTTTATTTTCCTTTATTGTCTCTAACTTCCACATATGAGAGAAAACATACAACCCTTAACTTTTTGAGTTTAATTTTTCTTAACATGATAGTCTCTAATTCCATCCATTTTCCTGCAAGTGCCATAATTTCATTTTTCTTTATGGCTGAATAAAACTCCACTGTGTATATATAATACATTTTATTCATCCACTCATCCATTGATGGATACCTAGGGTAGTTCCATAGTTTGGCTATTGTGAATTGTGCTGCTATAAACATGGGTATGCATGTATCTGTAGTAAGATGCCTTTAATTCTTATGGGTAAATACCAAGAAGTGGTATAGGTGGGTCATATGGTAGTCCCATGCCTAGTCTTTTGAGGAGCCTTCATACTGATTTCCATAGTGGTTGTACTAATTTATAATCCAGGGCTGGGGATGTGGCTCAGTGGTAGTGTGCTTGCCTAGCATGTTGGAGGCTCTGAGTTCAATCTCCAGCACCACAAAAAATTTTAAAAAATAAATTTATAGTCCAACCAACAGTGTAAAAGTGTTCCTTTTTTCCACATCCTCTCCAGCATTATTATTTGTATTCTAGATGACTGCTATTCTTACTGGTGTGAGATGCAATCTCAGTATAGTTTTGATTTGCCTTTCCCTAATTGCTAATGATGTTAAACATATTTTCATGTATTTGTTGGCCATTTGTATTTCTTCTTTTGAGAAGTGTCTGTTTAGTTCATTTGCCCCTTTATTAATTGAGTTATTTGATTTTTTGGTGTAAAGTTTTTTGAACTCTTTATATATTTTAGACATTCATTAATTCTTTGTTAGAAGATTAGCTAGCAAAATTTTCTCCCATTTTATGGGTTCTCTTTTCACGTTCCTCCTTGTTTCCTTTTCTGTGCAGAAGCTTTTAAATTTGATGCTGTTCCACTTACTAACTCTTGGTATTATTTCCTGAGCTTTAGGGGTCCTATTGAGAAAGTCATTGCCTGTACCTAAAAGCTGGAGTGTTGACACTATATTTTCTTCTAGGAGTTGCATAGTTTCTGATCTAACTCTGAGGTCTTTGACTCATTTTGAGATTTTTGTTTTGTTTTGGTACCAGGGATTGAGCTCAGGAGTACTTGACCACTGAGCCACATCCCCAGCCCTATTTTTTTGTGTTTTATGTAGAGACAGGGTCCCACTGAGTTGCTTAGTGCCTCACCGTTGCTGAGGGTGGCTGTGAACTTGCAATTCTCTTGTCTCAGCATCCCAAAGTGGTGGGATTACAGGCGTGCACCACCACGCCCGGCTTTGAGTTGATTTTTTATTCAGAGTGAGATATAAGGGTCTACTTTCATTCTTCTATATATAGATAACCAGTTTTCCCAGCAGCATTTGTTTAAAAGGCTGCCTTTTCTCCTATGTATGTCTTTGACACCTTTGTCAAGGCTCAGATGACTGTGTCTGTATGGGTTTGTCTCTTTGTCTTCTATTCTATAACATTGGTCCATGTGTCTGTCTTTATGCCAGTACCATTGCAGTTTTTGTTACTATAGCTCTGCAGAATAATTTCAAGTCAGGTTATTGTAATGCCTCCAGCACTGCTTTTTTGGCTTAAAATTGCTTTGGCTATTCTGGGTCTTTTATTCTTCCAAATGAATTTTAGGACTATTTTTTCATGTTCTGTGAATAAAGTCATTGGTATTTTGATGGGAATTTCATTGAATCTGCATATTGCTTTTTACCAAAAACATTATGGCCATTTTAATAATATTAATTCGGCCTATCCATGACCATGAGAAGTCTTTCCCTCTGCTGAGGTCTTCTTCAATGTTCTGTAGTTATCATTGTAGAGGTCTTTCACCTCCTTGGTTAGATTTATTTATTCATTTTATTATTTTGAGGCTATTGTAAATGAAATTCTTTTCCTGATTTGTTTTTTCAGAAGATACATAGTTGGCATATAGGAAAGCTATTGATTTTCTTTTTTGGTACTGGAGATTGAACTCAGGGGCACTCGACCACTGAGCCCCATCCCCAGCCCTATTTTGTGTTTTATGTAGAGACAGGGTCTCACTGAGTTGCTTAGTGCCTCGCCCTTGCTGAGGCTGGCTTTGAACTCGTGATTCTCCTGTCTCAGCCTCCCTAAGTGCTGGGATTACAGGCAAGCCACCGTGCCCGGCTGGAAAGCTATTGATTTTTTTAATGTTGATTTTGTAACCTGCTACTTTGCCAAATTTTTTAATTAGCTCTAGCAGTCTTTAGGTTTTGGCTCTTCTAGGTACAGGATCATATCATCAGCAAACTGATAATTTGATGTATTCCTTTACTATTTTTATCCCTTTTCTTTCTTTCTTTTGTGTAATTACTCCAGCTAGAATCTCTAGCACTATATTAAATAGGACTGGTAAGGACTGTTTTGTCCCAGATTTTAAAAGGAATGCTTTCAGTTTTTCTTCATTTACTATGAGGTTGACCTTCAGTTTCTCATATATATATATCTTTTATGATGTTGAAGTAGGTTCCTTCTATCCTTAGTTTCTTCACTGTTTTTATCATGAATGGGTGCTGAATTTTTCCAAAGGCCTTATCTGCACCTATTGAGATTATTAAGTGATTTTGTCCTCAATTCTGTTACTGTGATGAATTATTTGCATATATTAAGCCATCCCTGCATCTATGGAATAAAACTTATTTGATCATGGTATACTATCTTTCTTAATACGTTGTTGATCAAAATTTGCTAATATTACTAAGTATTCTTACATCTAAGTTCATCAGGGATATTGGTCTGTAGTTTTCTTTCATTTATGTATCCTTATCTGGTTTTGGTATGAGTGTGATACTGGCTTAATAAAATGAATTTGGAAATGTTTCATCCCTTTCTATTTCATGGAATAATTTGAGGAGTATTGGCAATAGTTCTTTAAAATTTTGGTAGAATTCAGCTGAGAATCCATCTGGACCTGGGCTTTTCTTTGTTGGAAGGTTTTTTTATTACTGCTTGTATCTCATTACAAGTTATTGATCTGTTTAGGTTTTCTGTGTCTTGTTGATTCAGTTTTGGGAGATTATATTTGTCTAGAAATAAATCCATTTATTCTAGGTTTTCCTGAACTCCCAGGGTGGATCTGCTGCAGAGTTTTATGAGTGGGAGTTCTGGCAGGTGGCTTAGGTCTACTCAGGACTCAGGAGATTTGTTGGGTGATGACCCAACCCTAGGGCTTGGTAGTTGTCCATCTCTACTGGGTGTCTGGATCTCAGGAATCTCCCTAGGATTCTACTCCTGAGCATCAGAGCCAATCCTTCACCCCCTATGCTGCCCACACAAACAGCCTTTCCAGGCTTCCCAGGCCTAGTCCCTGAGTGTATTCACAGCCACCTGTTCATATTCCCATCCTGCTTTGGCTGACCATGTGAGCCACCAGACTCAAAGGAGGAAGCGAGCTGGGCTCCCCTTTGCTTTTCTGACTTGAATCCCTCTGGGTAAAATATTCTCTGTGCCTTTCTAGCTCTCATTCTGCTAGGGACACTCTAGGTCAGGTGGCAGGCACTTGCTAGAACCGTGTAAATGTGTTTGCTTAGATGTGGCTCCCACAGCAGTAGCTGCAGCATGGCTGCCTCAAGACGGCTCCCACCTCAGCTCTCCAAGGCCATTGGGGAACACAGGGTGCTTTTCAAACACAAGGATACAGTGTAGCCTCTGGATCAGCTAAGGGCAGGCTGCTTCTCTGATCTCAGGATTCCCTGTACTAAATCTGTCCCTTGTGTTTGCATTCTTCCTCCCTCTGTGCTGAACCAGTGCTGCTACCACTGATGCCACAACCAGCTTTGTTCCATTATCATCTTTTTTCTTTGTTTAATGTACCCACATTTTTGAGTCTCTAACACATTCTTTTTTAAAAAATTTTAGTTGTTTATGGATCTTTACTTTATTCATTTATTATTTATATGTGGTGCTAAGGATTGAACCCAGTGCCTCACACATGCTAGGCAAGCACTCTACCACTGAGCTACAGCCCCAGCCCTCTAACACACTCTTGACTATCCAGTATTGAGTTTTAGTGAAATCCCTTGAGGGAAGCCATCTGTAAATTGTGTGTGTACTAAACCAATGTTGAAGCCATTAGGCAGAAAAGCCTGGTATCAGGAACTCCCAGTAGCAACCTCGCTGGTTTGAGAATGCCTGGTTCATGTGGCATCCTGCCTAGCTCCATCTCAAGTCCAGCACAGTCCCGGAGATGGGGTGACCTGCTGGAGCCACACGGCCTCTCAGAAATGGGTGTGGCTTGCCAAAATACCAATCATCCTGTTTACAGCAAGACCCTTACTATGCCAAGAAGCAAGCGTGAATGAAGACTCTTCCCACTGAAACCTTATCCCTGCCTTTGATGTACTCCCCCTTAAATAATCAGAGCCATTTGTCAGTTGTTCAGTTCTAGCTTCTGTCAGGTCTAGGAGACCCATCAGACACTCCCCTTTTCATATCTAATTTCTGGCTCTGTCTTTGTTTCTTATTATTTCAGACTTTCTATTTCCCAGGCAGCTCACACCTCCTGAGCAGGAACCTACCCTGTCGGGGTGCTGGTCACCCCATCAATCCCTTTCACCCACCTTGCAGAGAAGCAGTACACCGGCTGCTTGAATCAGAGTCAAGAGCAATTAGGAATGCAGCCTTCTTCTAGCCCAACATCTTGAATTCTCTGCATTTTCCTTTTTAAGTAATTACCTTTGACAAACTTTTCAAATTTTTTTGAAGAGATATTGGTTTTTTAAAAATATTTTTTATAAATGGACACAATATCTTTGTTTTGTTTATTTATTGTTTTTATGTGGTGCTGAGGATTAAACCCAGTGCCTTACATGTGCGAGGCAAGCGCTCTGCTGCTGAGCCACAACCCTAGCCCTGAGATATTGGTTTTATTCAAACTTTTTACAGGTCAGGGAATCAATCAGAAAACTTTACATATTCTTATAAAATAGTTTATTCTAGATACTTCAGATTTAATTACCACTGAACAAAATATTTCAAGGAATTACAAATTTGCTGCCTGAAAAATTTCTGCTTTATTTGCATTGTTGCGTTTCTGTCATTTGTCTTTTCCATACCTGCCAAAATCCAGTCTATATAATTGGTTTGAAACAGCTTTTAGATAAATTCATTGTTTAGCTGTTCAGTTTTTCTTTCTTTTTTTGGTGGCATTCGGAATTTAACCCAGGGGTGCTGTACCACTAGTCTTCACAGCCTGTCACTCTCCAAGCCAGTTCCCACATCTGTAACTTCCAAATTTGTGGGAAATCTACAGATCTTTGCTCACATAGAGGACCATAAATTCACTCCTTTATGAAAATTACCTTGTGTGCTATTTAATTAGCCTGTGTAACAGATTAAGGAAAGAGGTATTTTTTTTTTTTTTTAAATTTTTTTAGTTATACATGGACACAGTGTCTTTATTTTTGTTTTACTTATTTTTATGTGGTGGTGAGGATCGAACCCAGTGTCTCACACATGCGAGGCAAGCGCTCTGCCACTGAGCCACAACCTCAGCCCCGGAAAGAGGTATTTTAAAAAAGCAACTTGAGAGTTTGAGGCAATTCAGCAAGACCCTGTCCCAAGATAAAAATAAGAGTTGGGGATGCAGCTCAATGGCAGAGCTGGAAACACTGTTCCCCTTGTCTTCGCAGTATAGCTATACTGACTGAATTTCTTTCCTGGCTTTCACCATTTCTTTTTCCATTTGTTTGGTTTTTTTTGGGGGGGGGAGCAGGGGTGTGAGTGGTCATGAGATAGGTATTTAGAATAAAGAGAGGGATATACTCAGTCTCAAAGGAAAAGCCCATGATTCACTAGGATGCAAAACGTGCCCGGGAGCAACTTCAACTCCTGAGCAACATGTTCTTGGTCCATGTCCTTATAAAATGAGAGAAATGTACAAGTGCAGGGAAAACTGGTGCAAAATTGTACAGCTCCACCCTGGATCCACCTCCAGTCCAGCCCCTAACAACTGCCTCTCTATAAATAGTGGAGCTTCAACTCAAGGCAGGGAGCTTCTCACTCTCACAAAATTCCACATTGTCCCTTGCATGTGTATCTACTTTCTAAATACCTATGCCTTTGACTGGCATGTGCAAAATTCTTGTTTGTTATGTATGTCAGGAACCCCACTGGTCCTGAGTTTAATTCCCCCTTTTCTTTGTTAACTCCTTAAACACTTCTTCAGGGATATCTCTTCAAGTCCCATTATAGCCGTCCTAATTTGTTAGGATTCCTAAAGTTGGGCCTCTGGCCAAAGACTCCAGTAAGAGTTTGTATTTGCCGGTAACTATTCCAAAGGTCTTTATCTGAATTAATTAATTTAATATTCACAGTAAAAATCAGTAACCAGAAGCACACAGAATTTATATTACTTGGAAATAAAATAGGTGGCAAATGTTGAAACTACAAAGAAGCTGAAAATGCTTCATATTGTAGGTAAAAGCTTTTCTACATTCAGAAATCCAACATGGTTGTTTCCCATATATATTATTCTGTGTAATTATGATGTAATCAAACATAACTGCATTTTAACTTTTTCATTTTTTATATAAATTCTGATACTGAACAAGTTGTGAGTTATGAGGCAAAAGAAATTTTCAGTCACTTTTTCTTCTCTTACAAATTGTTCTATAATAGGCAGCTGAAAAATTAATGGTTTCCTATATTAGTCATATTATAAATTATATAATGTCGAGTATGAGAACAGGTTCTTTCACACACCTTACTTTAATAATGCTTCTTCCCAGTATAGATTCTATTATATAAAAGGATAGCTGAGCCCAGCATGGTGCACACGCCTGCAATCCGAGCAGCTCAGGAGGCTGAGGCAGTAGGATTGAAAGTTCAAAGCCAGCCTCAGCAACTTAGTGAGGTGCTAAGCAACTCATTGATACCCCATCTCTAGGTACAAAAAGGGCTGGGGATGTGGCTCAGTGATTAACTACCTCGAGTTTAATCCTTGGTACCAATTGATTGATAAATAAATAATAATAAATAAATAAATAAATAAAAGGATAGCTGAGGGTCAGATGAAAGTGTTTCCTACATTTCTGATATTTCTAATATTTCTTTCCAACATGCATTTGGTAATGTTAAAAAAAAGGACTGTTAAGTAAAGACAATATTTGAATACACAGAATTTCTCACTTTGTGTGTGTGTGTATGTTCTGTGATGCTTTTTCACATTCCTTACATTCATATGGCTTCTCAGCAGTGTAAATTCCCTGGTGTTGAATAAGAGTTGATCAATCAATAAAAGGCTTTTTATTCTTTAAATTCATATGGCTTCTCACCAGTGTGAATTCTCAATGCCTTTTAAAGTAAGAAGCAAAAGCAATGGCCTTTCCATACTCCTTATATTCATAAGGGTTCTCACCAGTGTGAATTCATATATATATATATTCTTTTATATATACATACATATATATACTTATATATATATATATATATATTAGTTGTAGATGGACACAATATCTTTATTTTATGTAGTGCTAAGGATTGAACCCAGTGCCTCACACATGCGAGGCAAGCGCTCTACCACTGAGCCACAATCCCAGGCCCCCAGTGTGGATTCTTTTTTTTAGTTTTAGTTGTAGATGGACACGACTTCATTTTTTATGCAAGGCCCAAGATAGAACCCAGTGCCTCATGTGTGCTAGGCAAGCGCTCTACCACTGAACCACAACCCCAGCCCCACCTGTGTTAATTTTTTGATGTTGTATAAGATGTGCTCTCTGCCTAAAGGCCTTCCATTTTCCTGGCATTTGTAAGGTCTTTCATTAGTATGAGTTCTCTGGTGTTGAATAACAGAAAAGCCTTCTCACAATCTTAACATTCATAGGATTTTTCACCAGTGTGAATTTTCTGATGTTTATTCAAGTTTGAAAGCCAAGTAAAAGTCTTTCCACATTCATTACATTCATAGGGTTTCTCACCACTGTGAATTCTTCAATGTCTAATTAGTTGTGCACTCTGCCTAGGCTTTTTTACATTCCTAACATTCATAGGTCTTCTCATTAGTGTGTGTTCTCTGAAGTTGAAAAAATGAACAAGAGATAAATGCCTTCCACATTGCCCGCATTCATAGGGTTTTTCACCAGTGTGAATTCTATGATGTTAGATAAGAGTTGAGAGATTATAAAAGGCCCCACTACATTCTTTACATTCATAGGGTTTCTCACCAGTGTGTCTTCTCTGATGTGTGTTAAAGTCAGAAACACAAATGAAAGCCTTCCTCTATCCTTTGCACTCATATGGTTTCTCATCAGCATGAATTTGATTATGTTCAGTAAGGTGGGCATGTTTTCTAAAGATTTTTCCACATACCTGACATTTATAATTTTTTAAAAAAATTTTTTAGTCATAGATGGACACAATACTTTATTTTTATGTGGTGCTGAGGATTGAACCCAGTGCCTCACGCATGCTAGGAGAGTGCTCTACAACTGAGCCACAACCTCAGCCCTGACATTTATAATTTACTTGATTATTGAGTAACTTGGAAGTCATACAGATTCTCTGTCATATTACTTAAATTCGTCACATTTCTTTCCAGTAAAACTTTGCTGATGTTTCCTCTGACTTATGTAAAATACTCAGGCCTTTTTGCATATTTCATCAAGTTGCCATTCATCAATTCTTGCTTGTTGGGTGGTCTTACATTTTTCTGTGCAGTGTTTCTTTCCAGTGTGAACTGTTTGATTTAGAACAAGAAACGTAGGCTGAATGAATGTGGTTGATGTTTTTTCAAATGGGACTCTCATGTGCCAGAAATATTCTTTAGATTCCTGTTGTTGCTCAGAGTTCCCTGAATTTCCAATCGTCTCCAAAAAAATGTTCCTCAAGACAAGAACTTCTGACTCTTTCCATTACTTTCCATTTTAATGTGTCCTTTTAAAAAATGTCATTCTTTAGAGATAATGCCTTAGTTTCATAACTGGACAGCAAATCTGAAAAAATAAATGTCCTGTTTTAGGAGAAATTAAATTTTATATTAGAAAAAAAAAAGAAATAGTGCTATGGATAGTTAATAGTGCTATGGATAGTTAATAGTTAATGGATTAGATAACTTTCAAATATTGGCATTCACTTTGGAAAAAAATGGAATGGTTATATTAGATAAAACAGACTTCAAGATAATCTATATGATCAAAGATTATTTTATTATAATGACAAATGGGTCCATTCATCTGGAAGACTTAGTGATCATAAATGTGTAGGTCCATCATAGCAGAGCCTCAAAATAGATGAAGCAAAAGTCGACACACATAAATCAAGATGTAGACAATTCTATGATTGTGGCTGGAGCAATAACTTATAAAACAACCAAATCTCCCCCCTAAAAAATATCGTAAAGAAATAGAGAAAACATAATACTGTCCACCAGCTTCAACTAGTTGATTTTTATAAAACACAACATCAAAAACTCCAGAATGTGCATTCTGTTCAAATGCACATACACATTCAAAATAAACCATATGCTGATCCTTTAAAGTTTCAATACACTTAAAAGGAGCCCAATCATGCAGAATATGTTCTTTGATCACAATGAAACTAAATTTGAAATAATATCTAGAAAAACCTCCCAATATCTGAAAATAAACAGTACACTCAGGAAATAGATGATATTTATAAATGAACAATAACAAAATCATAACATATTAAAATGTGTGTAATGTAGCTAAGGTAGTACTTAAACAGCTATAATTTTAAATGCTTATATAGACAAACACAAAACAAATGACTTAAATTCTACTGTAAGACAACAGAAAAAGAAAAGCAAAATAAACTCAGTCAATAGAAGCAAATAAATAATAAAGATAAGAAATCAATGAATGAGACTGATAAACAGAAGAGACAACAGAGCCAAAAAGTATTCAACTGAAAAGATCGACAAGCTTCATAAACCCTTTAACCAGTGGCCAGGAAAAAAAGAGAAGAAAAACACAAATATAAGGAATAAAAGAGGATCTCTAAGGACGAATCCTATATGAACTATTTCATATCCATAAATACAAAAAAAATTAGGAAAAAAAAGAATCCATTCCTTGAAAGACAAAAATATCAAGAACAGGTACCAGGAATACTGTGTATCTATCACAGAAGATGAATTTGTAGTAAAAAAAACAAAAATTGCCCAAAGTACAAAAGTGACCCAAATGGCTTCATTGGTAAATTTATTCTACCAAGGGAGAAAGAAATGATACCAGTTCCACACAAGAGCTACTAAAACAAGAAAAAGACATTAGAAAACGATAGGTTTTCCCCGTGGATATTAGTGCAAACATCATTTTTAAATATTAGGTAACGAGGCCTGCCCGTGGCCAACTCGCTTCTGAACCCCGTCGTCTACGCGCTCACAAACGGTTACCAGCGCCACGCGCTCCTGAGCCTTGTGTGCTGCGGCCCCTGCAGCGGAGGCGCAAATGCACCTGGAGCTTCGGGCGCCGCTGTCTACCCCCAGGGCTGGACCACAGCGCCAGCGGCTCTGGCTGCTGGTCGCCCCAGCGGGAGCACAGGACACCAGCGGATCCACCAGCAGCCCCAGCGTGCCCACAGCTCCTCAGACCCTGGTACCTGAACCTAACCCTAACCGGTCACAGACTGTCAACCTGTCATTGTGTTTCCCAAGAGCTGTTTTGCAGACTTTTTCTTTTTTAAAAGAGGAATTTGTAGGAAACACAGCCGAAGATGGTGGAGACAGAAGAGACAAAGGGGAAACCAAACTCCCCAACAACGAACAGACAGAAATTCCCAGCCTCGTGGAATTGACTGGTGGGGGCACACGCAATAATACAATGATGTAATAATGGAGATAATTCCAGTGACAGTACAGTAATGGAATGGGATGGTGTAGAAGTGATGACATGTAATGTGAGCTGAGATATCACTGTCCTAGGGAACGTCTGAAGGAAGTATTTCAGGATGAGAAAGGAGATTCCTTGATCTCGATCTTGGAAAAGAGTCAACCTTAGTTTGCATTCAAGTGGAGGAGATCCCAGCTGACACTTACTGTATGGTCACAGGGTTATTTGAACACCAGCTAACTGTTATAATATGGGTAGGAAGAATACACTTGATTCAGGTGCCAAGTCTAACAGTGCATTGCTTTGATGATATGATAATATCAGAAACTGAGGAATAAGATAGGACTTACTCCCTTGGGGAAGGCTCCACAGATGGAGCATGTAACTTTACCTTTAAGCCTCTATGCCAGAATTCCTAAGGTCCTGATGGGATGGATTGTCCTTGCAGACCATCTGGCAAAACGGGATGACAGTGAATGCAAGGATAGTGCCTCGTGGGTGAGATGACCCACTAGCTCTCTACCTACGTAACTTTATACGAATGAGAGTGGAATAAGGAGTCAGCACTTGTTAGAAGGACATTGCTGCTGGCAATTTGAACGAGTAAAGTGGCTGAACCTAACTTCCAAAGGTGGAAAAGTCTGGATAAAAATCAATGACAAGGGCTGGAGCTGGAGCTCAGTGGCAGGGCACTTGCCTAGCAGGTGTGAGGCACTTGGTTCGATCCTTAGCGCTACATAAAAATAAACCAAATAAAGGCATTCTGTCTATCTACAACTACAAAAAAATTAAAAATCAGTGACAAATGGAAAGAAGAAGGAATAGCAGCTGGGGCTAAAGGAATGATTCATTGAGGGAAATCCAATATTACATTGGTGCCTTGAGAGATAATATTCTTTTGCTCTGAGCCTTTCAAGAGGCACCAATGTAAATGAATGAACCAACAAAAGAATATTGACTTTTGGAGTGCAGGCAGATTTGTGAAATAAAGCAAAATAATGCTGGCAAATCTCTACCCACACTTGGTTACTATTACAAAGAGGAAAGTACATTTCAGGAAAAAAAGCAAGAAAGTAGTGAATGGAAGAAATAAATTTCTTCAGACCTTGAACATGGTTTTTAAATCCACAATAGCCATGCTTCCCTGCTCCTTTGGGCACTTCTAGTGCAACACAGAACTACAGAAGGAGAATGGATTTAGGAAAAACCAGTTCTATCTCAAACTAAGACCTGCTCTGCATGCCTTCTGCCTGTGTACACAGATGAAAAGGGAAGGAGTGTGGCGATCACAGCCCCTGCTCTCCAAGGCGGAGGCGTGGTAGTGCGAGCAACTGAAGAGGGCCGCTAGAAGATCTTAGGTATACTTAAAAATACACCCTGAAAACACTTTTTCCCCAGTATAGGGGATGGAACCCGGGCGCCCTTGACGTCTGGGCTACATCCTCAGCACTTTTTTTGAGAACAGGGTCTTACTAAGTTGCTGAGGTTGACCCCAAACTTGTGATCCTCTTGTCTCAGCCTCCCAAGTAGTTTACAGGAGCGCATCACTGCACCTGGCCTATAACTGCAAACTCTCAGGGCCTGTCAACCTATCTTCACATTTTGGCTCAAGTAAACAGTAAATTCTCATAGCAACTTTGAGCTTTCTCAAGCAAGCATTTTATGGGAGGAGCGGGGGGCAAGGATGGAGTCATCATAGACCACCTTAAAATACTAGACAGCCATGCTAAAGTTTGAAGTCTTCTAATGCAGGTTTTTGGACAGTTCTTTGTGCCAAGTTTTTGCAGTCCTCTTCCTCTTTCCATCATAATATGAAATAGTAAAGTAATTTTTCTTGATAAGGAAAAATATGGCATCAGCTGATATGTTTCATAATAGGAACCATTTTAAGTTATTTGTTGGGTGAAACTGTCCAGGCATTACAGAATGCTCAGCATCCTGTAATGGTCATTACAGCACACGGTCATTGTAGCAATCCAAAAATTCTTACCATGTGTCTCCCCTAAGAAGGAGATTCACACATTGAGAATTATTTTCTCAGTGATAAATATGAGTTTATCTGATCAGAAGAATTTTTTTTTTTTGGGTACTGGAGATTGAACTCAGGAGCACCCGACCACTGAGCCACATCCCCAGCCCTATTTTTTGTGTTTTATGTAGAGACAGGGTCTCACTGAGTTGCTTAGCACCTCGCCATTGCTGAGGCTGGTTCTGAACTCAGGATTCTCTTGTCTCGGCCTCCTGAAGTGCTGGGATTACAGGCTTGCGCCATCGCGCCTGGCTTGATCAGAAGAATTTATAATGAAGTGTGATGTTAGAGAAATACAGCAACTTGGTCTTTCTGAGTAAGGATATTTACCTATAAATAATTTAGAATTTGCTTTCTGAAATCATCCCTTCATTCCATGTACAGATCTGCAGACTTAATTTCTACACTTGCTGATGAGGGAGCAGCTGTTTGTCTTCCCTGTCTAGAGTATCACACAATTTGTCCTTCCTATAATAACCTATTTGTCATTCCTATGATAACCAGGCAAAGGTTAAGAAACGGATTGAATTCTAGAGTACCTTCAGGCATGATCATTTTATTTCCTCATTAGCAGACCTTTCCTTCTCTAAATATACATATTCCGCCCTTTGGGGCAAGGGAATAGGCCACCAGAAATCACAAACACTTTGTAATCCCAGCTACTCAGGAGGTTAAGGATCAAATGTTCAAGGGCATCTGGACAATTTAGGGAGACTCTAACTCAAAATAAAATAAAAGGGGGGGCTGGGATTGTGGCGCAGTGGTAGCGTGCTCGCCTAGCATGCGTGAGGCACTGGATTCGATCCTCAGCACCACATAAAAATAAAATAAAGATATTCTGTTCGCCTACAACTAAGAAAATTAAAAAATATTTTTTAAAAAAGGGGGGGATAGGGATGAAGCTCAGTGAAAAAGCCTGGCACTTGCAAAGCCCTGAGTTCAATCCCCAGTATCAAGGAGGGTGGGTGGGGACAAACAATGAAGAAAAAGATGACAATGATGTACCCTTCTCACTATCAGGAGACCCACGATGATGTGTCTTCTCGTGGATAATGGTGCCCAAATTGTTTAAGAGGGCACCTTTCAGATTTCTTCATCATAAAGGTACTGTTTTTTTTCCAGGAGGAAATACTAAATACATTGGAAATGACACCTCTACCCTCCTCCCAATTAAGTAAGTGCTTTGGGAGTGATACTTTGAAGCCATGTGAAATCCTATGTCTCTTTAAATTTTCACCCAGAAATTTTATTTATTTATTCTGTAATATTGAATATTAAATCCAGGGACACTTTACCACTGAGCTACACCCCTATCCCTTTTAAACTTTGAGACTGGATCTGGCTAAGGTGTCCAGGTTGACCTCAAACTTGTGAACCTACTGCTTTAGCCTCTCAAGTTGCTGGGATTACGAAAGTGTACCACCATGTCCAGCCCAGTGAGAACTCTGTTACGCTCCCTATCTGCCAAGGATTCTGGTTCTGGACAAGTAAATGCTAGATGCTGGCCTCTCAGAAAACTAATGTCATCTCCATCCCTTTTTCTTTCTCAGGGTCAAGTCTGTTCTCAGTCCTTCTTAGCATTCCCAACCCAGTTCAAAATGCAGAGGATGCTAAATGGGGCTTCAAGCTCAGGAATTGTAGGAGGAGTACAGTGCCTGCTAATTCCTTAAAGCTGCTCTGCTCATTCACGCTCCTTACCCAGTGCATTCTCCCAGCCTGAAAACCTGTACCTGCGAGTGTAGCTGGGTATGGGTGGATGAATCTAGAAGACTATTTCCTAGGCAAAGACTTCCGTGGGACAGTTTGGTCAAAGTCTGTAATGTATATGTATGTCAGCATCGCCATTTTCAGAAATGGTATTGCAAAAACATTTTTCAGAATATTTTCATTTCTTGCATTTTAATTTGCATTTCATATTGTTTTTTCCTCCCGTTTTGTGGGGTTATCATGAAAAGCAAATTAAATTTGTTGGTAAACCTACTAAAAATGGATTAGCTTTAATAGGCAATGAAATGTATGAAAGGAGGGGAAATAACATTTATCATCTGGGACCTGGTAACATACATTCTTAGCTCTGCCAGAGCAGAGTTTTCACCACCAAAAGGGGATAAGAATGTGAAGTGATGGATTTAATTAGTTTGATCTAATCACAATGTAAGTATATATATAAATATATTGTACCCCATAAATAGATAATATGAACAACTGTTATTTGTCAATTTTTTAAAAAGCTACTTTCTTAAAAATACCTATAGCAAGGCTGGAGATACATCATGGGCCACAAGGGCAGAGTCTCCGCCCTCAGGCGCTAAAATCCAGTCCTGGCCGCTCGCCTTCGAGATCACACCAATGACCCTACAGAGCCGGCTCTTCGCACACAGGCCTGAGGCTCTGGGCAGCTGCTTCTCAGTCTCCTGGGTCCCCTGGCCTCTTCTGGGCCTCCTAGGACACATCAGACGCGTGCTTTTCTCATAAGTCTGGGCCAGAGCAACACCACTTTGCCTCAGGTATTGCTAGAACCAGGGAGCCGGCGCACAGCATCAGGCTTCGAAACCAGGGAGGATTTCGGGCGCAGGCCTACTTTTCCCACAAGCCACCGCGGCCAGAGCTCTGTGGACTTGAACTACACTTCCCAGCGGGCAACGGGCACGCTCAATCTATGGCTTCCCTTCCGCTTTTGCGTGTTGTTGTGCTTCGCAAGGTAAATTTGAATCCATCTCAGGATATTATAAGCCAAGAGTGCTCTCGAGCAGGAGCCTGAGCAGCCCAGGTTAAATTGGAGCCCGACCAGAACCAGCCGGAGTGGTAGAGGAGGCCCTTAAAGCGTGGAGTCTGTAAGGTAGTCGGCCTGTCGTTGCCGGAATCTCAGGCCCGCAGGTGCATGAACTGCAGAGGAGCATGTGCGTCAGTATGTGTCAGATGCGGAATGCGTGGGAGCCTGTCTGTGTGTGAGAGAGAGAAACTGCCTGGGGGGGAGGGGGGACGTGCCAATTGACGGTAACGACGGCTGTGAGGCCCGACAGGTGCGTGGCTGCGCTCGCGTCAGGAGGATGCGCGGGGCACGGCCTTTCCGTGTGCGTCAATGGCTGGGCTTTACGTGTCCCTGTGACCCGCAGGAGGTTCTCTGCTGCTTCCTCCGTCTGCGCTCCTCATAGCTGTTTGGGTTTGACGCAGAAAAGTCTCAGAGAGGGAGATTGGATACTGAAGCCTAAGTGAAGTTTTCCAGCAATAAAGCATTGACTTGCTGTTGGACTGGGGATGCCTGCGACGTTCTTTGGGATCTCTGAGGGCGGTTAGCTACGTGTCTCAGAACCTCAGCTTTCCCAGAGCTGAGCAGGACAGGTGTGGACCTGGAGAGGGTTTAACTAAGTCATTCTGTGCTCCTAAAAGGCCAGATAACTCCCTTCTCCCTCCTTGGCCCTACCATTCCCTACCAGGACCCAGATGAGAAAGAATTGTTTCACATCCAGAAATCAACATTTAGAGGAAAAAAAAGAAATCAACATTTAGACTAATTTATTTTTTCCTTAAAATTATTGGTTTTAGGGTATGCTTTCCTTCTTCTGAAATGTGTGGGAAGTATATTAATCTCGATCTACTTTTTTCCCCTCCAATGGATTTTGGGTGCCGTTGAGAAAAATATCGTTAACATTCTCACTTGGCATATCATTCATATCCTTCCATGTGTTTTCATATTGTAAACAGAACTAAAAAGGACTTAGACTCTTGGTAGCGCAGGCGTGTAATCCCAGGGACTCAGGAGGCTGTGAGGCAGGAGACTTCCAAGTTCAAAGCCAGCCTCAGCCATTTAGCAAGGCCCTAAGCAACTTGGTGAGATCCTGTCTCAAAATAAAAAAAGGGTAGGGGGCTGGGGTTGTTGGCTTATTAGGTTTGAGCCTCAGCACCACATAAAAATAAATAAATAACACACACACACACACACACACACACACACACACACACACACGGCTGGGAATGTGGCTCAGTGCTTCAATCCTGGTACCAAGAAAGAAGAAAAACAAACAAAATAAAAAGAGCTGGGGATATAGCTTAGTGCTTAATGTGTCCTTGGGTTCCATCCCTGGTAACTGCCCCTCCAAAACAAAACAAAACAAAAAGATTTAGACTCCTGTGATCTAGAATCAAGGACAACAATCTTCTTGTTAGGATTATGTGCAAAATTCGTGTTTATGATTATGGAATGATTAATGATAAACTCGTGGTTAAATACTATGCAGCTAGTAAATTTACGTTTATAACTCTTAGATGTTTGAAGGCAAATATATAATGTTAGGCAATAGTCAAATTTATAAATAGTAATAGTACTCAAAAATTATAATTGATCAATCCTCCTCCCTTTTTTTTTTTTTTTTTTTTGGTACCAGAGATTGAACACAGGGCCACTCCACCACTGAGCCACATCCCCAGCCCTATTTTATGTTTTATTTAGAGACATGTTCTCACTGAGTTGCTTAGTGCCTCACTGTTGCTGAGGCTGACTTTGAACTCATGATTCTCCTGTCTCATCCTCCCAAAGTGCTGAGATTACAAAGGCCTAGGCCACCGCACCTGGCTTTCAATCCTATTTAATAAGCTTGTTTTGTAAAGTTTGAATCCAAATCACATTTTTTTTTTGGATTTAAATATTTTTTTTGCAAATAACATTTTAATTGTTTATTGAAATAGGGAAGTGGTGTGGCTACATTTTATTACCCAATTATTTTGTGCTTCTGCTTTTCATAAATTCTTTGATTCAGTCTGAAAAAGCATATTTAAAAAAATTTCTGTGCTATTACCTTAAAATAAATTCCTAGAAGTAGAATTTGAATTAGTATAATCAAACTTTTACTAACTTCCAGCCATACAATCTTAGCATCTGGGGTGATAAAAAGACTAAAATTACGTAGTTGCCTTCTTTTGCTTCTAGTAAGTAAGATAACAACTGAATGGGAATAAATGCATTAAAGTAATTATAGAGATTCAGGTAAGATGGTCTAGATTTTCTAAGTAGTCATTCTGACTATAGCTTTCACTGTCAGGTTGTGATCAAATTATCAAATTATATTTGCTGACCTAGTATGAAAGCACTGTGATTGTAGGAAATTTCAGTTATAAATGTATACCTTACTTTGTGTATGTGTGTGTGTGTGTTTTACTATGATGGAACTCAGAGCCTCACACATGCTAGACAGGTATTCTACCTCTGAACTATGTCCCCAGCCCCATACCTTAACTTTTTTTTTTTTTTTAGTTGTAGATGGACACAATGTCTTTATTTTTTTATTGCTTTGTATGTGGTGCTGAGGATCGAACCCAGGGCCCCACGCATGCGAGGCAAGCATTCTACCGCTGAGCTACAATCCCAGCCCCCATACCTTAACTTTTTTAATTGAGATGATTCATTTCTATAATGTTCAATTCTCTGAAGTATACCATTCAGTGTATTTTTGTTTGTTTATTCACAGAGTTTTACAATCAGCACTACTTTCTAATTCCCAAACATTTACATCACCCCACAGAGAAACCAAGTGCTTGTTAGGCATCACTCCCTGATCCTTCTGCTCCCCCCATACTCTGAGAACCACTAATCTATCTCTATGAATTTACTTTTTCTCAACATTTCATACAAACAGAATTATACAACATGTATCATTTATCTCTTGCTTCGTTCACTTAGGGGAATGTTGTAGATGTATCAATAGTTTATTACTTTTGTTGTGATAAAATTTACCATTTTAATTTTCTTGTTCTTGTTTTTGTTATTTTTGTGGTCATGAGGATTGAACCCAGGCCCTTGAGTATGCTAGGGAAGCACTGTACCACTGAGCTACACCTCTAGCTCCATTTTAATCATTTTTGAGTGTACAGTTCCATGGCCTTAAATAAATTTACATTGTTATGCAATCACCACCACCATTCATCTTGAGAAATTTTTCATCTTCTGCATCTCAAACTCTGTGCCCATTTAAGCACTAATTATCTATTCCCTTCTAACCCAGCCTCTCTGACAACCAACATTCTGCTCTGTTTTATAGATTTGACCAAGTATCTAACAGAAGAGGAATTGTTCTTTACATCTCATTTTGCATCTACTTTATTTCAGTTAGCATAATGTCTCCAAGGTTAATCCATGTTGTAGGCTGTATCAAAATTTCCTTCATTCTTATGGTTGTATCATGTTCCCTTGCATGCAAATACCGTATTTGGGTTATTTCCATTTTTTGATGTAATGATAGGCACATTTATATACAAGGTTATGTGTGGACATATGCTTTTTATTCTATCATGTATATACCTGGGGTGAAATTGCTGGATCACATGCTAACTCCCTATGTTACTTTTTTAAATTCTAATAATGTTAGATTCTAATCAAAACTAATAGAATAACTCTAGCTATCTGGAGGATATAAGTTGCAGGGTGGGAAATAGTTCTATTTTAGAAAGTGAAAATTATGTAACAGTGAGATCAGCAGTAGTATGTATTAGTATACTTAGTATACATACTACTATATTATATATATGTATACATATATGTGTATATATACATACATACATAATTTTATTCTGTATTTTATTTTTTATGTGGTGCTTATGATTGAACCCAGTATCTCACATGTGCTAGGCAAGCACTCTACCACTGAACCACAACCCTAGCCCTCACCCATCTTTCTTTCTTTTTTTGTTTTTGTTTTTTTTGTACTGGGGATTGAGCCCAGGGAAGCTTAACCACTGGGCCACATCCTCAGCCCTTTTTTTAAAATGTTGTTGTGTTTTTTATACCTTTATTTATTTATTTTTATTTATATGTGGTGCTGAGGATCGAACCCAGTGCCTCACCCATGCTAAGCAAGTGCCCTACCACTGAGCCACAGCCCCAGGCCCTCCTCAGCCCTTTTTTTGTATTGTAGTTAGAGACAGGATCTTGCTAAGTTGCTTAGGGCCTCACTGACTTGTTGAGGTTGGCTTTGAACTCATAATTCTCCTGTCTCAGTCTTCTGAACCGCTGGGATCATAGGCATGTACCACTGCACCCGGCCCCTCGTCCATCTTTGTATCTAATCTAACATGTATAAGCATACATAGAAATCTTAGGAGATGTTGGGTTACTGGGAACTGAAGGAAATGAAAACCATTAAGTAAAACAATCAAAATTTTGTGTTTTTCGTGTTATTCCTCAAGACCAAATACAGGTTGTTTTAAAAAATGCACTTTCCTTAGAGAGGCCTTAAGGACTTAAGGACACCCTGTCTCCACAAAAAAAAAAAAAAGGGTGGGCGGGGAGGCTGGGGATGTGGCTCAGTGGTTAAGCAACCCTGGGTTCAATCCTTGGTATCAATAAATAAATAAATGAACTTCCCACTTTCTTGGAGCAGCTTTCACTGAACACATAAACATTCACCTACATGTATAGTTTAAGTTAAGGCATGGACACTGCATGAGCAGACCAAAAAAAAAAAAAAACCAAGATCAAAATAAAAAGGTGGGGCTGGGATTGTAGCTCAGTGGTAGAGCGCTTGCCTCGCATGCGTGAGGCCCTGGGTTCGATCCTCAGCACCACATACAGAGCAATAAAATAAAAACATTGTGTCCATCAACAACTAATAAAATATTTAAAAAAAAATAAAAATAAAAAGGTAAGTACTTTCAAAGTATGAGTGTATAACTTTCTAAAGCTTTTCAGTCTGATGTCTGTCAGTCTTTCAATATTGAGATACATATAGATGTTACAAATAGTGTCATTTGTACATGTAGTTTTGTAACCTCATTTTCCCACTGGCAATATTTCTGGGACATTTTCCTTATCCTTAATATTTTCCCTACTTAACACTTCTTACATGAATATTTTACAATGTATTTAAGCATTTCTTCCAGAAGTAGAATGCTGAACACTGCATGAACAATTTTGTGTCCTTTCTGTTCTGCATACCTTGTTCAAACTCATCTTAAGTCAAAGCCATAAAGTAAGATGTGGTTTGGATGGTGTGGTTCCTTTTCATTCCTGCAAAGTGTGAATGAAAGGAAGAAGATCTGTTCAGGGTAAGACTGAGCAGCCCAGTCTCTGGCATAAAGCAGCTTCCCCTAAAGGAAGAACTTAGAAAACTGCCTATTAGTTTTCTGGGGGATTAGGGAAGAACTTGGATTTACCTAAAACCCTTCTAATCCTTTCAGATTGTGTTTAGGTTGTGTAGTAATATTCAAACTGGAATGAATAGCAAAATATTTGTTAGGTGGTAACACTAAACCGTGTTTATTTTCTTGGTGTCCTTTTCACAGCTCTGGATGCTGTTTATTTTCCCACAGAGGAACTTTGAGGAGGTCTTAACAGTTTTTACAGATATGAAACCATGGCATGTGTAAGTGGTGTTTCTTTCTCAATGAAATATGTCATATAAAATCTTTTCATTAATTATTTTGAAAAGTCCTACCCGTAAGAACCCCATTTAATTATCAATTTCCTTGTTCCTCTTTTACCAGTGAACAATGGTCCCAAATAACCTAGGGACCCTTTGTGACCCACTCTTCTCTAACCAGTGTTTATGTATTTGATAGATTATTCCTTCTCTCTTATGCACCAAATCATATATTAAGCTCAATGATAGAACAATGAAGGAGTCAAGTCCCATTAAAAAAAAAAAAAAAGATTTGAACTTCTCTGTCCTTGGATGACTTGGAAATGAGGATCCCATTTGGCCAAATAGGGAAAGACTTCAAAATTCTCTATATATACAAGTTATTCTAGGTACATGTGATAAAGCCTAGTAACAAATGGTCTTGGTCTTAAGTAGGTCGGGATCTATTGCTTTGTGAGGCTTTTAGAATTGCATAGCAGTAGAATTTAGGACTTTCAAATATAAGGGCTGGGAATGTAGCTCAGTGGTTGAACATGTGCTTAGAATGCATGAAGCTCTGGGTTCTGTTCCCAGATCTGTCTGTATATGTATGATGATTCTGTGGCAATTAAATGTATATACAAAGTCACCACAAATATATTGTGTTTCTTGGTAAGGATCACTGAATGATGAGTGTCATGTTATTTTATTGCTGACTAGGATTTACTGACATTGAATAACTTTGATATAATTCTGGGTCATCCTACATTATTATCTTCTGTCTTAGCAACTAGGAAAATGTTCAGTGAGAGATTTATGATGGCAATGAAAAGCCAGTAAAATTTTAAGTATAAGTTGACAGAAACTAAGAATTTAAAAACGTTGTCAGAACCTAACATATATAAATCTAATTATCTACAAATTATTAATTCTACCAAAACAGGAAGTTGGAGCACTATGTAGCCATTAAAAATTCTTTTAGGGGAATAAGGTTGATCAAATTATGTTATATGCATGCATACATATGGCATAATGAATCCCACTGTTATGTATAATGCATCAATAAAAAATTTTAGAACTTCTTGTGATAACATTTAAGGTAAAGACAGAAGATTGATGGCATTACTTAGTTTTTTTTTCATTACTTAGTTTTATTCATACCTTCTATCTTTATGATGGCCTCTGCCTTCCGTTCAAGCATTTAGTATATTTACATTTACTATGATTTTTTTTTTTTTTTTGGTGGGAGGCAGTTGCTGAGAATTGAACCCAGGGGTGCTCTGCCACCAAACGACATCCTCCATATTTTTTTTTCCCTCCAAATAGGGTCTTGTTAAGTTGCTAAGCCTAGCCATGAACTTGTGATCCTCTGGCCTCAACCTTCTGAGTGTTTGGGATTATATGTATTTACTACCCCACCTGGCTTTTGTACTGTTTTTTTTTTTAACATCTGGTCATTGTTCCTCTGGTTCATCTTTGTCTTCTTTTGAATTAAATATTTAAAATTTTACTTTAACTTGCTTTTTTTGCTATACTTTTTGCATATTTTTAGTAGTCCTTATGTATTAAAAACTATATTAACTCACAGTCTACTTAGAATTAATATTGTATTAGAGCACATAAAATATAAGAACGTTGCAACTTTGTGAGTCCATTTACAGTTGTCATATTATAACTATATATATTTAAAATTACAACACGTTTATTGACATGCAATACACTGCACATATTTAAGTGTACACTTTTTTAAAAAATATTTTTTGGTTGTAGATGAACTCAATACCTTTTTTATTTTATTTTTATGTGGTGCTGAGGATCAAACCCAGTGCCTCACATGTGAGAGGCGAGTGCTCTGCCATGGAGCCACAATCCCAGTCCCCCTAAAGTGTATGCTTTGACAATACATTTTTAAATGTTATATGCCCATGAAGCTCATCACTACAGTCAAGGTGAACAAATCCATTATTCCTAAAAGACCTTGTAACTCCTCCTTTATAACCTTCCTTGTTCCTACTCACTCTGCCTCCAGGTAATCCTAATCTGCTTTCTCTTGATATAGTTTGTACTGTCTAGAGTTGTATATAATTGGAATCAAACGGCGCATGCATTTTATGCCTGGCTTCTTCCACTCAGCATAATTATTTTGAGATTCATCCACATTGTTGCATATATCAATAGTTCATTCTATGTTATTGCTAGGTAATATTCCATTACAGTGGTACCTCTGTATACACTAGGGATTGGTTCCAGGAACCCCACCTACGGATGCTGAAGTCCCTTATATGAAATGGTATAGTATTTGTATATAACATATGCAAATCCTCTTCATACTTTAAACAATCTCTAGATTACTTATAATGCCTGATAAGAATAATGACAAGAAACACATTTGTATATGTTCAGTACAGATGCAAGGTTTTTTTCCAAATATTTTAAATCTGCAGTTGATTGGCTACAGACAGCTAATGTATATGGATATATCACAATTTATGTATCCTTTCTCCTATAGACAGACAATTGGGTTGTTCCCATTTGGTACTGTTATGAATAAAGCTGTTGTGAACATTCACATTAAAGTCTTTGGGTGTTTATAAGTTTTATTTCTCTTATATACCTGGGAATGAAATTGCTAGGTAGTATGACAAGTGTATATTTGACTTTTAATGAATTGCCATATTTCCAATATTTAAAATTATTTTAGCTGGGCATGGTGGCACAAGCCTGTAATACCAGTGACTCAAGAAGAGGACAAGTTTGAGGCCAGCCGTAGCAGCTTAATGAGACCCTCAGCAAATTAGTGAGACCTGTCTCAAAATGAAAAGGACTATGGATGTAACTCACCCAGTACCAATAAATAAATAGATAGATAGATAGATAGATATTTTATGTTCCCACCAGTACTCTCCACCTGTTCCAGTGACTATATCTTTGCCACCCTTCTTATTTTCAGTGTTTTGAATTTTAGCTGTTACCTCTGAATACTTTCTTATTGGGTTATATAAATATGTATTGCTTTATTTCTAATCATTTTCTAGATATTTCTGAAATTTTTAAAATTTTTTATTTGTTTTTTTTTTTTTTTGTACTGAGGATTGAACCCAGGGGTGCTTTTACTACTACACTATATTCCCAGCCCTTTTTAATTTTTTTACTTTGAAATGGGATCTTGCTGAGTTGCTTAGGGCCTTGGTAAGTTGCTGAGGCTGGTCTTGAACTTGTGATTCTCCTGCCTCAGCCTCCCAAGTTGCTGGGGTTATAGACAGGGGTCCCTGTGCTCAACTATAGTTACTTTTTTTTCTTTTTAATAAATTCTTTATTTTATTGCTTTGTACGTGGTGCTGAGGATCGAACACAGGGCCTCACGCATGTGAGGCAAGTGCTCTACCACTGAGCTACAATCCCAGCCCCAACTATAGTTACTTTTTATTGTGATAAGACACATATAAGTTACCACCTTTACCATTTTTAAGAACACAGTCCATTAGCACTAAATACATTCGTAATTTCATGCAACCACCACCATATCATTCATCTTTAAACTCTTCATCCTTTAAAACTGTGATAGGTTATTTAACCTGACAAATAGGACATATAGGAATAATGGAATCCAGTTCATTGTATTGATGCAAAGGCCAAGTTTCAGAAAGATAAGGTTTAAGATCATTGCCCCTCACATTTTAAATGGAGTACATATAAACTCTGATGACATTTTTGAAAAGTACATCTTTATATTGCACATTCATACCCTTGGTCAGCCACAAAAGGGTGGCCTGAGCTTGAAGTTTGAAAATCTGCCAGTGAACTATACCCAAGAGGCACAGGGAAAACCCAATTTTTTAAAATTATTTTTTATAACTTCTTAAAATTTTTTTATGTGTGTGCTAAGGATCAAACCCAGTGCTTCACACATGCAAAGCAAGCATTCTACCACTGAGCCACAACCACAGCCCCCCAATTTTGGCATATTAAATTAGTAGCTTTCTTAGCTCAATATTTACATCCACCCTGAGAAAGCAATCATATCTAAAAGGCAAAAGGGCTTTGCTAGTGACCAAAACACAAAATGTCACCCTTGCCCTGGCTCACACACAAGAACGCTGCTCAGGATCACTCAGTACTCTCTCCTTACTCCAGGACGCAAAAGTCCGAGGCCCTGGACACCCCTGCCTGGGGGTGCGGACAGGAAATCCCAGATGCTTGATGCCGCTCTGTCGGGACTGACTCTTGAGGAGTTTATTAACTCTTGAAAAGCACATTTTCCAGAGATGCCTAAAGCTGGAACAACCTCGGTGTGGGGTTTTCTCGAGTCAAGCCGTGAGATGGTGAGCCAGTGGTTGTGTCAGAGGAAGACAGCGTCACAGGGGGTTCTTCAGACCGCAGTTGCAGTCCGACTTGAATCTGCAGCAAAAATTGAGTGCCAGACCCTAGATCTGTGCTTAGTGAAGAGATTCGGGGTGTAGACAGGACGTGCCGCACTCAGACCCTCGTCTGTAGGTGCCTGAGTAGCGTAGGAGAGGGTCTGCAGCACATTGCCCCGGCGACAGTGAGCTCGGAGAGCCGGGGCGGGGCTCCGTGACGTCGAATGCGGTTGTGATGCCATCAGTGCCTTTGTGACTGGAAAGGCCGGCCTTCGCATTCGTGAGTGTGAGTTGCTGGGCTTGGTATGACGCTGAGTAGGTTACTGACTCAGCCCTCTGCCTTCTCAATTTACAGTCATGTATGGCTTAAACAAAGAGATGGCGCCAAGAGGGAAGTCACGCTTTTGAGCACTAGCATGAAGCGCGAGAAAGTGCGCACATCATGTTGGGATAGGAATTTTTAGAGCTGCAAGTTACCTCTAAAACCAGGCTCCTTGGCTTTACGCATCCTCTTGGAAACCTTTTCCTTAGGACCCTTTGGGCAAAATACATCGTGGAACCGCACCATTCCCACAGCTCGGACCCCAGGTACCTCCTGTGGACTCACAGGTTTCTGCCACCCTAATATTTCCTGGTTTCATATGTGAGATCATGACTTAATTTTCCTTTGTCCTCCCCATCTTCCAAAAGGAAACTCAAAAAGGAGGAAAGAATTGGTACATTACAAAAATAATAAAGGTAAAGCAATATTGTTGAGACTTAAAAGTCAAGATTCAGGTGGATTTCTTCCCTTTTTGTTCTCCAAATTTCTATTTGAACATGAGAATGTTTGATTTTCTTTGCTTGAAGAGACTACCTTAAGCCTGCCTTCCCCAGGCACTGACAGGACATTGAGATAAATCCCCTTCCACAGTGGCTATTTTCTTTCTCCTCTGCAGGTAACAGTTGCATATTTGATTGGTAGATCATTCAGATCAGGCATTTGAGCTGTATTTTAGATGGTGAGTAGGGAAGGCACAATGGATATCTAACCAGATACCTTAGATATTCTTTATCTAGAGGCCGAAGAATCAATAAATGACAATGTCATCAGCTTTATGGAACTTTTAGAAGTGAGACTATAATTGAGTGAGCATAAAGGTCTATATCAAAAAGGGAAGGAATATGTTTAGGTGATTTCTAAGAAGTAGTTTCTATTGCTGATCAGATGTTGTTTGTGGTAGCCTTAGGTTTTCAGATACATCATCATTTGGACTGTGACAGGCAGTGTGGTGTGATGTTGAAGAGAATGGGCCCTGGATACCTTAACTTTGGTTTGAATCTCAGCTCTGTTCATTCCTGGCTAGCACTCAGGTTCTGTGTTCCACAGCTTTCAGATGTTTATTATAATAGCACCTATTTCATAGAGGTGTCATGAGGATAAAATGTAAATCCCATGACAACGAGCTTGGAATATGAGGAATGCTCAACTAATATTAACTGTTATGTCATGATTCTGGGCACTTCAGGTTTCAGTAGTAACAAGTATGAAGGCAATTGATGGTTATTTGCAAGTTAAAAAAAATTATCCTTGAAGGCAATTGACAGTTATTACAAGCTGAGAAAATTATCTGGAGGTTTTTTTGGTACAAAAATTTTTATTGTATGAAATTAGTAGAATTATATTTGTTTTAAAGTAGTTAATATAGGAATTTGTAAGATTCTTCATTTCAAATAGTAATAGCTAAAGCTGGACATGTTGGCAAACACCTCTAACCCCAGCTACATGGAAGTTGAGGCCGGAAGATTGTAAATTTGAGGTCAGCCTTGGTCACTTAGTGAGACCCTATCTCAAAATAAAAAATAAAAAGGGCTAGGAACACACCTCGTCATTGTAAAATCTCTATATATTAAACCCAAGGCCAGCGTCTTCTAAGTGGAGAAAAACTAAAAGCATTCCCTCTAAAAACTGGAATAAGACAAGGATGCCCTCTTTCACTTCTTCTGTTTAACATAGTCGTTGAATCTCTAGCCAGAGCAATTAGACAGAAGAAAGAAATTAAAGGGATACAAATAGGAAAAGAAGAACTCAAATTATCCCTATTTGCTGATGACACAATTGTATATTTAGAAGACCCAAAAAACTCCACCAGAAAACTTCCAGAACTCATAAATGAATTCAGCAAAGTGACAGGATTAACAACCATAAATCAATTGTGTTCCTATATAATCAGTGATGGATCAACTGGAAGAGAAATTAGGAAAACTATTCCATTCACAATAGCCTCAAGAAAACAATATTTTGGAATCAATCTAACAAAAGAGGCGAAAGACCTCTACAGTGAAAACTACAGAACACTAAAGAAAGAAACTGAAGACCTTAGAAGACAGAAAGATGTTCCATGTTCTTGGATAGGCAGAATTAATATTGTCAAAATGATTATACTACTGAAGTGCTATAAGATTTAATGTGATTCCTATTAAAATTCCAATGACATTCTTCATGCAAATAGAAAAAGCAGTCATGAAATTCATTTGGAAAAATAAGAGGCCCAGAATAGCCAAAGCAAGAAAACCCTTAGCAAGAGAAGTGAAGCAGGAGGCCGTCACAATACCAGACCTTAAGTTATACTACAGAGTTATAGTAACAAAAATGACATGGTATTAGCACCAAAAGAGACATGAAGACCAGTGATACAGAATAGAAGACACAGAGATAAACCCACATAAATACAGTTATCTCATACTACACAAAGGTGCCATAAACATACATTGAAGAAAAGATAGCCTCTTCAAAAAATGGTGCTGGGAAAACTGGAAATCTATATATAACAAAATGAAATTAAACCCGTATCTCTCACCCTGCACAAAACTCAAAGTGGATCAAGGATCTAGGCATTAGACCAGAGATCCTGCACCTACTAGAAGAAAATGTAGGCCCAATTCTCTATCATGTTGGCTTAGGAACCGACTTCCTCAACAAGACTCCTAAAGTGCAAGAAGTACAATCAAGAATCAATAAATGGGATGCTATCAAACTAAAAAGCTTCTTCACAGCAAAGGAAACAGTCAAGAATGTAAATAGTGAGCCTACAGAGTGGGAGAAAATCTTTGCCACATGCACCTCAGATAGAGCATTAATCTCCAATCTCAAAAAACTTAACACCAAAAAAAAATAAAATAACCCAACCAGGTACTTCACAGAAGAAGAAATATGATCGGTTAGCCAGATGTGGTGGCACATGCCTGGAATCCCAGTGGCTCAGGAGGCTGAGGCAGGAGGATTGTGAATTCAAAGCCAGCCTCAGCAAAAACAAGGTGCTAAGCAACTCAGACTCTGTCTCTAAATAAAATACAAAAGAAAAAAATAAAGAAATATGGTCAGTCAACAAATATATGAAATATGGTCCGTCTTCAGTATATACCCAAAAGACTTAAAATTGGCATACTACAGTGATTCAGCCACATCAGTGTTTATAGCAGCTCAATTCACAATAGCTAAGCTATGGAACCAACCTAGATGCCCTTCAACAGATAAATGGATAAAGAAAATGTGGTAAATATACATAGTAGAATATTACTCAGCCATAAGGAAGAATGAAATTATGGCATTTGCCGGTAAATGGATGGAACTGGAGACTATCCTGCTAAGTGAAATAAGCCAATCCCAAAAAAACCAAAGGCCAAATGTTCTCTCTGATTTGTGGATGCAAACTTACAATAAGGATGGGGAAGCAAGAATCACTGGATTAGACAAAGGGGAATGAAGGGAGGGGAGGAGAATAATAATAGGAAAGACAGTAGAATTAATCGGACTTCCCTGTGTTCATATATGAATATATGACTAGTGTAACATCATGTACAACCACAAGAATGGGAAGTTATACTCCATGTATGTATAATACATCAAAATACATTCTACTGCCATATATATATAAAAATAATTTTTTTATAATTTCTTATTTTTTTGGTGCGGTGGATTGAACTCGGTTACTCGACCACTGAGCCACATCCCTAGCCCTATTTTTTTGTGTTTTATGTAGACAGGGTCTCACTGAGTTGCTTAGCGCCTCGCCATTGCTGAGGCTGGCTTTGAACTCACGATTCTCCTATCTCAACCTCTAAAAAGAATTTTTTTTAAAGTCTACAGATATAACAGTGCACATGGCCCTGGGTTGAATCCTGAGTACTGCCCTAAACTACAATAATGAAAATTTATATTAAGCACTTATTTTTTAAAATTTTTTTTAGTTATAGATGGACACAATATCTTTATTTTATTTATTTATTTATATGTGGTGCTGAGGATCGAACCCAGTGACTCACGCCTGCGAGGCAAGCGCTCTACCACTGAGCTACAGCCCCAGCCCCTTAAGCACTTATTTTATGGAATATTTTGTATTCTATTTGTATTTTCTTCATTTTTGGAATTTCTTATGTGCTAGGTGAATCATCAAGGCTGCTTTGAGACACTGACATGTTATTAAGTATCAGAGCTTAAAGATGAGTCATCACCTAAAAGACTGACAATAGTCTGTATTAGTTACCTCAAAAAACCACCTCTTTTAAAAAAAAATTTTTAGTTATCAATAGACCTTTATTTTACTTATTTATATGTGGTGCTGAGAGTCAAACCCAGTGCTTCACACATGCTAGGCAAATGCTGTACCACTGAGGGGCAACCCCAGCCCAAGAAACCATCTCTTGAATGTTACTAATTTTTAAAACATGCCTTTCTCAGTTATCATAAATGTCTTTTCTTCATTTGTTGGTGTAGACCAATGTAATTTTTGATAATAGCATAGTATGCCAGTATATACTACAAAATTGTTGAATATGTTACCTGGCATTTGACATGTTTCCATTTTTTTATTGAAAACTTTCTAAGCTGGGCAAAGTAGTGCACACCTGTAATCTCAGCAACTTGAGAGGCTGAGACAGGAGAATCACAATTTCAAGGCCAGCCTCAGCAACTTAGCAAGAATATATATCAAAAATATTTTCCATATCCTTAAATATGTTTCCCTCAACAACATAGGGAGACCCTGTCTCATAATAAAAGATAAAAAGGACTGGGCATGCAGCCCACTATATATGATCATATATAAAAATATATATATATATACACACACACACATATATGTGTGTATGTAAAGCACCCCTGGGTTCAATCCCAGTACATATATACATACATATATAAATAGAAATGAAATCTTTCTAAACATATTCTTCTGTGTACAATTTATATATCTCTATATTTTTATTTCCTTATGATAAATTGCTACAAGTGGAGTATAGTGTCACAAATCAGACATCTTATGCACCTACAATATGTAATATTCTTGTGGTATTAGTAATTGATGTGATTCAGTGACTAAAACTACTGCTACTTTTATTTTTTTAAATACTTTTTAATTATACATGGACACAGTGTCTTTATTTTGTTTTATTTACTTTTATGTGGTGCTGAGGATCGAACCCAGTGCCTCACATGTGTGAGGCAAGCGCTCTGCCACTGAGCCACAACCTCAGCCCACTACTGCTTCTTTTAAATACTAACAATCCAACAAGGGATATAAACTATGAATAGGAGTAAGTATAATGTGTAGTCAGGTGACATACTTTAGGAATTCATGGAAAGGTGGCATTGGTTGAATTCTGATCAACATTGTAAGGTATAAACAAGCACGACTGAGCCCACATAACTTCTGTGGAGCTAAGTGGAATTTGTTATATAAGCTCTTAGCTTTTTTTTTTTTTTTTTTTTTTTAAGCAGTGTTAGATACAAAGAGAGGCTAATGGGACAAGTTGGTTTAGCAGGTATCTGGAAGACATCATGGTTAACTGGCAAAATAAACACACTTTTTAACACATACATTTGTGCATATGCACATGCCTGTGCATGTGAATGTACCTATACATGTACACTTTCCAGTTAGAGTGTGAAATATTATAATTATGAAGTATGCTTTAAAACAAAAAAAATCTAAGATTACAACAACAAAAAAAGTAATGGTAACATATAATTCTGTAACATGAAAGACCAAATTACTTTTTTTGAAAATGTTTTTTAGTTGTCAATGGACCTTTATTTTATTTATTTATATGCAGTACTGAGAATCAAACTCAGTGCCTCACATATGCTAGGAAAGTGCTCCACCACTGAGCCACACCCAGCCCCTCAAATTACTTTTGACTATATTGCTGTCCTGTGACCTTGCTGTCGTTGTTATCATTGCCACCTTCTTCCTCTTCCTCTGTGCTGGGAATCCAACCCAGGGCCTCTTGCATACTAGGTAAGTGCTCCATCACTGAGCTACATCCCTTAAGTGTCCTTTTATGATTAAATTGTGTCATACATTCTACTTTTAATGTTAATTTCTGTTGACAGTATATCAAAAATATTTTCCATATCCTTAAATATGTTTCCCTACTTGCATTTAATGACTGACTGCTTTGTATTTTATTACATGTATGTTCTGTAATTAACTAGCCAGCTGGGTTAGACTCAATACAGAGCCAGGCCCAAGCAATTTCTTCTGAGTTGTGCTGTCTTCCATATGTGACCAACTTCAGCTGATCCTGATGCTGGGAGAGGTGTTAGTTTGAGTGATGTGGCCTCTTTCAGCTTTAGAGGGTGAGATTAAAAGCAGGTGGATCTACTCATGGAAAGACTGGGTTCTAGATCAGCCCCCAAGGTGGGGACTTGTCCAGGAAACCCCCTGTTGTCGTGTCTGGATCTGGCTTCAGTGCAGAGATGACTTACTCTGAAACTACCTTGGTGTAGGTGGGTTTCCTGAGGTTTAGGGGAGAGCTTAGATCCATCTTTTTGTTTTTTCCTAACTTATGTGTTCAGTTCTAGGATACTAATTTTGGAAGGAGAAATGAAAGAGCAGAAATATCTTACTAAACTATGTCATAATGTAACACTAAAACTTTCTTTTTTCTTCCAGCTCTGGATGCTCTGGAGTTTGAATTTTTCCAGTAGTGGAACCCTGAAGAGAATTAATCAGGTTTTACATTTATAAAACATGACTTGTGTAAGTTGATTTTTCTCTTGCAATTTTATTTTAGGTAAGGTGGATTCTTTTCATTAACCTAAAGCTTCCTACTTAAGAAAGCCCTCCTTTATTCATTTAACTGCTGTCCAGTTTCTCCTGATGCAGTGAATTGTGAAAGCAAATAACTCAGTTTTCTCACTATGAGTGTTTTCTATCCAGTGTTTGTTTGCCAGTTGTCCAATTTACTCAATAATATTATGTGTTTATTCTTCAATCAAAGGTTATGGTAGAACAGTAAAGGAATGAAGTCCTAGCTGGTAAATATTTGAGATTCCCTTATAGGTCCCTAGTTTGTTGAATTAGAAATGTTGGCCCTATTTGAGTATAACAAGTAGACTTTTTATTGGGGTAGGGTGCCAGGGATTGAACTCAGGGGCACTCAACCACTGAGTCACATCCCCAGCCCTATTTTATATTTTATTTAGAGACAAGGTCTCACCAAGTTGCTTAGCACCTCACCTTTGCTGAGGCTGACTTTGAACTTGTGATCCTCCTGTCTCAGCCTCCCAGCTGCTGAGATTACAGGTGTGCATCACTGTACCCAGCAACAGGTAGACTTTGAAATAATGCACATACCTCAGTTTTCACAGCAAATAAGAGGAGATTGGGTTATCTACTGGTCTCAGTCTTATTATGTGATGAGATCTCAAGTCCTTTGAGAAGTTTAGAATGGTTGGACATGTAACAAATTTTGTCAAGGAATTACCGAGTGACAAATATATTTATTTTGAATGTGTTCTGTTGAATTTGGGTGACATTTATTTGATTATCCGTCATCTTGTATCATTATATACTCGGAACAGGGAAGTGTTGGGTGAGTGATGGAGGTTGGCGATGCGGGAGAACATTATCCTACGGAGTAACCCTGTGGATTTCCTCTCCTGATTTCCAAGAGGACTTTGAGATTTCTTTCCCAATCAAGTATACAAATGTAAAAGATGGATTAAGCCTGAGATACCTATAATAAAATGGATTGTTACACAGTAAACACAAAATTTGTCTAAACAAAGAAAATTGCCTTGATGTGCTCTGATATAATGATGAACTTGAGGCTTGGGGAAATATCTAAGTTTTTCTGCAAAACCTTTTTTTAAAATATAGAGATTTTTATATTAAATTTGGGAAGGACATACCTTTTGGGTTCATTTTTTACTGATAAAGTTAAAATAATTTATAAATTTACATTTATTGTTAATTTATGCATCAGGCTGCTAGCATAATACTCCATTGAATACAGAAACTTGAATTTTTTTTTAAATATTTTTTTAGCTGTAGATGGACATAATGTCTTTATGTTATTGCTTTGTTTGTGGTGCTGAGGATCGAACCCAGGGCCTCACGCATGCGAGGCAAGCGCTCTACCGCTGAGCTACAATCCCAGCCCCCAGAAACTTGAATTTTATTTTATCTGTTGCTCAGCAAACCTAAATTGTTTGCCTGCAGCAATAGGATTCTTCAGGAATGTGTAGACAATTGAATTTTATTTTACATACTTGAAATATTACTTTATGCAGTTGGCTTAATATTTGCTGAGATGACTTAGTCTTCATTTGAAAAATATGCTTTCTGTTATACATGGCTGCCAGACTACAAATGAGAGCAGTTTGAATAGATTGTGGAACTTTGGTATATATGATCAGACATATACTAAAAAATATGTGGTATAAAAAAGAAAGAAAGAAAATAATGTGTAGCTGCTCTGCTTTAGTCTGCTTCCAGTTATTATTAGCCTCTTGACTATATCACATCTTTCCTATAAGATGCTCTTCTCTTCTACTTCATGAAAATGTTTTTTAAGTTTCATAATTCATGGATTTTACAGTTTCAGGAATTAGTGACATTTGGGGATGTGGCCATAGACTTCTCTCAGCAGGAGTGGGAATATCTGGACCCTGTTCAGAGGGACTTGTACAGGGATGTGATGTTGGAGAATTATAGGAACCTAGTCTCACTAGGTAAGTTTATTTGCTTGAAGTAATTTAAAATGTGAACCGTGATATATTACCTTTCAACACAGTGATTTGCATACTTTCCTAAGTTCTGCCAGAATGACAGTGGCTCTGCAGTTAAGCACCATCATTTCCTCCATCCTTTAGTGATATTCATGTCTTCCTCTGAGCCTTGTAATAGCTTCCCTTCTTTAATATCCAAGGGGGCAGGTTAAAATTCTGCATATTTATTTAATGAATAACCAAGGTTTCCCATGTTTATTCCAAAAATTCCTATGGATATGCTCTTCAACCTCTACTCCACCTGCAAGGACAACAGTTAGATGCAGATTTCCTGATATTTCTTTATATGAAAAGAGCCTCTGACTTATACAGTAGTGGATAGGATGAATAGTATTCATTAAAACTGAAGAATCCAGGCCAGGTATGGTGTTGCACACGTGTAATCTCAGTGACTTGGGAGCCTGAGGCAGGAGGATTGCAAGTTCAAGGCCAGCCTCAGCAACTGGCAAGGCTCTAAGCAACTTAGTGGGCCCCTCAAAAAAAAAACTCCCAAAAATACAACAACTAAAGAGTCTGCATTTTATTTCCTGTAACCAATTTGTATGATTTCTTATCATGACTTTGCACTTAATTACTGAATGAAGATTTTATAAGACAATCTGGATGCTTCTTGTTTTCCTCTTACAGAAATGAAATACTTACAATTAGTATAGTTGTATTTATTATGTCCCAAGCACTCTTTTGAAAAAAAATGCATAAAATGATTCAATCATAAAACAACTACATAATAGTTGTAGTATTATGTCCAATTTCTTGCCAACACTGTGTAATAGTGAGTTGAAGCAACCTGACCAAAAGCTTAAGATTGGTAAGTTTAAGAGGAAGAATCTGTGCCCCAGACTTCTGACTCCAGAGACTTTTGCATTGTTGAACTTTCTCTTAAGAAATGAAGGCTGAGCCGGGCGCGGTGGCTCACGCTTGTAATCCCAGCACTTAGGGAGGCTGAGACAGGAGAATCGTGAGTTCAAAGCCAGCCTCAGCAATGGCGAGGCACTAAGCAACTCAGTGAGACCCTGTCTCTACATAAAACACAAAAAAATAGGGCTGGGGATGTGGCTCAGGGGTCGAGTCCCTGTGAGTTCAATCCCCAGTACCAAAAAAAAAAAAAAAAAAAAAAGAAATGAAGGCTGGCTGGCGTGGTGGTGCATGCCTGTAACCCCAGCAGCATGGGAGACTGAGGCAGGATTGCAAGATCCAGGCTAGCCTCAGCAACCTGGCGAGGCCCTATCTCAAAATGAAAAATGAAAAGGACTGGGATACAGCTCAGTGGTAAAGTGCCCTTAGGTTCAATCCCCAGTACCAAAAAAATATAAAAAAAGTAAAAGGAGAGAAAGACAGAGACAGAGACAAAGCCTGACTGGGCACAGTGCCACCTGTATTCCCAGCTATTTGGGGGAAGCTAAGGTGATAGGATTTTCTGAGCCCCTTGAGCTGAAAGCCAGCCTGGAAAAAACAATAGGACCCTATCTCAAGAAAAAAAGAGACGGAGCCTGTATGAATTTAAATTAAAATAAGGTTTCATAATTCCTGTCTCATTTCTTAAATCATTGCACCTCTCTTTTATCTGAAGTCTTTATCAGTAACATTTACTCTTTAGTTCATTGCAAATTTAACGAAAGCTCCAAGGTTTCTGTGACTTTGCTTTTAGTTTTATTCCATGTGACATTTCTTTTCTTGTAAGCAGGGCATTCCACTTCTAAGCCAGATGTGGTTGATTTATTGGAGCAAGGAAAAGAGCCCTGGATGTTTCTAAAGGAAGAAACACAAAGACAATACACAGGTATGAGAAGCAGGGGAAGCCGTCAAGGCTGGTAACAACCTATTTGGTTAGGGGGAGGAGACATTTGTGTTATAGACCCATGGAACATAGGTCTGTGTCCTCAAGAGGAAATAAAGAGGGGCTGGGATTGTAGCTCAGCGGTAGAGCGCTTGCCTCGCATGCGTGAGGCCCTGGGTTCGATCCTCAGCACCACATACAAAGCAATAAAATAAAGGTATTATGTCCATCTACAACTAAAAAAAAAATATTTAAAAAAAAAAAAAAAAAAAAAAGAGGAAATAAAGATCTCAGTGTGAGCCATGGAAGGAATTTCAACTTTTCTCCATTTACTAATCGCCGTATTTCTCTTATCTTTCAAGCCCATTTTCAGTGATGGGACTCTTTGGTGCAGTATTTTAACTGCATTTTGGAGCCTGCTTCTCCTTTGCATACATACAAACACTTGTATCAATGCAGTGATAATAAAACTTAACAAGGTCCTTGATTTCATGAAATTTACATTGTACTAGAGTGAATAGATATGAAAATGAACAGACAAACCACATCAGGCAGTGGAATGAACTATGCTGGAAAGTGAGCAGAGGTGGGGCCATTTTAGATAAGGTGATTTGGGATGATTTCTCTGAGGTGGGGATATTTGAGAAGAGATATAAAGGCACAGGCCAGATGCTTATCTGGGGAAGAATATTCCAAGCTGAACAAGAGTTTAGAAGCCTCAGGGGTTTGCTGAGGCAATCTGGGAAAGTAGAGGGAGGGGAAGAGGGAGAGCTATGTGAGTTCAAGCAGCATCGGATAATCAGAATAGAGATCCTAAGAGGAGAGTGACAAAAAATGAGTGTTAGGGGAATCAGATCAGATGAGGAATTGTTGACTTTGAATTGTTAGTAATAAGAATACTTAGAACCAATAATATAATTAGTTTTCATTTTAATTTTAAGCCATTTCTTAAAATATGAAATGAGCCAGGCGTGGTAGCTCACACCTGTAATCCCAGCACCTTGGGAGGCTGAGACAGGAGAATCGCGAGTTCAAAGCCAGCCTCAGCAAGGGCGAGGCGCTAAGCAACTCAGTGAGACCCTGTCTCTACATAAAACACAAAATAGGGCTGGGGATGTGGCTCAGTGGTCGAGTGCCCCTGAGCTCAATCTCCAGTACCAAAAAAAGAAAAAATCAAATGAAGAGAGAAAACAAAACCAAATGTATAGCTTAATAGGTTAAACAACCGAGTCACTATACCCATGAGTTAAAACTTTTTAAAACTATTTTAATACAATTTCAGAGTTATAGAAAGGTGATGATAATAGCACACAAGATTCTCTATAGCCTTCAAGCAATACATATGTGTGTGTGTATATGTGTGTGTGTGTGTGTGTGTGTGTGTGTGTGTATGCTGGAGATTGAACCCAGGGACACTTAGCCACTGGGCTACATCCCCCAGTTCACACACACACACACACACACACACACACACACACACACACATAGTTGTCAGTGGTCCTTTATTTTATTTTGTATTTATTTATATGAAGTGCTGAGAATCAAACCCAGTGCCTCACACATGCGAGGCAAGCGCTCTACCACTGAGCCACAGCCCCAGCCCCTTCAGCCCTCACAGCCCTTTTTGTTTTTTATTTTGAGATGGTCTTGTTATGTTGCTTAGGGTCTTGCTAAATTGCTGAGGCTGGCCCTGAGCTTGGGATCCTCCTGCCTCAGCCTCATTATAGGCATGCACCACCATACCAGGCTGGAGATAAGCTTTTGTAGTCAACTTTAAATGCTCCATACATCTCTACCCAATCACAATCTTCTCTCTCCTGCTAGGTGCAACCACTATTGTGATTTTTTTTTTTCCCCATTTGTGGTCCTAGGGATGGAACCCAGGGCTTCACTCATGCTAGGCAAGCACTCCCATTGAGCTATCCTAGCCCCACTATTATGAATTTTTTTTTTTTGGTACCAGAGATTGAACTCAGAGGTACTCAACCACTGAGCCACATCCCCAGCCCTATTTTGTGTTTATTTAGAGACAGGGTCTCACTGAGTTGCTTAGCGCCTCACTGTTGCTGAGGCTGGCTTTGAACTCGCGATTCTCCTGTCTCAGCCTCCCTAAGTGCTGGGATTACAGGCATGAGCCACCGCGTCCTGCTCAAAATACTAGTCATTTAATCACCATGTTTCCCTAGTCTTTTTCCAGCCTTTATGAGTTTCATGGACTTCCTGTCTTTCATATGCTTGACATTTTTTGAGAGGACAGTTACTAGGTAGAATATTTCTCAATTTGGATTGGTCTCATAACTTTCTCATAAGTAAATTGTGTGTGTTTTTGGTAATAACCCCAAAGAAAGAATGGTACATCCTTCTCAGTACATTATGTCAGTGGGGTGCTGATGTGTGTTGTTACTGGTGCTCTTAAAATTGATCATGTGGTAAATGGGGGTCTGTTGGGTTTTTCCATAACAAAACTATTACATTTCTTTTTAAAATTGATAAATATTTTGGGGGGGGGATTACACAGAAACAATATGAATATCCTATTTCATCTCTGACTTTCACCTGCTGATTTTTTTTTAATATTTATTTTTTAGTTGTAGGCAGACAAAATAAAGATAAAAAATATCTTTATTTTTTTTTATTTTTATGTGGTGCTGAGGATCGAACCCAGTCCCTCACGCGTGCTAGGCGAGCACGCTACCACTGCGCCATAACCCCAGCCCTCACCTGCTGATTTTTAGCAGCCATCAGTGTATGTTGCTTGCACCAGTTCTTACTTCAGTGTTTGCCTAATGGTAGTTTTTGTATTTTCCTTCTTCTAAGTTTATTAATTGAAATTCTTCTATGAGGAAGAACTCTTTCTCTTTTCATTTATTTATTCCACTATTTATATTGGTGTAGACTCATCGATGTGTATTTGTTCCATGGGTTATAATCCAGTACCATGACTGTTTTTACTCAGCTCTGATCTTTGGGAGCCTTTTCAGGTTGGCTCCAGTGTTCTTTCAACATGCACTCATCCTTTGGTGAGCATGTCTTACTTTTTGGCACTACGGTTGTTATTCTAGTATCATATTTTTTCTGCCCCAGCCCTAGAGTCAGTGACTTCTCCAAGGAGCTCAGGTTCCTTTTATTGGAGACTGGTATTTAGAAATCCAGATCGAGATACTAGGTGTGCTCATTGCTCCTGGGCCCTTTTAGCTACCAGGTTCTCTATAGCTGACACAGCTGGGAAGTAGATTAGTATGTCTGGTGACATGGCTAACTGATTCTGAGCATTTTAGTATGTTTGAAAGCTGCAACACTGTAACAAGCTTTATACAAAGTTCAAGCTTCAAATCACATGTGTGAACATCAGCCTTCATAGTTTAAAACACACTAAAGGCGGTTGTATTTTTTACTACCAAAACTGAGAAAAAAATTTTTTTATTTCATCATGTTCATATTGTATATATACAAAAAGGAATAGCCCTACTAGTGATAAAATCTAATTCTTTATCCAACTGCAATGAAAATAATCAAAAACTAGTCAAGGTTGTTTTCCCATGTTTAAAATAGGGTAAAAAGGTGAGCAATACAATTTTTCCCCTCTAACTTAAAGTATAAGACTAACAAAAGTAAGGTGATTCAAAAATAAGGATAATTTTTTAAAGTCTTAAAACTAAATACATGTTTACATTTTATTGTTAATAAAATTTCAGGTTACAGTTGATAAATTAAAACATTGCAACTTCTTTTTTCCCCTTTTTATTGGTGCATTATAATTATACATAAAAGTGGGATTTGTTATAATATATTCATACATGCACACAATAAAACAGTATAATTTGGGGCTGGGGCCGTGGCTCAGTGGCAGAGCGCTTGCCTAGCATGTGTGAGGCACTGGGTTCAATCCTCAGCACCACATAAAAATAAATAAAATAAAGATCCATCAACAATTTTTTTAAAAAGTATATTTTGGGGGGCTGGGTTTGTGGCTCAGTGGTAGAGCTCTTGCCTCACATGCGTGAGGCACTGAATTCGATCTTCAGCACCACATAAAAATAAATAAGGGCTGGGGTTGTGGCTCAGTGGTAGAGCACTTGCCCAGCATGTGTGAGGCACTGGGTGTGATTCTTAGCACCATGTATAAATAAATAAAGGTCCATCAACAACTAATAAAAAAAAAAAAGTATATTTTGATCAGTTTCATTCCCAGTACCTCCCTTTCCCCTCCACTGCCTCTTTCTGATTCCATTCTTCTAGTCTACTGGTCTCCCTTCTATTTTTCAAAAATTTGTTCTAATTAGTCATATATAACAGTAGAAAGCATTTTGACACATTGTACACAAATGGAGCATAACTTCTCATTCTCATACACCTCTGGCTGTACATGGTGCAGAGTCACACCAGTAGTATAATCATACATGTATACAGGGTAATAATGTCTGTCTCAATCTGCCGTCCTTCCCATCCCTGCAGCCCCACCCTTCCCCTTGCTCACCTATGCACAATCCAAAGTTCCTTCATTCTTCCCTACCTACACCCCACTATGGATCAGCATCCATTTACCAGAGAACACATTTGGACTTTGGTTTTTTGGGATTGGCTTATTTCACTTAGCATGATGTTCTCTAGTTCCATCTATTTACCTGCAAATGCCATAATTTCATTTTTCTTTAAGGCTGAGTAATATTCCATTGTGTATATATACCACAGTTTCTTTATCCATTCATCTACTGAAGGGCATCTAGGTTGGTTTCACAGTTTAACTATTGTGAATTGTGCTGCTATAAACACTGATGTGGCTGTGTCACTATAGTATGCTGATTTTAAGTCCTTTGGGTGTAGACCAAGGAGTGAGATAGCTGGGTCAAATAGAAAGTCACAAAGATAATAGAGATTTCTTTATAAGCTCTGTCAATTTCCATCATTGTTAGCATCTTATATCATTAAGAACATTTGTTAAAACTAAGAAACTGAGGTTGGTATTAACTGAACTCTAGATTCTATTTGGACGTCATCACCTTTTCCACTGATGTCCTCTTTCTGATCATATGTCATTCTGGGGTCACCACATTGCATATATTTGTTTTGTTTTCCAATCTCCTCTGTTCTATGACAGTTCCCCCCGCCGCCCCGAGACTTTCCCTGTTTTAGACGACTCTGTAAACAGCCTTATCAGACCCTGCTAGGTATCCTGTAGAATATACCTCAATTCAGGTTGTTTTCCTTGTAATTAGACTGGAGGTACAGGTTCTTAGAAAGACAAGAACAGAGGCAAAGTGTGACGGCACTTGGATAGCCTTCGCCTGTTGGCTGTGGTACTGCCTGCCAAGTTTCTCATTTTAATATTACTTTTTTCCTTTTCCATACTTTACTACTTATTTACTTATTTGTTTATTTTTATTTTTAATATTACTTTGCAGTGCAGGTTACTAAACCATAGCCTTATGCATGCTAGTTAAGTGCTCTACCAGAGAGCCACATCCCTAGGCCAAGACTACATTCTTTTTTTTTTTTTTTAATATCTTTATTTTATTTATTTATTTATTTAATTATTTATTTTTATGTGGTGCTGAGGATCGAACCCAGTGACTCATGCATGTGAGGCAAGCGCTTTACCACTGAGCTACAGCCCCAGCCCCCAATACTACATTCTTTAGAAGCAATTTTCCAGGTATGGTGGTGCATGCCATAATCCCAACAGCTTGGAAGGTGGAGGCAGAAGGATCACAAGTTCAAGGCCAGCCTGAGCAATTTAGCAAGAACCTGTCTGAAAATTTTTAAAAGTAAAATTAAAAGGGCTGTGGATGTCACTTGGTGACAAAGCACCCAATATCAGAGGAAAAAGAAAAAAAAAATGAATGTAGAGACAACTCATTAATCTGGCCCCTCCAGGGGACAGGTGCAAGGTAGTGGGAATTAAACTATAGTTTGCTCATGGTTGCTCCCGTGGGGGGCAGTAGGCCCCTCTCTCCTCTGTGATTAAAGTGCCCGCTAGAACACTCCCCTGCTTGTCTTGGCTCTGGCGTTGAGTCATTGTGTCGTGACAGGGGTGGGTAGCAGGTGCAGCCAGCCATTTTATCCCTGACTGGCCCCACTGCTGTCAGGGCAGGTCTCTGCTAGCACCCGACCTTCTCTTCCCGGACCCCACACCAGCAGCGACCCTGAGCGGACACCTGCGAAAGACCGGCAATGGTGCCTCCATGGCCTGACACTGGCCCTTCAAGGGGATTCTGAAGAACAGGACACCAGCGACTTCCTCAGTCATGGCCTCTGCCCTAGCAGCCCCACTAGAGCGTTGAAGAGGAGTTGAGTAAAAAAATCCCAGGAGTGGACGAAATCAATATCCTGAACATAGCATCCAGCAGACAGACTGTGGTTTAATGAAAACAGATGAACCACGCACTCCTTACCACAGTATGACAGGTGATGATGAAGATGCATATAGTGATCCAGAAACCACTGGCCAGGGCTTCAGATGTCTTAGCTAACAAATTATCTGTGCTGAAACCTCAGAACCAAAGCATCGGGTTTGGGAACCAGAAAACAGTGAGGAGGAGAATAGTGACCTCTCAACCAGAAGGATGAGAAAAAAGCAACAATTTGAAAATGAAGAGGGAGCTTCACTACAGTGAAGGTCTGAATATTAAATTAGCTAGACAACTAATTTCAAAAGATCTACATGACAGTGAAGATGAAGACATGTTAGAGACTGCAGATGGAGAAAGCATGGAGATAGAAGAATCAAATCCAGGAACTACAAGTGACCAACAGCAAAACAAATCACAAAATTCATAGAAGAGGTTTGTTCAACATTGCAGTTTGTCAAATACAAACCCTGTTACTATAATACACTGCTTCTTGTTTTCCACAATTTATCACTTAAGTACCAAAATGCATACCGTTATTACATATTGCCAAGAATTAAATGATAACCCCAGAGACTGATTAGACTAAAAATGCCTAATGCATATATTCTTGTGCCTTGTATTTCACCACAAATACAGTGTGTTGTCATCGGTCCAAAACTGCTTTAGTTTTGTAAGAACACTGGTTAATTTGTGTAAAATATTATATAGCTTTTTATGCTTTAGATGTTAAACATCTTTAGAGGGAGAAGGGGAACTAATTTATTTTTTTATTTTTTATTTTTTTTAATACTTATTTTTTAGTTGTAGGTGGACAGAATATCTTTATTTGTTTATTTTTTTATGTGGTGCTGAGGATCGAACCCAGTGCCTCACGCGTGCTAGGCGAGCACGCTACCACTGCGCCATAATCCCAGCCCCTTATCATTTCTAGATGTGATACCTCTTATAAAAAGTTTCTTGGGTTTTTTATTTTTATC
>CM053414.1:40667232-40682489 GCA_028644305.1 Xerus rutilus
GTAAGGGAGGAGGGGGCATGGGGACAGCAAGGGTGGTGGAATATGATGGACATCATAGCCCTAACTTTATGTATGACTGCATATATGTTGTGATTCTATACAACTCACAACTAGAGAATTGATATGTTATCCTCTATCTATGCACAATGAATCATTTACACTGTTAACATGTAAGCCTAAATAAAAAAATAAAAAAAAATCATTTTTTATACATTTGCACTTGTCAGATTTGCTTCATGACTATTTGTTCAGCTGAATAAAAATGATTTGTAAAATAAAAAAAAAAACAAAACTCCATACCAATCTCACTTATTTTCTGACCTACTTGGAAACTACCCTGCCCTCTCTAGAAAACCTCATTATGTATGCAGTAAACCTTTTCACCCATTCTTGGTGTCTGCATGTGGTCTCTTCAGTTTTGACAACCAAGTTACATTTTTTTGTGAGCATCCATCCTGTTTCTCTGATGTCCACAGTACTTATCAACCTAGTATTTAGTTAATAAAGAACCTTTATTCTTTAGATTGAGTGCTCTTTGTTTTGTGATATTGCTAACATTCAGTTACTTTTTGAGTTTAGAAAATGTTAATTGGGGGCTGGGATTGTGGCGCAGTGGTAGCGTGCTCGCCTAGCACGCGTGAGGCACTGGGTTCGATCCTCAGCACCACATAAAAATAAAATAAAGATATTCTGTCACCTACAACTAAAAAATAAACATTTAATAAAAAAAAAAAAAAAAAGAAAATGTTAATTGTTTCTCCTGTTTTTACACAAATGAGTCATGGAAAAATAAAATCCTTATTGCCTTTGACCCTACTCTTTTTGTTCTGTAAGGATACTGCTCCATCTTTCCTACATCTAATCTGGATTGCCATCTTTTAGTCTACATTTAATGTTTCCTTTTTTCATATAGTTCTAGGCATCTAGTACCCTAGAACTTTCCTCCATATTGTTATTTATTCTTGCCAGCATTTGCAAATGAAAAAAAAATGCCTTACAATTTTCATTTCAAGTATATATCTGAATTGTCTGATGAAAATCTTCGCAATGGTTATCTGGGAAGTAGAGAATGGCCAATCTGCACAATAAGGGAAGGATGTGAGGACCTAAGTAAGGATAAACAACACAGATTTAGCATATATAGAGTGGATATGGCATAACACAACTTAGTTGAAGTAAGTACAATAAGTTATTTAGCACTTTGGATATACCACAGGACCTTGTAATTAAGTGATGGAATCAATGAGGAGTTGTGTCTCTTCTTTAGGAAGTTTATAAATAAGGAGACTATCAAGTCAGAAAATTAATGATATTATAATTGAAAACAAAAGAAAGAAGTGCTAAAACAAAGAGAGACACTTAGAGGTAGCAGGTACAGCCTTTCTAAAGAAAGAACATTTATCTGGGATCGAAAGAATGAGAAAAATCCAGTCTACAGAGTGTCTAGGTCTGAGGACTCTTGGAAGATTAAACCATTCACAGAAAGCATTAATGATGGGGAAATGTGTACTGTTTTATAGGTGACAAAAAGAGCATATGGTAGAATATAGGGAACAAACAGGTTGTTGCTTTGACATGAGGCCTCACAGGGCACAGGAGTCCTGACCTGCTTGGAAAGGGATTTGAATTTTATTCTAAGAATAAAAAATCACTAAAGAAACTTAAAAGGATGAAATCTTAAATATTGCACCGAAATTAATGATAGATTCAAAATAAAGATGCTGAAGTTTTTCTCTTCTTAATTGTAATTCATTTGGTCTCTAATGGTACCAAGATAGCAGGTTTGTAACAAGCTTGTCAGAAATTCTGACCTACACCTAACATTACCTGTTTCCTTGATCAATAACTTCACTCTCTGATATACAGTCCCATACATCTCTGAATTCTTTCCAGCCTTTTTCATCTTTCATTGACTGTATTTTTAGGTTTCTGTAAGCCATTTGCGCATTAGGAATATTGCTTATTTCTTTTATAGATGTTTCATGTCATCTGGTGTAGAACTACAAATTTTTTGTTGTTTTCTTCTTTCATTTCAGACTGGGATTTACAATGTGAGATAATCAGCTATATAGAAATGCCCACTTATGAGAAAGATGCATCTTCCACACAACATCAGAGCATATATAGCAGAGAGAAACTATATGAATGTAAGAAATGCTGGAAGAAATTTAGGAGTGGCTACCAACTAATTCTACATCACAGGTTTCATGTTGTTGAGAGACCCTACGGGTGCAAAGAGTGTGGGAAGAACTTCCGTAGCAGCTATCAGCTTCTTCTCCATCAAAGATTTCATATTGGTGAGAAAACCTATGAATGTACAGACTGTGGGAAAAACTTTAAAAGTGGTTATCAACTTACTGTACATCAGAGATTTCACACTGGTGAGAAAACATATGAATGTAAAGAATGTGGGAAGGGCTATACCACTGCCTCATACCTTACTCTACATCAGAGAATTCATAAAGGTGCAAAACCATATGAATGCAAGGAATGTAAGAAAACCTTTACCTTGTATAAGAATCTTACTCAACATCAGAATATTCATACTGGTGAGAAACTTTTTGAATGTAGGCAATGTGGAAAGGTCTACCCTACTGGCTCAAAACTTTTTCAACATCAGAAAACTCACACTGGTGAGAAACCTTATGAGTGTAAGGAATGCGGGGAGGCCTTTAGCTTGCACGGATACCTTAATCAGCATCAGAAAATTCACGCTGGTGTGAAACGCTTTGAATGTAAGGAGTGTAAGAAAACCTTCACCTTGTATAGAAATCTTACTCGGCATCAGAATATACATTCTGGTAAGAAACTGTTTGATTGTCAGGAATGTGGGAGAGCCTACAGTACTCGCTCAAACCTTGTGCAACATCAGAAGACCCATACTGGTGAGAAGCCCTATGAGTGTGAGGAATGTGGGAAGGCCTTCAGTTTGCATGGGTACCTTAATCAACATCAGAAAATTCATAGTGGTGTGAAGCCCTATGAGTGTAAGGTGTGTAGAAAAACCTTTACTTTCTGTAGAAATCTTACTCTACATCAGAGCATCCATACTGATGAGAAGCCTTTTGAATGTAAAGAATGTGGGAAGGCCTTTAGACGTAGTTCACACCTTACCGCACATCAGAGTATTCATGCTGATAACAAACCCTATGAATGTAAAGAATGTGGGAAGGCCTTTAAAATGTGTGGGTACCTTACACAACATCAGAAAATCCACACTGGTAGAAAACCTTATGAATGTAAGGAATGCGGGAAGGCCTTTAGTCGTTCTTCAAACCTTGTTCAACACGAGAGGATCCATACTGGTGAGAGACCCTATGAGTGCCAGCAGTGTGGGAAGACCTTTAGATATGGTTCAGCCCTTAAAGCACATCAGGGAATTCATACAGGCGCGAAAGTCAAAGAATAGAATGCCATTGGACGTGGCCTCAAACTTTTACAACATCAGACACATCACTTTGGGGAGAAATGATTAAATGTAGTGTTATAGGCATGTATTCAGCAAATGAGAGACTTCATAACAGTTCTCACCACATTAGAAAGCCTTCAGTGTCAGTCCTGTTTTAATGAAATATCTGACTATTCAATGGCAAATTTAAAACAAAACAGAATTCCCAGTTTCTTCATGTCTATATGCCTTCAGTATCCATAGCATGGAATTTTATACTAAATGTATTAACTGAATGATTAAAAAAAAAGCCTTCTCTACTGGACATCAATGGTTGTTATGAATTACCCCAAATTTTAATGTCTTAACACAACAATAAACATTTCTCACAGGTTTGATGGGCCAAAAATTCAGGAGCATGGCATTTTTTTGTGAGATTAGTCATCTAAAGGCTTGACTGTGGGTGAGGCTCTGTTCCCCAGGAGTCTTATTCACACTGGTTGTTGGCTTACATTTTGTATGGTTTGGATATGGTTTTCAGTAAGTGTACCCCAAAGGCTCATGTGTTAGAAGCTTGGTCTTCAGTTTGCTAGTGCTACTTTTGAGAGGTAGGGCTAAGTGGGAGGCCTTCAGGTCAGTTGAAGGTGTCCCCTCAGCTAGGGACTCTAACCCTAGCTGCTCTTGGGCTTCTTATTTGGCAGTGTGATCTCTTCCTCCCACATGCACCACCATTCTGAGGACATTTGGCCATGAGAGCCTCACCAGAGCGAAGCCAATGCCAGTGCAATGCCTTGAACCTCCAAAACTGTGAGCTAAATAAATCTGTTTTCTTTATAAAGCTAACTTGCCTCAGGTATTTCATTATAGTAATGAAAAACTGACTAATCCATTTAGAGAGTGAGAGTGCCAGGAAAAAGCCATCCTTATCTTTCACAGACTTGATTTAGACAAGGAAATTCTGGACTGAGAATTGGTGCTGTAAATGGATATGAGAATTTTGGGGCTTCTTGAGCATATTTTGCATATAAATTATGCAAATGTAAATTAATGTATACAGACTGCCAGTGGTGATGTGTTTAAAATATGTTCACAAATTCTTTGAAATGCCAAGTTTCAAAGCTGAAGCTTAATTTCCCTCTCAATGAATGTCAGCTCTCTCTTGGAGTTGATGCCCATTACCCATTCACTCTGTCAGATCACTTCTGTACCTTGGGCTTCTACAGAGATGACTGATAAGGTCCTTTGACAGAATTTTCACTGAATGGTGATCCTCTTAAGTGTCACATTTGATTTTTCTGAAGTCTTCATGAAGGGTCTCTATTATTTTGTTCTGTGGGAAACAAATCGCCAGCTATGGGCACACTATTAAATAAAGTCCCTACCCGCACCTTTTCTGAAATAATCGTGTTAATGATGAGGCCATGCCTCCTAGGGGCTCCTGTAAGCCAGTTTTCTAAGTCTGGTGGGAGTATTATTGCAGGTTAATTTTTAGGAGCCTCAGACTTTTCAAGTGGACAACTTTGAATCACCTACCCATCAGCCAGGCTTCAACTGTTCCCAACTGCACAGCATTTCAATAGTTTTCTTACACCGTCTTCCTTTCATACTCTGTCCTTAAGAGTGATCAGTCTTGCGTCATGGCCTGGAGCCTGTCACCACCTTCTCTGGCCCTCTTCTTTTTCTTTCATAGTTATCCTAGTTCCTTTCATGCATCTCATCCTGTCTTGATATTTGCTTTTCAGAGGATCACAATGAACAGATACCTTGACCTTCCTAATGATACCCTTAATTTGATCTTTGTCCAGAGACCATTTCTGAAGGTTAGCATTATTTGCCTTTTGCAAAGGTTGGGAATTTCCAAAGCCAATTTCCTGGTCCATTTCTTTCTTTTATTTTCTTTTTTTTTTAATTTCTTAATTGTAGATGGACATAATATCTTTATTTTATTTATTTATTTGTATGCAGTACTGAGCATGGAACCCAGTGCCTCACACATGCTAGGGAAGCAGTCTACCACTGAGCTATAACTGCAGTCCCCTGGTCCACTTCCGTTTAACAGTTCTTCTTTAGCTTATCTCAATTCTTGCACTTTATTCTAAGCAGCAAGAACCTAGGTGACACCTTCAACATATTGCTTGGAAGCTTCCTTGACTAAATCACCCAAGTTTATGAGGCATTATTTTCGACTGTTTCTGTTATCACATGCAATGAGGTTGCTAACCTTTCTGCTCTACATAACAAGAATCCCCTTTTCCTTAGTCTCTAGTAACATTGTTCAGTTTTCTCTAAGCCCTCACTAGTAGCCTCCTCAGAACTCTCAAGGTTCCTATCTTCAAGACACTTTTAGTTTCTACTTACTGTGTGAGTCAGGAATTTGGGAGCAACTAAGCTGGGCAGTTTAGATCCTGTGTCTCCAGAGGTTGCAGTTATCTAAATGCTTGACAGGGGCTGCAGAATGTGCTTTCAAAGATGGCTTAGTTGTGTGACTGGTAAGTTTTCAGGGGCAAATTGTTTCCTCTCCAGTGAGGCCTATCCCCTATGCTTCCTTTGTATTTATTTATCTACCTATCTACCTATCTATCTATTTTTGGTGCCAAGGATTGTACCCAGGAGCACTCTACCACTGAGCCACACCCCCAGCCCTTTTTATTTTTTATTTTGAGACAGAGTCTCGCTAAGTTGTTTAGGGGCTTGCTAAGTTGCTGAGGCTGGCTTTGAACTGTGCTCCTTCTGCCTCAGCCTCTGAACTTCTGGAATTATAGGTATGTACCACCACACCTACCCTCTCCTTATGGTTCTTGAGTGTACTTGTGACATGATAGTTGGCTATGCTCAGAACTGATCCCTTTAATACTCTCCCTTTGGAAGTTACCTCTGCCATATTCTGTTTGTGAGCAGCATGACAATAAATCTAGCTCACATTCAATAGAAGAGGAATTCAGTTCTTTATTTTTTAAAATGGTGCATATTAATTATGCAGAATGGTGAGTTTCATTGTGATATATTGGTACATATATATAACATGATTTGATCAATTTCATTCTTCATTACCACTCCTTCACTACCCCTCCTCCCTTCTTTCTTCCCCAATCCTCTTTTACCCACTAGTCTCCTTTCTTCAGTTTCACCTTTAAAAGAGCAGAATATCAAAATATTCACAGACTTTTGTGTTTGGGAGGTTGTGGTACTAGGGATTGAATCCAGGGGTGCTCTACCACTGAGCTACATGCCTAGCCCTTTTAATTTTTTATTTTGTGACAGAATCTTGCTAAGTTGCTTAGGGCCTCACTAAGTTGCTGAGGCTGGCCTCCAACTTGGGAATCCTCCTGCCTCAGCCTCTCAAGTCACTGGGATTACATGGGTGTGCCACTATGCCTGGCTTGCAGACATATTTTTAAATCACAACACCTTCCAACACTCAATTATTTATAAACTCTTAAAAATTAAAATTTATAAATGAATTTGTTAATGTCACATAGCACATGCCTTACCTGTCATCAGTGCCATTCTCCCACCTTACCCGCTATATGTTGTCCAAGATAATTTCATCTACAGACTTTATAAAATGCTACTCAAGAACCTACATGATAGTCCTATTATAGGATGAAAGTAGTACACATACCTCAGAAGATTATGTGGCATATGGCCTTATACTCAGTAAATATGTTGTTATTATCAGATTGTGTTGCTGATTGTTATGGAAGAGTCTAATGGCATTAATTTTGAACACATTCTTAAAGACTGTCATCCATTAAATTTTACATAGTTTTGGAAATAAAAGTATATGATTTAGTTTGTATAATGATTTGATTAACAGCCAACAATTCGTATTCTATGTTCACAATTTAAGATCAAGTAGGGCTTAGTAATGGGATAGCAAAGGGTAAATTGTCTTCTTGGAGACTTTTCCTAAAATTGTAATTATATTTTTATTTGATATATAGAAATTTTGAAAGAAATATTCAGCAACTCACTCATGTTACATTTGTGTTATTTACTGTATCTAACTTTTTTAAAATATTTTTTTAGCTGTAGATGGACACAATGTCTTTATTTTATTGCTTTGTATGTGGTGCTGAGGATCGAACCCAGGGCCTCACGCATGCAAGGCAAGTGCTCTACCGCTGAGCTACAATCCCAGCCCCATGTATCTAACTTTTTATATCTAATTATTGATGAATTATTTCTCCATAATTTGAGAATAAGTTGCAAATATCATGGCATTTCACCCTTAAATATATATACTTCCTGAATAACTGACAATATAATCACACTGGAAAAAATTTCTTTAAATTCCCCAAATATTCATCCAGTGATGTTTTTATAGCTATTTACTTTCTAATCAGAATCTACTCTAGGTTAACTCACTGTATTTTTTAAAATTATTCTCTCTTTTTCTAAGGTATTACCCCCTACTTTTCATGCTTCTGATTTTTCTTTTTAAATCTAAGAGTATGTCACTCATTCTTGATGTGTCACTCATGGTATGATTTAAATTGTTTTTTTTTTTTCCTACAATTGGAACTTAGGTCTAGAGAATTCATTAGGTTGAGATTAGGTTTAGGTTTTTGGACAGACTGTTTCATGAATGATGGTACATATTTCTGAAAGCACATGTTAGGTTTTTACATGATTATTAATTCTGCATTGTAAAACATTATTTAAGTGGCAACTGTCAGTTTTCCATTGAAAAGATCCATTACGTTGCTACAATCCCTTTAATGCATGTAGAAACCAGGAATATATGAAAATTTATCATTTATTGTTACTTTATTCATCTCTACTTCCATGACCCATATAAAATGACTGTTAAATGTTACAGAATAAAGCTGTGGAAAGAAATAGGTAATATATGCAACTAACAGAAAGAAAAACTCTTTACTAATTAATAAAAGGTTGATAAAACTAAATATAAAGACTAATGATTATGAAATAAAACTATAGTTTTGGGGTAGGGAGTATAGCTCAGTGCAAGGGCCTGGGTTCAATCTTTTTTTTTTTTTTTAATATTTTTTTGGCCGTAGATGGACACAATGTCTTTATTTATTTATTTTTATGTGGTGCTGAGGATCGAACCCAGTGCCTCACACATGCTAGGCAAGCGATCTACCACTGAGCCACAGCCCCAGCCCCCTGGGTTTAAACTTGAGCACAACACATACATGCACAAACACACATGCAAAACTATAGCTTTTATTCAAATCCCACCACCTCCTTTTTCTGTGGAATATGAAGTAAATCAATAGAAATAACCAGGAAAATGTTTAAAGGAAATTTTAAGTTCAAAGTTAACACATTTATACCAAAATATTTAAAATCTTTAATATATTTTGAGAATTGTATTTGTAAAATAATGTAGTTTATCAAACATAACCACAGATATTGTAGGAAATCTGAATTTTAAAAAGACAATTGAAAACAAGATCTTTGTTCTTGAAGTGCACAGTCTGATCATTCCTCAGCTAAAACATAAGGGAAGATATCCTTCCTAATAACACTTTTCATTCTTTGTTACATGTTTAATAGAATTTTTGTCATAAACTATGGATAGTTGCTCCTAAAATATCAAAAGTTTCATGAATTTCACTCATTAAGATAAAAAGAAATTTTCTAGACATTACATCATCAAACTCTAAGATTCTTTTAAAACAACTCTAGTTAAAAGTTATTTTGGGAACAGTCAATTCAGAACTCTTCTGGTTCAATATATTCTAGATAAATTAAGGGAAAAATGCAATGATATCTTCATTTTTCCTTCAGTTTTTCTGAGCTACATATACAGTTTTGTAAATAGGATGAATTATACACATGTACATGACACTATTGATTATTAAAAAACACTCTGACATTTTGAAATTCAGAATTACAGTTGATTGCTTCCTAAAATCACTTCCAGCCCTATAGATAAAGTAATTAGCTTTTCAAACTAAGGAACATCACATTCTGTACTGTCAGCCAAATGTCTGTAATGATAGTTTTATCATGCATTACCATCTGCTCATCCATATTTCTTCTGTCTGCAATTTATTACTGAATATTAACCTTTCCCCTCTGCGAGTGTGAATTTTGCAAATTAAGTGTAATCTAGCATATCTAAATATGACCTTGAAACTTCCATTCCTTATTACCTACTAAATTTTGGGATGTGAAACCATATGTCGAAATGCTGCCAAAACCTAAAGGAGTAACCATCAAAATTGAATGTCAGCACTATGTCTTGTGATAAGCTTTGGTGAGACAGCAGTGATACGTGGTTAGCTGCCTTTTCTGTACTCCATACTATTACTTTTCTACCAAACAAAAGGCCTTCCAGATGAAGCTGTGTAAATATACCTAATCTGTTTAAACTCTTCCTGTAGATCATCATTTAGGTTATTGACAATTTTTCAAAACTCTACCTCGAATACTGTGAGTTTCAAATGGAGATTATAAGCAACAGCGTCTAGTTGCAATCATGGTTTATATATGCCTGGATTTTTACTACTATTATTAATTTATAAACTTGTCCACTTTTAAATATATACTTATTTTTTTTAATATTATTTAGTTGTAGATGGACACAATGTCTTTATTTTATTTATTTTTATGTGCTGCTGAGGATCAAACCCAGTGCCTCATATGTGCGAGGCAAGCACTCTACCACTGAGCCACAACCCCAGCCCCGAGATATGCTTATTTTTTAACTAATCAATTAAGTATCTTTTGTACAAACTTATTGGAGAGTCCAATTATTCACTGTAACTTTCCTAGTTGTTTCTTTTGTCCATTTTCTCAACTTCCCTTTTCCTGGGTAATGAGTTTTCAAAAATACATTTATGATTTTCCTTATCATGTTAATAGTACCCTCCCCTTGTACCATCATGTTATATTTGGATATTACTACTTTCAACCTAATGAAAAACTGATAATCTATTTTAATAAAATGTGGAATTTCTAAGCATTCATATCATCTATGAATAGAAATGAAATTTTCAAATAATTATGTTTTCTTTTATGAAGATAAATATGGTTATGCCAAGTATTGAGGTAATAGCATTTCAGTATTTTAATAAATGTAATAGAAATGAGCACAATATTTTACCAGAAACTAGTATTTGCTTTTTTTTTTGTATCCAAGAATGTTCTGTGATTCAGACTTCTCCTTTACTATGATAATGTGGTCATTTATGCTGATTTCTTGTTTTAAGCCATCTCTGGAATATAACATGTTTTGCCATGGTATGTTATTGTTTTGATAAGCTGCTTGATTTTTCTTGTGAATATTTTGTTCAGAATTTTTTAACAAATATTCAGAATTGATATTAATATTGGCATTCACATATTACTATTAAAATTGAGAATTAATATTATTTTTATTGCCATTACTTGTTTATTAAGTTAGATAAAACTTGGCTTTAAACCCTATGGCCTTGTTTTTTAATATTTTGCTGTTTTTCTCTCTTAAGGTTTTTGTTTTGTTTTGTGGTACTGGGATGGAACTCAGTGGTTTGTGTATGGTAGGCAAATGCTCTTCCACAGAGCTACACCCCCAACTCCTTTCAGATTATTAATTACTTTTCCAGATCCATCTGGTACTGTGTTTTAATTTATACTCTGTTTGGACCCTACAGATTAACTGAACTGTGCACCTGCCCCAGCACAATTCCTTTGAGTACTACACATCTCTATACTATCACTGGTTTCCACGTATGAGGAGAAGGTCAATTATCATGTATTCTAACTATGCTGGGAACTCAGGCCTCTTCTACACAAATATGGACACTTACCAGTAGTCTTCAAAATAGTGGTAGATTATTTAATGTGTTAAGGATTTTAATTATCCACTAATAGTTTTACTTTGGTTTTTGTCCCATGCTTAAAGTTATAATTTGTCAAAGAATTAGCATTTCTATTAACATTAAACAATCAACATTACTCTAGATCTGCAGTCAGATCTAGCCATTAGCTACATTTGACTATTTTAAATTAATTTAAAAAATTTTAAATCAAGTTCATTGGTGGTACTAGCCTAGTCAAGTGTTCAAAAGTCCTGTGTATTGAACTTTAGGAATATACAGCTTTTCTTTTATCACAAAACTTTCTGTTGGATAGGAATATTGTAAATGACTACACTCTATTCATGTGAACAATAAAGAGAGTATTTTGAGTTGGGTGTGGTGGCACACACCCGTAATCCCAGCACTTTGGGAGGCTGAGACAGGAGAATCACAAGTTCAAAGCCAGCCTCAGGTGCTAAGCAACTCAGTGATACCCTGTCTCTATATAAAACAAAAAATAAGGCTGGGGATGTGACTCAGTGGTCGAGAACCTCTGAGTTCAATCTCTAGTACCCACACCCAACAAAAAAAGTATTTTGGATTTAATCAGCTAAATATTGCTACTTAATCATTATTTGCAAATTGAGTAGTTTTAGATATACATTAAAATCATAAATGATAAATCTTTATCAGAACTTTTTTTTTTAGTTGTAGATGGACACAATGTATTTTATTTTATTTTATTTTTATTTTTTTAAATTTTTTTTTAGTTGTAGATGGACACAATGTCTTTATTTTATTGCTTTGTATGTGGTGCTGAGGATCGAACCCAGGGCCTCACGCATGCGAGGCGAGCGCTCTACCACTGAGCTACAATCCCAGCCCCTGTCTTTATTTTATTGCTCTGTATGTTGTGCTGAGAATCAAACCCAGGGTCCCATGCATGCAAGGCAAGTACTCCACTGCTGAGCCATAATCCCAGCCCCCCTTTATCAGAACTTTGAAAGCTTCCTAAATATTCTAAAGTAATAAAAGTATGCAAAAATAATGTATTTTTAAAATGGTAAGCAAGTTTGAAAAAATATCTTTTAAAAGTATAGATTAGCCATGTGTGGTGGCATACACCTATAATCCCAGCTACTTGATAGATTGAGGCAGTTGGATTGCAAGTTTGAGACCAGCATGGGCAACTTTGTGAGACCCTTAGCAACTTGTTGAGACCCTATCTCAAAATAAAAAATAAAAAAGACTAGGGATAGAATTCAGTGGTAAAGTACCCCTGGATTCAATCCCCAGGATATATATACACACACATACATATATATATGGGTTAATGTATTATTATTAGCCTTTTTATACTTACACTTACTTATATTCTTAATTCTTCCCATTTCCCTCCTACTGTTATGGTAAGTGGATAATTTTAGATATTCCTCCAGTTTCCATGTTCTTAACTGATATACAAACAAAAAGGTGTAATCATAAAAGTTTTAAGATGTAGGTTATCAACCACATTTTTTAATATTAGGACCTTGGTCTTGATGATCTTATGGCTTAGAACACTGTTTTTTCTTTAGGTATTCTTATTAAATAAACATTACAGATATATTTTTAGCCGAGCACGGTGGCGCACGCCTGTAATCCCAGCATTTTGGGAAGCTGAGACAGGGGGATCGTGAGTTTGAAGCCAGCCTCAGCAACGATGAGGCACTAAGCAACTCAGTGAGACCCTGTCTCTACATAAAACACAACATAGGGCTGGGGATGTGGCTCAGTGGTCAAGTACCCCTGAGTTCAATCCCTGGTACCAAAAAAAAAAAAAAAAAGATATATTTTTAGAATGTTGCTTTCTCCTAGGATATAATAACAGGGCTAGGATATACCATCCTATCTTAAACAATTTAATAAATGAAACTTTTCAGACACTAAAAAACAAGCAGTTTAAAACCCTCATCCCCAATTGCAGAAATAACCAAGATGAGCACTATTATTTCTCCCAACATAATACATGGAGAGTTTACTTAAGCAGAGCCCAGTCCTCTTCCAGAATTGAGATACAATCAATGGAGTTTGGGGATGCCAAAGTATGTAGAAGAGAGTACAAACAGGAAAGACCTCCTGTAGAGCTGTCGGGGAATTACCTAGAATCTTTAGCTCAGTACAGAACAGTTCATATCTGTGAAGAAAACACTTGAAGCTATGGAAAGAACCACTTGTAGTGAGTATAGGGAATAATCCTCATAGTTCCTACAGGTTCAGTAATAGCTGGTGCTACCAATAACCAGAGTAGGAAAAAACCTCATAATTCATAAGACATGGGTTACTCAGAAGGGTATTACCTTATTAGGAAAAATTTGCATAGAACTAAGGTCTGCTCTGATCTTACCTATCAAAGCTCAAAATGATCTTTGAGAGACTAGTGTGCAACTCAATAGTAGAGCATGTGCTTGGCATGCATGAGGCCCTGGGTTCAATCCCCACCAACACCCCAAAATAAATGGCCTTTGGAAGGATCAAACTGTTTCCAAATAATTATATATGTCAGAACAAACCTCAAAAACATTTTAAAATATATTAGAATATATTTTTATGTAGGGTAACATTTCAGTATTTAGCATCCAACCAAAGGTGAGAAGACACCAGGCATGGTAGCCTATAATCCCAGCAGCTCGGGAGGCTAAGCCAGGAGGATCCCAAGTTCAAAGCCAGCCTTAGCAAGGCTGTAAGTAACTTAGTGAGACCCTGTCACTAAGGGGTAGGGATGTGGCTCAGTGATTAAGCACTCCTGGGTTCAATACCTTGTAGGAAAAAAAAGTGAGAAGACATGCAGAGAACTAAGAAAATGTTGATACATAATGAGGAAAAAATTGACTCACATAATTAATAGATTATCAAAAGTTATAATATTTTATATGTTGATGAAGGGTTGATGAAAGTAGACCAAAATGTAAGCACAAGAATAGGAACTCTTGGGAAACAGTTACTATAGTATAGAATAGTATCTAAAATATCCAGGTTTTTAAAAAATATTTTTAGTTGTAGATGGACGCAACACCTTTATTTTGTTTATTTAGTTTTTCATGTAGTTCTGGGAATCGAATCCAGTGCCTCACATGTGCTAGGCAAGTGCTCTACCACTGAACCACAACCCCAGCCCGAAAATACCCAGTTTTTAAAAAAGAATTTAACCTTTATTTTTTATTTATATATTTATTTTTTTTAATGTGGTACCAAGGATCAAACCCAGTGCCTCATCTGGGCTAGGCAAGTGCTCTACAACTGAACCACAACCCCAGTCCTAAAACATCTAGTTTTTAACAACAATGAAAAAATGAGAATTGCAAAGAAAAGGGAAAATGTGACCATGCTTGGGGAAATGTCTATTGAAACTGTTCTTGAGGAGGTTAGGGCATTGAACACAGCAAAACTTTAAATTGACTATTACAAATATGTTCAAAGATTGAAATGAAACCATATTTAGAGAATTAAAGGGAATTATGACAACAACAGTTCATCAAATAGAGAATATCAATAGATGGAAATTAGTTTTTAAAAAGAACCAAGTAGAAATTTTAGATTTGAAAAGTTTAATGTCTTAAACGAAAAGTTCCCAAGCTCACCAATCGAATGAACTGATAGAAGGAAGAATCTCTGAACTCAATGATAGATCAATACAAATTATCCAACAGATAGAAAAAAAAGAAAAGAAGAAGAAAAATTAACAAAATCTGGACCTATAGAACCACAATCAAGCATAACAAGCATACACATAATATGCTTAGAGTCCATAGGTAAAAGAAGTACCTTAACGCAGAGGATTGAAAGGAGTAGGAAAGTTAAAGAAATAAGTCTCAGTGTTTCTAATATATGATGAAAAACAAATCTATACATCCAAGTGAAAGACCCCAAATCGGAGTCCTTCGTCCTGAGGGGAGGCCCCCGCACAGTGACCAGTCCGGAACCACAGGATGCAAAAGCACAAGGCAGCTTTATTGTTCACACAGGCGCCTGCGGACGCTTCAGCCCTCCGTAGACTGAGCGTGCCGGGCAGGGGAAAGCATTTCTTTTTATAGGGTCAGGGTGGCAGAAGCAGGGTTACAGAAGCAGATGCA
>CM053414.1:40682989-40810410 GCA_028644305.1 Xerus rutilus
AGCCTTCCGTAGACTGAGCGTGCCGGGCAGGGGAAAGCATTCCTTTTTATAGGGTCAGGGTGGCAGAAGCAGGGTTACAGAAGCAGATGCATAGTTACAGGGATTCTATTGGTGTATTTAAATGAGGGAAAGAGGTCAGTGCCCCCCGGCAGGAAGACCTGATATGGGACTTTCCCTCTATCTGGCACTTATGGGACTTTCCCTCTATCTGGCACTTTCCGTCCCACCCTTGGTTACTTAGTATCGGGGCCCAAGGTTCTTTCCGTCCTTTGTATCAGTCCCATCCTGGCCTTCCTGGTATTGGGGCCAAATGGTTTTCTGAGCAAGGCCTGGCTAGCTGATTAGGAGGTGGAGGAGGGGAAGGGGTCTTTCACAAGAAGTTCAATGAAATTCAACTAGGATGAACAAAAGCCAAACACAGAGGAAAATCTTGCAGAGAGAGAAAGATGACTTAGGTTGGCAGCTGACTTTTCATTAGAAACAATGAAGGCCAGAAAGCAGTGGGATAACATTCAAAATACATCTTTTTAGCAGGGCGCAGTGGTACATGGCTGTAATCCCAGCACTTAGGGAGGCTGAGACAGGAGAATCACAAGTTCAAAGCCAGCCTCAGCAACGGCGAGGCACTAAGCAACTCAGTGAGACCCTGTCTCTACATAAAACACAAAATAGGGCTGGGGATGTGGCTCAATGGTCAAGTACCCCTGAGTTCAATCCCCAGTACCAAAAAAAAAAAATTTTTTTTCTCTCTGACTAAAAAGATAATTGCACAATATAACTGTAAAACTATATTACTGATTTTATATAATGATGTATGACAATAACACAAAAAAGGGGAAAGAATGGGGCCTACTGAAGCACAATTTCAGTATTTTATTGGAAATATGTTACTACTAAAATAAAGATTATTAGCCAGGCATGGTGGCACCTGCTTGTAACCCCAGTGACTCTGGAGGTTTAGGCAGGAGGTTCCCAAGTTTGAGGCCAGCCTCAGCAACTTAGTGAGGCCATAAGCAATTTGGCGAGATCCTGTCTCAAAATAAAAAATAAAAAGGGCTGAGTATGTAGCTCAGTAGTAAAGCACCCCTGGTTCAATCCCCAGCACAAAAAATCCAATCAAGAACAGATTAAGTGGGCAAAGGGGAGGGAGGAGAGAGGAGAGGATGGGGTATGGGGACAGGAAAGATGGTGGAATGAGATGGACATCATTAGCCTAGGTACATTTATGACTGCATATATGGTGCAATGCTATATTGTGTACAACCAAAGAAATGAAAAGTTGTGCTGCATTTGTATACAAGGAATCAAAATGCATTTTGCTGTCATACATGCCTAATTAGAATAAATTAATCTAAAAAAATAAATTATAAAAAATGTATTACAATAATACTTTTGAAAGAATTTAGCAATATATGTACTCCATTTGCTTTTAGCCTGACAATCTCAATTCTTGACATTTATCCCAAAGAATTGAATCAAAATATGAAAATGCAATAAAAAATAGGAAATTGTCTAAATCCTAAAACAGAGATTGCAGAATAAATTATGGCATAGCCCTTTAATGCCATATTTGTAATTATTAAATATGATATGAAAGATAGTATAACATAGGGGAAAAAACAGATAAAGGGGTTGAGGATATAGCTCAGTGGTACAGTGCTTGCCTAGTATGCACAAGGCTTTAGGGGTTTTGTTTTTGTTTTTGTTTTTGGTACTGGGGATTGAACTCAGAGGCACTCGACCACTGAGCCACATCCCCAGCCCTATTTTGTGTTTTATGTAGAGACAGGGTCTCACTGAGTTGCTTAGCACCTTGCCGTTGCTGAGGCAGGCTTTGAACTCGCGATCCTCCTGTCTCAGCCTCCCTAAGTGCTGGGATTACAAGCGTGAGCCACCGCGCCCGGCTTTACAAGGCTTTAGGTTTGATCTCCAGTATTGCAAAAAAAAAAAAAAAAAAAAAAGCCCTGATTACTGGGCACTGTAGTATGCACCTGTAATCCCAGCTACTCAGGAGGCTGAGGTAAGTCCAAGGTCAGCCTAGGCAATTTTGAGACCCTATCAAAATAAAACTTTAAAATGGCTGGAGTAGGGGATGGGGCTGTAGCTCAGTGGTAGAGCACTTGCCTAGCATGTGTGAGGCACTGGGTTCGATCCACAGCACCACATATAAATAATAAATGAATAAAATAAAGATCCATCAACAACTAAAAAAAATATTTTTAAAAAATGGCTGGAGTATGGATCAGTGGTTGAAGCACCTGCCTAGCATAACAAGGACCTAGGTTCAATCCCCAGGACCACATAAATAAATATCTACATAGATAGGTAAATAGCAGTGATTGTCAGCTTCAAAACAAAAAATACCCAACTACTTGTTTATAAGAGATATACTTTAAATCCAGATAGACAAGTAGGTTGGAAGGAAAACAGTTGGAGAGTACGCTATGCAGATATATAGATAGCTGAAGTAACTCTACCAACATCAGGCGAAATAGTCTTCAATACGAAATCAAAGGGGAACATTTTTGAAAGATGCAAGGATTAATTTATCAGTAACATATAACAGTTAGAAACTTGAATGTACTTAACAGCAGAGCAACTAAATAAGTGAAGCAAAAAAATGACAGCAATGAAAAATAAAAATTGTCAATAACTGGAGGGGATGGGGTTGTGGCTCAGTGGTACAGTGCTCATCTAGCACGTGTGAGGCACTGGGTTCAATCCTCAGCACCACATATAAATAAATAAATAAATAAATAAATAAATAAATAAATAAATAAAGGTATTGTGTACATCTGCAACTAATAATTTTTAAAATAAATAATTAAAAAACAATAACTGGAGTCCTCCGTAGGCAGTCATCAAGATGGGTCCCCTCAAGAGGAAATCTTTACAGTAATTTAACAGAGAACAATTAATAAAAATAGTTAATACTATTACAAGGAATTAGAATAAAGAGGGATTGGCCAGCAAGAAATAAAACGTAATTAAGACTAATGGAACTTCACTCATGCTCGTACGAGCAAGCTGGATCTTTCCGGAGATATTAAAAGTTACTGTTCCATATATATTAAAACAAGCTGGTGCCCAGGGCCATCGGTTTCCAGCATCCCACCTTCACTAGCTCGAGATCACCTTCGGGTTCACAGCACTGACTACAAGGTGGATCCTCACACATCAGTCTGGGCCTTCAGAATAGAATTGCAGAATTCCCTTCTCAGAGGACCCCAGTCCAGTTCCACCCAGACTTGCCTCTTCTGCACCACAAAACCACTTATACTGCCCCCCGCCTCTCAGGTCTGGGCTTCCAGCAATTAGGCATCTGCGCGTGCGCACTCGAGGTGCAGCAGGCCCCGCCCAGAAAGCGCCGGGACTCGGCGGTGGGCGGGGCGCGCGGTCCTCAGCTTTTCACGGCGGTGGACTCCATTTCTCACAGGCGGCTGCGGGCCTGGATTGTCTAGCGTGGACGATGTTTCCCACAAGCTACGGAGACAACTGATTTCTAACTCCGTTCCTGATACCTTTCCTCGCGCGCTGTGTGTGACTTGGTCCCACCTGAGAAAGAAATTGGATTGGGTGGCAGCAAAAAAGACCCTGCAGACACAACCCGCTCCAGGCCCCGCGGGAGCCGCGAGAGCCAGGTGGAGGGAGGCGCTCAGGGCTCGGAGGTGCCGGGCGGGTCTGCCTGCGCCCTAGGCCGTGGGTGCTGCAGCTGCGGGAGCGGCGGGAATGCGGCCCCGGAAGGTGAGATGGTGCTGCTCGTGACAGGGCCGCGCGTGCCGCGGTGCCGGTGAGTGCGGTTGTGAGACTGGCAGTGCGTGGTTGACCTTGCGTGACGCGGACACAGGGTGCGTGTCCTGTACGTGAGTGCCCCTGTGACCTGAGGCTGCAGGTTCCCTGCTGCTTCCTGTATCCTCTGACAGCCACATTTGACTGACAGATTGCCACATTCAATTATCTAATGGTCCCAGGTGGGAAATCAGATATTGAGTTCTACATAACAGCTTCCAGGAAGAATGCACAGGCTTGCGGTTAGGATGGGAACTGTAAGTCAGGAATTGCCCCGAAACAGGCTCCTCGAACCAGATCGGAATAGGATTGGAAATAGGATTCCCACCTGGAAGAACTCTGCAGTCTTATCATGTTTGAGCACTGCGACTTTCGTTGAGCTCTCCAGGAACTGCTGTGAACGCCGATTTAGGTTCCACCCTCTTCTAACTTCACCCAGCTCTTTGTATGACGTCACAACAGGTGTAGCCATGGAGGATGTAACGTAATAAATACTGAGCATTGTGGCTATTCTGGATCACTTACCTTTAGGTTTTATTTTCTTTTTCTTTACTTTTTTGTTTTCTGTTTTTTTGGTTTGTTTTGTTTGTTTGTTTTGGGGTTTGTTTGTGTGTGTGTGTGTTTTGGGGTTTTTTTTGGCTTTTTTGGTACAGGTGATTGATGCAGGGGCACTTAACCACTGAGCCACACCCCCAGCCCTTTTTATTTTTTGTTTTGAGACAGGGCCTCAAACTAAAAAGTTGCTGAGGCTGGCTTTGAATTTGGGATCCTCTGTCTCAGCCTCTCCAGTCACTGGGATTACAGGCGAGCCCCACTGCCTCTGGCTTCCTTTTAGGTTTCTATAGATCAGAAGCAACGAAATATAAAGTTAATTATCTTGTGCCTTTGTATTTGTAATGGTTTGGCTCGAAATTTGCAGAGCAGATGTTCTTAACCAGTTGTCTTTTGTCTCTATTTGTAGGTGTACAGGAGACCACAACCTCTTGAACTTGTATAGATAATTTAAATTTGTATTTTTCAAGTGTGTGCATAACCTGGAAAATTCAAGACTGGGTTTTGATCTAAAATCAAAGATTGTTGTATCTTGTTTTGCACAAATTTAGTCATTGAGATTGTGAGAACAGTTAAGAAAAGCACATAGAATCCATTGTATAGAATATTTTGCAGATAATAAAATTTTCTCTTTATAAAAATTAATCATTTCAAGTAAGAAAGGCAAATGAGCTAATGTTAAACAGTCTTCAGGTATGGATAAGGGTACTCAAGATAGCTGGACATGAGGACACATGCCTATAATACCATATACTCAAGAGGCTGAGGCAAGATAATTGTTAAGTTGGAGACCAGTTTGGGCATGAGACCCTGTCTCAAAATAAAAAGTAGCCCAGCAGTAAAGCACTTGCTTAGCATAAGCAAAGCCCTCTATTCAGTTCTCAGTACTAGGAAAAAAAGAGAACTCAAGAAAATTTTAAATTATATATGCAGCTCAATTTTTAAAATAAAATTCTGAAAAAATCTTTTAGAAATATTGTACAAAAGGTAGGCTTGGATTGTGGCTCAGTGGTAGAGCACTTGCCTCGCATGTGTGAGGCACTGGGTTCGATCCTCAGCACCACATAAAAATAAATAAAGATATTGTGTCCACCTACAACTAAAAAAAAATTAAAAAAAAGAAATATTGTACAAAATGTGACTTTGATTAGCTATTCAGAGAATAGATGGGGGTGTAGCCACATTTCATTGAGCATCTTTTGTATACCCAAAACTTTTCTGCTTGTCATACATTCTCTTTAGCTGACAAAGGCCATTTTTTTCTCTACTAATTGAAGAATCTTTTTAATGAAATGTGTCTAATTTTATCAGTGCTATGGACCTAAAGGATATTCAAGAGCAATTCAGTGTTTGTGCCAGACACAGTGGTACACACCTGTAATCTAGTGGCTGGGGAGCTTGAGGCAGGAGGATCACCAGTTCAAAGCCAGCCTCAGCAACATAGCAACGGGCTAAGCAACTCAGTGAGACCCTGTGTCTAAATAAAATAGGACTGGGGATGTGGCTTAGTGACTGAGTGCCCCTGAGTTCAATCCCCAGTACCAAAAAAAAAAAAGAATAGTTAAGTGTTGCTTGGTTCAATCACATTGACTTTTCAATGACAGACCTAATATTTACGGAGATTTTCAATGACAAAAATTTAGCCTTTTCCAATAATGATGTCTATAAATAATTTTAATACTTTGGAATATCTTTATTTTATATTTATGATGATGAAAATAACATAGCTTTGCAAAAAAAAAAAAGTTCCTTAAGGAATCAATGAAGAATAAAGTAAGACTAGTCTCTTAACCTCCCTGCCTAGAGATTATAACTTTTAATATTTTTATTTGTACATTTTTTAAAAAAAATGTTTAGTTCTACATCTAGAGATGGACACAGTATCTTTATTTTATTTATTTATGTGGTGCTGAGCACTGAACCCAGTACCTCCCACATGTGAGGCAAGTGCTCTACCACTGAGCCACATTTACACTTTTTATGAGTTTATATTTCTGTGTGCTTTTGTTTTGACATAAAAGACTTGATCAAATAAAGGAGGCAAAGAGTTCTCTTTATTTGCAAAAGAAATTTGAATCACTCAGGTGTACTTATACCTTTGTTTTTGTTTTTGTTTTTAAATATTTTTTTAGCTGTAGATGGACATAATGTCTTTATTTTATTGCTTTGTATGTGGTACTGAGGATCGAAACCAGGGCCTCACGCATGCGAGGCAAGCGCTCTATTGCTGAGCTACAATCCCAGCCCCTGTACTTACACCTTTGTGTATGTTGAAAGAAGCAGCCAAGGATCTCCTTGTTTGAAAAATCTAACTTTAGGGCTGAGGTTGTGGCTCAGTGGCAGAGTGCTTGCCCCTCACATGTGAGGCACTGGGTTCAATCCTCAGCACCACATAAAAATAAGTAAACAAAATAAAGATACTGTGTCCATGTATAACTAAAAAAATATTTAAAAAAAGAAAAGTCTAACTTTACAACTTTAGGTATTAGAGATGTTATTTAAAATTCAATTAACATAAGACATTCTTTCAGAATTAATAGTGTTTTAACTTTTGGAGAAAATGTTACTGGTATCTGCTGTCTAGCTGTCTTGCAAGTATAAACAATATTTTCTGAAAACTATAATATTTATATTCACTTAAATCCCCATATTGTATAGAAGCATAACATTCTTTAAGATTCTTCATTTTGCCAGATCCTGTCCTAGAGATTTATGATGCTGAATGAAGTCTGCTGTCCATTTTTTCTAGGTAGAACTTTACCATACTTGAGAAGAAATGATAAAGTCAGTTCAGATATTGGTATCCAAAAGGAAATTAAGAAGATAAGCTATTCAAACAGCCTAAATTTAGAGAACAAAGAATTTTCTTAATGTCTCTTTATTTTGGGAGAACATCTTCTGTTAACAAGTTTTTAAGAATACACTACATATTTCAAGTTGACCTCTAGACGTTTTTCTAATTATTATGAAAAACTTTCAAAAGAAAAATTTAAAAAAACAACCAAACAAAAACAAAAAAAGGAAATTGAAGATCAAAAGAAAAAGGAAAACATTGCTAATAGATGGCTATATAACCTTCCAGACTTCTGTCTGCTGATTTCAGGGGTCTGTTACCTTTTTTCTCTGTTGATTGATATATGTATATATTTTTTATAAGGTTTTAAAAAAATCTTTATTTTTAAAATTTATTTATGTATTTTGTATATGGTGCTGAGGATTGAACCCAGTGCCTCATGTGTGCGAGGCAAGCGCTCTACCTCTGAGCCACAACTCCAGTCCCTGATATATTCATATATTTTACATCAACAGTTACTATGTTGGTCAGTCTGATTTTTCTCTGGCAATATATCTGGAATATTTTCCACATCCTTAGTTTTTTTTTTCCCAGCTTCACATTTTATGTCTACTTTGTTTTCTAGTAAGCTTTGCCAGGCTTAAAACACAAAGCACTGCCTTTGTGTTTCCAGTATCTTTTTTTTTTTTTTTTTTTTTAGTTGTAGGCAGACAGAATATCTTTATTTTATTTTTACGTGGTGCTGAGGCTCGAACCCAGTGCCTCACGCATGCTAGGCGAGCACGCTACCACTGCGCCACAACCCCAGCCCCGTGTTTCCAGTATCTTAACTAACTTCAATTGCAAAGCCACAATAGAGATTGTGATTTGGATGATTAGGGCTATTTTCGGTCTTGAAAGGTAGGAATAGAAGGAAGGGGATCTGCTCAGGGCAGAACTCTGCTGTTTAATTTCAGGTCTGTACATCTGCTTCACTAGAATCATTCAGTAACCAGAAACTTATGCTAACATATGCTAAGTTCAGTGCAGAAATATCTCTGTTCTATGATTCTGTTCACTGAAACACCCTTGTGATTTGAGGGAGGCAATGGATTTATTTAGAATCCTAATCTGCCCAAATTGTGTGTGATAGGAAATAGTTTGGAACTTGGAATGGAAGTGCATAACAACAATATTAAGAAACTTACATTTTGTTAGGAATACTGATGCAAAAATGGTCTCAAGATCTTTCTCTTCTCCCAGCTCTGGCTGTGCGTTCTGGTAGAGTAACCCTGAGGACTGATCTACTCTTGCAGACTATACCATGGCCCATGTAAGTTGATGTTTCTCTCCTTGTTGAAATTTATATGTGTAGGTATTTTGATTAGTTTTCCTAAAGTTTCCAAACAGGAAAAATTTTCTTCAAATAACCTGCTTCTAGTTCTTGTTCTTCCACTCAACGGTGATGGCAAATTACCCAGCATCCTCTCTGAAATTACCTGCCTATCCTAAACTTACTAGTTAGCTGGGGATGTAACTCAGTAGCAGGGTGCTTACTCATCATGTGAGGCCCTGAATTTGATCCCCAACACTGCAGGAAAAAAGAAAAATTAAAAAATTTAAAATTAAAAAATAAACTTCAACTTAGTAATGCCCTCTGCAACTTAGTGAGACCCTGTCTCAAAATTTAAAAATAATAAATAAAAAGGGCTGAGGGCGTGACTCAGTGGTTAAGCACTTTGGGTTCAATCTCCAGTACCAAAAAATAAATTAAATAAAATAATAAACTTACAAGTGTTCTTGTAATTACTAACCAAATTTTTCAACATATCTTAAGTGCCCATTCATTTATCAAGGGCAGTGATGGACTTAAGTCCTTTGAAGTAAAGATTTATACCTTCTGGGTCAAGTCTAGTTTGGTGAGATGGACAAATAATTTTATTTGACTATACATGAAAAAACTTAAATTTTCACAGACTTGAGATTGCCAAATAGTGAAGGTAGAAATTTGGCATTGAATGACCAGGTCTTGTGGGTTCAATCCCTAGCACCAAAGGAAAAAAAACAGTATTCTGATGTTAAATGGGACATATAAACTTGGGTGATATGTACTAATTCATTATCCTTCCTCAGCATTTTTTAATTTAATATATATATATATGTAGTTTTTAAATTTTTTAGTTTTTTAGATGAATACAACACTTTTATTTATTTCTATTTATATGTGGTGCTGAGGATCAGACCCAGTGTCTCACAAGTGCTAGGTGAGCATTCTACCACTGTCACAACCTCAGCCCCTAATATATTTTTTATCTGTTACTAAATAACAAAATTATTCTGAAACCTAATGGTTTAAAGTAACAAACATTTATTTCAGTGTCTCTGGGTCCCTTATTCAGACCTGGCTTACTTTACCTTTCTGGCTCTGGATCTCTCTCTTTGTTTTTTTTTAAGTTGTAGGTGGACACAATACCTTTTCTTTCTTCCTTCTTTCCTTCTTTCCTTCCTTTCTTCCTTTCTTTCCTTCCTCCCTTCCCTTCCCTTTCCTTCCTTCCTTCCTTCCTTCCTTCCTTCCTTCCTTCCTTCCTTCCTTCCTTCCTTCCTTCGTACTGGGGATTGAACTCAGGGGCACTCAACCACTGAGCCACATCCCCAGTCCTATTTTGTATTTTATGTAGAGTCATAAAAGTTGCTTAGCACCTCACCGTTGCTGAGGCTGGCTTTGAATTTGCGATTCTCCTGTCTCAGCCTCCCAAAGTGCTGGAATTACAGGCGTGTCCACCATATCTGGCCTATTTATTTTTATGTGGTGCCAAGGACTGGACCTAGTGCTAGGTGATTGTTCCACTCTTGGGCCCCTCTGGATCTCTTAAAAAAAGATGATGAAACTGTTATTCAAGACTGTAGTCAGTTTAAGGCTCAACTTTGGATGGATGTTTCAAAGCTCGCTCAAGTGATTATTGATGGTTCCTTGGCAATTTTCTTCAACATTCTGCTTCAATCCCCTCCCATATTATAGATGTGTAGCCCACAGGTTTGTTTTATGGCTTCTTCATGGAATGCAATCTTTATCTCTTCTATATCCATCTTCAAAATATTCCTTTAATCTCTGCAGTAATACATGGGTTTGCCATTTCAGGAGTCAGTGACATTCAGGGATGTGGCCATGGACTTCTCTCAGCAGGAATGGGAATGTCTGAACCCTTTCCAGAAGACCTTGTACCGAGATGTGATGATGGAGAACTATGGTAACTTGGTCTCGCTCGGTATGTTTTTGGCCTCAAATAATTTAGGATAGCTTAGAATCTGCTCTCTAGGAAATGTGTTTTGTTTTTTTTTTTTTTAAATATTTATTTTTTATTTTAGTTGTAGGTGGACAGAATATCTTTATTTTATTTTTATGTGGTGCTGAAGATCGAACCCAGTGCCTCCCGCGTGCTAGGCGAGCATGCTACCACTGCGCCATAACCTCAGCCCAGGAAATGTGTTTTTTCTATTCTGATTTTCAAGACTGCTTTTTTAGGAAACTGGTTTCATTTCTTTTGCCTTTTCCCCAAAGAAGTGACTTGAGCTTTGCTGGGTTAGAAGTGGCAATTCCATAATAAGCATATTCATCTTCCCTGTCTTTCAGTGTTATACCTTCTCTGGTTCTACTTAGATTTGACTCTCTTCCTTTATGAGAAGGAGCTACATTAGGATTCTGTGACATGTTATATAACCATTGTTAAAGGATCCAGGTTTCCTATTTATGTTCAGAATTACTGTACATACTATATTATCAGATTCATTCACAGGGAGAATAGCTTGACAGAGGGTCCTGAATTTCTCTAATTACTAAAAGAATCTCTGCAATTTGTTGCATTAAATAAGTGGAATTCATTTAAAACTGAAGCAAACATATTTCATTTATTTAGGCAAATTTTATTTGATTTGTAGTTAAAAATTGTAATCTATAAATATGTTTGTAGAGGCAATGCTGTAAGCACTTTATCTACAGATATCTGTGTCTGTATATATTTGATCCTTATTAAATTCAACCTTATTATTATCCTCATTTCCAAATGAAAATACTTAAGCAATACAGTGTGTTTAAGTGACTTGCCAAGGTCACACATAGCTAGAAGGTGGCAAAGACAGAAATTGTTAATAGGCTTCAGAGTTTATATTTTCTTTTTTTCTGTATTTATTTTTGGTGCTAGGGATTGAATCTAGGGGCGTTTTACCACTGAGCTATATCCCCACCCCTTTTTATATTTTATTTTGAGACAGGCTCTCAAGTTGCTTAGGGCCTCACTAAATTGCTGAGACTGTCCTCAAACTTTCAATCTTCCTGCCTTAGCCTCCCAAGTTACTGGGATTACTGGTGTGTGCCACAGCACGCAGTAGAGTCCGTATTTTCAACCATGGTATTATATATTCTGTCAAGAGAGGACACATCCAGGTATGGTGGCAAACTCCTGTAATCCCAGGGACTCAGGAGGCTGAGGCAGGATGATAGCGAGTTCAAACCTAGACTCAGCAACTTATTGAGGTCCTAAGTAACTCAGTGAGACCTTGTCTCTAATAAAATATAAAAAAGGCTGGGGATGTGGCTTGGTGGTTAAGTGCCCCGGGTGCAATCCTTCTCTGCCCCCAAAAAAATATAGAAAGAAAAGAAAAAGAGGATACAAATATGTATGTTGTGTTTTTGTTTGTTTGTTTGTTTGTTTCTTAGTACTGGGGATTGGACCTAAGGGTGTGTTACACTGAACTACATCCCAGCCCCCCTCCCCTTTTTTTTCTTCAGATTTTGAGACGGTCTCACTAAGTTGCTGAGACTGGCCACAAACTTGTAATCTTTTTGCCTCAGCCTCCCAGGTATCCAGGCTTACAGGCATGTACTACTATGCCCAGTTTGATGTTTTATTCTTTAATTACCTTACTTTCTCTTCTTAAAAAATCTCATTCAATATCTTTTTTTTTTGTCGGGGGCGGGGGGGATACTGGCGATTAAATCCAGGGGTACTTTACCACTGAGCCACACCCCTAATTCTCAATAAGTTACTAAGACTGGCTTTTTCGCTAAGTCACTGGGATTACAGGTGTGTACTACCATGCCTGGCTTCAATATTATTTTGACCTTTAATTCATTTTAATAAAGTTTTGGGTTTGTTTTGTTTTGTTTTTTTGTGGTACTAGAGATTGAGCCAAGATGCACTCTACCATGGACATACATTCCCAACCTTTTTTCTTTTTTATTTTGAGACAGGTCTCACTAACTTGCTTAGTCTGGCTTCATATTTCCTATCTCAGTCTTCTGAGTTGCTGGGATTACAGGCATGCCCCACCATGCCTGGCAGTAATGTATTTTTCTGTATCATATTGCATTGCGCTTTTTTTTTTTCTTTTTAAACAGGCCATTCCATTTCTAAGCCAGATGTTATCACATTATTGGAGCAAGGAAAAGAGCCCTGGATGATTGTAAAGGAAGAAACAAGAAAATGGTGTAAAGGTAAGTAAGAGTAAATCTGACTATGGGAAGCCATCTCTGTGCAATAGCCCAAGTAGTCAAGGAAGAGACACACTTGAAATGTTTGTTGCATATCTCCATTCATAATAAAGAAAAGGCTTCTGATGTAGAGGAGAGATAGATACTCTGTATGAGCTGCAATGAGCTTCATCTTCACCTTAATCAACCACACAGTTTTTTAGGCTCATATTTCCCTCCCCATTAATTAATCCTTTCCTATCTTTCCTCATGCCCATTTACTTGTATTTTAGACCCAACTGGTTTCCAAACCCATGTATTCACTTAGATTTATATATGTGGCTTTATTGCCTAAAAGTATATTTGTTCTTGTATTTGGCAAATAAGTTAATGGAGTTAATATATTAGGGAAGACATATAATGACCCTGTAAACAAATAAATAGATAAATAGTATCAAGTAGTGAAATATGCTATGAAGGAAACTAACCAAGAATAGGCTGCCAGGCATAATGGCACATGCCTATAATCCCAGCGGCTCTGAAGGCTGAGGTAGGAGGATTGCAAGTTTAAATTCAGCCTCAGCAATTTATCAAGGCCCTAAGTAAAGTACCTTAACAGACTCTGTCTCTAAATAAAAATATTAAAAAGGAGTGAGGTTATGGCTCACCCCTGGGCTTTAATTTTTTAACCAGCCCTAGGTTCAATCTCTGGTATAAAAAAAAAAAAAAAAGAACAGGGCAAATTTAGGTAAGGTAAGATGATCAAGAACTGTTGATCAGGGCTGGGATTGTAGCTCAGTGGTAGAGCACTTGCCTTGCATGTGGGAGGCACTGGGTTCCATCTCAGCACCACATAAAAATAAATAAATAAGCCGGGCACAGTAGCACACGCCTGTAATCCCTGGGGGGCTGAGACAGGGGAATCGCAAGTTCAAAGCCAGCCTCAGCAAGGGTGAGGTGCTAAGCAACTCAGTGAGACTGTCTCTACATTAAAAAAAACATAAAATGAGACTGAGAATATGGCTCAGTGGTCGAGTACCCCTGAGTTCAATCCCCGGTACCAATAAATAAATAAATAAATAAATAAAGTAAGTGTGTCCATCTACAACTAAAAAAAAAAATTAAAAAAAGAACTATTGATCATCTCTGAAGAGATGATATCTGAGCAAAGAGGTAAAGTATAATAGCTTAGGCCATTTGGATATATTTGAAAGCATACCAAGAAGAGTAAAAGACACATGCAAAGATCCTAAAGAGAACATGAGTATTTGTTTTAGGAGTAGCAGGTAGATCAAAGCAGTCATTGAAGAATGAATAACAAAATATGAAGTCAGGATATTATGAGGGATCAAACCATATTAGGTATTATGATTCATTAAGAAGAAAAATTACAGTTGTTTGCTAAAATTAATTAGGATCTATTATTTGATTAAAATTTTATATCCTAATTATTTAAAAATTAGAACATTTATTCATTTAAAAACATGTAGGACTCTAGATATAATAAATAGTCACTTTTTCTCATATAATTTTAATATATGCCTTTGTGTGTGTGTTTTCCTGGTCCTGGGAATTGAACCCAGGGGCATACTACCACTGAGCTACATTCCTAGTGTTGTTTTTGTTTTTTTTTTTTTTTTGGTACCAGGGATTAAACTCAAAGGTACTCAACCACTGAGCCACATCCCCAGCCCTATTTTGTGCTGATTTAGAGACAGGGTCTCACTGAGTTGCTTAGCACCTCACTTTTGCTGAGGCTGGCTTTGAACTCACAAAAATTCTCCTGCCTCAGCCTCCCAAAGTGCTGGGATTATAGGCATGCACCACTGCACCTGGCTTGTTATTTTCTTTCTGAATTTTCTAATTCTGATATATGTTGTTTTTTCATTCATTTTTAAAATATTTTTTAGTTGTAGGTGGATGCAATACCTTTATTTTTTATTTAATTTTTTTATGTGGTGCTGAGGATTGAACCCCATGCCTCACATGTGCTAGGCAGCTGCTTTGCCACTGAGCTGCAACTCCAGCCCTTGTTCTTATAGCAATCTTTTAACCTGTTTTTAAATAGCATGGTGTCCATTTCCTCTGTTTAGAACAGCAGAACACTTCTTGGTTCTAGTACTGCTTTTAATTTTTTTAGTCTTTTAATTTCTTTCCTAGGATTTGGCTTTGGGCTGCCTTTGTTAGTCATCTCCCTATAAATTTTTTCTCAACTCTAGAAAGGATTCACAAGGTACTATTCTAAATTCATGATTTTATAGCTCCTGTTATTTATGTTCAAAAGTGTGCAAAATATCATGGCATATGGGAAAGCTAGGAGCTATATAGCAGCAAATTTTGGTATAATAAAATTGATATTAATCTGATAGTCATTGTAATAAATTTATGTGATAAAGTTAAGGTTAGACTTGTTTTTTATCATATATTTCCTTTACCTACTAATATGATGTACAATAATACTTGTTACTATTATATGTTATATAGTTATATGTAATATAATTTTATACACATAAAATAATTAGCATAAGATCAGACAAAATAGACTTTTAGATAAAAGCTGTTAGTAGAGACAAAGAAATACATTTTATAATAATAAATAATTTATCCATTAAGAAGATATAACAATTAAGAATCCATGTCATTTATTAACAGAGCTCCAAATACATAAAACAAACCCTAGCAGAGATAAGACAATTCAACAATAATTGTTAGATACTTTAATATGCTTCTTTCATGGCTAGAAATACTACAAAAAAGGAAAAACAGGGGGGCTGGAGTTGTGACTTAGCGGTAGAGCACTCACCTAGCGTGAGTGAGGCACTGAGTTCAATCCTCAGTACCACTTAAAAAAATAAAAACAAAGGTATTGTGTCTGCCTACAACTAATTAAAAAAAAAAGAGAGAAAAATAGAAGTTGTGAATACTACTATAAACTGACTAGACCTCAGAGATACCCTACGGAGCATTCCATCCAACAATAGCAGAGAGCACATTCATCTCAATATACAAGGTACATTCTTTGGAATAGATAATATGTTGGGCCATAAAACAAGTCTCAATAAATTTAAAAGGATTGAAATTTTACAATGTGTATTTTCCAACCATGATGGAATGACATGAGAAAATAGTAACAGACATTTGGGAAATTCACAAATATGTGAAAATTAAACCACATACTCTTATATGATCAGTGAGTTAAAGAAGAAATTCTAATAGAAATATGCATTTAACAGAACTGAATTTAGAATTTTGGTATTTTTCCCTAACTAGTGATACAGAACCACCATCTGTTTTTCACATTCAGAGCAGTATTCAAAACTTACATGAGATAAAGCCAGGCACAGTAGCACACGCCTGTAATCCCAGCACTTTGGGAGGCTAAGACACGAGAATCATGAGTTCAAAGCCAGCCTCAGCAATGGTGAGATGCTAAGCAACTCAGTGAGACCCTGTCTCTACATAAAACACAAAAAATAGGGCTGAGGCTGTGGCTCAGTGGTTGAGTACCTCTGAGTTCAATCCCTGGTGCCAAAAAAAAAAAAAAAAATACATGAGATATTCAACAGTTTACTATAAAATGGACTTTGTGGTAGATCATTTTGCCCAAGGCTACTGTAAGTGTTCTGAACATGTTTAAGGCAAGCTTGGCTAAGCTATGATATTTGGTAGGTTAGGTGTATTAGATGTATTTTCACCTAATGATATTTTCAGCCTTAAGGGAATTTATTGGGATATAACTCCATGCTAAGTTGAGGAACACCTGTAGAAACAGTGAATTAGTAATAAAACAAAAACAAAAACAAAACTCCCAACAAAGAATAGTCCAGGTGGCTTTCAGTGCTGAATTCTACCAAACATTGAAAGAACTTATACCAGTCCTTCTCAAATGATTCCTAAAAATTAAAGAGGAAAACCTGAACTCTCACAAACCTTTCTATGAGACTTTGACACCAAAACCAGACAAAAACACTGCAAGAAATCTATAGACCAATATCACTTATGAATATTGATACAAAGATCCTCAACAAAAATACTAGTGAACTGAAGTCAACAGCACTTAATAAGATTATACTCCATGATCAAGTGGGACTTAATTCTTGAATGCAAGGATGGTGAATGTAAGAAAGTCAGTGTTATACATCACATTAACAGGATAAAGAGGAAAAAATCATCTTAATTCTTAAGGTACAGGAAAATAATTTAACCAAATTCAATACACTTTCCTGATTGAAAAACTCAATAAACTAGGAATCTAGCTCAAAAGTTTATTATATATAAAATAAACAGTTTTATTATATATAAAACTGTTGTAGAGCAGTTTGAATATGGGTTTTCCCCTCTAAAACTTGTGTTGAAATATGGTTGCTATTGTGGCAGTATTGGGAAGTAGGGCCTTTAATACTGTAGAGTGGGATTAATGCTTTTCTGAAGGGCTGAATTAGTTAACTGGACAGCAGGTTGTTGTAAAGGTACACCTCATATTTTGTTTCTTCTACACATTCCAACTTGCTCTTCTGCTTTTCTGCCATGTTATGACGCAGCAGGAGCCCCTTACCACATGCATCTATCTAATCTTGGTCCTCCAGCCTCCAGAACCATGTACCAAAATAAATTTCTGTTCTTTTTTTTTGGTACTGGGTATTCGACCACTGAGCTACATCTCCAGCCCTATTTTGTGTTTTATGTAGAGACAGGGTCTCACTGAGTTGCTTAGTGCCTCACCATTGCTGAGGCTGGCTTTGAACTCGCGATTCTCCTGTCTCAACTTCCCAAAGTGCTGGGATTATAGGTGTGCACCACCGTGCCTGGCATAAATTTTTGTTCTTTATGAATTTCCCAGTTTCCAATATTTCATGGCAACAGAACATAAGCTAAGACAAGGTCATATATGAAAAGCCCATGCGTTACATCATACTGCATGGGGAAAGACTGAAAACACTGCTTTTACTGCATTCATAAATTTTGGTATTTTCTATTTTCATATTCGTTTGCCTTAAAATAATTTCTAATTCCCCACATGATTTCTTTTTTTGACCAAATTTTGTCTGAACCATTGGTTGTTTGAGGGTGTTGACTTCTACATATTTGCATACTTTTCAGTTGCCCTTCTGTTGTTTTCTAGTTTTGTTCCATTGTGATTAAAAAAGATTCTCTTTTTTAAAATATTTTTTTAGCTGTAGATGGACACAATATCTTTATTTTATTGCTTTGTATGTGGTGCTGAGGATCGAACTCAGGGCCTGACGCATGCAAAGCAAGCACTCTACCACTGAGCTACAATCCCAGCCCCTAGAAAAGATTCTTTTAAAAAATTTTTACTTGTAGGTGGACACAATACCTTTATTTTATTTTACTTTAAACTTGCATTTATTTAAATTTATTTTTTTCAATTTTTTAATTTGTTCTAATTAGTTTTACATGACAATAGAATGCATTTTGACATATCATACATAAATGGAGTATAACTTCTCATTCTTCTTGTTGTACATGATATAGGATTACACAACTGGTGTAATCCTAATTACCTATATTTTATTTATTTATTTTTATGTGGTGCTGAGGATCGAACCCAGTACCTCACACATGCCATGCAAGCACTCTACCACTGAGCCACAACCCCAGCCTCTTTCTTTAAATTTTGAGATAGGGTCTCATTAAGCAGCCAAGGCTGGTCTTTTTTTTTTTTTTTAAATATTTTTTTCCATTGTTGATGGATCTTTATTTTATTCATTTATTATTTGTATGTGGTGCTGAGGATTGAACCCAGTGCCTCATGCATGCCAGGCGAGCACTATACCACTGAGCCACAACCCCAGCCCCCAAGGCTGGTCTTGAACTTAAGGATCCTATTGCCTCAGCCTTCTGAGTAGCTGGGATTATAGATGTGGACCACCATGTTCAGCTCTGGCCTCCACAGTTTCTAATGAGCAAACTTTGATATTAGAATCATTGTTCCTCTGAATATAAAAAGACCTTTTTTTCTGCTTTCAAGACTTTTTCATCTGTATTTTTCAGTAGTTTGATTATGCTTCTAGGCATGTTTTTCCTTTTACTTATCTTAGTTGGCATTCACTGGGCTTTTTTTTTTTTTTTTTCTTTTTTTTACTATTTTTTTAGTTGTCAGTGGACCTTTATTTTATTTTACAAATATATTTTGTTTAGTTGTAGATAGACACAATATCTTTATTTATTTTTATGTGTTGCTGGGGATCGAACCCAGTGCCTCACGCATGCAAGGCAAGTGCTCTACCACTGAGCCACAATCCCAGCCCCTTATTTTACTTATTTTTATGTGGTGCTGAGAATCAAACCCAGTGCCTCACACATGCTAGGCAAGCACTGTACTACTGAGCTACAACCCCAGCCCACTGGGCTTCTTTAATCTATAGATGTATCTCTTTTACTAAGTTTAGTGTGTTATCAGCTATCATTTCCCCAGATATTTTATCTACCTCAATCTCTATTGTTTTGTTTTAATATTATTATTTTTTAAATATTTTTTTAGTTGTAGATGGACACAATGTCTTTATTTTATTGCTTTGTATGTGGTGCTGAGGATTGAACCCAGGGCCTCACGCATGCAAGGCAAGTGCTCTACCGCTGAGCTACAATCCCAGCCCCCATAATACCTTTATTTTTTTTATTTTTATTTTTTAATATTTATTTATTTTTTTAGTTGTAGGTGGACAGAATACCCTTATTTTATTTTTATGTGGTGCTGAGGATCGAACACAGTGCCTCACGCATGCTAGGCGAGCACGCTACCACTGCGCCATAACCCCAGCCCCTAATACCTTTATTTTATTATTATTATTTTTTATATGGTGCTGAGGATCAAACCCAGTGCCTCACACATGTGAGGCAAGCACTGTACCACTGAGCCACAACCCCAGCCCCAGTCTCCTTGTTTTTCCTTTTTGTATCCCATTCATATCTTTTCTTGTATTCTCACGTCTTTGAAATTTGTTTATTGTTTAGTGTTTTCAAATATTTTTTTCCAGAACTGAGGGCTGAACAGTGGCATCTCCAGCTCTTTAAAAATTTTGTTTTGAATTTTGAATCAGGGTCTTCTTAGGTTGCCCAGGCTGCCCTCAAACTATCAATTCTCCTGCCTCAGCCTCCCAAATAGCTGAGATTGCAGGCATGTGCCATGATGCCCAGCTAAGATATTCCTTCTTCTAGGTTGTTATCCTCCAAGGTAAATGTTTCAATTCTTCTTTTTCATGTATTTCCTGGCATTCCTCCTCTCAATGCCTTCACTGCTTAGATCAGTTTCTCTTTTTTTCCTCTGAAGTGCCCAGAAGCTCAGAATTCCTTAACATTTTCATTAGGGTATAAACCTAGTATTTCCCTGAAAAGTCACTGACAGACTTGTCTGGGAATTACCAGAATGATCAGCTCTGGTTAAAAGGGAAAATGAGAGAAGACCTGAGAAAAATATGAAGGCATAAAATAGATGGAATACTTGTAGAATGAACAATAAGAAAATCTCAGCAAAGATAGTAAAAACTTAGTGCTTCATTTGATATGGAAAACTAAAAAAAGTTCACATGGCTGTGCACATGATAGAATCATAATATCTTTTTAAGGAGAAATATAATTGGTGAAAAATCAATAAATAGTTGTTTTAATATATTTGTATCCTATATGGAAACTGATATAGGAAGGAGTACATTTAATTGCTGTAGTAAAATGTGATAAGTTAATGTCATGGAGATATCAGTAACAATTGCAATTTAAATAGCTGATTTTAGAGTTCTTTCAAGTATTCATCTCTAATTGGTAGCATTTAAAAATCTTTAAAAATCTATAGAACATTTACTTTTTGGCATCCAGAGAAACAAAACATTTTTATTTCTTTTAGATTTGGAGTCAAGATATGAAAAAATCAGCTCTGGGAAAGTACACCTCTATAGAAAACATTCATCTCTTACTCTACATCAAAGAATTCACAGTAGCAAGAAATCCAATGAATGTGATGAATGTGGGAAGGCCTTCACTCGTCATACAGACCTTATAGTACATCAGAGAATTCATACTGGTGAGAAACCCTATGAGTGTAAGGAATGTGGGAAAGCCTTCAATCGTGCATCTAACCTGCTACAACATCAGAAAATTCATACTGGTGAAAAACCCTATAAATGTGAGGAATGTGGGATGACCTTTAGTCGTAACATAGACCTTAGAGTTCATCAGAGAATTCATACAGGTGAGAAGCCCTATCGATGTGAAGAGTGTGGGAAGGCCTTTGGTCGTGCTTCCTACCTGACACAACATGGAAAAATTCATACTGGTGAGAAATCCTATGTGTGTCATGAATGTGGAAAGGCCTTTAGTAAAGGTGGAAAACTTAAAATACACCAGAGAATTCATACTGGTGAGAAGCCCTATGAATGTAAGGCATGTGGGAAGACCTTTAGTCAAGCCTCTCACCTTGTGCAACATGACAGAATTCATACTGGTGAAAAACCCTATGAATGCCATGAATGTGGGATGACCTTTAGTCGCAGTATAGATCTTAGAGTACATCACAGAATTCACACTGGCGAGAAACCCTGTAAATGTAAAGAATGTGGGAAGGCCTTTAGTTGTGCCTCAAATCTTGTTCAACATGAGACAATTCATACCGGCAAGAAGCCCTATGAATGTGAAAAATGTGGGATGACATTTAGTCGTGTCTATCAACTCATTCCACATCAGAGAATGCACACTGGTGTGAAACCCTATGAATGTAATGAATGTGGGAAGGCCTTCATTCGTGCCTCAGCACTTATTCAACATGAGAGGATGCATACTGGTGAGAAACCCTATAAATGTGAAGAATGTGGGAAGGCCTTTATTCATGCTGGTAGCCTTAGGACACATCAGAAAATTCATAGTGGTGAAAAACCCTATGTCTGTAAAGAATGTGGGAAGGCCTTTGGTCGTACCTCAGACCTTGTTAGACATGAGAGAATTCATACTGGTGAGAAACCATATAAATGTAAGGACTGTTGTAAAGCCTTTAGTCATATTGAAAGCCTTAGAATGCATCATAAACTTCATACTGGTGAGAAGCCCTATGAATGTAAAGAGTGTGGGAAAGCTTTTAAGAGTGGCCATCAACTTACTATACATCAGAGAATTCATACTGGTGAGAAACCCTATGAATGTAAGGAATGTGGGAAGGCCTTTAGTGTCTGTGGACGACTTACTAGACATCAGAGTATTCACAGTGATGAGAAGCCTTTTGAATGTAACGAATGTGGGAAATCTTTTAGACTTAGATCAAGTCTTAAAGTACATCAAAGAATTCATAACTAGAGAAAAACTGTATGAATCAAAGTTCTTTGGAAAGGCATATATATGCAATGGACAATGTCTTAGTACATCAGTGTATTTATAACAATTTGAAAAGAATGTGAGGCTGGGCACAGTGGCACAGGCCTGTAATACCAGGGCCTTGGGAGGCTTAGGCAGGAGGATCATGAATTCAAGAATAGTCTCAGAGGCTGGCGTGGTAGCACATGCCTGTAATCCCAGCACTTTGGGAGGCTGAGACAGGAGAATTGTGAGTTCAAAGCCAGCCTCAGCAACGGCAAAGCGCTAAACTCAGTGAGACCCTGTCTCTAAATAAAACACAAAATAGGGCTGGGGATGTGGCTCAGTGGTCAAGTGCCCCTGAGTTCAATTCCCGGTACCAGAAAAAAAAAAAAAAAAAAAAAACAGTCTCAGTGAGATTCTGTCTCTCAATAAAAGGTGAAAAGGACTGGAGATGTGGCTCAGTGGTTAAGTGCCCCTGGGTTCAATCCTGGGTACCAAAAAAATTAAAAATTAAAAAAGGAAAAAAGAAAAGAATTTTGGAATGCTTTTAAATATGGTTCCGTTCTTCTAAGGCATTAAATAGTTTATAGTGTGAGACCTCTCAGAATACAAATAGTATTTCAAATTTTGCAGAAATGACCCAAATATTGTTCCTATTCAGAGAATTGCTTATTTATTTTTATGTAACATAAGAAAATCTTTGTTTCTCTGTGTATAAATTATGAATATATTCGTCTTAGAGGAAAATTCAGAGAATGTAGAAATGTCTGTGTGTTTTATGCTTTACTTATAAAAGCCTTCCACCTGTATCCGTTATTGTTAAACTTGAGATAACTCACATGACAGGAAGCCTCTGTTGATCTAACAAATGTAGAAAAACTTGTGGTTTCTACATTGGTCACATCTGTCTTTCTGGGAGTCCTGTGCAAAGAACAATAATACATATCTTATAGTGCTGTTATTGGAAATTAGAAAAGTTGGAAAGCTTTTTCACATGTTGTCTTTGACCATAAGTGATAGATACTATTTTATATTATTTATATTACTATTGATGAATTATTATGAGATAAAGTCCACATAATAATTTTACAAAAACTTCATGTAATTTCTTATTTTTTTTAGTTTAAAATAATCCTTTCTGGGCTGGGGTTGTAGCTCAGTGGTAAAATGCTTGCCTAGCATTTGTGAGGCACTGGATTCTATTCTCAGCACCACATAAAATAAATAAATAAAAATAAAGGTGCATTGGGCTGGGATTGTGGCTCAGTGGTAGAATGCTTGCCTCACATGCGTGAGGCACCGGGTTCGATCCTCAGCACCACATAAAAATAAATAAAATAAAGATACTGTGTCCATCTACAACTAAAAAAATATTTAAAAATAAAAAATAAAAAAAAATAAAGGTACATCCACAACTATAACATATATATTTTAAAAAATCCTTTCTAGTTATAATCTAGAATTTTTTTAAATGAGTTTTTAAAAACATGAGTTTTATTGGAATACTGCCAACATGCATTTGTTTTCATATTGTCTGGCTACTTTTACTTTACTCTAGCAGAGTTGGGTAGTTACAACAGAGATTATATTACCCACAAAGTCTAAAATATTTTCTCCATTTTTAAAAAAATTGTCAACTCCTGTTTTAAAACAACTTCCCCATTTCATGGCTTTGGATTTTCAAAGGATATAGGATGCTTTGTGGATTTTTAAAATTGTTTTTCTTGGGAAGCATTTATCTTTGTTTTTGTTTGTTTTTCTTTTTATGGTGTTGGGATCAAGCCCAGGACCTCACACATGCTAGGCAAGTACTCTGTTACTAAGCTAAGCCCCCAGCCCATTTATCTTGTTCTTCTGTCCCTAATAGTTCCAATAAATCCTAGTTAAACAAAAGGATTCATGTAGTTAATGTTGTATAAATTAAAAATATATAATGTTGAGTTTTCCTAGTATAGGCTTAACATCCCTAATCCAAAAGTCCAAAATTTGGGCTTGAGTTGTAGCTCAATGGTGGATTGCTTGTCTTAGCACATGTGAGGCACTGGGTTCAATCTTCAGCACTACACACAAAAAAATAAATAAAGTTATTGTGTCCATCTACAACTAAAAAAAAAAAAATTTAAAAAATCCAAAATTTGCCAGGCCCAGTGGTGCATGCCTATAATCCCAGCACCTTGGGAAGCTGAGGCGGGAGGATAACAAGTTCAAAGCCAGCCTCAACAACTTAGCAAGGCCCTAAGTAACTTAATGAGACCCTGTCTCTAAATAAAACATGGCCTGGGGATGTGACTCAGTGGTTGAATGCCCCTGGGTTTTAATCCCTGGTGCCCCTTCCCCCCACAAAAATACCCAAATTTGAAATGCTTCAAAATTGGAAACTTTTTGAGCACTAACATAATGATACCAGTAAAAAATTTCATACTTGACTTCATGTAACAGGTCAAAACAGGCATTTAAAATAAAGTCATGTATCACTTAAGGGCAGAGATATGTCCTAAGATATGCACCATTAGGCAATTTAGATGTTGTGCAAACATCAGAGTAGTTATACAAATTAAGGTAAGTATGACATCAGTAGGTAATACTGTCTTACCGGACCATTGTCACATTGTGTCACATGACTGTTTTATACAAAATTATCTTTAGGCTATGTGTATATGGAAAAAATGAATTTGGTGCTTAGACTTGGATCCCATCCTCAAGACGTATAACTTACGTATACATAAATATTCTAATATTCTTTACAAATCCAAAACATGAAACACCTCTGGTCCCAAGCACTGAGAATAAGGAATTCTCAACCTGTATTAATGATGCTAGTACAGAAGTGACTCCTTGATTGTAGAGATTCATTTTATACTTATTAATCATCATGTTGATATTTTGTCACCTTTCTGAAATTTATAAATTCATGTATAAGCCCTAAAATAAATAAAAAATTAATATGAGGGCCTATTCCAAAATGCCCATATATCAGAACTTTGGAATGTTGACACTCCTCTACTCATTGGAAATTCAATACTTCTTCTTTTAAAAGTTTTATAGGTACCTGGTTAGCTCAGTTGGTAAAGCATGAGACTCTTTAAAAATTTTGTTTATTTTCTGTGAAATCAATGAGTACATCTAGAACTTTAAGGATTTTGAAATAAAGTAGTAATTTTACCCATGATTTTTAATATTTTTGCTAAAATATATTAATATCAAGTATTAATATAATTAATATCATGCAAATCTGGCCCAGGAGAAAAATTAAAATGATTACATCATGGCATGATCATGTAAGAAAGAGGACATGTTTATAAATAATAGAAGCTAAAAATTTCATTTTAAGATAACCATTAAGTTTATTCCAGTATATTTAAAAATCTAGAGAATAAATTATCCTAGAAAAAAATGTGATTTATCAAAATTGACTTAAGATGATATTGGGAGGGCTGGGGATGTGGCTTAGTGGTAGAGTGCTTGCCTAGCACATGTGAAGCACTGGTTTCAATCTTCAGCACCACATAAAAATATATAAAATAAAGGTATTGTGTTCATCTACAACTATAAAAAAAATATTGGGTGCTGGGGTTGTGGCTCAGGGGTAGAGAGCTTGCCTAGCACATATGAGGCACTGGGTTTGATCCTCAGCACCACATTAAATACATAAAATAAAGCTTAAAAAAAATTTTAGTAGTGGGGTTGTGGCTCAGTGGTAGAGCACTTGCTTTGCGTGTGTAAGGCCCTAGGTTCAATTCTCAGCACCGCATGTATATAAATGAATAAAATAAAGGTCCATCAACAACTAAAAAAATTTTTTTAAATATTTTTTTAGTTGTAGATGGACGTAATATCTTTATTTTATTTATTTATTTGTATGGGGTGCTGAGGATTGAACCCAGTGACTCATGCATGCAAGGCAAGCGCTCTACCACTGAGCCACAGCCACAGCCCCTAAAAAAGTATTTAAAAAAAAATTTAAAAAAAGATGATATTGGGCATTTTGAAATTTAGTGTTTTTAAATCAATGAGAATAAAGAAACTCTCCTTTTAAAGTACAGCACTTAGGGCTGGGGTTATGGCGCAGTGGTAGCGTGCTCGCCTAGCATGTGTGAGGCACTGGGTTCGATCCTCAGCACCACATAAAAATAAAATAAAGATATTCTGTTCACCTACAACTAAAAAATAAATATTTAAAAAATAAATAAATAAATAAAAATAAAGTACAGCACTTATACTATGTACACCCTCAGGTAAAATTTAAAGTAGGAAAATTATTTCTAACAAAATTACCCCAGCCAATAGTTACATGGATCACGTATGTATAATATCTCTATGAGAATAACTCCTAGAAATCAAAAGCTAAATGATGTTATGAAATTCAGCACAGAAAATTTAAATGCATTATATACCAACTGAAACACGATCTACCAGAAGAATATGAAGTTAAGAAACACTTATGTAGAATATCCAGGACTTAACTTTTCTGATTTAGTTATGAATGTTGATACATGATAAAATCATTGATCCAGGAGGATTGCAAGTTCAAGGCCAGCCTCAGCAACTTAGCAAGGTCCTAAACAACTTAGTGTCTCAAAATTTAAAAAGGCGGGGCGGGGATTGTAGCTCAGCGGTAGAGCGCTTGCCTTGCATGCGTGAGGCCCTGGGTTCGATCCTCAGCACCGCATACACAGCAATAAAATAAAAAGACATTGTGTCCATCTACAACTAAAAAAAAATATATTAAAAATAAAATAAAATAAAAAAAGGCTAGGGATGTAGCTCAGTGGTTAAGTTCCCCTAGTTCAACTCCTGGTTGTCCCCCACCACCCCCCACCCCCAATGACCTGTTTTGTTAAAAGAAAAAATTATTGGAATACAGCTATACTCATTTACATATTCTCTGTGAGTGCTTTCTCACTTCAATAGCAGAGTTGATTGTTTTAAACTAATAACATCTAGACCATAGGCTAGGGGTTTTTTCATTTCTTAAAGGTCCAGTCGTAAAGAACTAAAATCCAAAATTGCCAAAAAGTAAGTAATTTGGGCTTCTAAATCATGACTACATGGATGTTTAGGATTTGGATCCTAAACAGGTTTTTTTTTTTAAGATTTAAAACAATCTTCATTATTCTTAATATTTAATCTGTGATATAATCTCTTTCATCTTTGATCCGCGGTGAAAGGAAGGGCTTTTGGGGCTCTTTGGTGTCTGCCTCTCCACTGTCAAATCACCAACACCCATTAGAGTCTGGCACATGGGTAGTATGCAATGAATATAATATATACATGCACACACAAATATTTCAATTGAATATATATATGTATTTATACATACACACGTTACTTGTGTTCAGATCATAGCTTTAACGTGCAGTTTATTTCTAATGTTCAAATTTCAGGAACTGCTCTCTACTTAGAAATAGTGACTCCTAGATAGTTTTGGCAGTAGTTGGCCACTTCCCTTCCCATATAGGTAGAAAAGTTGTTAGGGAGAAAACATTATGCTAGAAATGTTGCTTGGAGAGTCATTTCTTGTGAGTCACCATGAAAAGACATTTTCTGTGAAATTAGAGTACATGACTTTTAAGGGCAAACTGTGGGGAATGATGCTCAGAGATTCCTGGTGCTTTACCAGAGCCAGGTTGCACAGGTCTATGTGCTATCCCACGCTAGTAGTTCAATTTTGCTTTAGTTTTTCAAATCTTAATTTATAGAATTATTTATTAGGTCCCTTGCCTAGAAGGGACCTTGGAATCTTGGAGTCCAACCACCATGGGATGTCCTAAACAAGATTTTTTATTTTATATGCATGCGCGCGTGTGTGTGTGTGTGTGTGTGTGTATTACCCTCATTGCCAGCATTTTAAATTTCAGTATAAGTTTTCAGTCTTACCAAGTATTTTTATAATTCCTATTCATGATTTTATTATACATTTCAATTTTCTAAATAATCAATCTGCAAGGCAAATGAAAATTCCTTTTCTGACATTTGTATTGATTATTTCTTTAATTTTATTGAAATAAGTTTAGCTATATTTTGCATTGGTAATGATACATGGCTTTCCGTATTTTCCTCTTATTTAGTGGAAATTACATCAATATTTCACATTAGTCTGATGTTTGCTTTTGGTTGTAGATATTCTGTGTTGTAAGTAGTTTGATACGTTAGAAGTGCCTCATTTTTTTCCAAATGCCATTTCAATGTCTGTTGCTATGGTCATATACTATTCTCTTTTGACTTACTGATATGTTAATACTAACTTGGTTTTTAAACATGCCTAGAGTAAAAATTGGTTAGGCACGGTATAGTACTCTTTTGATACCTACTCAATTCTTGTAGTTAATCTTTTATTTAGGATGTTTGAATCTATATTTATATGTGAGATGGTTATTTCCTTTTTATTATATGCTTTATGTTTGATATTCTAGATATCAGGGTTTTTTTTTTAATTGAGATAGAACTTGTCTTTGAAAACTTAGAGTTTTTATATGTTTATGTTTTTGTTTTGTTTTAATCACCTTAAAGGGCTCTTTTACATGAGCCCCTAAGTCAAGTATTGTTTATTTTGGGGTGGAGCCGGTACTGGGGATTGAACTCAGGGGCACTTGACCACTGAGCCACATCCCGAGCCCTATTTGTATTTTATTTAGAGACAGAGTCTCACTGAGTTGGTTAGTGCTTCCCTTTTTTGCTGAGGCTGGCTTTGAATGCAAGATCCTCCTGCCTCAGCCTCCCAAGCCACTGCGATTACAGGCATGTGTCGCTGCACCTGGCTAAGTATCATGTTTTTTTTTAAATATTTTTTTAGACATTGATGGGCCTTTATTTTATTCATTTATTTATATATGATGCTGAGAATTGAACCCAGTGCCTCACACATGCTAGGCAAGTGCTCTGCCACTAAGCCACAACCCCAGCCCAGTATCATATGTTTTTTTTTTCCTTAAATATTTTTTTAGCTGCAGATGGACATAATGTCTTTATTTTATTGCTTTGTATGTGGTGCTGAGGATTGAACCCAGGGCCTCACACATGCAAGGCAAGCGCTCTACCACTGAGCTACAATCCCAGCCCAGTATCATATGTTTTTAACAATACTTTTTGAGACACAAGAGCTCCTCTAAAAGGACATAATATGAGCTTGGCTGCTTAAAATCTTTGAATACTTCTCAGCAACCATATTAACTAGTGTTGACAGATTATTTCATGTCTAAATTTTTAGAAATAGTTAATATTTAGCAATATTCACTAATTAGAAATTCTCACTAATTTAGAAGTATTCAGAATATCTTGTTTAAATTCAAATTTTGATTTTTAACCTATCATTTAGCACTCTACTAAGCATTTAACAATCAGCATTTCTCAAAATACTTGCTGTAATTAGACAACCAATAAACCAAATCTTAAATATTTAACAAATTAAATGTCTTTATTTACTGACCAATTGCAAACCTACACTTTTGGAATATCTGTTGAAAATCAGAAACTTAATAAATATTTAGTGCTATTACAATCCTGTCCTGCCCCTCCTCCCAAATCTACCATGAGGAATGGCAATTCTGTTTCCCTACCAGAGAGGGCAGACTATAATCAGTAGCAAGCATGAAAAGAATCCATGCCCAGGGGTGTTAGAAATAATGGGTAGCTTTGGGTATGGCTCAGAGGTAGTGTTTGCCTAGCATGTGCAATGCTCTGGAGTTCAATTCCTAGCACTGAAAGAGAGAGAGAGAGAGAAGGAGAGATTGATTGATTTCAATGGCAGCCTATTAGGGAATGCCAATAATAGCCTAAGGTCCATATTGGTTGAGGAAATCAACAAAGTATATCTGACAGTTACAAGATCCAGGGAATGAGACAGCAAAAAGAGGGTCTTGTTAATGCCCACATTTCTAGTGGTCTGGAAAGGAGAAAACTGAGGGCCCTAGTTAGTTACATTAACCATGAAACTTCAACAAAAAACAAAAACCAATACAGTCTTTTTTTTGGTACTGGAGATTGAACTCAGGGACACTCAACCACTGAGCCACATCCCCAGCCCTATTTTGTGTTTTATGTAGAGACAAGGTCTCACTGAGTTGCTTCCAATACAGTCTTTTTAACTCAGATTTTAAAAGCATTCCTTAAGCCATGTACATATATAGCTTTAACTGCGAAGGGTGGAAGACTTGACCTATGAAAATAGTATAATCTCTGGCCAATAATTGAATAAGCTCTCCTGGCATGGGCAATTCCTGGGAAGCCAGGCTTAAAAATAACAAGAATTTTGAAAATAAGCCAAGAAATCCAAGTCCGCAATGTGAGGAAAACAGGCTCTACATAATTAGTCCAACTCAAACAAAAAATAACAACTGCCATCCCCAAAGAAGAGAAAATCAGGATCCAGAACAGCTACAACATCTTATGGGAAAACTCTTGTTCTTAGTATGTACAAAAATTTGAAGACTTACCAAAATGGAGGAAGATAGTCAACAGAAATGGGCTCTGAGGGGGCTAAAAGTTGCACTTAGTAAGAAAAGATTTGGAAATGGCTGTTGCAAATATGTTCAAAAATCTAGAGGAAACCTGCTCAAACAATTAAAGAAGTGTATCATGATAATAAATCATTTAGGAAATTTCAATGAAAAAATATGTAAAACTAGAAATTCTAGGTAGAAACTAAAACTGAATTAAACATTTTACTAGAGGGGCTCAACAGCAGATTTGCACTAACAGAAGAATCAGCAACAGGGAGCTTTGCTCAGTGGTAGAGCGCTTGCCTAGCATGTGTGAGGCACTGGGTTCGATCCTCAGCACCACATAAAAATAAGTAAACAAAGACACTGTGTCCATGTATAACTAAAAAATATTTTTAAAAAAATAGTGCACCATGATCAAGTGGGGTTCATTCCAGGGATGCAAGGTTGGTTCAACATATGGAAATCAATAAACATAATTCATCACATCAATAGGCTTAAAGACAAGAATCACATGATTATAGGAATTGATGCAAAGAAAGCATTTGACAAAATATAGTACCCTTTCATGTTCAAAACACTAGAAAAACTAGGGATAGTAGGAACATACCTCAACATTGTAAAAGCTATCTATGCTAAACCCAAGGCAAGCATCATTCTAAATGGAGAAAAAATGGAAGCATGCCCTCTAAACTGGAACAAGACAAGGATGTCCTCTTTCACCGCTTCTATTCAACAGTCATTGAATCTCTAGCCAGAGCAATTAGATGAAAGAAATTAGAGGGATACGAATAGGAAAAGAAGAACTCAAACTATCATTATTTGCTGATGGTATGATTCTATATTTAGAGGATCCAAAAAATTCCACCAGAAAACTTCTAGAAATAATAAATGAATTCAGCAAAGTAGCAGGATATAAAATCAATATCCATAAATCAAATGCATTTTTATACATCAGTGATGAAACCTCTGAAGGAGAAATTAGGAAAACTACCCCATTCACAATAGCCTCAAATAATAAAATACTTGGGAACCAAATTAACAAAAGAGGTGAAAGACCTCTATAATGAAAACTACAGAACACTAAAGAAAGAAATTGAAGAAGACCTTAGAAGATGGCAAGATCTCCCATGCTCCTGGATAGGCAGAATTAATATTGTCAAAATGGCCATACTACCCAAAGTGCTACACAGATTCAATGTGATTCCAATTAAAATCCCAATGTCATTCCTTACAGAAGTAGAAAAAGCAATCATGAAATTTATTTGGAAAAATAAGAGACCCAGACCAGCCAAAGCAATCCTTAGCAAGAAGAGTGAAGCAGGAAGCATCATGATACCAGATAGTAAACTATATTACAAAGCTATAACAACAAAAATGGCATGGTATTGGCACCAAAATAGACACGTAGACCAATGGTACAGAATAGAAGACACAGAGACAAACCCACATAAATACAGTTATCTCATACTAGACAAAGGCACCAAAAACATACATTGGAGAAAAGATAGCCTCCTCAACAAGTGGTACTAGGAAAACTGGAAATCCATATGCAGCAAAATGAAACTAAACCGCTATCTCTCACCACACACAAAACTTTACTCCAAGTGGATCAAGGACCTAGGAATTAGACCAGAGATCCTATGCCTAATAGAAGAAAAAGTAGACCCAAGTCTTCATCATGTCAGATTAGGCCCTGACTTCCTTAACAAGACTCCTAAAGTGCAAGAAATAAAATCAAGAATCAATAAATGGGGGCTTGGGGTTGTGGCTCAGTGGTAGAGTACTCACCTAGTACATGTGAGGCACTGGGTTTGATGTTCAGCACCACATAAATAAATAAGTGTATATATAAAACATAGAATCAATAAATGGGATAGATTCAAACTAAAAAGTTTCTCAGCAAAAGAAACAATGAGGTGAAGAGAGCCTACATTTGGGGAGCAAATTTTTGCCACATGCACATCAGATAGAGCACTAATCACTAGGATATATAAAGAACTCAAAAAACTTTACACCAAAAAGAACCCAATCAATAAATGGGTTAAGGAGCTGAACAGACACTTCTCAGAAGAAGAAATACAGTCGACCAACAAATATATGAAAAAATGTTCAACATCTCTAGTAACTAGAAAAATGCAAATCTAGTCAGAAAGGCAGTTATGAAGAATACAAGCAACAATAAGTGTTAGCGAGGATGTGGGGGAAAAGGCACACTCATACATTGCTAGTGGGATTGTAAATTGGTGCAGCCAATCTAGAAAGCAGTATGGAGATTCCTTAGAAAACCTGGAATGGAACCACCATTTGACCCAGCTATTCCACTCCTTGGTCTGTATCCAAAGGACCTAAAAATGGCATACTACAGTGACACAGCCACATCATTGTTTATTGCAGCACAATTCACAATAGCCAAACTGGAACCAACCCAGATGCCCTTCAATAGATGATTGGATAAAGAACTGTGGTATATCTACACAATGGAATATTACTCAGTAATAAAAGAGAATAAAAGTATGGCATTTGCAGGTAAATGGATGGAGTTAGAAAATATCATGCTAAGCATGCCAGTCACCAAAAACCAAAGGCCAAATGTATTCTCTGATAAGTGGATGCTAATCCATAAAGAGTGGGGTCATGGGAAGAGTAGAGGAACTTTGGATTAGCCAAAGGGGAGGAAGAGGAAGGGAGAGGGCACGAGGAGAGGAAAGATGATGGAATGAGATGGACATCATTATCCTAGGTACATGTATGATGGCATGAATGGTGTGACCCTACTTTGTGTACAACCAGAGATGTGAAAAATTGTGCTCCATTGTGTACAATGAATCAAACAGCATTCTGCTGTCATGTATAACTGATTAGAACAAATTAAAAAAATTAAGTTGTTGGAGTGGGTCATACTCTGATTTAACTGATATCCTTATAAAAATGAAATTTGGGGCTAGAGTTGTAGCTCAGTGGTAGAGCACTTGCCTAGCATGTGTGAGACACTAGGTTTGATTCTCAGCATCACATAAATAAATAAAAAGATATCATGTCCATCTACTACTAAAACTATTTTTTAAAAAAATGTAATTTGAGCCGGGCACGGTGGCACAAGCCTGTAATCCCAGCACTTAGGGAGGCTGAGACAGGAGAATCATGAGTTCAAAGCCAGCCTCAGCAACGGCAAGGTGCTAAGCAACTCAGTGAGACCCTGTCTCTAAATAAAACACAAAATAGGGCTCAGTGGTCGAGTGCCCCTGAGTTCAATCTCCGGTACAAAAAAAAAATGAAATTTGGATGCAGACGTCGGTATTTTTTAATAAGATGTACATTAAGAAACAAAAGTAAATCATTTCCACTTCCTGATGCAGAGATCCTAAAACCCTTGGAATTTCTGGAATAATGTGTCTTTTGTATGTTAATGAGATGGCTAGTGGCTGGCAGTGCCTAGAGAGCCTCAGGAGGAGGCTGGCATCTAGTAGGATTTAAGTATGATTAGAGGAGTGGGGCTGAAAGTCCCAACATCTTGGGGAGAATTGAAGGTTACGTCAATGGCCAGCGATTTTCTCTGGAATGCCTACACAAGATCTGAAAGGACTGGTTCTCAGAGTGTCTGGATTGTTGAACACAGGAAAGTGTCTGGAGAGTGGTGGTATGGATGCTGTGTCCCTTCTGTCATGCCTTGCCCCATGCATCTCTTCTATCTTAATTTTCATTGTATCTTCTGTAATACCATTTATAATAAATGAGTAAATATAAGTGTTTCTCTGAGTTCTTTGAGCTACTGTAGCAAATTAATTGAGCCTGAGGAGAGGGGCATAGAAACTCTGATTTATAACTGGTCAGTCAGGAGTACAGGTCTGTTGTATTTGGATTTGGAATGTCTCCTAAGGACCCGTGTGTTGAACACATGGTCTGGAATGCAGCTGTGTTCAGAGGTGGAACGTTGGGGAAGTGATTGGATCACAAGGGCGTTAACTTCATCGGTGGGTTAATCCATTGATGCATTCACACCCAAAATATATATTAGAAGGTAAGACCTACTTAGAAGAAGTAGGTGCCCTGGAAGGATATATCTTGTCTCCAGCCCCCTCATGCTCTCTGCTTCCGAACTGCTAAGAGATAAGCAGCTTTGCTCTGTCACACGTGGCCACCATGATTTCTTACCATAGTCCCAGATATAATGGAGCCAACTGACAATCACTGAAACTGTGAGTCAAAATAAATATTTCCTTATTTTGTTTTTCTCAGATATTTTGTCACAATGATGAAAAGCTGACTAACACTACCAAATTTTACTACTTATTACAGTAACCAAGACAACGTAGCATTGGTGTAAGGAGAGACAGATATATCAATGGAACAGAATAGAGAGTCTGAAAATTATTATGAATTAATTTTTGACAAAATAAACTAATTCAATGGGAAAGGAAAGTCTTACAACAAATGTTGCTGGAACAATTGTATATCTGGCCAGGTGCCATGGTACATGTCTATAATCCCAAGCAGCTCGGGAGGCTGAAGCAGGAGGATTGTAAGTTCAAAGCCTCAGCAACTTAGCAAGGCCCTAAGCAACTTAGTGAGACCTGTCTCTAAATAAAATATTTTTTAAAGAGTTGGGGATGTGGTTACGCCCCTGAATTCAATCCCTGTCTTTTAGAGAAAAAAAAAAGATATCTGTATAAAAAGAGGTGAATCTGGGCTGGGATTGTAGCTCAGCGGTAGAGCGCTTGCCTCGCATGCGTGAGGCCCTGGGTTCGATCCTCAGCACCACATACAAGGCAATAAAATAAAGACATTGTGTCCATCTACAATTTTTAAAAAAAGAGGCGAATCTTGGCCTCTACTCACAGCATACACAAAAATTTGAGATGGATCATAGACCTAAATGTTAAACCCAGAACCATAAACCCAGAAGAAAACATAGATAGGTTTATGACATTGGTTGGAGAAAGCAAAAGTCTATTTAACAGGATACAAAAAGCACTAACCATAGAAGAAAAAGTAATATGTTGGGACTTATCAAAATGGAAAAATATCTGTTCATCAAAAAACATCAATAGAAAAATGAATAGACAAGAGTATCTTTGGATCAAAATTTTTTAAAAAACAATTGAAAGGAGAATGATCGGAAACAACTTGAACATTTCACAAATTATATACAAATGGCCAATGAGCACTTTAAAAAGTACTCAACATTAGTCAGCAGCAGTAAGCCACAATAATATATATGCTTATGCCTACTTGAAATATCTATGCCTGAAAGAATGGGTAAAATTTTTTTTTAAAAGTTTGCTGCTGAGCCGGGCGCGGTGGCTCAAGCCTGTAATCCCAGCACTTAGGGAGGCTGAGGCAGGAGAATCGCGAGTCCAAAGCCAGCCTCAGCAACGGCGAGGGCTAAGCAACGCAGTGAGACCCTGTCTCTACATAAAAACACAAAATAGGGCTGGGGATGTGGCACAGTGGTCGAGTGCCCCTGAGTTCAATCCCTAGTACCAAAAAAAAAAAAGTTTGCTGCTGAGTGTGGTGGTGCACACATATAATCCTAGTGACTCGGGAGGCTGAGGCAGGAGGATTGCAAGTTCAAAGCCAGCCTCAGCAACTTAGGGCCTTGTCTCAAAAAATAAAAAGGGCTGGGGTTGTGGGTCAGTGGTAGAGCGCTTGCCTAGCATGCGTGAAGCATTGGGTTCGATTCTCAGCACTGCATACAAAGAAATAAAAAGAAAAGGTCCATTAACAATTTTTAAAAAGGGGGAGGGGGCTGGAGATGTTTCTCAGTAGTTAAGCACCCGTGAGTTCAGGCCCTGCTATCCAATGAAAATTTGACAACAAAAAATGTTGACAAGTATATAGAGCAACTGGAACTGTCACATTTGGGCAAGTATAAAATGATGTAAACTCTTGGGGAAAAAGATTCTTTTTTTTTTTTTTAAATTTTTTTGGTTGTAGATGGACACAATATCTTTATTTTATTTATTTTTATGTGGTGCTGAGGATCGAACCCAGTGCCTCACGCATGCTAGGCAAGCGCTCTACCACTGAGCTACAATCCCAGCCCGAAAAAGATTCTTTTAAATTTTTTTAAAATATTTTTTTAGTTGTAGATGGACACAATTGCTTTATTTACTTATTTTTATGTAATGCTGAGGATCAAACCCAGTGCTTCACACTTGCAAGGCAAATGCTCTACCACTGAGCTACAGCCCCAGCCTGGAAAAATATCTGAGCCAAAATTTCAAAATTACAAAATTTTTTGAAGTATTCCCAAGAGAAATGAAAACAAATCCACTGGAAAACTTGTGCACGAAGGTTCACAGCAGCTTCATTCATAATCCCTCTGCAACGGTTTGGATGTTCATCCCCCAAAGGTTCATGTGTGGAAGCTGGCCCCAGTGTGGCAATGGGTGATGACAATGTGCCTTTCAGAGGTGGGGGCTAGTGGGAAGTCCTTGGGTCACTGGAGATGCTTGCACTCAGAATGGAATGCTGGTCTCCTGGAGTGAGTTCACCTGAGCCTCACTCCTGCTTCCTGTTTTGTGATGTGATTTCTTCCTCCTTCAGGCACTAATGCCATCCTCTTAGACTTCCAGGCATCTTACCTAAGATCTGGTTCTGCCTCCCAGGGTTCCCTGGCAGCTCCAACCTTAGAGTCCTTTTCTGCTGACCTCTTTTCTGCTTTCCCTGAGCCCTGGACTTCTTAGCGTCTTTGCTTTGTCAACTCCAGCTATTCCTCTTGGAATTTAGACTCTCTCCTCTGAGATCTCACTCCTCTAAGGTTTCTTGCTAATACTCCCAGGCTTCTGATCTGGGCTCCCAAGCATTTTCTTGGAATATGACACCTCTCAGGACTCTGTTCTGATGTAAAATAAATGGGCTTTCTAAATAAATAAAAGGCCAGTTATGCCAGACACCCTCCCTCTGAGGAAAGTAAATAGTGGCCAAAGGGAAAAATATGGTGCTGGGACCGACTTTTCTATCAACTGATGAGGTGATTAAATAGTGGCCCTTGCCCTGCAAAGGATGGATTCCATTGACTGGAAATTGTTCCCCTCAGGACAAAGCATATCTGCATTCTCTGGCCACTTTGCAAGGAATTCTAAACTCGGAGAGGAAGACAAGCCAGAATATTTTTCACGTGAGCAGTGTCATTTTATTCACCACACAGGAGCAGGTAGGTCAATGGAGCTGAGTGAATGTGAGTTTCCATCTAACCCCACCTTGAAATGATGAACAAGTAAGGAGGCTCAAAGTCTGTGGCCCAAGCTCATTTTCCAGTAGGATCTCAAGGCCAAATTAGGGAGTAGAAGTAGAGATTCTGGGCAGCCTCTCCAAAAAGGAAGGATTGACTTGTGGCAGACTTTTCCAGGCAAGTTCTAGGAACCCATACTGGGCAAACCCATACCCAGTTTGGATAGTATGCACCCTATTCTGTTCAGAGAGGGTTACCACATTATGGAACCTGGAACTTGCAGGAGCATGGGAACTACCACAAAACAGGTGGCAGAACAATCGTTCCCCAGGCACTAGATCCGTGGCCTTCAGGGCCTCTTTGTAAATGATCTCTTTGGATTGAGGTTCCTTTCTCAGAAGCAGATCTTGTAGCAGCCTCTGGATTCGGGGGGACTTAAGCTGGTACAGGTCCATGAGCTGGTGGAACTGTTCCATCCATGCAGTGGGATCATTGGCGTATCGCTGCTGTAGCATCCGCAAAACATGGTACAGGGCCACAAATGTCTCCAATTGAGGTACCTCTTCTTCCTTTTTTTTAGAGGTGGGCTGTGTCTTCTTCTCCAACTTGGGCAATTTGGGAAACCTGCCCTTACCCTTAAAATCCCGTAAGTCCTTTTGAAACATGAGTGCCAGGGTTTGTCTGGCCACAGAAGTATGAACACCTCTGAAAATGTCTCTTTTGGGAGGATAAAAGTGCTGTATCTCCATCTCTTTGAGAACATCTGATAACCGCCGTATGTGTCCTCTTCTGTAAGGCTCTCCTAGAAGATGCCAATTCACAGCTTTGGGGACTTGAATTCTCTTAGTGGTTGATGGTAGCACTGGTACAGGGATGGTCAGTGCTTTATTGTTTGCCTTATAATATTTGGGAAGCTCAACCCTCCCCCTCAAGGCTAGAAAGTCCTTCTGGAACATCAAGTCCAGGGAATTTTTATCCACAAGAGGACAGACAGCTGTGGGAACATCCTTTATGGTTGGATGAAGGTGCTTTTTTTCCTTGACAGCAGTGGGTAACTGTTGTGTCTGCTTCTCCCCATAGGACCCAACTAAGAGATGGCAACTGAGAAACTGTGGGGTTTGAGTCCCCTTGGTGGCTGATGGTAACCCTGGTTCAGGGATAGAACATGGTTCTGGCCAGCTCTCTCTTTTTTCCCTTTTAATTGGAGGGATCACTTTTAAGTGCACTGGACTCAAAACATCCCTACGGGGTTGTGATATGTCAGTGTGACTTAAGTCTAGGTTCTGCCTGAGGTGTTTAACAATGGCCTTAAGATTGAACAGATGTATCCATTTCAAGTATTCCTTTGAAGCGAAGTCTCTGAGGAGTTGTCTCAGTCGATGGAAACTGTCCCTGGGAAGTTGTTCTCCTGCTTCTATCCTTATTAAGGCATTGTTAATCCAGTCCTCATCTGAGGTAATTGCTTCTGAGTCAGATGGCCTTTGGTGGCTTTTAGCTGGCTTTTCAGGTAAAGAGGTTGGGGCTGGGGCTGCTGCTGGACTTGGAGCTGGAGCCTGGCCCTCAGTTTTCCCCATCAGAGAATCCTGATACAATAACCACTCCCCCTTCCACCCATCACCTTTGAGTCTTTTTTCAGGTTTCTGTGGTTCCATAATATCATGTAATTGGAACTCTGCCCTGTGGAGACTGTCTGGGATCTGAGTCTCTAAGCCTGTTTCCATGGCTTGTAAAAATATACACCTAGCTTTGTCCAAAAGCATGTTCTCTTGTCTTACCGGCGAACTTGTCCTGGGATATATGCCAAGAACTTGACTGTCTTGTCTGTCTTTCAGATCTAAATGATCCTCCAGCTCTTTTTTCCCCAGGGCTACCTGGAGTGGTATTTTGAAGAGGCCCTGGTCCATAATACTGGAGTCTCTCTTTCCATCAAGCAAGGTCTCTTTCTTAAAAAGCCTTTTCCTTCTAGCTGTACCCTCCCTTTCCTTAGCAAGACCCTTCCCTTCCATCATTAGTTTTGATAAGCCCATATCTTCCTTTGAGAGCTCTGATTTCAACACTCTCTCCTTTTCTGAAAGCATCACCTCCATAAGTGGGCTCTCATTTTCCTTCTCTTGGCTCAGCCTCTCCTCCTCCTCAGTCAGCCTCTCCTCCTTGCTCAGACTCTCCTCACTCAAGCTCTCCTCTTCACTCTCCTCACTGAGGCTCTCCTCCTCACTCAAGCTCTCCTCCTCACTGAGGCTCTCCTCTTCACTGAGGCTCTCCTCCTCACTCAAGCTCTCCTCCTCACTGAGGCTCTCCTCCTCACTCAAGCTCTCCTCTTCACTGAGGCTCTCCTCCTCACTGAGGCTCTCCTCCTCACTCAAGCTCTCCTCTTCACTGAGGCTTTCCTCTTCACTCCCCTCACTGAGGCTCTCCTCTTCACTGAGGCTCTCCTCCTCACTCAAGCTCTCCTCCTCACTGAGGCTCTCCTCCTCGCTCAAGCTCTCCTCTTCACTGAGGCTCTCCTCCTCGCTCAAGCTCTCCTCTTCACTGAGGCTCTCCACTTCACTGAGACTCTCCTCCTCGCTCAGGCTCTCCTCCTCCTCCTCCTCACTGAGGCTTTCTTCCTTCTCTTCACTCAAGTACCCCTGCTCCTTCTCAGCAAGGTCCTCTGTCTCTCCCTCTTCTTTCTTCCTCCTCACTCTCTTTTTCTTAGTTAGACTTTTTTCCTTCATCTTTTTCTGAGCCAAACTCTCTTTCTGATGCTCTTTAGCCAAGTTGTCCTCCAATTTCTCTTCACTCAGGCTTACCTTTTGTTTCTTCTTAATCAAATGTCTCCTTTTCTCTTTCTTGCGAAGACTCTCCCTCTCCTCCTCTTCCTCCTCCTCACTGAGGCTCTCTTCCCTCTCTTCACTCAAGTACCCCTGTTCCTTCTCAGTAAGATCCTCTGTCTCTCCCTCTTCTTTCTTCCTCCTCAGTTTCTCTTTCTTAGTCAGACTCTTTTCCTTCTTTTTCTGGGCCAAACTCTCTTTCCATTGCTCCTTAGCCAACTTCTGCAATTTCTCTTCACTCAGGCTTATCTTTCTCTTCTTAACCAAATGTCTCCTTTTCTCTTTCTTGGGATGAATCTCCTCCTCCATCATCATCTCCTCCTCCTCCTCCTCACTGAGGCTTTCTTCCCTCTCTTCACTCAAGTACCCCTGCTCCTTCTCAGTAAGGTCCTCTGTCTCTCCCTCTTCTTTCTTCCTCCTCAGTCTCTTTTTCTTAGTCAGACTCTTTTCCTTCATCTTTTTCTGGGCCAAACTCTCTTTCCAGTGCTCCTTGGCCAAATTCTCCAATTTCTCTTCACTCAGGCTTATCTTTTGCTTTTTCTTAATCAAATGTCTCCTTTTCTCTTTCTTGGGATGAATCTCCTTCTCCCTCTCCTCCTCCTCCTCACTGAGGCTCTCTTCCCTCTCTTCACTCAAGTACCCCTGCTCCTTCTCAGTAAGGTGCTCTGTCTCTCCCTCTTCTTTCTTCCTCCTCAGTCTTTGTTTCTTAGTTAGACTTTTTTCCTTCATCTTTTTCTGAGCCAAACTCTCTTTCTGATGCTCTTTAGCCAAGTTGTCCTCCAATTTCTCTTCACTCAGGCTTAGCTTTTGCTTTTTCTTAATCAAATGTCTCCTTTTCTCTTTCTTGGGAAGAATCTCCCTCTCCTCCTCTTCCTCCTCCTCACTGAGGCTCTCTTCCCTCTCTTCACTCAAGTACCCCTGCTCCTTCTCAGTAAGGTCCTCTGTCTCTCCCTCTTCTTTCTTCCTCCTCAGTCTCTTTTTCTTAGTCAGACTCTTCTCCTTCTTCTTTTTCTGAGCCAAACTCTCTTTCCAGTGCTCCTTAGCCAACTTCTGCAATTTCTCTTCACTCAGGCTTATCTTTCTCTTCTTAATCAAATGTCTCTTTTTCTCTTTCTTGGGATGAATCTCCTCCTCCATCATCATCATCTCCTCCTCCTCCTCTTCCTCCTCCTCCTCACTGAGGCTCTCTTCCCTCTCTTCACTCAAGTACCCCTGCTCCTTCTCAGTAAGGTCTTCTGTCTCTCCCTCTTTTTTCTTTCTCCTCAGTCTCTTTTTCTTAGTCAAACTCTTTTCCTTCATCTTTTTCTGGGCCAAAGTCTCTTTCCAGTGCTCCTTGGCCAAATTGTCCTCCAATTTCTCTTCACTCAGGCTTATCTTTTGCTTCTTCTTAACCAAATGTCTCCTTTTCTCTTTCTTAGGATGAATCTCCTTCTCCCTCTCCTCCTCCTCCTCCTCACTGAAGCTCTCTTCCTTCTCTTCACTCAAGTACCCCTGCTCCTTCTCAGTAAGGTGCTCTGTCTCTCCTTCTTCTTTCTTCCTCCTCAGTCTCTTTTTCTTAGTTAGACTCTTTTCCTTCTTTTTCTGGGCCAAAGTCTCTTTCTGATGCTCTTTAGCTAAGTTGTCCTCCAATTTCTCTTCACTCAGGCTTACTTTTTGTTTCTTCTTAATCAAATGTCTCCTTTTCTCTTTCTTGGGATGAATCTCCCTCTCCCCCTCCTTCTCTTCCTCCTCCTTCTCAGTCCAGCTCTCTGATACGTCCTTAAAGAGTTTATCTCTGATATTCTGTAATAACCACTTCATCTGGGTCTTTTCTAGTTCGTCCTCCTCAATGCTCTTCAGAAGCTCTTCTACCTGCTTTTTTTCTAACAGATTTTGCTCCTGGATTTTATTTAGCATAGTTTCTACCTGGTTTTTATCAAAAAAAAGTTCTTGGACCTTCTCTATTAGCTTTTGATCCTCCTCCAAGCTCTCTTTATAAAGCAGAGTTCTCTCTTTGGTGGCCATTCTATCATCTTCTAGTTTTGTCTCTTCTTGGGCCTGTTCCCTCTCCTCTTTGGTCATTTCCTCCTGTTCCTTAAAAAGTTCCCACCTGGGACCATCAATTTCACTCCTTCGCATAACAGATGATCGCTCTTCAGTTATTTCTATCTCCCCTAAAGGCACTGAACCCATTTCTTTAATTACTTCAGCCAGGACCCTCAACAGTTGATTCTCTTTCATCTCTCTATTTTTAGCCCTGGAACTAACTTCTTTCTCTTCAGAACTAATCCTCTTTTTTATATCCACTTCCCTCCTTGATCGTGTTCTTTCCTCTTTAGTTATTTTTCCCCCCTTGGCAACATGCCTCTTCTTGATTTTAATGTCATAGGCCAATGTCCTTTCTTCCTGGGACAAGTTATCTTTTTCTTTCATAATTGCTTTCCCTTTGATTGTTGCTTGGGTTGTTTTTTCCTTTCTCTTAGTTATGTCAATTCCTTCCCTTGCCATTGCCTTTTTCCCCTTAAAAATATGCCTCTCTTCCTTGGCCTGTTTTGGGGTCAGTCTCTTTTCCAATGTCCTTTTCTCTTTTTCTTTGGCCTCCTCCTTTTCTTCCTGGAACTGTTTCTCCATTTCACCAACCTGTCCCTCCTCTTCTAGGAACAATTTCTCTTTTTCCCAGGCCTGTTGTTCTTTTGGCTGAACCTCTTTCTCTTTCTGACTCTGTTTTGTCTCTTTCTGGGCCAGTTTCTTCTCTTGTAGAATGAGTTTCTCTTTTTCCTGAGTCCATTCTCTTTTTTTCTCAATTGCTTTCTCACCTTTTCTTACCCATTTCTCCTTTTTCTTAGCTTGTTTCTCTTTTTCCATGACTCGTTTCTCTTTTTTTGGGAACACTTTCTCAATATCCTCCTTCATTTTCTCCTCTTCTGAGACTAGTCTCATTTTTTCTCTTGGCCATTGTTTTATTTTCTCAACCTCTTCCTTAACTTCTGGAACTAGTTTATCCTTTTTCTGGGTCCATCTCTTTTCTTCCCAAGCCTGTTTCTCTTTCAGTGACCATTTCTTCATTTCTTCAGCCTGCTCCTCCTTTTCTAGGTCTCCTTTCTCTTTATTCCCGGACCATTGTCTCTTTTTCTCCTCTTTCTGGGCCCTTCTCTCCTCTCTCCAAGCTTTTCTTGCCTTTTTCCAGGCCTGCTTATCTTCTTGTGATAATTTCTCCCTTTCACCAAACTTTTTGTCCTCCTGTTGGTCCAGTTTCTTTCTTTTCTCCTTGGCTTCTTTCTTCTCCTTCTGTGTGTACGTCTCTTTCTGGTCTTGCTTCTCCTGTTCATCCTGTTCTCCAATTTGGGTTTCTTTCTTTTTGTGGGTCTCTTTTTCCTCCTTTATAAACCATTTCTTCTTTTTCTGGACCAATTTATTCTCTTGCTCTGCCAAGCTCTCCCTTTTCAATACTTGTTTTCTTTCATCCTCAGACAATCCCTCCTCTTCTCCAGGCAAATGATCCTGGTCCAATGTGCCTAGTTCCCAGACCTCTTCCTCCTCCTCCTCTTCTTTTTCCTCCTCCTCTTTTTCTTCCTCTTCTTCTTCCTCTTTCTCCTTTTCCTCCTCCTCCTCCTCTTCCTCCTCTTCCTCCTCTTCTTTTTCCTCCTCCTTCTCCTCCTCCTCCCCTTCTTCCTCCTCTTCTTTTTCCTCCTCGTTCTCCTCCTCCTCCTCTTCCTCCTCCTCCTCTTCCTCCTTCTCCTCCTCTTCCTCCTCCTCAGGTTTCTCCTTTTCCCAATTGTCTTTCTTTTTTGTGTGGAACCATTTCTTCCTTTCCCCAACTGGTTCCTCAGTGCCCAGAATGAGTTCCTCCTCTTCCCAGGCCTGTTCTTCTTCCCCAGACAGTTCCTTCTCTTCCTCATCCAGTTCCTCCTCTTCCTGGATTGGTTTCCTCTTTCGTAACAGCAACTTCTCTTTCCTGGCCCTTATGTCTTCCTCATGGGCATGCATCATTTTTCTCCAGTCCTTCTTTCTCCTTTCCAGGGTTGGCTGCCTCTTTGTCCAGACCACTTCCTTTCCTTTTCTAAGTAGATTCCCCTCTTTTCCAGCCATCCTCTTTTTTGACTCTCCCATAGTCAATTTCATTTGTAAAGGAGCAAGTGTTTCTTTTCCCCATGCCATTTTTTCTTTTGGATGGGTCAGTTTCTCTTTTCTTTGCATTGATTTTTTCTCAGGCTTTGTCAGTTTCCTTTCTTTGTCAACTATTTCCTCTTCTTGCTTGGCCATTTTCCTTAATGCTGTCTTAAATTTCCTTTGCTCTAAGACTTGATCATCTTCTAAGAAAGCAATTTTCTTTTTCTTGACTTTTGGAGAAAATTTTGCATCTTTGTTCAGCACATATGTAGCCTCTTGTTCTCCTAATACTACTGTCTCTTTATCCTTGACATCCCTTTCAGCCACTTTTTCTGTTGTGATATGTGGTTCTTCTCCTTCATCCAATTCTAGTGAGAGGGTGCTTGAGTCCTTTAAAAGGGGGCAGATCTCTTGGAAGACTTCCCAGCTGGGCTGTTGATCAGCAAGCATCACCTGAGCCAGGTCCACGAATTCTCTACTTAGATCCTTTAACATTCCTGGATGGGAACTTGCTATCCTTGAGGTATCAAGATAGCAGATTTCATCCCTCCAAGACCTAGTGTCTGACCGAATTGTATGTCTGGGAACCCCAGCTAAACCACGTTTCCTTGGTTCAGGTTTCTTCCCTGCATCTTTTTCTGGCTCAGAAACCTCTGTGATTTCCTCTTTGGGCTCTTCGGTAGTCATTTCTGAAATATCCTTTGTTAGGATGGATGGTTCTTCCCTTTTCTCTTCCCACTTCATTCTTCCTATTCTTTGGCCTTTTTTCACTGTCCTTTTCCAAAACCTTTTAATGCGTTCATGTCTTCCTAGCTTAGGAATCACCTCTCCATCATCTTTCATGCTATATTGATCTGTGGTCTCTGTGACGTCAGGGGCCTCCTTGGCCTCTATAACCTTCTTTCTTTCAGCATCATCCTGGGGTTTTACTGGGCTATAAGCACTTAGTGTAAGCTCCGACTCCAAGGCAACATCTTGGGTGTCAATTTGGCCTGATTCCTTGGCCTCACTTTGTTCACCTTCATCTTCTGAGGGCACCAACACAGAGCTAAACTTTTTCAATTCTATCTTTTTGTGCTTCCTGGCAACTCTCAGGGCCTTTATAACTGCAGAGATATTGGGGGGGAAATTTAAAAACATTTAGATCCTGAGATCTTTCGTAATATCTGGTTCAGTGAACTATTATTAGACATACAAAGGCAAAGAGGACTATAGAGTTGTGATTTAGAAATGCTGTTTCATTTCAGCTTCTTTGTCCTTAAGAAATAAGGCCTCATGGCTGGGGCTGCAGTTCAGTGGCAGAATGCTTGCCTAACTCGCATGAGGCACTGGATTCAATCCTTAGCACTGCATAAAAATAAATAAATAAAATAAAGGCATTCTGTCCATTTACAACTACAAAAAAATGTAAAGAAAAAAGAAATTAAATAAGGCCTTGTTACTTATTGTGGGTAGATCTTTCTCAGGAAGGCTACATTTTGTGAATAAGATCCTCCCACTAGGGCTGGGGTTGTGGCTCAGTGGTAGAGCACTTGCCTAACATGTGTGAGGCACTAGGTTCGATTCTTAGCACAGCATATAAATAAATAAAGGATGATTGACAACTAAAAAAATATTTTAAAAAAGACCCTCCCACTTAACTGTTCCCTCTGTTGTCCTGTTGGATAAGACTTTAGCCCTACTGGACCTTCCTTCATGCAGTTGACCCCAAATATGCCCTATACCTTACCCCATACATACAAAGATTTCTGCTCTTTGCTTGTGTATGTCTCTTCCTTGTCTTCAGTTCAGTGATCTTTTTAGGTTCTGACAAAGGTATGAGTGTTTCTTCAGCAATGACTTCAAGTTCATCATCCTCTGGCATATCAAAAGAAAAACTAAATGGTTTCTCTTTATGTGACAAGGTCAGATTTTCATTTAGCCGCCATTCCACCAGAGTAAGTAAGCACTGGATATCACTAGCTTGAATCCCCAGAATCTGGCCCAGAGAGGCTTCCCCAATAATTTCAAGTCTACAAAAGTCAAGGAGAAAGAAGGATAATATTGAGCTAGTGATAAGACAAAATTGGGGGTAGGGGAAAGCTACAATGTAAAAGACAGGGATAAAGCAGTCATTTAAAACAGTCATTCATAACAGGCTGAAGTAAAAGATGGATAAAGAAGGAAAGAAGGTTGAGGGTGTAGTTCTATGGAAGAGTGCTGGCCTAGCATGTGCAAGGCCCCAAGTTTCATTCCTGACAGTGCCAAAAAAGAAGAAGCAAAACAATGAAGAATAACAAGGTGACTCAAAATCCCTCCTTGATTGGGGGATTTGTGGATCTGTCTTGAAGAATCTTGAAGCGAGGAAATGATAGAGAAATAAGCTAGCCAGTGGTCAGAGGACAAGAGGTGGGTACTGGGGGAAAAGATAAAATGGAAGGAACAAAAGGGAAGGAAAAGAGTAAAAGGGGGGCTGTGGAAAGGGTAAGATGCGATCAGAATCAGCTAGAAGGAATCAGAAGAGGGGATGATTACCATCCAACTTACTGCATTTCTTGAAGAATTTCTGGTTTTTTCAGCAGGCATATCAGCATGGTCTTGGTTTGGATGCCTGTGAATCTTGTCATAAGGTATAAGACCTTAGTCCGCACAATCTTATCACTGTCCATCAAGCCCACAGCCAATGGAATAGCAAAAAGATGGCTTATGAAGCCCAATCTCTCTAGCATCTCCCAGGCTAGCTCACGGATACGTGGATTGGAATGAGTTGTATCTTTCAGCAGGCGAAAGGCTGTCTCAGTGAGCAACCTTAAAGGTATTTGGTAAGTGGCAAACATTTGTACCAGGACATCAAAATATTTCTTGTATATCTCTTCAGTACAGTGAACTGTGAGGTTGAGGATGGTCTCTATTAAATTTTCTATGGTCTCTTCACTTAATTTTCTTCTCACCAAATTTTGGTTTTTCATGCTTTCAAGGAAAGCCAAGGAAGTTATTTTCTGCTCCTTGGATTTATCCTTCTGTTCACTCATTAAAACTTTACTTTCTTCTAGAGTCACAGGTGATGGTGCCTGGGGTCTTAAGAGTTCAGTCATGTCCCTATCCTTATCTAGGTAGGGTGAGTACAGATCATGGCGTAGGAAGACTGGGGTACCGTTAGGCCAAAGGCGGGCACGGATCACTGAGTTAGGTATATAGCAATCAGGAGCAAAGGGCCATTGCTGCCCTTGACCAAAGAAACACCGCAACATATGGTAGATGTTTAATCCATCCCAGCCAGCCAGTTGTAATTGAGTAGGAAGCACATGTGGAGGTCGTTTATACTTGGGATCAAGACTAGACAAATCAATATCCTCATCCTCCCAAAACTGTACTTTGGGTCTGTTTTGAATCACAATGGACATATGTCTCTCTTCCTCTACAACATGGGGCACAGAATTATCAAAGGCAATGACCCGTTTGTTGATAAGGGTCTCTAGCCCCTGTAATTCCTGCACCCTTTGTTGCAGATAGACAAATTTAGGTACAAATACCATTTTAAACAAAAAAAAGAAGCTGGGCAGGAAAGGCTTGGGGACTTCTTGTACTTGATCTACATCCTTTAGGCTATATAGGTGCATCAGCCGTGGTGGAGGGAGCAGTTTTAAACAGGATACTATGTAGATACTCTGATTGAAAGTCAAAAGCAGGTCACCCCGATTATTGGCAAAACAGACTGGACCAAAATGCAACGCTGAATCCAGCTCGGTTACAAGTCTACCTTGGAAGTCCCAGATCCGGACTGAGCCATCAACGGCCGCTGTGACAAAAAGTTTCAGGGAAAGGCAGACATCAAATGAAGTGACAGCACACTCGTGCAGGCATTTTTTCTCTCCAAATATCAAGTTTTGGTTTGATTTTGATGATGTCCGAAAGTTTTGATAGCTCCAGAGACACCAACGGCAGTTCTTGGTGATGGCACCCACGGAACCTGGCAGAAGTATCACATGTTGTAGGGGAATACCACAAAAAATGTTGTTGATGGGCTTCAGGATTACCTTGTTCACCTGAAGCACAGCCTCTGTCAGGTGTACAGTGTTATCTATGCCATAAGAACAGAGTAAAGGGTTTCCCTGGGAACCTTCCAGGGTAGACAATGCTAACACTGCCCCGGAGTGAATGGTCTTCTCTGTTCGGGCCCAACTATAGTGGGAGAGGGTTCTCACAATGCCACTGTTGTGTCCACAGAACATCAGTCCTTCTAGGCCCTTGTCCAAATGAGGCCATCCGTAGGCCAGGCATGTTACTTTATCACCAGGGTTTTCTGAAGTACATACAAGATACTTGGCTGTACAAGGACAGCGGGTTGCATCAAACACCAGCACCTCTGAGCCACCTATTGCCACAAAGAGCTCCTCTCTGATTGAGTCATAGGCCCAAGCCACAGACTTATCCATGACAAGTAGAGGCCAGGTAATAACCAGGAGGTCCCCTGTTACTGGAGACAAGAAGCGCAATAAACTATCCTCAGTTGCACACAGGATCCGAGTCCAATCATGGCCACAGCAGATTCGTTGCATCCGCTGGGGAGCAGAACCACAGATGTTGAAGAGGCAATAAAAGTATGGCAGGCGGTACAATAAGAAAGCAGAATTACTCTGGCAGAAAAAAGTAGCATCATCAATAAACTGCAGTTGGTGCAGATTCGCATCAATACTCAGCTGCCTCAGCAGGTTTCCAGAAGCGAGATTCCACTCCCTCAGCACACCTTCACCGCCTGCTGTGAGTAAGCTGTGAGTCTCTGGCCGACCGTGGACACATATCACTGATGAGGGATGGGCCTGGAAGCTGTGGAGGAAGTTACCCTTATCCAAACCCCACGCATGGATCTCGCCAGCCCTGTTTCCAGCATAGAAAGTGCCCTGAGACACACAAGCAAAGGAACAAGTGATGGGGGAGCCACTGGTTACAAGAGTGAACTTCTTCACTTCTTTTAGCTGGCCTTGACCTTGGTGGGTAAAGACCCTCACCACATGCTCACACAGAGCCAGAAGGGAGCCCTGGGGACCATTCAGGGAAAAGCCTTGTACAGACTCATGACCTGGCATGGGCACCGTTTGAGCTTTCTGGAGGCCCCTGCCATTTGGTAAGATAAACCAGGTGATCACAGCCCCCAAGGTGCCAGACAGCAGCATCTCCGTTTTCGAGTCATAGCAGAGACAGCTGATGGAGAAATGACAAGGCACTATACCCAGAGATGTGAACGCTCGATGGTGATCTCCAAAGAGCCGCAGGCACATGTCACCACAGTAAGCAATTAACGTGTGGTAGGAACCTGTGTGGACCATTGCTTGGACAGGAGGCACTTGAGCCGTAATATTAAACTTCTTTTTCTCAATTGTTCCTTTCACTTCTGCATCTTTTTTCTGTATCCAAAGTACTGCCTAAAAAAAGACAATAGATGAAAGCATGATCATGAGGGCAGATCTCCCCAAAAGGGTGTGGTGGGGAAGGACTGAGTATTTGTCCCTGTTTCCTCTTGTAGATTAAGGAAAGAAAGGGCAGCTTGACTTTGGGAGTTTCCTTGTCCTAGGCACTGGTTATGTGATAGAACCACCATATGTAAGGCCCTGTTCTCAGCCATCAGTCTACTTCATAGGGATATGAATTCTGTGGGCCTGGCAACTGGAGATGAGGAAGGAGTCCTGCATCCAGGTCAAACTGGGACATGGAGATGGGTGCTAAAGTGACCCAATTCAGAGTCACCTCCATTATCCTGAAACGAGGGCAGTTTAGGTATGGTGCATGTAAACTGGATTAAGGAGGAGGAGGAAAAAAGAAAGAGCTTTACCTGCATTTGTTTTTCATATAGTTCCACCCAGTTTAAGGACACAAAATAGTTGACATCAATAGAATAGTAGCAGACAAAAGGCTTGTTCTGGGGATGGTGAGACTCCTGGTGTAGTCTCTCAGGCCAGTCACTCAGGACCACCACATCATTCTTTGATTCTTCATCAGTCTGAGAGAGAAGAAGCAACCTTATCTAAGAGGCCTAAGTCCCCACTCATTCATTTACTTAATGAATATTTATTGAGGGATTAGTGGTCATTTGTTTGTTAGCTAATCAGAATTCATTCATCTGCTGCTGGAAAGCATTGTTTAGGAAGCATCTCTTCCCCCCTCCCTCAGTTTGCAACAGAATATGTCCTTGTTCATCAGAGCATCTTTTAGGCTTTCTAGACTGAGATTCCATAAGAAAAGTCCTAACGTCCTAAGATGTCCATTCTATGTAATGAATTAATTTGTCTCCCAGTCACCTAGAACACTAGTAGTTGTGAAGATTGAGAAAACAGCTCCCTCAACTAATTTTCTGTGTTCCATGGTTCCGATAAAGGACCACAGTTGAGAAAGGCTGATAAGATCTATGAAAGAGGGGCTGGGATTGTAGCTCAGCGGTAGAGCGCTTGCCTCGCATGCGTGAGGCCCTGGGTTCGATCCTCAGCACCACATACAAAGAAATAAAATAAAGACATTGTGTCCATCTGCAACTAAAAAAATTTTTCAAAAAAAGATCTATGAAAGACACAGGTGATAACAATGCTAAGCAAAACAAACATGGCCTTGGCTCTCAACAGTCCTGAGCTAGAGATGTAGCTGTGGTAGAGCACTTGCCCTGAGCTCTATCCCTAGAACTGCAACCAACAACACCACCACACACACACACAGAGTCCTACCCAGAGAAAACAGACAGTAAACAAATTAACAACTGAACATATAAAGCAAATAAGTGATCATAAAGAAAGGAATACATTCTATATGTGTGTGGCACAGAAATCCAAACATGGCAAGTATCTATACCTGTCACAGTTGGAACAACTTTTCAGTGCTCCTGCCTATAGCCAGAGGAACACTCCTGTCACAATCACACGTGCGTGATACTGCTTACAGGGATCTCATACTTCACACATGTGTAACAGAACACCCACCACATGTGACAACTAGATCTTGTGCCACACACTATCTTCACTATCTTTTTGTGTGTCAAAAGGAATGTATGTTATTCCAGCTCTAAAACTCTGTATTCTGACCTAGCAGAGTGTGTGTGTCAAGGCAGAGGCACATCTTTTTTTTTTCTTACTGGAGATTGAACCCAGGGGCACTCTACCACTGAGTACATACCCAGCCCTATTTATTTTCAGATAAGGTCTCCCTAAGTTGCCCAGGCTAGCCTCAAACTTGCGAATCTCCTGCCTCAGCCTCCCAAGTAGCCAGGATTACAAGTGTGCTCCACTGCACCTGGCTATATATACCTTTTAATACGTTACGTAGTAGAACAAAATAATAGACACTTCCTTCCCATAATGTAGCATATATCTGTGATACGTGTACATAAACTCCCAATACCAATCAACCTAAACTGAGGCTCATGAATTACCCCTTTCAAAGAAACTTGTGCTATACCTGCCTCCTAAATAATGCTCCATGAATTTAACTCTCCACACTTCTCTGCATCAGAATTTGTGTTCTGATCACATAAGCTGGAAATCAAAATAGTAAACTAAACTGAAGTACTATACATCTTTACTTAGAATGTCCACCATGGCTGCTTCCTGCATCTACAAAGGATTTGAGACTATACTGAGGCCAATATCTATAACTCAAAATCAGTCTTCTTCGTATATTCCTCATTTTCAGAGCTCAAGAGTTTCCAGTACCTATTGTCATTATTTATTCAGTGGCAGGAACAGAATTCAGAGAAAGGACCCTCATGTCTGAACTCACAACAGCCCATTCCTCTTAACTGAATCAGAAAGCTCATTTATATATCCTTATTCTATTAGTTAATTGCCATTTCTTTCCTTCTTCCCATTCTTCATATACAAACAATTCATTTACTCATTCAAATATATGAAGGCTGTTCTACAGGGGACTTTAAAAAATGAAAAATATCTTAAACCCAAGCAATATATTCATGTCTAATATTACTGCTGCCTACTCTGTCAGCTCTTCCTCCCGCCCCGCCTCTTCCCAGTAAAATTCTGACTTGTATAGGGTGACCATTGACCCAGAAGTCCTGGCAACATAGAGGGACTACCATGGTACTCCAAGGCCGGCACAGCCTTCCCTCTTCTATCTACTTGCAATTTGAAGCTTATATCTGGAAATGCAGCAACTATCTTATAATCTTACAGTAATAAGCTAACATATTAAGGAGAGTTCAAGAGAAAGAGAAAGAACCTAGGTCCTTGATGACATGTAAGACAAATGCTTGCTATTTGTTTAATCTATGTACGTCCATTTTCTGTTTCTTGCAACAGAATGTGTTCTAATTGTACCTGATGCTCTAATTTTTTTTTTTTTTTTTTTGGTACCAGGAATTGACCTCAGGGGAACTCGACCACTGAGCCACATCCTCCGCCCTATTTTGTGTTTTATGTAGAGACAGGGTCTCACTGAGTTGCTTAGCGCCTCGCCGTTGCTGAGGCTGTAATGCTCTAATCTTAATGTAGAAAGGAAAGTTGGGAATATAGGAGGACCTTTCCAGAGCTGTTCACATCTTGTCCATGCCACAGACCTTGCACAACAACAGGCAATTAGTCCAAACCCATCATATGCAAAGCTCTCCCACACATCACCTTTATGCCCTGCAGGGCCTTTTCTATGAGGAGTTTTAAATCCTTCCATTCAGGAATAAGTCTGCGTGACGATGATATCCGAGTGACATTCCAGCTCTTCGTAGACATCTTCGCTTATAGAACTCGTGGAAGGTAAGAATGATGTAATCTCAATATCTGATGCTGCACTGGAAATTAAGGGAATTGAGAAAGAGGGAAGAACAGGATGAGCCAGAGCAGAGGGGGAACATAAGGCTTTTCTATCAACAGGAGAAACTTCTTTGTTTTAAAAAGACAGGTGAGAATGAACTACTAGTAGACACAACAACAGGGACGAACCTCAGAAACAGTACAAAGCCCGCCATGGTGGCGCACTCCTGTAATCCCAGTGGCTTGGGAGGCTGAGGCAGGAGGATCTCGAGTTCAAAGCCAGCCTCAGCAACTTTGTGAGGCCCTAAGCAATTCAGTGAGACCCTGTCTCTAAATAAAATACAAAATAGGGTTGGAGATGTGGCTCAGTAGTCGAGTGCTCCTAAGTTCAATCCCAGTACCCTCCCCAAAGGAATACAAAAATGTAGACAGAAAAGAGCACATACTGTATGAGTTCATGGATATGGAATTCTAGAAAAGAGTAATCTAATCTGTAGGGACAGAGAGCAGATTAGTGGTTGTATGGGGCCCAAATTGGAGGGATTTTTGGGAAGGGATAAAAGTAAGCTTTTGGTAGTGTTGATAATGTTCTATATCTTGACTATGGCAGTGGTTACATTTATAATTCAGTCAAAATTCATCAAAATGCACACAATTGCATATACTTTATTATGTGTAAATTTATATCTGAATAAATTTGATTTTCAAGAAAATAGGAGTAAAGTGGGAGTTTTATGAAGCCTGCAAACAGGAAAAACTATAGCAAGAGGAAGCTGTTAGGTGAGCTTAGGTGAGTCAGTTGTTGTACAGCTGAATAATACAGGGTTCCAGCTGCCCAGTTCTCCTTAACTTCCCTCATGGGGAAGCTCGTTTTTGTAAACATAATTGTATCTATTAGCCATTATCCTCTTGCCTTCATGAATTTAAAAGTTACTCACTTGTTCAACAAATATTTCTTCAGTGCTCAACATGTGCCAGGCTCTATGCTGAGGGCTAAAAATAAATACTGAACAAGAATGAGTAGCCGGGCGCGGTGGCACACGCCTGTAATCCCAGAACTTTGGGAGACTGGAATAGGAGAATCGCGAGTTCAAAGCCAGCCTCAGCAACGGCAAGGCACTAAGCAACTCAGTGAGACCCTGTCTCTACATAAAACACAAAATAGGGCTGGGGATGTGGCTCAGTGGTCGAGTACCCCTGAGTTCAATCCCCAGTACCAAACAAACAAACAAAAAGAATGATTATCTACCTGGAAGAAGTTTACTATTTAGTATAGAAGGCAGAGAGAGTGATCAAGTTAACATATCTGGTCCAATTCTGGCAAGATGCCAAACTAAAATAACTTTTTTTTCAGTTGGGGATTAAACCCAGGGGCCCTCCACCCTAAGCCCTTTTCTGTCTTGAGAAAGGGTCTCACAAAATTGCCCAGGCTGGCCTTGAACTTGTGATCCTCCTTCCTCAGCCTCTAGAGTCACCGGGATTTCAAATGTGCCCAGAGGTGCCCAGCTCTAATATACCGTTTCGGAAAGCTGTACACTATGAATTGCTAGAAATTCTGGATAAAATAACAGATAGCTGAGCTCTAGAAGGCAGGCATGAAGAGGAAGTGTAGAGTGGAGAACCTCACAGCATTAAGTACAAACTGCTCTTATGATGGTCCTGAAGAAGTATAGTTATCAGAGCCCCAAATTGACACTCATAGCTAGTGGCTGGGGTAGTATTACTCTGGCAAAAAGAAGAGCTAGGGTTGGACCCATACAAGTGAATCCTTGGGATACTGGACAAAAATAGCACAAATATACCTCGCAGAGAGATTCTTCATAGACAAGCTGGCACACAACCAGCTTCCTGAAAGGTTACACACCTTTGAACGCTTTTAACTTTGCAGGCATGAGTCAGAAACCTGCGTGCCCACAAATTCCATGGAATACCTATCAAGTTCTCCAGATGCTGCTTTGACATGTCCTTCACTAAGATGGAGAAGGCAGAGAGACAGGAGGGAAAGAAAAATACCATAGAGGATATCAACAATTATCTCTGATGAAATCATCATTTAAAATATCTACCCAATGTACTAGGGGTGTGGCTCAGTGGTAGAGTGCCTGCCTAGCATGGGCAAGACCAGTGCCATCTCCAGCACTGCAAATGGAAAAAACAGTTCTGTACTCAAGAGGGTATGAGCTAAGAGTCACACAATGTTTCCTTCACAATCTCTTAGAATACTCTGCATATATTATCTGACACTTATTGTTCTCAAATGAAACCCCCAGAATACTGAAAGCCACACTTAATATCCTGTTATATAGGTATATTAAAAATGTTGGGGGCTGGGATTGTAGCTCAGTGGTAGAGCGCCTGCCTCGCATGCGTGAGGCACTGGGTTCGATCCTCAGCACCATGTACAAAGCAATAAAATAAAGACATTGTGTCCATCTACAACTAAAAACATATATATAAAAAAAAAAAAAAATGTTGGGGCTGGGGTTATGGCGCAGTGGTAGCGTGCTCGCCTAGCACGTGGGAGGCACTGGGTTCGATCCTCAGCACCACATAAAAAATAAAATAAAATAAAGATATTGTGTCCACCTACAACTAAAAAATAAACATTTAAAAAAAATGTTAAGGTCAGGTGCAATGGCACATGCCTGTAATCCCAGTGTCTTGAGAGACTGAGGCAGGAGGATTGCAAGTCCAAAGCCAGCCTCAGCAATTTAGTGAGGCCCTAAGCAACTGAGTGAGACCCTGTCTCAAAATAAAAAATAAAAGGGGCTGGCTCAGTGGTTAAGCATCCCTCAATTCAACTCATGGTACCAAAAACAAAACAAACAAAAACAACCCATCAGACTAAATTTTTAAATGAATAAAGTGTATGCTGTTTATAAGACAAAAATATAAAATGCCAGAGAAACTTTATCATCATTACGGCCTTCTGTTCCTCTAAACCATCTAAAAGCAGTAAGGAAAATGAAAAAAATAATCTTTGCAAACTCAACATTCAGCAGAGTAAAATCCATAAACAACAGACTACTGGTAAGGGCTGGGGAAAGTAGCTCAAACCAGGAACAACTATGAGGGAGGAACTGGAGAAAGGAAACCATGGAGAGAAATTTGAGTAGAAAGAGGGACCAGTAGAGAAAATCTTAAGAAAATGCCAGAAAAGTTAAATTTCCTGAAAAAGAGGCCTACAATAAGATAAACTATATTTGCCTCTTATCTGAAACTACAACTGCAAGAATATGGGAGGCAAAAACGGGATTTAGAACTGATTAATCACTTAGGAAAGCCCATATTTATGGCACAAGACAAGAAGTGAGCTTTCTGCTGACCTGGAACTCTACCCTGACCCTGTCAACACGCTCAAGAACAAGAACCAATTCAGGAAAACTCAACTCAAGCAATGGGTGTAAGAAAAAAAAAAAAAAAAAAAAAAAACCTGGCTCTGCATCCAAAGCTACAAAAAGAACTATGAAAGGAGCTGCACATGGTGACGCACACCTATAATCTCAGCTACTCCGGTGGCTGAAGCAGGAGAATCTCAAGTTTGAGGCCAGTCTCAGCAATTTTGAAAGACCCTGTCTCAAAATAAAAACTGAAAGTAGGAGCCGGGCGCAGTGGCTCAAGCCTGTGATCCCAGCACTTTGGGAGGCTGAGGCTAGAGGATCGCAAGTTCAAAGCCAGCCTCAGCAACGGCGAGGCGCTAAGCAACTCAGTGAGACCCTGTCTCTACATAAAATACAAAATAGGGCTGGAGATGTGGCTCAGTGGTCAAGTGCCCCTGAGTTCAATCCCCAGTACCAAAAAAAAATATGAAACTAGGACATGGTGGCTCACATCTATAATCCCAGACACAGGAGGCTGAGGAAGGAAGATCACAAGTTTGAGGCCAGGCTCAGCAACTTAGCCAGACTGTGTCTCAAAATTTAAAGAAAGGGCCAAGCACAATGGTGCACACCTGTAATCCCAGGGACTTGGAAGGCTAAGGCAAGAGGATTCCAAATTCAAGGTCAGCTGCAGCAATTTAGCGAGTCCCTAAGGAACTTAGCCAGACTGTTTCAAAATAAAAAATAAAAAGGGCTGGGAATGTGGTCCAGTGGTTATGAAACAGCAACTCCTTCCTAAGATGTTTCTTTTTATCTCTGTGAATAACTGCAACTAGTTTCTGCTTCTGTAATCATGCTTGCTTAGCAGATGTGGCAGGAACAAGAGCTGCCTGAAAAAAGGGAGAGAAAGCAAGGCTGCTTACATGAGAAAGTCTTGAAGCCTGGAAGTCTGCAGCCTATAAAAGACCCCGAGAACAAAGAGGTGACGCTCCGCTTTTGGAGAGGACTCCACTGAGCCCACAACCAGTGCTAAAGAAACCTTGCTCTGCATCTCCAAGTGCCACTTGTCTCTTTCCAGTGCCATAAATTTCCATGTTTTTCTGTATTTTCCATAAAAGTTAAGTGCCCTTGGGTTCAATCTGAGTACAAAATAAATAAATAAAAATGTAAAAATGGGATGTAACTCAGTGGTAGAACACCCTGGGTTCAATCCTCAGTAAAGGAAAGAAAGGAAAGAGGAAGGAGAGAGGAAAAACAAAGGAGAAAAGAGAAAGCAAGCAGGCTAGGGATATAACCTAGTGGCAGAGCACTACTAGTTCAATCCCCAGGAGAGAAAAAATAAACAAATAAAAAACACTTTTGATCCAGTTGTCTCTATGATGGAAGACCACAAAGCAAAATTGCAAGAACTCAGGGAAGAAGTCAAGAAAGAACAGAGTAAAAGGAGAGCAGGGAGAAATGGAAGTAAAATGTCGGGCTGGGGCTGTGGCTCAGTGGTAGCGTGCTTGCCTTGCATGTGTGAGGCACTGGGTTCCATCCTCAGCACCACATAAAAATAAATAAAGATATGTGTCCACTTACAACTAAAAAAATATTTTAAAAAAAGAAGTAAAATGTCACAAATATAAGAATAAAAATTGCAGGAACATAAGGAAGAAAAACAATTTTAAAAGGGCTAGAGATGTAGCTCAGTGGTAGAGCTTACCTAGCATGCATGAGACCCTGGGTCCAATCCCCCGTATGAGGGGGAAAACAGAATTACTTAGAAAATAATATACAGTTTGAACAAACAGTCCTGGGACAACTGGAGAGCCACATGCAGCACAATAAATTTGGCCCCTACCTTGCACCATATAGAAAAAAAATAGCTCAAAATGGATCAAATGTCTAAATATGAGAGCTAAAATCATAAAATATTTTAGAGAAAACAGGTGTAAAGCTTTTTGACCTTGGACTAGGTGATGGTTTGGCATATGACATATAAAGCACAAGCAACCAAAGAAAAATATTTGACTTCATCAAAATTAAAAATTTTTATACACAAAGGAACACTACTAAGAAGATTAAAGGAAAATCTACAGAATTGGAGAAAATATTGGTAAATCATCTATCTGATAAGGATCCAGTATCCAGAATATATAAAGAACTGTTGTAAGTGAAAAATAAAAATACAAATAGCCTAATTAAAAACTGTATACAAGGGGCTGGAGCTGTAGCTCAGTGGTAGAGCGCTTGCCTAGCATGCGTGAGGCCCTGGGTTTGATCCTCAGCACCACATATAAATAACAAACGAATAAAATAAAGATCCATCAACAACTAAAAACATATTTAAAAAAAAAAAACTATATACAAGGCTGGGGGTATAGCTCAGTGGTAAAGCACTTGCCTAGTATGCAAGAAGTCCTGGATTCAATCCCAAACAACACACACAAACATACCCCTGAACAAAAGAAATCAGATGAAGGATTTGAACAGACATTTCTACACAAAATATATAAGCTGGGTGCGGTGGCGCACATCTGTAATCCCAACAGCTTGGGAGGCTGAGGCAGGAAGATCTTGAGTTCAAAGCCAGCCTTAGCAATGGCAACGCCCTAAGCAACTCAGTGAGACCCTGTCTCTAAATAAAACACAAAATAGGGCTGAGGATGTGGCTCAGGGGTCAAGTTCAATCCCGGGCAACCCCCCCCCCCAAATATACATACACACAAATGACCGATAACCACACACATAAAGATGTTCAACATCATGAGTCATTGGAAAATCCAAAACCACAATGAGACACCCCTTCACATCTACTAGGATAGCTCTAATTTTTTTAAATGCAAAATAATAAGTGCTAATAAGAGTGCAGAAAATTAGAACTCTCATACACTGCTGTTGTGAACATCAGAATAGTGTAATGGTGGAAATAGTGGAAAATGGTTTGACAGTTTCTTACAGTTAAATGTAACCATATCAAACTCTATGTATAATATAATCCAGCAATTCTTCTCCTAGATATATATCCCAAAGAATTAAAAACACATCTTTACTCAAATACTTACACATGAATGTTCATAGTAGCATTGTTTATAATAGCCAAAAAGTAAAAAAATCTAAGGGCCCATCAACTGATGAATAAACAAAATGTAGTGTGTGTGTGTATATATATATATATATACACATACACAATGATTATTCAGCCAGAAAAAGGAATATAGTATTGGTACATGCTACAGCGTGGATGAACCTTGAATTATATGATTCCATTCATGTGAACACAAGTCTAAGTTGAATCACCAAAACAGCATAATTGCCACTCAGTCAATTCCCAGACTTAGCCAGTTTACCGACCAGAACTCCTTAATGAAAGACAGACCAGGTTCCCTTGAGGAAGAAAGCTGTTACAGAGCTAAAAATGTGTATTAAAAAAAATTTATAGTTGTGTATAGATAGCATGCCTTTATTTTTTTTGTTTATTTTTACGTAGTGCTGAGGATCGAACCCAGTGCCTCACATGTGCTAGACAAGTGCTCTGCCACTGAGCCACAGCCACAACCACAGCCCCAAAAATGTGAATTTTAAGCAGTACTGCTTATGGAGTTTACAATCTAGCAGTAAACTAGTCACCAAAATGATAATTGCACACACATATGAAATAACCACAATAAAATTCAAATGTGAAATTCTGAGTTGTAGAAACATGAGAATTTGCTCTGTTATTCTTGATACTTTTCCTGCAACTCTTCTAAATTGAAAACAAATGACAACTATGGTAAATGTTAAGGACGGGTATGTAATAGGTATGTAACAGCTGGACCTGACTCCGAGGCTCTGGAGAGGGAGATGTTAAGTTTCACCCACTGAAACAGGACCCTTCAGAGGTCATGTGGCTTTCCTGGAACATCAATGGTCTTGTTTTGTCACAAGAAGGAACACTTTACAAGGCAGATGTATGTAACTGGAAGGGCTAGTTTAACAGCTGGATATTTTCTTGAGGTGAAAAAGTTTCTCCAGAGCTAAGGGGAATCAACATATACTGAGGGCCTACCATATATAAAGTGTTGTGTATCTATCTAGCTCTTCATTTAATACTTAAAACCACCTATGAGAAGGGCATTGTGGTAGCAGAATAGCTCACAAAGATGTCTATGACCAAATCCCTGCAACCTATGGATATGTTACATTACATGGTGAAAGGGACTTTGGAGATGAAAACGTAATTAAAGTTACCACATAATCTTTTTTCTTTCTTTCCGTGTGTGTGTGTGTGTGTGGTGCTGGGGATGGGAGATGGAACCCACAGCCTCCTACATGCTAGGCAAGTGGTCTACCACTGAGCTATAACCACAGTCTAAGGTCACAAATCTTAAGACAGGGAAAATTTTAAAAACCTTCTTACTTGACACACAGCATACATAGCTGTGGGGTAAAGTGTGATAATTCAATACATGTATAAATGTGTTTGGCGATGGGCAATCTTATCACATGAACCCTTAAAGTTGAAAACTTTCCAGCTGGATATAGAGAAATTTGGCAGAAGAGAAAAGCAGAAGAGAGAGTCCCCAGAAAAGTCAAAAAGATTCCAAGAGTGATAGGATTTGATGCACCATTGCTGGCTCTGAGATGTGGGGACCCAAGTACAAGGACTGTAGAAAGACCTCTAGGAGTTAAAAGTCACACAGTGGCCAGCCAGCATGGAGACAGAGACCTCAGTCCCACAATCACATGGGACTGAATCTTACCAACAACCTGAATGAACTGCAAGTGCATTGTTTCCAGAGCCTACAGATATGAACCCAGCCAGCTGACCCCATCTTAGCTGTGTGAAACCGGTAGCCAGGGAACCAGCAAAAGCCGACCTGGACATCTGACCTCAGAACTGTAAGAAAATAAACTTATGTTTTTTAAAGCAGCTAAGTTTGTGCTAATTTGTTACAGCAGCTACAGAGAATTAACACCGGCACTGACAATTTTTTTTGAAAATTAGGTAGCAAGCACTTTCCATATATTACCTCAATACCCCAAACCTGAAGATTGAATCAAATGAACTAATACAGAATTTTTCTGCAGAATTTAGCTTGCCTAAAGCAACATAGCTAATACATGGCAAAGCCAGGGCTCAAACCCAGCAGCATGACTCCAAAATGCATGCCCTGGACTACTGATCAGTGCAGACTTCCTAGTGTAAGTCTTCCTAGAGTTTACACTAAGTGTGTCCAAGATGATTCAGTCTCTAATTGACTGAGCTCAAATTTGAGCCAGGTCTGTTCAGTTTCAAAAGTGTGAATTCCAAAACACTGAATCAAAACAAATATCTGTTAAGATTCTACACATGTATTCTACTACCCACTGGGTATCCTAAGATCCTAAGTCACTGTCCTCAAGGGATTTCAGTTATTAAATTAGATAGTTGCTGTTATGGAACATTGCAGGCTGCATGGGGCACTCCGAGAGACTTTAGAGAGGAAACACTGGTCTTTGGCACAGGAGTACTAGGAAGCTGCTAGACAGATAAAGCTTACTAAGGTATTCTAGGTAGAGAGACTGGCATAGAAACACAAAAATGTGATTTGTCCTAGAAACCATGTAACAAATAATCTTATAGCACAAAGTTCAAGAAGAAAATACAGCCAGGCACAGTGGTGCACACCTGTAATCCCAGAGCTTCAGGAGTCTGAAGAAGGAGGATTGCAAGGTCAAGGCCAGCCTCAGCAACTTAACAAGGCTTTATCTTGAAATAAAAAAATAAAAAGGACTGGGAATGTTTCTCAATGGTTAAGCACCCCTGAGTTCAATCTCTGGTACCAAATAAAAGTTTGCCAGCAAGAAATATTGACAAGTATATAGAGAAAATGGAACTTTCATAGTTTTGGCAAGTATCAAATGAGGCAAACTCTTTGGGAAAAATATTTCTTATGAGTCAAAATTTCATTTTGAAGTATTGACCCAAGAGAGATAAAAACATAAATCCACAGAAGACTTGTGCACGAAGGTTCACAGCAGCTTCATTCATAATCCTCTGCAATGGTTTGGATGTTCATCCCCCAAAGGTTCATGTGTGGAAGCTGGCCCCAGTGTGGCAATGGGAGATGATAGATGTGCCTTTCAGAGGTGGGGGCTAGTGGGAAGTCCTTGGGTCACTGGAGACATGCGCTCAGAATGGAATGCTGGTCTCCTGGAGTGAGTTCACCTGAGCCTCACCCCTGCTTCCTGTTTTGTGATGTGATTTCTTCCTCCTTCAGGCACTAATGCCATCCTCTTAAGCTTCCAGGCATTCAAGGGATTGTGGCTCAGTGATTGAGTGCCCCTGGGTTCAATCCTCAGCACCAAAAAAATAAAAATAAAATATAGCCAGGTATGTGAGTCCACATACTAAGTAGTTCATTTTTTAAATTTTATTTATTTATTTAGTTAGTTAGTTGTAGATGGACACAATATCCTTATTTCATTTATTATTATGTGGTGCTGAGGATAGAACCCAGTGCCCCACGCACGCGAGGCAAGCGCTCCACCACTGAGCCACAATCCCAGCCCCCTAAGTGGTTCATTTGTTACCATAAGTGGTAGAGAAGTGCTGAAAAGAAATTTGGCAGTAGAGTGATGTTGTCAGATTAACCTTTTAGAATGTTCAGCCAGTCTGGCATTGGATTGATCAGGCAAGAAAATCAGTCAGAAGGCTACTGCAATTGTAGAGACTAAAGATAATTTTGTATCCTGATTTAGAGCAGTGAGAAGGAGAGGCAAATGATGAGGGTGATAAAAAATGTTCAGTGGTGGGGCTGGGATGTGGCTCAGTGGTAGAGTGCTTTCCTTTACATGTGTGAGACACTGGGTTTGATCCTCAGCACCGTATAAAAATAAATAAAAAATAAAGGCAAAATGTAAAATAAAACAAATCAAATTTTTTAAAATGTTCAGTGGGTAGAATGTCTGGGTCTTAAAGATTTAACTGGATCCAGAGAAATGGGAAAAAAGTCTGGAATTTTTCCTTCCTGGACTAGGCTCTGTCTGATATTTGATGCATTCAAGTACATCAAAGAAGAAAAAGTAGATATGAGGGAAAAAAGAAGACCAGTTTATTTTGGATTTGTTGAAGTACCCTCAGAATGAGGCAACTGGGTGTGTGAAAAGAAGAGAAAGAAGAAAGGGAGAGAGGTAGAAGTGGCTACAGAATCAAAGATTTTTTTAAATGTTATTATATTTTTTATACCTTGATTTTGTTTTATATGTATGTGGTGCTGAGGACCAAACCCAGTGCCTCTCGCATGCTAGGCAAGTGCTCTACCACTGAACCACAGCCCCAGCCCCAGAAACATTTTTTAACTACAGATATTTTATTATTAAATTTGACAGGCATAATATTTAGCTGTAAAACTGCTATGAAAGTTCCTAACTGCTTTGAATTTCTGTACTTATCTTGTTGGGGATGCTGGCCAGCACCAGTGTGCTGTGGGGGACCTCCTTTGGGATTCCTATCCATTCCAGGCATTTCCCTTTCACATTACCTTCATTTCTACCGCAAGTAAACTCTTCAAAATCCTCTCCAGAACAGGCATGGCAAGACCAGATGATTGGGCTCCGCAAAGATTAGTAAGAAAATCAAATATGTTTAAACGTCAAGAGAAAGAAACCGCTAGGAAGGGAGAATGAGAATACAGAAAAGAGAGAATGGTCGGGTTGTGGTGGCTCCCACCTATAATCCCAGCTACTCAGGAGGCTAAGGAAGGAGGCCAGCTGCTCCAACAGCAAGCTAACGTGGGAAAAGAGGGGGCGGAGATAAATTCTAGTCTTAGAAACTCCCTAATGTTTCCTTTGGTCATTTAAGACTAGGAGCTATGATTGGAGAAATGGGGCTTGCCTGATTCTTTGTTCTAAATCCTAGGCTAAAACTCCTGATGAGGTTTGCAATGAGAGGCATTTGCAATGAGAGGCTTGAATCCCTCTTGACTTCAGGGAGGTATGCCTCTCTCTTTTCCCCTACTAAAGCATTTAGAAAAACAAAGTAAGATAATGAAATTAAAAAGGCTTTATAATAAAAAAAATGCAAAATAAATTCAAGGTGCTGTTACCATGAGAGGGTCAAGAGAAATGAAACAGAAACATGAGAGTCAGACTTACATTTATAATTTTAGGTTCTGTCATTTGTTTCCTTTTTTTCCTTTAGATTTCTCAGACTGAACAGTCTTGTTTCTCATATGGTAGATGTCCTAAGGAGCTCACTGGGACCCATTTCACTCACTATACTTTCTCCCAGATGGGAAAACCTGTTATTAACATCATACAGTATCACAGGCTTCCCATTCATTTTCCATTCCCTCCTAGTTCACATGCCTTCAGAGATTATATAGCCCTAATTCCAGAAGAGATGAACTCCAGTTACAGCTTCTTACAGAAGTATGTCACTGGCTCCAACATCATAATGCATCAGGCTCCCCCAGTCCCCTCCCCCAACCCACATGCTGTGTCAAGTGACCAATATTACTAAGAACCTGAAAATCCCCATGTGAATGTGCCTAGTGCTGGGAGGCTGGGGGATCTAATGCTTTGTGATAGGGATTAGAAGTCAGTCCATTGCAGTAGTGGGATTTAAACTGACCTGTTTGTACACTGTCTCTTAACAATGCCTTAAAGTAGAGCTCTAGATAAAATACAGCCAAATTTGAATATGATACCCAATTAAATTTGGATTTCAGATGTGATTTGGGATACAATTACACTAAAAAATTGTGTTTATTCACTGAAATTCAAAATTTAACTGGGCATCCTGCATTTTTGCTTGCTAAGTAAAATGAGATAATTGTATTTAAACTTACTATGATTCGCCTTTTTACAGGTGAGGCTACACAGAGAAAGTGGCAGGGCCTGAGAGACCCCAGGCATGTTCTCAGCTATTATGCCATTATCACTAGCTGTGAGAGGATGTTCATGTGAGGCTCTGGCCTTTATGACAGAGACCCTGCATCAGAAGCCCACCTGTACAGCGGGCTCTTTGTGCTTTATAAGGGGGTCTCCAGGCAACTTTTTACAATGGCAATGCCCAAGCGCCACCAATCTGGAAGAAGCTGCAAAACCCTATTACAAACACAACAGAACATACATTACCTTCTACAGAAACAAACAGGTGGGGCAGGGAGGCCACTAGAAGGCAAAGCTGAGAGTCCAGGTTCACCCGATGCTCTTCTTTCTTCGTCTTACCTCAATGTGTAGGACCTTGAACTGGTGTCCCAGGGAGGGGAACTGGGGTTAGGGACACGTGTCTGGGGCCGCTCTATCGCATCCTGCCCGCACACTGGGATAGCCTCAGTTCCACCACGCTTGAGTCTGCAGATACCACTACCACATTTTGGCGGGAAAGCACGACAGACCCATCAACGACGTGTAGGTGCAAACACCTGGGGCGGGACCAGGACGCTGGAGGTAACCTCTGGAAGGGAGCTTCCGAGGGGCTGGCGCCCGTCGACATGGGCGGTGCTGTTCGAGAGCCCCGCCCACGCCCCGCCCCTGCCTGCCGCGGGCGGGGGGCGTTGGGTCAGGCTCTCCGCTCACTCGCTTTGCGGCAGCGTTGGTGTAGCTCTCAGGGGCTCTTCCCTCTTGCTCTGGGCCTCCCCTTTCCAGCCAGTTCAGTACAGGGCCATCGCTCGGCCTTCGGAGGCGGACACTAGCAGGAGGGGACAGGGAGAGCGGCGTGCAGGTGGGGTTAGGCCTGCGAAGGAAGAAGCAAGCTCCTACCTCTGCCCTAATGCGAGATTTCCCTCAGGACAGGAGACTTCATCCTTGCAGCTGGCTCCTTAAAACAGTGCTCAGCTATGGCCCCAGAACTAAGACTCCCAGTGTGGGTTGTGAGGCTAGACTGCATTTCCCTGTGCCCAGGACACGCGCTCCCAGGGCAGTGTCTATCTCTCCAAGGGGTGTGGCGGCAAGAGGGCTAAATTTTCCACTATGCTGCTGTGTTCCTTGTGGAAACTGCGGTTTCAGGTACGATCCCTACCAAGTTCCTTGGGTTTCGCGTTTTCCTTTAGTCTATCCTCTACCCCCAACATCCCTTGTGATAGATAATGGGACGAAAGTTCCCATTCTCCCTTAGTTCGGTACTCCAAGTCCCTCCAGTTAGGCACTAGATTCCACTCGTTTCAAAGTTCCTGATGCTTGCAGTTCTCCCACGTTGGAAACAACACACACACAACCACACACTTTTTCCTCTTTCCCATCAGCTCTGCACCATTTCTAGCTGAACTCCCAGAAGATATCATCTATATTTCTCCTCCTATTCTTTACTAAGCCCAACTAGAGTCAGACTTTAGCACCTATCACTCTTCTGTAACGGCTCTTGACAGGATTATCCATGACCAGAATAAGAAAATAAAAAAGATTGCCAATAATCACCTTTCTAAATATAAAAGTGAACTTTGAATTATTCTACTTACTCTGTTACTCTGTTAGGAACACTTGACACAAATGACTTCCTTTGTTTCTCTCCTTTTGTGTGTGTGTGTGTGTGTGTGTGTGTGTTGCTGAGGATTGAACCCAGGGCCTTGTGCATGCAAGGCAGGCATTCTACCAATTGAGCTATATCCTGGGCCTCACTTCCTCTTTTTTAATACACTTTCTTCATTTAGTTTCCATAATATCATCCATTCTTGGTTTACTTACAGACCTATTATTAACTCCCTCTTAGTCTCCTATATTGCTTCTTCAACTTCTTCCTGACCTCTTAATGTTAGAGCTCCTCATGATTAAATCACTATTCCTCTTCCTTGTTCACACTCCTTGCCTTGGTCATTTCATCTGTCTTGTGGCTTCATATATATTCTATATATCAATAATTGCCATATTTATAACTGCAGTCCAAACTGTCCCCACACTCCTAAATTTTATTTCCCCTCTTCCAAAATTGTTCTTCCCCAATCTCATTTCAGAGATCTACCAATTGCCAACTACACCCAAGGCAGAGACCCAGAATTGACTCATACTCTTCTCTTTCCCTTATCTCTAAAGTCCTAGCTTTTCTACTTGACAAATTTTTTCTCAAATTTTCTCAAAAATCTCCATTCTCATCCAGGAGTTTGCCTCCTAGGTACATACCTAAGACACAAGAAACACATCCACACAACAACATGTACACAAATGTTCATAGTAAGTAACATTATAATTGCCAAAAAGTAGAAACAATCCAAATGTGTCACTCAAATGGTGAATGAATAAAGTAGGGTATATCCATATAATTAAATATTATTTGGCAATTTAAAAAAGTGAAGTACTGAGTCATGCTACATGTTGGGAAAGTCAGTCTTATGTGCCAAATCTTTCAGCCCACCATTCAGTCATGTAAGAATGGACCTTGGGGTTGAATCACCTGCTTACCATGATATACAGAACCTACAAAATCCCTGTTGTGGACTCAGAAAGTACTACTTTATTATACTTAAGTGTGTACATCAAGTCCATGCCCAACTTGGAGTTTTTAGGCTCCACAGGGGAGAGCAAGGGTTCCTTTTGCTGTGGTACTATAGTGGCACCCCCTCCTCCACAGAAAATCTTAACTGAGTTTCTCCAGAAATCTTCACCATAATTGATCTTAGGAATATCAGCAAGAGTCTCTACAAAATAATTCAATATAGTTAAACTTCCTATTTCCTGTTGCTCTGTCTTACTTGACCACCGGCCTCGAAGAGATCACACCCCTTTACTAGTTTTTCACAAACATTTATGGACTATCTAGTATAGTAACAATATATTAGTTTGTGGAAGAGTGTTTGCAAATACAATATGTAATAAGAAAAATCCTTTAACAAAGCCTCTGGCTTTGAGCCTGAGGTTCACAGAGATGTCTACATTTCAAAGATAAGAGATGTTACTAATTAGTCTCCATGGTAATAGCTGGCAGGGGGAGGAAAGAAAGAGAAGAAGAAGCTCTCCCCTTGTCAGGTGCTGTCCTCGAGGGATTAACTTGCCCAGAACAGTGAAAGCAAAAGCTGCCTCTGTGTGAATTTCTGCAGACTGTGAACTTCTGAGAACCTCTCCTTACACACTGGGTATAAAGTTCTGAAACTGCCTGAACTTGGGGTTCAGGGGGATTCATTGATTACGGCGAAAGCTCTGCCCTCTGAACCTGGCTGCAGCCAAATAAAACTGTTTCCTGCTATCTTCAGTGCCTCACCTCATCTGTCCCTACAACAGCACCAGACAGGTATGTAAGAGCCACCTGCCCTTCCTTGGCTGATGGTGATACCCATTAGCCATGGGGGACTGACACACTCTAGAGGTGAACTTGCTCTGTCTCTTCTCTATAAAAGTGTTGTTCCATCTAATGCTTGACTGTGTTTCCTTGGCAACTCTAGTACCAAGACACAGTGGGCAGAAGCGTTTGGATTTCTATTGCTGGTGACTGGTATAATAATGATCTTTGCTATTCTCCTCATAGCTGGAGTCCTCTGGCATTGGTAATGTATGGATAGTGTCAATGCTATAATATGAATGAACTTTGAAAACTTATGCTAAGTGAAAGAAGACAGTCGCTTATGATTCTCTTTATAGGAGATGTCAAGAATACGCAAATCTATAGATGCAGAAAGTAGTTTAGTGTGTTTGCCTGGGGCTGGGGCTGGAGCTGATGGATTGGGATAATGGGTTTGGGTTTTCTTTTCAGGATAATGAAAATATTAAAATTGATTGTAGTGGTTGTTGTACAACTATGCGAATATACTAAGAGCTATTGGGTTGTTCACTTTAAATGGGTGAACTCTATGGCATATAAATTATTTCTCATTAAAGCTGTCCAAAAGGGGCTGGGATTATGGCGCAGTGATAGCGTGCTCGCCTAGCACCCATAAGGCACTGGGTTTGATCCTCAGCACCACATAAAAATAAAATAAAGATATTCTGTCACCTACAACTAAAAAATAAACATTAAAAAAAATTAAAAAAAAAAAAGCTGTCCAAAAAAGCTACCAAGGGTGGGGGAAATCCTCTTCTATCTCCATGCCTACTGCCCCAGTCCATTCTCATTTCCTAAAATATTGCATCTATCTCCAGACTCTCCCTGTTCTACTTTATACTTGGAAGCCAAATGGATCTTCAAAACAGAACTGATTATGCCATTAAAGAGACCTTCAAGGCCCTCTATTATCTAGACATTTCCAGCCTCCTCAGCTTTCTCTCTCTCTCTTCATACTTACTTGCCTTTTTTTCTGTTTCTACAATATGCTATGCTTTCTCTCACCTCTACATATACCCCAATTTTCTAACTCCTTTATACCCTTTAAAGCTCATCTGAAACCTCCCTCTCTTAGATCCTGCTGATAGGTTTTTCTGATATATATTCTAGTAGTTTTCTGACCTTCCCCATCATAACAGTGTTATTCCATAAAAGTAGAAACCTTGCTGCTCAGAATATTAATGTATAGTGAATACTTTGGACAGTCTGCCACAGAGTAGATACTCAGAAAATATTTGTTGAGTCAAACTGTTCATTTTACTTACAAAATTATTCATAACCAATAATACCAATATTCAGTGAGTAACCTGCCATGATCCTTCTTTTTTCTCCCTTACCTTTTCTACTTTACTCTTCACTCATCCACATACCTCATTATAAGCCATGAACAACTATAAACATGTTTCCTTGAATCTGCTGTTGCCTCTAATCCAGTCTTTTTTTTTAAATATTTATTTTTTAGTTATAGGTGGACAGAATATCTTTATTTTATTTTTATGTGGTGCTGAGGATCGAACCCAGTGCCTCCCGCGTGCTAGGTGAGCACGCTACCACTGCGCCATAACCCCAGCCCGCTAATCCAGTCTTTACCCTGTTCTGCTCTTGGGTAATTTCCTCAGAAGTATCTTCTGGTTCACTTGGGTCTAATCTACTACATTTATTTATTGGTGGTGCTGGGGATCTAACCCAGGGGTGCATATGAAGCAAGCATTCTACCACTGAGCCACATTCCCTGCCATGCTGCTTTTTTTTTTTTTAATTTTTATTTGTTTGGTGGGTACTGGGGATTGAACTCAGGGGCACTCAACCACTGAGCCACATCCCCAGACCTATTTTGTATTTTATTTAAAGACAGGGTCTCACTGAGTTGCTTAGCACCTCACTTTTGCTGAAGCTGGCTTTGAACTCACGATCCTCCTGCATCAGCCTCCCAAGCTGCTGGGATTATAGGCATGCACCACACGCCTGGTGTTGCTTTTATTTTTTGATGACAGTATATGTCCTTTCCAGAACTTCTATTTGGCTCTTTTCAAATATGTCTCAGGTTTTATCTTTGTTTTCATATCTGTGTTTGTGGCTGCATGTATCATTTTTTACACAATTATTTAAAAATCCTGTTTAATAGTTCTGGTCCTTGGACAATAGGGAGACCTATTTGAGTCTTCACCTCTGCGTAGACTGATTCTCATTGTGCCTACTCTCAAACCCCACGTCCAGTTAGTTGGTAACAGAGAAAGTGAAAGGCAAAATAATAATAAGGAAGTGAAAGGCATAGGCTTCCCTCCTTTCCTTTCTGCTTTAAGCTCAAATGGCCCCACCCCTTAATGTGATCCAGTGGAGAAGTCACCAGATGATATTGGTTAGACTTTGGTGACATTTTTTCCTTTATTTCCTCAACCCAGTTATTTGGGACTCAAGTCAGCAGCACGCAGAGCTATGATTGGGCAAATAAGAGTCAACTCCCACCATAGGCCCCCAAATACTAAGGGGCAGAACGCTAGGTCTTCTGATTCTAAATCTATTCTCTTTCCACTATATCAATACTTAGGTTAATGCAAATATACATTAGTTTTTGTGGCAGGTGCTTTCCATCATATAGTTTTTGGAGGCAGATGGTAGGAGGCCAGGAAGGAAGAGGACAAAGACAGACTCCTCTGCCTCCAAGACTACACAGGGTGAACACCACTGGATTTTGGATTTTCCCATTTTTAGGAGTACATGTCTAATAAACCTTCCTAGAGAAACAAAGCTTCGAGGAAAGGAACACATCAAACCACTTGTGGCAAACAAGAATCTCCTCTTTATTCCTCATATAAAAACTGGTTTCCAGATCTGGGTTGGAAAAGGGCTTTGACCTGGTTCTAAATCTTTGTGGGCTCTAGCGATGAGGGTCCACATTCTGATGACCAGGCATTTCTCCAGCTGAAAATGACAAGTTCTGACATCCAGCCAGTCCTAAATTAGAGAGTGGGAGTAATGTTGTAGGGCAATTCCTTGGTAAGGTGAATATCAGCCTGAGGCAGGCTCTTCCAGGCAAGTTCTAAGATTCCATACCGGGCAATGCCTATGGAAAGGATAGTACGCACATTATTCTGTCCAGGGAGAGGTATTACACTCTGGAACTTTAGAGGGCTTCTTGGGATGTGAGAGCCCCCACAAACCAAGCAATAGAACAACCTCTCCCCAGGCACTAGATCCGTGGCCTTCAGGGCCTCTTTGTAAATGATCTCTTTGGATTGAGGTTCCTTTCTCAGAAGCAGATCTTGTAGCAGCCTCTGGATTCGGGGAGACTTAAGCTGGTACAGGTCCATGAGCTGGTGGAACTGTTCCATCCATGCAGTGGGATCATTGGCGTATCGCTGCTGTAGCATCTGCAAAACATGGTACAGGGCCACAAATGTCTCCCATTGAGGTACCTCCTCTTTTTTTTTTGAGATGGGCTGTATTGTGTTCTCCAACTTGGGCAATTTTGGAAACCTGCCCTTACTCTTAAAATCCCATATGTCCTTTTGAAACATTAATGCCAGAGTTTGTCTTTCCACAGAGGCATGGGCATCCAGAAAAATGTCTCTTGTGGTAGGATAAAAGTGTCGTGTCTCCACCTCTTTGAGTGCATCTGATAACTGTTGTATTCGTTCACTTCTGTAAGGCTCTCCTAGAAAATGCCAATTTGTAGCCTTTGGGTCTGTAAACCTCTTGGTAACTAGTGAGGACTTTGGTGTGGGGACAGCCAAAGGTTCTAGCCAAATCTCCTTTTCCTTTCCTTTTATAGGAGGAATCACTTTCAGGCGTTTTTGACTCATGAACTCCCTGCTGGATTTTGAGGTCCCTGTGCTTAGTGATTCTAGGGCCTGCTTGTGACAGCTCATAATGGCTTCAAGTTTTGCCCGTTGCAGCCATTCTAAGTCTCCCTTTGAGGTGAGGTCTTTGAGGAGCTCACAGAGTCTATGAAAACTATCCCTGGAAAGCTCTTCTCCTGCTTCCATCCGTTTTAGGACATTGCGGATCCACTCTACATCTGAGAGGCTTGCCTCTGGATATTTCTCAGCCAGGATTTGAGCGAGAGAGAACTGTATCTTAGTCTGTTCAATGAAAGATGGATGACGTTGCAAAAACCACTTCCACTTGGAACGTAGTAGTTTGCGTTTCTGAGCTGCTGTGGTCCCCTTAACTATGTAGGGCATGAGTGGTGTCTGTATAGCCTGCTCTTGGGAATCCAAAATTGTATCTAAAACATGTAGGGATGTGGACTTATATGTTGGTAACAGTTCTTTTTCTTCATCCATCACCTTTATCTTTGGGAATGTTCTAGATGTCTTGAGTTCTGTGGCCTCTTCTCCCAAGGATATCTGTTTTTCCAACAGTGGTGCTGGCATCTTCTCTCCTATCTCCGGAGCTACTGAGATGCTTTTCTCAGAAGGGCTTTTTAGAACATCCAGTTTTATAGCACTGCCTTTCTCCGGAGGGATACTTTTTGCAACAGAAAAAATCATTTTCCTTCCTAGTAGTTCCTTTCCTCTTTCTTTTTGTAACTTAAGTAGTAGTTCTCTTTTTAACATCTCTTTTTTCTTCACTTCTTCCAGTGATTTTTCTTTTCCCACCTCTTCTATCTCGCTCAAACCTCCCTTTTCTTCCTCACTCATGATTTCTTCCTTCTCCTCAAACCCTTCCTCCTCCTCCTCCTGTACCACCTTCTTTTTCTTCTTCTTCTTCTCCTTCCTCTCCTTTTTCTTTTCCTTCCTCTTCTCTTCCTTCTCCTCCTGGTCCTTCTTCTCCTCTATCTTCTCCACCTCCTTTAGCTGCATCTCTTCCTCTCCTTCTACTCCTCCTACTTCTTCTTTTTCTTCCTTTTTTCCTTCTTCTCCTCCTATTCCTTCTTCTTCTTTTTCTTCTTCTTCCTCTTCCTCTTCTTCCTCCTCCTCCTCTTCCTCCTCTTCCTCTTTCTCTTCCCCTTCCTCCTCCTCCTCTTTTTTCTCCTCCTCCTCAGATGAACTCTCTTGCTCTACTTTATCTAATAGGTTTTCTATTTCTTCAGAAAATCTCTCTTCACTTTCCACCTCATCGGTTTGACCATAAACCTTTTCCTTTGGAGTGACAACTTCCTTCACCTGTTTTCTCTTTCTCCCCTGTCGTTTAACGGATGCGAGTTCCTCTTTTATTTCCTCTATTATTTCTTCTCTCTCTTCAGCCTGTGTGAGTTCTCTATGTTCCCTGGCCAATCTTGCTTCTTCCTCAGCCACTCTTTTCTCTAGTTTCATCACTTCTTTCATTTCCTTAGCCAGTTTTCTCTGTTTCTTAGCCAGTTTCTTCTCATCTGCAGTCATTTCTTCATGGTCCTTAGAAAAATCCCACTCTTTGCTATCAAGTTTGTTCTGTTCCATGCTCAACATGTTCTCCTTAACAAAGAGTGACCTCTTTATCTTTGTCAACTTTATTTTTTCCTGGGTTAGTTGCCTTTCATCATGGATAAGTTTCTGAAGAACTTTTAAGATCCTGCTGACTTTTCTTGGTTGCTTAGAAATGTCCTGCTTTTCTTTCCTTACTGCTTTGGCTAACTTCCTTTCTTCTTGGGCATATAGTCTCTGCCCTCTAGTATATTCCAGTTTTTCTTTGGCAATGTTGCTTTTCTCTGTAGCTAGCATCCTATCTTCACAGATTAGCATCTTCTCTTCTAGTGACAGTTTCTTCTTAACTAGTGCTATTTCATGCTCACTCAGTTTTGCCTGTTCGGGGATTTCTTGAATGCTTCCCTTTGTGGAGAGAATTTGTGCCTCATTCAACCTTGTCTTCTCTTGGGCCAGCTTCTGCATCTCCATGCTCAGTGCCTTTTCTTCCTTGGCAATATCCTGCTCTTCTCTGAGCAGTTTCTGCTCTTGAAACATTGCCTTCTTCTCCGCAGCCAGTTGCATCTTTTCCTGGGCTAATTTCCCCTGTTTTTCACCCAGAATTGCATCTGTTTGAATCAGTTTCTTCTCTATAGCAGCCAGTTTTTCCTTCTTCTGGGCCACTGCCTGCTGCTCCTTTCTCAGCCTCTGTTCTCCCTGAACTAGTTTCTCATTGTACACATCCAGTTTAATCTTGAATTGAGTTAATTGCTCTCTCCCCTGGGTGAGTTTTTCTTTAATATGGAGGAAATTATCTTGCCTCTGAGCCAATTTTTCTTTTTCCTGAGCCAGCTTCTTCTTCTCTTCAGCCAGATTCTCCTCTTTCTGGGCTAGTCTCGTCTTCTTCTGTGCAAGTTCTTCCTTGTTGCGGTTCAGTGTTTTCCATTCCTGGACCAGTTTCTCTTTGTTCTCCACCAGCTTCTCCCTTCTCTGGGCCAGTGCTTTCTCTTTCTCAGGCACTTTTTCCTTGTCCTGGGCCAGTTTCTCCTCTTCCTGGATCAGCAGCTCTTCCTCCTGGGCCAGCTTATCCTCTTCTATAATCAGATTCACCTCTTGAGAGGCCAGTGTCTCTTCCTCCTCAGCCAGTTGCATCTTTTCTTCAGCCAGTATTGCTTCCTCCTGATTCAGTGCACTTTCTTTCCTAGCCAGTTCCTCCATCTCCCATGCTAGTCCCTTCAGTTCTTTGGCCAGCTCCTTTTCTTGCCCTTCTAGACTCTGCACCTTTTGGGTTAGTATTTCTACTTTCTTGCCCAATACATTTTTTGCATCAGCTATTTTCTCTGCTTTCTTGGCTAGTTTTTCCTCCTCTTGAGCTATTTTCTCTAATTTCTTGGCCAGTTTCTTCTTTTTCTGGGCTATTTGTTCTGCTTCCTGGTGTATCTTCTCCTCTCTTTCAGCCAGTTTTTCCTCTTTATGGATAAATGTCCTCTCTCCCTGGGTCATTTTCCCATCTCTCAGTAACATTTTCTCATATTCTTGGGCCAGTTTTCTCTCTTCCTGAGCCAGTTTTCTCTCTTCTTGTGCAAGTTTCTCTTCTTCTCGTGCTAGTTTCCTCTCTTGTTTGGCTCGTTTTTGTTCAGCTTTGGCTTGTTTCCTCGTTATCCTGGCTTGTTTCTGTTCTTCCTGGATCTGTCTCTGCTCTGCTGGGAGTAGCTCTTCTTCTTCTTCTTCTTCTTCTTCTGACTCAGGGGACACTTCTTCCTCCAGAGTCAATTCTTCCTCATCCTCAGATTTGGATGCCAACATTCGTTCCCAGATCTGTCTCCACTCATCCCATGTCAGCTTCCTCCTCACCCCCTTCCGTGCTTCCCCTTCTGGCCACAGCTCCCCTTCATCCTCCTCTTCCTGGAAGTGGCTCCTGTCCCACTCCTGCTTCCATTCATCCCAGGGTATCTCCCTCTCCTTGCACGCCTCCTTCCACTGATCCCAGGACTTCTTCCATTCTTGCCACGTCAGCTTCCTCTCAACCTTACCTATTTCTTCTTCTGGCTCAACCACTTCCGTTTTGGATTTGGCCCTTTTCCTCATTTTCTCACTCACCTCCCTCTCTTCTTTCATCATTTCCCTCTCTTTTTTACCTACTTTCTTTTCTTCCTGAATTGCTTCCCTCTCCTGCCTAGGTAACTTCTTAGAGGATTTCTTTTCTTCTTTCTTTGACTTTGGTTTTCCTTTGACTAGATCACCTGATTCTAAAAATAAAACTTTCTTTTTTTTGCCTTTTTTTGTTATCACTTCTTCCAAGCCTTCCATGTCCTTTTCTTCCTTTTGCTCTTCTTCTTGCTCCTCTGGTACCTCTTCCTTACCTCCAATCACCATGTCTTCTCTAATTGCTTCTTCATGGATAAAAATAGTTTTTTCCTCTGGCCAGACAACGTCCCAGTCAGCATCCTCAAACTCTTCCTCGCTTTCTTTCTTCAGCACCGGACAGATCTTCTGAAAGAGTTCCCAGCTGGGTTGCCGATCTGCCAGCAGCTCCTGAGCCACCGTCAGTAGCTCCGTATTTAGATCTTCTGACATTTGTGTTTGGGAACCAGATATCCTCAGGGTCATAAGACGACACAAGTCGTCCCGCCATGATGAGATATCTCCAGGGATAACCCTGTGGCCAGCCACTCCAGAGGCACCCCGCCCAGAGACTTTAACTTTTTTTATAACTTGTTCTTCCACCACAGGGCGTGGAGGTTCCTCAACGACCTCTTCAGTTCCTTTTTTTTTCTTCCTGTGCACTTTTGTGGGTTTCGGAGCTGCTGCTTTCTTGCCTTTTTTGCCACGTGTTTTCTTCAGCATCTTCAGGGTCAGAGCAATGTGTTCCTTTGAGAAATCTTTTTCTGGAGGTTCAGCATCTTTTGAACTTTTTATTAAACTGCCAGTTGAAGACCTGGAAACTGTGTCCTCTATCTCAACTGGTACATCTTCACTTTCACCCTCTACGGGACCTGGCTCTGTGCCCATCTGTTTAGCCTCTCCCTCTTTCATCTTTCTGAGACTTCGCAACAATTTTCGGGCTGCAAGGAAAATCAGGAGACAGAGGTAAGAAAAACATGGGAGGCTAAATGAAAGTCCTCCCAAATCTAATGTGAGCTAAGAGGAACTCCCATAGAAGAAGTAGCAAGAGAGAGGGTTAGGCTTTTAAAGGAGAAAAATAAAAGGATTTTTCTTGATGTATTCTCAGCACAGAGAATCCTAGAGAGATAGAGAGATAGGCCTTGGGGATCTTCCTGGGTTTGGGTGGATTCTTCCAAAGAGAATTCTCTGTGAAAGATCTTTCCATTTCTCTCTCTGCCCACCTGGTACCTCTTGACCCATCAGATCCCTAGCTACCCTGCCTCTTGGAGCCCCTGAGGCTTGGACCAGATCATCCTGTACATACTTTGCTTTCTGCCTCCTACTCGGCTCCGTTTGGGGACTCTGCTGGGCTTGAATTCATATTCTTCAATAAATGAGGGATGTTCTGTGGGAGGGTACATTACTTCAGAAAGCTTTGAGACATCCAAAGAAAAATCAGGCTTTTTATCTCCTTTTGCCGCCAGGGTCAGGTTTTCATTTAGTCGCTGCTCCACTTGAGTGTGAAGGATTTGGAGATCTGTGGGTCTCATCCCCAGAAGATGATCCAGGGATTCCTCCCCAACCAACTCTTGCCTATGAAAGTCAAAGGAGAGGAAGGACTTTATTAAATCAAGAATAAGAGGGAGAATGGGAAAGAAAGAACTGCTGTGGAACAGGCTTGGTGAAGAGACCACAGGAGAGAGCGTAGGTATAGGTAGATGAAGGCCAAAAAGAAAAAGTCTAGGAAGCCAAGATGGCAATGACTTGAGGGATCTCTGTATGAGGGCTCTAGCAGGAGGGGTAAAGAATGGAAAGTGAAACTTGAAGGGAGTAGAGGGCAGACAGAAATAGGCAAAGAAATGGAGAAAGAAATGAGCATTTGGGGGACCGACCATTAAGGATAGTCTAGGAGACAAAAAGTTTATGAAAGAGAAGAGAGATCAGGGAGAGTTAATAAACAGGGATGAGGAAACTCTAGCAATGAAAGGGAAAGGGGAAAATAAAATTAGCAGGTGGTGAAGAACTAAGGAAGGAGCTGGGTGTGGTGGTGCATATCTATAATCCCAGCAACTTGGGAGACTGAGGCAGGAGGATCACAAGTTTGAGACCAGCCTCAGTAACTTAGCGAGATCCCATCTCAAAATAAAATAAAAAGGGCTGAGGATTAGTTCGGTGGCCCTGGGTTCAACCCCCAGACTGCAAATAATAATAGTAACAGTAGTAGTAGTAAATAATTGAAGAAGGCACAAAAAACTTACTGCATATCCCTGTAAATTTCTCGTTTCTGGATCAAGTTTAAGAGTGAGGTCTTAGAGTGGATTCCTGTATCAGTCATGAGACTTAGTGCCTTAATCCTCACTCTTTGGTCCTTATCCATTAATCCTTGAGCCAGAGGCAAGGCAAAAAGGTGAGTAATCATTCCTAGACGCTTCAATCCTTCCCAGGCTAATTCTCGGATCAGTGGGTTAGAGTTGGTTGTATCATCCAGCAGACGATGGGCTGTCTCAGAGCGCAGGGGTGGAGACACCTGATAAGAAGCAAAGATTTGCCCTAGTGCACCAATGCAGCACTGGTACTTCAGCGGGACAGCGTGGATCATAATACCGAGGATTGTCTCAATCAGGTTGCTAACAGCTATTTCATTCATTTCACTCATTTTTCTTCCCAGCCAACTGCGACTTGCTGCATCTGTAAGGAAACTGTAGTTTACATCCTTGGTTATCCTTGATTTTGTGAGGCTTTCATCTTCCTCCTCTGCAAATTCTCCTAGATTGCTTATAGCTCTTACCCTGCCTTGCCAAAAGAAGAATGGGTCAGACTTTTCCCATTCCAGTTCCCGCAGAGGTGAGTGCAGATTGCACTGTAAGTATACTGGACTTCCCTCTGGCCAAAGACGGGCACGGATCACTGAGTTGGGGATGTAGCAATCAGGGGCAAGGAGCCATTTCCGCCCACGACCAAAGTAGCATTTCAATATCTGATAGGGGCTGAGTCCATCCCAGCTAGTCAGCTGTAGCTGGGGAGGAACCACATAATGGATAGGCTGAGGTTTGCTCATCTCTGTCTCCTCAGTTTCCGTCTTTTCCAAAGTATCACGTGTGGCAGTGCGCAGTATCACAGGGCCCCCGTTTTTATCTTCTTCTATGACATGTGGCACAGAACGGTCAAAGGCAATGGCCCGCTTATTGACAAGAGCCTTCAGACCCACTAATTCCTGTTTTCCTTGACCACGGTAGATATACTTGGGCACAAACATGGTCTCAAAGGAGAAAAAAAAGCCTGGTATAAAAGGCTTAGGGACTTCTAGCACTTCATCTGTCATAGTCATAAAGGAAAGGCGGGACAGCACAGACGAGGGAAGCAGTTTTAAGCAAGACACTAGATACAGACTTTGGTTGAAAGTCACAAGCAGGTCACCCCGGTCATTAGCAAAGCAGAGTGGGCCAAAGTGCAGTGATGAGTCCAGCATGGCTATGAGTCTACCATTAAAGTCCCATACCCGGACAGAGCCATCAATACCACCTGTGACAAAAAGACTCAAGGGCAAGCAGACATCAAAGGATGTGATGGTACATTGGTGCAGAGGCAAAGTCTCAATGAACTTTGAGCTTTCCTGTGACACAGAAGACAGAAAATCATGGAACTTCCAGAGACGCAGGCAGTTGCTGTCTGTGATGGCACCCACAGTCTTAGGTAAGAGTATCAGGTGTTTTAGGTGACAGCTGCTGAGAATGCTGGCAAGGGGCCGCAGTTGTACCCTGATCTCAGTAAACACAGCTTCTGACAGGTGTACATAGTCATCCATTCCATAGGAACAGAGCAAAGAGTTTTCTCGGCTACCAATAATCCCTCCAGACATTGTAGAAAGTGCCAGTACAGCCCCAAAATGTACTAATTTCTCTACTCGGGCACAGCTATGCTGGGAGAGCACTTTTATCACACCACTCTGGTGCCCAGAGAATATCAGTCCTTCTAGCCCCCGCCCCAGGTGGAAATGCCCATAAGCCAGGCATTGTACAAAGTCCTGAGAATCTGATGATGTGCCTAAAAGATACTTAGCTGGGCAAGGGCAGCGGGTTGTATCAAACACCAGCACCTCTGAGCCACCTGTTGCCACAAAGAGCTCCTCTTTACCTGGATCATAGGCCCAATCCACAGCGTGGTCCAAGATTGAGAAGGGCCAAGTGACAATCAGAAGCTGCCCTGTTAATGGGGACACAAAGCGCAATAGGCCATCCTCTGTAGTGCACAAGATCCGGAACCAGTTTTCTCCACAGCAGATTCGACGCAACTGCTGGGGAATAGAACCACAGACATTGAAGAGGGTATAGAAGTAGGGCAGACGGCGCAATGAAAAACTATGGGCAGTCTGGCAGAAGAAAGTAGTGTCGTCAATAAACTGGAGGTGGTACAGCTCCTCACCAAGTTCTAGTCGCCGAAGCAGGTTCCCTGAAGTCAGGTTCCACTCCTTGATTGTTCCCTCTCTGCCAGCTGTTAGCAGAGTGTGGGCCTCTGGCCGGCTGCGGATGAATACCACTAATGAGGAATGGGCCCTGAAACTGTGGATGGGATGGCTTCGAGTGAGGTTCCATACTTGGATTTCTCCCCTCCTGTTTCCAGCATAGAGAAAGCCCTGAGCCACACAGGTGAAGCAGCTAGTGACAGAGGAGCCACTGCTGGATATGAACTTCTTTGCCTCTCCCAAATGGCCTTGGCCCTGGCGTTCAAGGACCCTCACTACAGTCTCACACAGAGCTAAGAGGGAGCCATTGGGGCCATTCAGCATGATGTCCTGGACAACCTCGTCACCAGGCATAGAAAACATGTTGGCTATTTGGAGGCCTTTGCCACTTCGTTCAATGACCCAGGTGACCACTGCCCCCAGGATGCCAGACAGAAGCATTTTCATTTCCGGGTCATAGCAGAGGCAGTTGATATTGAAGCGGCAGGGCACTATGCCTAGCGGCTTGAATGCCCGAAAGTGGTCTCCAAAAAGCCGCAGGAGCAGGTCACCACAGTAGGCTACAAGGATATGAAAGGAACCTGTATGGACCATTGACTGAATGGGTGGCAGTCGCTCAGTCATGGAGAATGTTCTCTTCTCGACCATGTCCTCAGATTTGCTCTTCGTCCATACTATAGCCTAGAAGAGAATAAGATGGAAACTGCCCAGAAATGATAGTGGAGGAGGAAAGGGCCAGCTTTCCCTGTTCTTTTGCTAAGGAGGAATTTTACCCCATGGTGATGATAGTTGAAATTAGGGAAAGGTGGGAAGCTTGGGCTCATTTTCCTATGTTAGCCTATTTAGAGGACCCCAAAAGTAGGCATGGAGACTGTAATTGCAGGAAGGATGAGAGGGGAATCATGGATCCAATCATATTCAAGGGGCATATCTCGCTTTGTCGTTCTGGGTTGAGAGCTGTATGGGCATGGTCCCTTGAAAAATAGACTAAGAAGGAGAAGAAATGCAGTTTTACCTGTGTTTCTTTTGCGTGGGATGTCACCCAAGAGAGGGAGGCAAAGAAGTAGGCCTCAGTGAAGTAGTGGCATATGAGTGGCATATTTTGAGGATAGCGAGATTCTTTAAACAGTATCTGGGACCGGTCACTCAGCACAACTAGGTCATTCTTTGGGTCATCTGAAGGCTGTGGGGGAGAGATATGGCATTAGTAAAGAAGCCAGGGCACACATGCACTACATAAATTGTCACAAAGTCACATTGGCTAGGCATGTTGGTGCAGTCCCATAATCAATGACTAGGAAGGATAAGGCAGGAGGATCGCAAGTCGTAGTCCAGTCTTGGCAACCTAGGGAGACCCTGTCTCAAAATTAAAAATAAAAAGGTCTGGGGATGTAGTTCAGATAGAGTGGCCCTGGATTTAATCCTCAGTAATGCCAAAAAAAGGCACAGACCAATTTCCCAAATCATAAATCCTGCCCCTCCTAACTCCTGTTATCTCTGTATGTGTACATCTTAACACTTAGGGGACAATCTACTTTATAAGAATGTAACAAATCTCCCAACACATGAGGGAAACAGACCCCTCCAGGCAGAGGGAAAATCTATGTTCTTCCTAACATGAAATTAGCTACACCCATCCTCACAAACATACATGTGTCATTAAAGGCATAACATCTAACAAATTACCTAAGTAAGTACATCACCTTATAGCCATGTGTAATATTATAGTGTCCCAAAAGTCAGTGCAGCTCTAAGTTATTAAATCTTAAAAATGCACAAATAAGACTTTTTAGGGCACCCTATCTGGCCTTTAAATTTGGCAGAGGAACAGCACAGATATGATATGTATTATCCCATAGTGATAGAACATGGGCTGTGAAATGTGCACTTGGGATCCATTTGTACAAAGCCAGCAATAGCAAAATCGAGATTGACAAATGTTCTTTTTGGCACTTTCTACCTTTTGGGATATCTCTCTTCCCAGAGGGTTGGTTCCTCTGACAATGGTTTCAAGTATTCACTTCTCACATCAAAATGTCCTTTTAAGAGAATAAAATTATGGCATTTGCAGGCAAATGGATGGAACTGGAAAGCATTATGCTAAGTGAAGTAAGCCAATCCCAAAATATCAAATGCCGAATGGTCTCTCTGATAAATGGATACTGATGAATAAGGGAGGTGGGAATGGGAAACATAAGAGAAATAGAGAAACACTGGACGCGACATGGGGAAGGTGGGGGGCAGGAAAGGGGAATGGGTATAGTAAAGATGGTTGATAAAAAATATATATAAATATATATATATATATACTGTTCATTGAAAGTGTATATAAAGATGTTTAATATGAAGAATGTAATCTGCTTATAATTTTGTGCAAAGTTAGAAAAATTATGATTGTAACAATATTTTTTTCTATTTGCCTCAGCAAATGTTTTCAGTGAATAGTGAAAAAAAAATATTAAACGGTAGGAAGATACATATTTATTTCACATATTTTCTGTGAGGACTTTTTCTGTATTTTTACATGCTTAAATAAATTTACTTGGTTATCGATATAAAAAAAAAAAAAGATAACATTCTATGGGAAAAGTGGGATGAAAACACTAATATAAGGACCAAAGCTATAACATAAAATTTCTGTTTATTTTTAATGGGCTATTATGGAACTCAAAATTTTATAGTATTTTGATTTCATTAAAAGATTTAAAAGAGTAAAAAAAAATGTCCTTTTAAGAGGTCTGTAAACTTATTTAGAAATTCATGGCCCACTTCCTATAAAGGTGACAGCTCTCTTGATGGTCTGTTGTTTGCTTCTTGCTTTCATGGACAGTCTATGACTCTTCTGAAGTGCTTATTACTGTTTAGAGGCCAGCCAATAGCATGTTTATGCCCTATAGACACATTACCGTGCTTTCTTCTATGATGTTATTTACAACATATTTAAAATCCTTCCATGTGGGAATGAGTCGAGGCGATGACATCACCTTGATTTCCCCTTGGTCCTCTTCAGGATTGTTGCTTAAAAATCTGTGAGAATTCAAAAGAGGGCTTTTTAACCACAGCTACTTTTCAAGGAGCTAGGAATCAGATGGCAAGAACCATGAACTCAGGTTTCTTGTACACTTTGTGAATGTCAGAAACTATGCACAAGACATACCTTCTTATTTATATTTCTCACTACGCTTCAGTGAGGTAGGTATTGTCCCATTTTACAGATGAGAAAACTGACTCTTGGAGAGGATAAATAAAGGAATTGGGATTGAATCTTAGCATTTTCTATCTAGGATATTATAAGCAAAGGAAACAGAAAATTAAAGGAGGTCTAGAAAAATACTTTCACAAGCAAATGATAGTTCTTTGCTGGTTGTGGTGTATCAGAAGAGCATTTGGTGAGGACTATGGGGTTTTCAAAGTGTGGTCTCTGGATCTCCTCTACCAGGATTCCTGGGGGATGGAGGAATATCTTCAAGTACAGATTCCTATCCCAGCAACTTGGGAGGCTGAGGCAGGAGGATCACAATTTCAAGGCCAGCCAAGGCAATTTAGTGAGACCCTGTCTTAAAATGAAATTTAAAAAGGACTGGTAATATAGCTCAATGGTAAAGCACCCCTAGGTTTCAGTGTTCAATACTGCAAAACAAAAAAATGAAACCCAAATGCAAATTCCTGGGCCCCTGTCTGAATCAGAATCATGGAGGTGAATTCCAGGAAGCTTCGCCTGTAAAAAGCTCTCTAGGAAATTCTGTTGACATTCAAGTCTGACTACTGAAAGAGGAAATAGAGATAAGGGACACCTGGGACTAAGAGCCTTACCTAGCACAGCCAGAGAAAGGATCCAGCCCTTTGGCTTTGCAGGCTTCCCCAGGTAATAATTTCTTTTTCTTTTCCCCGACTCTCATCTCTTAAATCAGCAAGGGCATTTGTTTTGTTTTTAATTTTTTTTAGTTGTAGGTGAACAGAATACCTTTATTTTATTTATTTAATTTTATGCAGTGCTGAGGATCAAACCCAGTGCCTCACATGTGCTAGGCAAGTGCTCTACCACTGAGCCACACCCCTTGCCCAGGTAATAATTTCTTATATAGAAGATAATCTGTTCATTGCCCGCTTCCCCATTCCCTTCTCTTTGGCCATTGTGAGGACAAACTTCTAATTTTCTAAGTTGGATTGTGAATAAATCTCACTTCTAACAATCCCCTTCTGTCAAGCAGTCTGTCATTACTGGTGTGAAAACGGGTTTGCTTTTTCTCATCGGTGAAATAAAAAAGCCAATCTTGCATACTTCACAGAATATTTGCAAAGATCAAATAGAATTATTCATGTGAAACCCCTATAAATATATCCTGATGCAGCCAACAATGATGATTGCTGGTTTTAGGCTGACCTAGTCCTGAGACAGATCATTTCCTTTTTTACTTTGTACTTTTCTGTTCCTCTGGAAACATTACAGCTGAGTTTATAGTCTGGCCAGCAGAGGGCATTGGAGGTCAACCTTGCCTGCTGATCAAGAAAACATCAGCAGGGGCTGGGGTTATGGCGCAGTGGTAGCTTGCTTGCCTCTCACGTATGAGGCACTGGGTTCGATCCTCAGCACCACATAAAAATAAAATAAAGCTATTAAAAAAGAAAAAGAAAACATCAGCAGTTTAGAAAAATGATTCCCAAAGTGTGTTCCCTGGCCAGCAGCATCAACATCACCTAAGTACTTGTTAGAAATGCAAATTATTAAGCCAAACTCCAGACCTATTGAATTGGAAACTCTGAGAATAGGGCCCGACAAGCTGGGTTTCAGCAAGCTCTCCAGCTGATCTTATACACCCTAAAGTGTGATATCATTGGTTTTTAGATTATTAGAATCCTCAGTCAGTATGGCCTGGGCCTCCTGAAGCAAGGTCAGTTGAATCCACCCTCTGATACGGCTAAGTCTCAGTTCTGTGTTGCCACAGAGACTTGATGATGGGATTTGGGAGAAAGCAGCAGGCAAAACTTACCATCATCAACTTGAATGTATAGAGTGGTAAAGCCCACAGAAAAACCTCCACATTTATCACTTCATTGTTACTATTACTTTGGTGATAGTAGTGCTAGAGATTGAAGCAGGGCCTCAAGCATGCTAGACAAGTGCGCTGACACTGAGCTACATTCCAGCCCTTTTATTTTGAGACATAGTCTTGCTGAATTGTCAAGGGTGGCTTTGAACCTGCAATCCTCCTGCCTCAGGGTCTCACTAAGTTGCTTAGGGCCTTGCTAAATTGCTGAGGCTGGGTTTGAATTTACAATCCTCCTGCCTCAGCCTCTCGAGTCGCTGGGATTACAGGCATGCACCACTGTGCCTGGCTTTCAGTAGTTCTTTTTTTTTTTTTTTAAATATGTTTTAGTTGTTGATAGATCTTTATTTTATTCATTTATTATTTATATGTGGTGCTGAGGATTGAACCCAGTGCCTCACGCATGCTAGGCAAGCGCTCTACCCTTGAGCTACAGCCCCAGTCCCTCATTAGTTCTTTCTTTCTTTTTTTTTAATATTTTTTTAGTTGTTGATGGACACAATGTCTTTATTTCATTGCTTTGAATGTGGTGCTGAGGATCGAACCCAGGGCTTCACGCATGCGAGGCAAGCGCTCTGCCGCTGAGCCACAATCCCAGCCCCCCCCCCATTAGTAATTCTGAGTGGCAGATATTCTTTTCACTGCACACATGCGCAGCATGCACTTGGATGCATTCGATGCTACACAGGAAAGATTCAAAACTAAAAGCCATTTCACAATTCTGGATTCTATGTTAGAGGAGGAAGAGGTTCTGCCAGATGATACTAAGGAAGTTCGCTTACCCCCAAATCCACTCACAGTGGGAACTGGGGATATTAGTGTTCCTTCTTTCTCATTCTTCTAGGCTGAATGCTATGTTCCTATTTTTCTCCCATTTTCTTCCCCTTCAACTCTAGATTCAATACTCACTTGGATCATCTTTTTTTTTTTTTTGGCACCAAGGATTGAACTCAGGGGCACTCAACCACTGAGCCACATCCCCAGCCCTATTTTGTGTTTTATGTAGAGACAGGGTCTCACCGAGTTGCTTAGCACCTCGCCATGGCTGAGGCTGGTTTTGAACTCATGATTCCCCTGTCTCAGCCTTCCAAAGTGCTGGGATTACAGGCGTGAGCCACCATGCCCAGCTTGGACCATCTTTAAAAAAAAATTTTTTTTTTTGTCAATAGGCTTTTATTTTATTTATCTATATGCAGTGCTGAGAATCGAACCCAGTGTCTTACAGGTGCTGGGCAAGCACTCCACCACTGAGCTACAACTCAGGCCCTCATTTAGACCAGGGTGATCTGCTTCAGATCTTGCACATCAGTGGATGGCCATATGGGCCAGCCCCATAGCTTAGTTTTATCTTACTGGCTCCTTCTGGAGGCCCCAGAGTTGAAAGTAGTCTTCTGTAGCAAATTTTTAGTCAATACTTTTAGTTCCCATTATTCCAAATATCTCCTTTGGGTCCCCTTTTTTTTTTTTGGTGCAGGGGATTGAACTCAGGGATACTTGACCACTGAGCCACATCCCCAGCCCTATTTTTTTTTTTTTAAATTTAGAGTCAGGGTCTCACTGAGTTACTTAGCGCCTCGCCGTTGCTGAGGCTGGCTTTGAACTCGTGATTCTCCTGTCTCAGCCTCCCAAAGTGCTGGGATTACAGGCATGTGCCGCCGCACCCGGCTCCCTTTTCTCTTAACCTGTCTACAAAAAGCACATAGTTGGAACAATGCTGAGGAGTAAGTTAGAAAAGGACTTCAAAACCTAGGGGTTCAAGTGATTCTCCTGCTTCAGCCTCCCAAATAGCTTGTGCCTGGCTTGTAATTCAGTTTTAAGAAGGAAAAGTACCACGTACTGTGAGTACATATCACAAGAAGACTTGACCATACAAAAGGAAGGTGATTGAACCACAATCTGAGGTAGGACTGTGCATGGTTCATACAGCCTTGCGGGTAATGTCTCACAAGGGTACAAAGTCCAGCTGGCATCAGAATGACCTAATTACAGAAGCAACCTTGGCCTACTCTGTTGTTGTTGTTGTTTTTTTTTTTTTAATATTTTTCTAGTTCCAGATGGACACAATATCTTTTTCTTTTTTTTTATGTGGTGCTGAGGATCGAACCTAGTGTCCCACGCATGCAAGGCAAGCACTCTACCACTGAGCCACAATCCCAGCCTCCCACTCTGTTCTTTGAATGGCATTATTGATAAGGAGCCTAAGTTTGTCCCTATGGCTTTTAAGCAACTTCATAGAGTTGTGGCTGCAATGAACTTAACCTTATGGAAAGAAATATTTGATAAACACATTAACAGGGCTAGCTAGTTTCTTTTGGGTAGAAGAGTTACCCAGGATCTTTGTGCATGATGATAGCATCTAGAATTGATAAGTCTGTAAAGTGGTAACCAGGCATGTTACATATATTGTTTAAATTCTTAGGATGATTCCATAATTTAGTTATTATCCCTTCTCCCTTTAATACTTTTTTTTGGGGGGGTGGTTTCTGGGAGTGGATTGAACTCAGGGGCACTTGACCACTAAGCCACATCCTCAGCCCTATTTTGTATTTTATTTAGAGACAAGGTCTCATTGAGTTGCTTAGGGCCTTGCTATGTTGCTGAGGCTGGCTTTGAGCCTGTGATCCTCCTGCCTCAGCTTCCTAAACCGCTGGGATTAGAAGCCTGCACCACTGCACCCACCCCTTTTAATACGTTTTTTAAGTGGTCATGGTAAAAATGATTTAAAACATACTAAGGGCATTATAAGGAAAAGTCACCTTTTCACACCTGACCACTTGTTTCCCCTTCACAGAGGTGACCCTAGTTGTTTTCCTGTATCTTTCTTTCAGGACTGGATATTGAATCCAGGAGTGCTTAACCACTGAGCAACATTCCCAGTCCCCCCTTTTTTTGGTACCAGGGATTGAACTCAGGGGTACTCAACCACTGAGCTACATCCCCAGCCCTATTTTGTGTTTTATGTAGAGACAGGGTCTCACTGAGTTGCTTAGCACCTCACCAGTGCTGAGGCTGGCTTTGAACTCGTGATTCTCCTGTCTCAGCCTCCCAAAGTGCTAGGATTACAGGCATGTGCCACCGCGCCCGGCTTCTCCAGCCCTTTTTAATATTTTATTTAGAGACAGGGTTTCCCTGAGTTGCTTAGGGCCTCGCTAAATTGCTGAGGCTGGCTTTGGATTTAATCCTCCTGTCTCAGCCTCCCGAGCTGCTGGGATTATAAGCATGCACCACCTAAGCCAGCTTTCTTGTATCTTTCTAAAGGTGTTCTGTACATACACAAGCATATATGCGAAAAGGCTTCTTTTTTCTATATAAATGATAGTATACTATATGCAAGGTTCTGCACATTTTCCCTCATAAGTAGAGATTAACTCATTCATACATATAGTTCTGCCTCATTTTTCAAAAGTTGTCAGATGGAGGGTATTCTACTGTGTGGCTGAATTATTTATTTATCCAAATTTCTATTAATGGACATCAGGCCATTCGATTTCCTTTCAATATATTTAAATAGACTTTCATTTTGTGTAACTTGGAATAATATTTTGGATATATTTGAGCTAAATAAGTTATTCAAATTGTTACTTGTTTTATGTAAAATTTAAAATTGCACACGCAGCTTGAAATAGTACTGCTTGTTACTGTCTGGTGGTGGCCTATATTCCTACTGAACTGAAAGCTCCCTGAAGGAAGGAACCTCATCTGCACGCTTCTCAGGGCTGCAGAAGTGCTTTGGAGACTGGAGCAGCACCTGACATGGAGTAGGGGCTTAATAAATTTTTGTTGAATGAATGGGCAATGAATGACCCTCTGCCCACTCCCAGGAAGAAATATATGCTTCCCAGCTCCAAGTCGTATAGAGCATCTTCAGCAGGCTGAGGCAGGAAAGGTATTGATGGACTTCTTGACCAGTCATGCAATTCCAGTCAATTCCCTCAGTAACCCAAACAAAAGAGTAGACATATCTACATAAAAAGAGAAAGAAGAAGCTGAGCCGGTGGCGCACTCCTGTAATCCTAGCGGTTTGGGAGACTAAGGCAGGCGAATCACGAGTTCAAAGCCAGCCTCATCAATTTAGCGAGGCCCTAAGCAACTCAGTGAGAGAGACCCTGTCTCCAAATAAAATACAAAATAGGGAGGGGGATGCGGCTCAGTGGTTGGTTTAACCTCTGGTACAACACCACCACCACCACACACACACACACACACACACAGAAAGATCGAATGTGTGGTTATGTGAGCAGGTGGTCTAATTTTGGACAAAATTTCCTGGTCCGCAAGTACTCAACTAATTACCCTTGGAAGGTTGTATCAATGAATGAATGAAGAATAAGACCTGGGCAGGTCCTTTAGGTCGTGGGCCTGAGGCTCTTGTTGGTGGATAATTCTGCAGCCGCCTAAGCCGAGGGGCGGGGGCAGACCACAGACCCAAGGCCCCTCACACTCGGGCATCGGGGCCCTCCGCGTGGGCGGGAGGGTAGGCGTGTCCGCCTCTTTAGCGCCGGGGCAGCGCCTGTTACCTGCGACAGGATTCCCTACGAGGGACGGTACGACGTGTGTAGCAGCACCCTGGAGCTCTCAGTGGACGGACAGACCTAGGGGGAGCGTCTCAGAAGCTACCTTGCGGATGCTGCGAGAGAAGTGCGCCAATAAAACGGTTATCCTCGCAACCCCGCGCCCAGCGGACTGGAAGAGGTGAGGGGCGTGAGTGCGCGTGCGCTCTCGCGCGCTCCCGGCGCGAGAACCCGCGCGCACGCGCTCGGAGGGGTTAAAAAACAACAAAAATCGTCCCGTAGGGGACCGCGTTAATTTAGGCCGGAGTCGGCCGGTGAGCGCGCGTGCGCGAATCGTCACTCTCCCCTACCGGCCCTCTCCGAGGGGGGTCTAGCGCAGGGCTTCGCTTCCCTGGGCGCTTCTGGAAGCTTGCGCCCTCGGGGTAAGTGACTCGCGCCTTGCGGAGCGGAAGGTGGAGGGTTAGCCGAGCGAAGGGAGGAGGCTGACGGGGCTGGGGGAAAGGAGATACAGCTCTGGCGGGGCGAGGAGCGCGTCTCTAGGGCTGGAGTCGGCACAAGACGCGACACAGTCCCTCACGCCCCTCGGGGCTGCGGAAGTGCTCTGGAGACTGGAGCCACACGGAGGCTACCTGTGGACTACGTTTCCCAAAAGGCGGCGCGGTGGCGCGCCTACCGCTCCCGGCAGCCCCCGCGCGCCAAGCCAGCTCTTTTTCAGCTCGCAGCCTCAGTGCGAAACTACAGTTCCCAGGAGGCCTTGCGCGAGGCGGCTTGGAAGTGGGCAGCCTGGAAGTCACTCGGGCCACTGGAGCTGGCGGCGTCTCCAGCGAGCGGCGCGGAGCCGGACGCCGCGGTCGAGGGCCCCGCGGGGCGGGCAGCCGGGACGCCCAGGTGTGTGGCTCCAGGTGCAGGAGCGGCCTTGCACAAGGCTGATGGGGAATTGGTGACTGTTCGGACCCCGGGGACGATCAGTGCGGGCTGGACGATTGGGCGGCCGGCGGGGTATGGGCACCGGCTGTGGGGGGGCGGCGGCTCCGGGATTCACGCCCTCCCGACCCGGCGGGACTCGTGCCGGCATGGCTCAACTTTCCAGACGTGCAACCTACCCGGCGCTGTGGTGGAAAAGCTTGGAGTCGGGGAGCTGTGGGTGCACGTCCCGGCTCTGCCACTCGGGAGCTGTGGTCTGAGAAAAACGCGCCGAACCTCAGTTTTCCCTTCGGTAAAACGGGGAAGGAGATTGTCTTTTGCTGGGGATTTCGATGAGATGTTGAGATCCGGCGAATAAAGCATTTGCCACATAGAATGTACTCATGTGTTTGCGTTGTTGGCTCCTGGAGAAATGAGGCGAAGATGATATTGATTGCATAGGGTGACGGTTAGTTGAGCGTGTTCATGTGAAGAGCTGAGTCCATAGTTAGCACTCAGTGCAGGGTAACTGCGGTTATCACATTATTTTGTAAAGAGCTTTGCTTCGGGAGGCAGACTGAGATTCAAATTTAGCTGTGTGACCTTGGGCAACTGATTTCACTTCTCAGTGCTACGGTTTCCCCATCTATAAAATGGAGAGTTAAATTGCATCCACTTCATAAAGTTGTTTTGAAGATGTAATGAATATACCACGTATAAAATGCTGAGCGCTGCAGCTGGTATGTAGTACTGGGCAAATGGCATCATTTATTCAACGTTTTCCTAGTGGTCCGTAGACCACTTTGAGAGTGATTTTTCCATAGACCCTCTGAGAGTGGTGCTCTGACTATAGTCTTGGTCTTCTTCCCAGACTGGTCCAGTTAATGCTTAACACTGGTCCAGTTGATTTCCCCTCCTGTGATCTCAGGTTCTTCGTTTATAAAAATGGGATAATAACAGTATTGCCCTCAGAAGGTTATAAGGATTTGCTGAGATTGTATTTCCAGTCTGAGCCATCCGTCACTAAGTAGCAGCCCTTATGTATTATAATTGTTCTACTTCAGTATTCTCCATCTGGCCCAGAGATGCCTAACTGTGGGCTGTGACATGACAGCCCTGAGCTCCCCCATTCTTTTTCTCCCAGCCTCAGTGTCCCATCTGTGAAATGGTAGTCATAGGACTGTTGTGCCAGGATTGTTCTGTTTTCCAGAAGATAATTCATGTTTGGTGTTTAGCACAGGGCCAAGCACATGTTAAGTGCTTAACAAATGTAATTTTTTTCTTTTTTAATTCATCTTTTCCCCCAGTAGGCCCTTTCAGCTTCTGTTTGAACCTAGAGAGAGTAGGAATGAGGTTAGTGTTTCTACCCCCTTCTCCGAAAGTTTACTCACCAAAGACTAAATCATATGGAACATTCTGTAGTATAAGGGTCCAAGAAGAGGAAGTGGTGACATACCATCATCAGTCCCCTGCATATGATGTTCCCCTCCAAGCCAGTATTTTCACTCCAGTGCTCTGTTATTTTATGTTTTTGGAGTTGGGATGGAACCCAGGACTTTGTACATTGCTAAGAGTGCTATCACTGAGCTAGGCCTTCAAGCCCTAGTGTTTTAATTATTGTCCCAGTGTGGCCAGCTCTTGACTGTGTCTCAAAGCCACACTAATCCCTTAAACTCCAGCTGTGGAACCTGTGCTTCCTTGATGTCCCATGATGACTGTTCTTGGGCACCATAAACTCATCATGACCAACCTGAACTCCTCTTCTCAGACCCAGTAGTCACCATCTCAGCAAATGGGCCAACCTCGACCCACTTGCCCAAGCCAGAAACTCTGGAGTTGCCCTTCTTCCCCAGCCTTCCCACATCCAATCGATGGGCAACAAGTGTAGAGCTGCCATGTCACAGAAACACCATTTCATTGGCCCCCTCCTTGGTGGCTCATATGATGAGCACTAGAAGTTCTTCCAGCTCCTGGAGGTGGCCTTTTCTGACAGGATCAAGTTATTCAAGTCACCAAAGATTAACATAGGTAAACGTAGGTATTCATGAGGGTCAGAGATGACAACATGGACTTGGCCAGACTGTAGCTGTTGCTGGAAGGCCTGGCTTTCAGGGGTCCCATTTCTTCACTTTAGCCTGGCAAAGATCAGCTGAATTGTTCATTTCTTTCTGAAAATTTATACTCTGTCAGTCAGATTAGAATGTCCTGTGTGGGAAGGTAGTCATCCTGTATTTTGGGAGGCTGCACACATACATACCACACACCTGAGAAGCAGCTTGGAGGGGAGTTTATGAAATCTCTGTTTAGGCTGAGTCTTGTCAGATACTTGTCATTGTGATTTTTTTTTGGTACTGGAGATTGAACCCAGGGGCACTCCACTACTGAGCCACATCCCCATCCCTATTTTGTATTTTATTTAGAGATAGGGTCTCACTGAGTTGCTTAGTGCCTTGCTTTTGCTGGGGCTGGCTTTGAACTCACAATACTCCTGCCTTGGCCTCCTGAGCTGCTGGGATGATAGGTGTGTGCCACTGCACCCGGCTGTGATTTCTTTTGATGATGAAATGTGTGGTCTCAATCACATTTGTGATGACCATCACATTTACCTAAGTGTTTTTTTAATTTGTGGAAAGAAGGCAGTGACTTTAAAAAAATTTTTGCTTGATCTCCATTGTTAGTGACAATAGCACATGGTTTTCTAACAGTCTGTGTAGAATGGTTAGAGTTAAATGTGAGTCTGGTTTTCAGACATTTCAGTTGTTAGGTGGTAAATCAAAAGTGGACTTTAGGGGACTGGGGTTGTGGCTCAGCGGTTGAGCACTTGACTCGCAAGTGTGAGACACTGGGTTCTATCCTCAGCACCACATAAAAAAATAAATAAAGGTATTGTGTTCATCTACAGCTAAAAAAATATTTTTTAAAAAAAGTGGACTTTAGAATGTGCAGTGATTGGTGCTTTTTTGCTATAAAGTGCATATGGATATATTTCAAACTTAGGTTTAATATTTTGTGAAGTCTAAATTAAATGTATGTATGTTAAAATGAAATAATTCAACAGTTATTTCTTTTAAAGTGTTTGTTTTTAGCTGTTAGAATGAGAGGATTGGACCATTTTGTGCATTGATATTTTCTTTAACACTGATGTGACGCCTGTTTCTTAAGATTGTTCTTTCTGGTCATGGCCTTAACTTAAGTATGCATATGAGATTGGTTGAATTTGGCCTTTTTTTTTGAGGGAGGGGGCATGTACCAGAGATTGAACTCAGGGGCACTTGACCACCACTGAGAAATATCCCCAGCCCTATTTTGTATTTTATTTAGAGTTGCTTAGCACCTTGCTTTTGCTGAGTCTGGCTTTGAACCCAGGATCCTCCTGCCTTAGCCTCCCGAGCTGCTGGGATTACAGGCGTGTGCCACTGTGCTCAGCTTGAATTTGGCTTTTAAAAAGCTATGCAAGAAATATGTGCAATTTGGGGCTCGGGCTGGGGCTCAGCGGTAGAGCGCTTGCCTCGCATGCGTGAGGCCCTGGGTTCGATCCTCAGCACCACATACAAAGCAATAAAATAAAGACATTGTGTCCATCTACAACTAAAAAAAAATTAAAAAAAAAAGAAATATGTGCAATTTGTAACATGTTAAATAATGAGATAGAAAAATAATAAGTGCACCCTTCATTCCAGAATTCCCATCCATTCATTGAGATTGAGTATTAATTGTCTGCTGTCAGATCTTAGAGATTCAGAATGAAAAAAAATGGGTGTGCATGCTTCCTTTGGTGATTTGGGTGGATGCTCTCACCTTTCTTCTGTGTTTATATCCATCTGTGTATACTTATATCAGTTGTTTTCTCCTTCTTCCCTACTACTCCCTATGAAAGGAGGGGTAGGTGTCAAGCTACCTGTATTTGTAACTTGAGTGTTTTAATTAATGATTGAGCCTATCCCTTTCAGTTGTTACATATGAACCCCCCCCCCTTTATACTGGGGATTGAACCCAGGGGCACTTTACCACTGAGCTATATCCCCACTCCTTTTTTTTTTTTTAATTTTTTTTTAGTTGTTGATGGACCTTTATTTATTTATTTATTTTTATTTATTTATATGTGGTGCTGAGGATTGAACCCAGTGCTTCACGCATGCTAGGCAAGCGCTCTACCACTGAGCCACCGTCCCAGCTCCTCCCCAGTCCTTTTTTATTTTGTTTTTGGTACTGGAGATTGAACTCAGGGGCACTCAGCCACTGAGCCACATCACCAGCCCTATTTTGTGTTTTATGTAGAGACAGGGTCTCACTGAGTTGCTTAGCCCCTCGCTGTTGCTGAGGCTGGCTTTGAACTCGCGATTCTCCTATCTCAGCCTCCCTAAGTGCTGGGATTACAGGCTTGTGCTACTGCACCTGGCTTTTATTTTGTTTTGACACAGGGTCTTGCTAAGTTGCCCAAGCTGGCCTTGAAATTGCTATCCTCCTGCCTCAGCCTCCCAAGTAGCTGGGATTACAGACTTGTGCTTGACTTGTTTGTTTATAGGCTGTACCTATATTCTTCAGTATGGAAAGAACCATGTCTTATTGCACCATTTCCCTGTTGCTGGACATTGAGGTTGTTTCTAAGATTTCTTATACCTTACCAAACAAGTCTAGTAAGGCTTGAACTGCTTTAAACACAAGCAATGTGGCATAGTGGCTAAAAATAAACTCTAGGACTATACCGCGGCTTTCCTTCATTCTGACTTTGCCCTGTGCTAGTTGTAATACCTTGGGCAAGTCATTAGTCCTTTTGGGCCTTAGTCTCCTGATCTGAAAATGATAATGATGCTGGTACTTTCTTAATGGGGCAGTTTTGAGGGAGGGTTCAATGAGATAATCTGTGTCAAGCTTTTAGGGCAGAGCCTGAAACCACTACTACACATAATCTTTCAATCCCAAAGTAACTCAAAGCCCTTGGGGCAGGGCTCACAGGAAGAGCCAGTCGTTGGAAATGCCAGATAGAAATAAGAAAAGGTTATTAAGCAGGGATTTATCTACCTTGAAGATTTTGGGCATCTAGGATAAGAAATCTAGCTGCTCTGGAATGGAGAGAGGAGAAGTGATCTGAAAAGGAAGGTAGGAGCCAGCTGGGTGGCCTGGTGGGGGTGAGGAGCAGGGTGTAGAGCATCAATACGAAATATCTCTCCTCATATTTGCAAAAAGTGTGCAGTGGCTGAAAGGTGGCTTAGGTGGCAGACAGATCTGGATTCAAATCCCAGTATAGCTACTAATTTAAAAGGTGTACATTGGACTTTTTCCCCTTCATTGACAAAAATAGGTATGATAGTGGTCTCAACCTCAGTGGTTCTTGGAGACTGGTGAAGTGTCTGCAAGACTTTGACACACTGGACTCTCATTAGCTATGTGTCATTAGCTCGTATTCTTATTTTATTGAGTTGACAAATTTATTGAGCTCCTGCCTTTTACCAGGTCCTCTTCTAGGCACTGGGGATTCATCAGGGACCAGGACAGACAAGATCCATGCACTCATAGGATTTGCATTGTAGCTGGGGAGCCACATAATAGACAAGATAATTTCAGATTTTTTTTTAATTAAAAAGAAAAACTGACCCTGCCACTTTCAGATGGTTTTAAGTATAATGGAGAAAATAATACGGTACAGAGTAGAAGGTGGCTGATGGGGAGGAATAGTGACAGGGAAGGGGTGATTACTGCAGCTCACGTGCTCAGAGAAGGCCTCCCAGGAAGTCACGTGAGCGGGGCCCTGAATGAGCAAAAGGCACTGGCTGTGCCAGGAGCTGGAAGAAGGCCTACCTTTGGGCCTTTACATGTGCTGTAAAGGTAGCAAAGCATTTGCTACAAAAATAATATCAGCATGATTAGAGAAGGGGGAATTTCTGTTTTTCAAGTTCACCCTACTTTAATTTTTGTTGAATAGTAGTAATGATAGCGCTAACATTTACCTAGCTTTTACTCTGTGCTAGATGCCCTAAACATTTGACATGTCCTTAATTCCAGTAATTGTCCAGTCGTAAATTAATTTTATTGAACTCATTTTACAGATGAGGAAGTACTTCGCACTTTGTCTTCCAGGGTGCTCTTTTTTAGGCAGAGGCAAATCAAAGAAGTGGACAAAGCATTTTCTTTCCATGTCGTCTGACAGGCAAAGCAGTGCAGGAACAGTCTGGGATGTTGTGGCATCATTTCCACTGACAAGGCATGATAGGGTCGATTCCTGTTGGAATGGCTTGTTGGTTGCTTCAAAACTAAAGGCCCTTCAGCAGAGCCTAGTGAGTAGAACAAGGCTGACTGCCTTACTGTCACATCAGCAGGAAACAAGGTGTGTGGTGTAAGAGTGAGCAGGGGTTGTGTTTCATTTGGGTGAGTTTTGTAAGGGGACTTGGGCTGGCAGTGGACAAGGTGTTAAGCACCAAGCCAACCTTGTGGACTGTTAAAGTATCACACTACAACTCAGCAATTAAAATGATGCCTGGCCCAGGACCAGGGGTCCCAGGACCCTTATCCAGCACTATGACCCCTGTCCATTTTGATTTGGTGCAGTTGTTAAATACTTTGAATGAAGGGCAGCCATGGTTAAATGCAAGGACAGTAGTGGGTGCTTTGAAGACCACAAGTATGAAGAGCATCATTCATTCATCCATCCATGAAACATTTCTTCTAATTAGCCTGTGTGCCAGGTGCCACGCTAGACACTGAGCATAAAGTTGAAAAAAAACACTGGTTCTCAAGAGCCACAGCAATGCTGTCCATCAGAAATATAATGTGAAGGACTGGGGTTGAGCACTTGCCTTGCATGTGTGTGCAGCACTGGGTTTGATCTTCAGCACCACATAAAAATAAATAGCTGGGCGTGGTGGTGCACACCTGTAATCCCAGCGGCTCGGGAGGCTGAGGCAGGAGGATCGTGAGTTCAAAACCAGCCTCAGCAAAAGCAAGGTGCTAAGCAACTCAGTGAGACCCTGTCTCTAAATAAAATACAAAATAGGGTTGAGAATGTGGCTCAGTGGTCAAGTATCCCTGAGTTAATTTCTGGCACTAAAATAAATAAATAAATACATACATACATACATACATACATACATACATTGTGTCTATCTACAACTTTAAAAAAAGAAAGAAAGAAAAAGAAAAGAAATGTGAAGGACTAAGGGCAGAACTCAGTGGTAGAGCATTTGCCTAGCATATGTGACGGCCTAGGTTTGATCCCCAACACTTTAAAAAAAAAAAAGATAATGTGAGCCACTGATGAGGACCACATACATATGTAATGTGACACTTTCTAGTGGTCACATTTTAAAAAGTAAAAAGAAACAAATTAATTTTATTGATTTCCCCCACCCTGCCTGGGGGGATGGAACCCAGGCCTCATGCATGGTAGGCAAGAGCTCTACCTGAGTTATACTCTCAACCCTAATGATATATCTTATTTAATCCAGAATAACATTTCAACGTATAATCAGTATAAAAATTGAGATATTTTATATTTTTTCTTCACATTAAGCCTTCAAATCACAATGGTTTTGTTTTGTTTAGGATGCAGCCTTAAAACTCCATTGAGTCCAGGGCCTCTAACACCTGGGCTCAAGTGATCCTCCTGTCTCAGTCTTCCATGCAGCTGGGACTATAGGGGTATGCCACTGTGCGCGGCTTAAGATGTGTGTTTCACACTTTCAGCACATCTCAGTTTGCACCAGCCACATTTCAAGTGCTTGGGAGGCAGGTGTAGCTGGTGGCTACTGCACTGAATAGCATGGGCCTAGGGTGTGAGGCTCACAAGTAAATCAAGGGTGGTGGTTATTAGGTCAAAAATGGTATCTCTGGGTTTTGGGTTTTTTGGTTTTTTGGTTTTTTGGTTTTCGTTCTGGGAATGAAACCCGGGGCCTAATACATGACCCTCCAGCCCATCCCTATTTTCTCTTGGTGAAGAAAGGTAGATGAAAGATGGAAAACATCTTTACCATCAGCAGCACAGTGGGCCTTCAGCTGTCCTCCATCACAGGTGCCTATGTGCCTGCACTGTGCTCAAGGTATTACCTGTGTTCTCAGGTAGCAGGTACTGTGGTTATTGCCAGTTTACATAAGAGGAAGTTGAGGTATGGACCAAGAGGCTGCTCACTGAAGGTCAAGAAATGGTGGAGGCAGAATTTGAGCTCAAGTCCAGAGTCCAGACTTTGATTGATGGGGAGGATTGAATCTGGGACCTTGTGCATGCACACTAAGCATGAGTTACACACCCAGCCCAAGAGTCCATATTTTAAAAATCTCTGTTGTACATGCCGCATTAGACAGTGTTTTAGAGAGATGGCATCTGGCTTTGAGCAAAGAAAGCCATAGGAATGACTTTTTACATAAACTGGACTTCAGTTTGTCAGCATCGATCCCTGAGTTTATGTTGGTGATGAGGTGCTGGTTGAGACCTGAGTGACTACTGTAACTATTCCTTAAATTGAGCTGTAGGTTTGCTGGAGATAAGGACTTTACCTCCTAGCAAAGAGGGGAGTTTGGGGAGGAGGGAAGAAGGAAGATGGGCAGGGAGAGAAGGAAAGGAAAGGCCATTTGAAAGCTTATTTCTGATGATCGAGGGGGCTGGAGCCTCTTATCCCATGTGTCTGCTGATTGCCCCTCATGGCTGGGGCTGCTGTGGAAGCTGTGGCAGTTCCTCCTGAGAGCACAGCCACAGCTGAGCTGAGTCTTGCCTTGCCCCAAGCCAGAGATATCTCTGAGCGGCCAGGGAAAGGATGTCATGGTGGTTCCTTCTGCCAACTCTGGGGGTCACTGTTACAGGCTCTTATGTACTCATTTGGTTCAAGGTTCCCCATCTTGGGCAGGATGGATCTGGGCCTCTTACCCAAACAAGGTCCGGGTTGAGTTTGTTCTTGCCCCCAGGTGGTGATTCACCACACTCACCTCCTGCTGCTGGACAGCAGCTGGCAAGTGCTGAGCGAGGAGGAGCTGTTGACTGAGTTAACCTTACTAGCCAGCTTCCACCGAGCTCGTTGTGCACAAGGCACTGTTTTGGTGGCTTTTCATGTAAGAATACCTTATTTAATCCATCCATCTATTCCATGGGGTAGTGCTCCCATTTCTTTTTTTTCCACCCACGTTTTTTTTTTAAATATTTTTTTTTTAGTTGTAGATGGACACAATATCTTTATTTATTTATTTTTATGTGGTGCTGAGGATCGAACCCAGTACCTCACACGTGGGAGGCAGGCGCTGTACCCTGAGCTAGAACCCCAGCCTCTCCACCCGCATGTTTTTATTGGTGCATTATAGTTGTACATAATGGTGGGGTTTGTTGTAGTACACCCATTTCTTGTATGGGGAAACTGACATTCAGAGAAATTGAAGTCACAAAGCTGGTGAGTCTAAAGCCAGAATTCAAACCCAGGCCAGTGACTCTAGAGTCCAGGCTCTTAGAGGCATACTCTGTGGTCTGTTCATGGACATCGGATGGAGGGGATGGGCAAACAGGATCATCTGCACTAGTTCCAGCCTCTTCACGCCGCATGTGTCCTCTGATATCCTGTTCTGGAGAGTCCCACATCAGATCCCAGGCCCCTTTGTTCCTTGAATCTTGAACATTATTCAGAACATGGAGTGTGCCTGTGTGTCTGGAACCTACTCTTCCCCTTGCTTCAAAATAACAAAAATAATCTAGATATTTGGTATTAAGGAGTTCTTGGTAATTTTTCAGATGTGATAATGGTACTGTGGTTTTGTTTCAGAAAAAAAAGTTATTAACATGTACATTCTGAAATTCTTATGAATAAGCTGTTAAGATACCTGGGGTTTTCCTCAAAATCGTTTTTGGATGGGTGGAGAGTAGAGAGGAACAAGTGTGTGGGGTGGATATGAGATGAGACAAGGTTGGCCATGAATCGATAGGTGTTGAAGCTGGGCAGTGAGGATTTACTACATGCTTCCTTTTACCTGTGTTTGAAGTATCCCATCATGAAAAGTTAAAAACAAGTACAACAAATTTAACTGAGCATTTGTGTATTTGAAGCTCAAATGTACATGTGGGGAAATGCTCTGCCTCTGCCTAGTTCACTTATATAATAAAAATAGTTGCTTTTTTTCTTTTATTCGTCAGTACTTGGCCTGAGGCTCTGGAAAGCCCTTTGGTAAAGCCAGCGGCTGCCTGCAGTGAGAACACCCTGCGAGGCTCCGCGGCTACCATTTTCTCAGCTCCTGCGGAGCCCAGGCCACAGTGGCATGGGCCTTGGAGTCAGTTTGCTGAGGTCCCTGTTCCCTGAGATCTGTTTCCCTCTGGCACCTGACTGTGGGGCCCCTCCCACATTTTTTCCAAAGACTTGTTTCAACTGGAGGCCTCAGATGCTCTCTTGATTTTTCCCCTCAGGACAGACTACACAGCTTCTCTGCTACTGGCCTTCCTTTCTCTGATGAGTCTTTGTTACAACCCCTCAAGGAACCAGAATCCAGCCTTTGGTTTGCCTGCAGCACTGCAGTGGGAGGGCTGGAGGATGCCCTTTTCATTTCTGATTTTTGTTGACAAGAAAAGGGGCAAGATTCAGCTTGTGACAGTGCCTGGGACCTGATAATACCTCAAATAGAGCCAGTAGTTAAACCTCCTTTACAACCAGCATGAACTCCCCATTCACATTAAGGAGAAGTTCCTGTTGCATTTATTATTTTGGGTCTGTAACTTCACAGCCAGCCAGTATGTGATGGAATCTTCAGGTGGAAGCGGCAGATAAAGAGAGAAGCTCGGGGTGTCTGCTGGTGGTATGTTTCTCCCAGGTCAGGATGCTTGATGTGAACAGGAGTGCTGGTCGGTCTGATCCTGCTGGAGTCCTGGTGCCTTTTGTTACATGTGATGTTTAACTCTTTCCTCCAGTGCCCAGTGCCCCGTTGGGCTCGATTTGCAGGGAGGAGGCAGAGGAAGTCCTGTACTCCCTCTGGTTCCCTCCAGCTTCTGCTCCTGGGACCCTTTTCATGTCTGTCCTTGCCTTTTCTTTCAAAGGCACTTTGTTTTGCAGATTGTTCAGGAGAGAAGCGCCAAGGTGAGTCTGGTGTGGGGAAGACGTTGGGAGCAACATCTCCAGGGTAGGGGGCTTCTTGACTTGTGCCTTTGCCTAGTGTGGACCTGCTCATATTGGATCTGAAGCTGGTAAACCCCAAGTGCTGATCCTGTGCCTCAGATTTTTAAACTTATTCATTTAACATGTACTCAACAGAGCTGCGCTCTGTTCTAGGTACTAGGAATACAGCAGTGAGCAAGACAGGCAACACTTCTGACCCTGCTGGAGCTCAAGTTCAAGTAGGCAATTAAAAAAAAAAAAAAAAAAAAAAAGCAAGATAGCTGTATACTGTGTTAGAAGGTAATATGAGCTAAAGAGAAGAAATTAAACAGGGAAGGGGAGATTAAGTATTAAGGTAAAGGGTGTTGGAATTTCAGGCAGAGCAGCCTGAGGGTAGGCCCCAAGGAGGTGAGAGAGTATGAGTGATGGGGACATCTGGGCAGAGGCAGCAGCCAGTGCCAAGTCCCCAAGGCCAGGGGCCCAGGGAATGGGGAACCCATGAGAAGGCCCTTGTGGCTATAGCAGTATGTTCCAGGGAAGAGTGGGAGGGATGAGGGACAGCTGACAGGTTTGTATTTCTCTTTGGCTCCAACACAGATTTGTCTTTTGTCTAATTGAAATGAGAAGATATTGCAAGGTTGAATGATATATTAAATTTTATTAAATTTTGAATCATGACCCCAAGTGCATGGACCTAAAAGGACAAAAAGAAGGTATCCAGTTCCCTTCCCTGGAGACCACCACAACCAAGCTTCTCGTTGATGACTAATTATTTGACACTGCATTATTTGAGTGAATTTCCCGACTGATACTAGACTGAACCATATGGAATTGCCTTTTTGTGGCCATTCGGTTGAATGTGTGCAGTTGTATGAGATTCAACCTAATGGCTTCCTTTCAGGAGCAGGAGGCATTTGGTCAATCCTTTCTTGCTCCAGGAGTTGAGGGGCAGAGGTCAGGACCTCCTGCCCTCTTCTGCATCCCACCCTTCTCTTTCAGTTACAGTCCTAACGGTGTCTCTGACACCAGTAAGTGAAAATCCCTGCCCCCTTCGTAGTCCCAAACCCAGGCTTTCTGGGAGGCCTGACAGGGGGCTGCCTCTTCCTACTGGGATCTTCCCTAGCAGGTGACATTAGTCAGTCTTTGGCTTTCTGCATCTTGGGGCCACCATTTTGAATTCACATCTAGCTTCCAATGGGAAGGGCAGCCCTGGACTCTGGCTGGATGTTTGGCTTGCCTCCCATGTTGTGGGAGTGCTCTCTGGGAGCAGGCAAAATTTGGGTGCATTTGGACAGTCACTGAGCAGAGCAGCTGACAGAGTGCCCAGCTTGGAGTGCCTGTGGTGGTATTTCCTGGGACCCTCATGGCTCAGGCTGTGCCAAGAGGCCTGAGGAGCCCTTGAGTGGATGTGGGAGAAGGGCCGAGAGTCCGTCCTGTTGGTTATGCTCCTGTGCTGTGCTGACCAGAGTATCTTGGGGGTCCTTGCGTAGCCCTAAGGCACTGGATTGCAGACTGCTGGGTAAAATAAACTTAAAGGAGTTGTGGCTCCAGCCTTGGGAGAGCTCAGTTAGGAAGTTATGGACAGTTGGTATGTATGCCTGGATTGCAAACACTAATAATAATAGTGGCAGCAGTAAATGGGTAATTTGTATAGGGTCTCGTGTGTGCCAGACCCTGTGCTAGGCGCTTCAGTGAAAGTGACTTCATTTAGGTCTCCTAGAAACCCCATAAGATAAGTACTCTTATTCCTTTTTTATAGATGAAGCAGCTAAATTTAAATATCTTGCTCAAGGTCACACAGCTAGAAACTGATGGTGACATGATTTGGAGCGAGGCAATCTAACTCTTGCAGGGGTTCTCAGACTGAGGAGCATCACAATGCCCTGGAGGGCTTACTGACACACCCACTGCTGAGCCCCACCCAGAATCCAGCTTGAGAATTTGCATTTATAACAAGCTCCTAGGGGATACTGGTGTTTCTCATCTAGGAAGTACATTTTGAGAACCTTGTTGGATTGTAATAGGAACCCTACTTGAAATTGACCTGAAATGAGGAGATTTATGATCTCAGATAACGAAAAGGCCCATAGGTAGTAAATATAAGGGTTGACTAAGCAGTTCCCTCTATGCCTGTGAAGTTTCGGTTCCTCTCCTTTCTGCCACTCTGCCATCCATGGTGTGCCTCCTGTGTTCTCAGGCTCCCTGCCTGGTCCTAGATGACTGCCAGGGCTTCAGTTAGCACATCCTGATAAGGTCATTCATATTCAGCAGTGAAAAGAAGGTATCTCTTACTGTCTGTGTGTCTCTTTAGGAGTGAGGTGTCCTTTCATTAATGCACAGCCCCCAAGATTCCCCTCCTCATCTCATTGGTCAGCATTGGGACACATTATAGCAGACACATTACACTTTTTCCATGCCTGGACAAATCATAGGCAAGAGCCAATCACAGTTTACTCAGTTTAGGCAGAGGCTGGATCCAGCCTTACCTGAGTGGCACTGGGAGGAGAGTGGCTGCAGTAATAAAATCTGAATACCGTTTAGGAAAAGACTGGGGAACCAGGGTGGAATTGGATAGACAACTGGATCTGTTGCAGAAATAAGTGAAACAAAATGGAAGCCCTGATATCCATGCATTGTTGTGATCCGTATCAACTTTATTCTGTAATTACCTTAATCAGGACTTAACTTTTTGTTCTTTAATTATGTTTACCTTTGAAAATGTGTGCACAGAGTCCCTGTATCATGGGAACCTTGATCTTGTTGAGATACTAAATATTTTCTCTGAAAATTCAGGTAGCAGGCTGAAAGGTAGTGTGCAGGGTCCTCCCTCAAGAGCACTTGCTTTGCTCAGAAACACCTGGATCTCCCCTCACTGCCCCTTACCTGCTCCTGTATCCCCTCTGCGGGTTGCCTCTGAAAGGATACAGGTCAAGTGCTTACTCCCAGCGCTCAAGACTGCGGGCTGTGCTATTAATACATTAAGTGTGGTTCACTCATTGAATAGTTATATATCATTTAATAATCCTTCATTCTCCTCCACCCCAAATCTTCAAAAATGACATTCCTTTTGTAGGTAGCCATTGCTGGTGGATACCTGTGGCAGTCTCTCATGACCACAGTGTAAATTCATGGTCCTGCAATACTGCAGAAGGGACAAGGAAAGCGATGCTGGCTCTCGAGCCGGATCATCTGTGTGCAAGCCCTGGGTCCATGTTGGGCTCCTGTGAGGCCTTGGGCAAGCCACTTAGCCTCACAGTGACTGAGTTGCTGTGTCTGAAAGGTGGGGCTGCTAATGGTACTGTCCTCCTAGGTCGTAGGGAGGATTCAAGCCCCTGAAAGCATGCGGAGTGCTTACAGCACGCAGGGCTGACCCATAGTGAGTGCTCCCTGCAGGGTTGACCTGCTGGTCTTTGAATATTTTTTGCCAGTTTATCCACAGGGGACTGTAAGCTCCCTGAGGGTAGGGTCTTTGTGGCTCTTGTTTACCACTTGTCTCATTTCCTGACTCAGAATAGGCTTCTATTTGTGTGTGTGTATGAAAAGAAGGATGATAAAAGCCTTTCTTAGGGGCTGGGGTTGTGGCTCAGTGGTAGAGCGTTTGCCTGGCACGCGTGAGGCACTGGGTTCGATCCTCAGCACTACATAAAAATAAAATAAAGATATTCTGTCCACCTACAACTAAAAAAAAAAAAGCCTTTCTTAATTTTAAGCCCATGATCACGAGCTGATAACTCCTTATTTTGAAGGTTAAAGTGTGGACATTATTGAATCTGAGAGCAGCATGTAATAATAGCATCTGATAGTTACTGAGCACTTTTGTGGGAGAGCTAAGTGCTCATCATAAAGATCTCACTAACGAGCTGGGGGCGGTGGCACATGCCTGTAATCCCAGCACTTTGGGAGGCTGAGACAGGAGAATTGTGAGTTCAAAGCCAGCCTCAGCAATGGCGAGGTGCTAAGCAACTCAGTGAGACCCTGTCTCTACATAAAACACAAAATAGGGCTGAGGATGTGGCTCAGTAGTCAAGTACCCAAGTTCAATCCCTGGTACCAAAAAAAAAAAACCACCAAAACTCACTAACGCTCATCCACATTGCACGTACCATGTTACAGATAAGAAAACTGAGGCCCATGGGCACCTGTTTCTCCTCACAAGAGGACGTCTAGTGCTGTAGTTAAAAGCTGGAATCCCAGATCCACTATGTCTGGGTTGAATCTACACCATGTCACTTCCTTGCTGTGACCCTCTAGCCTGTGACTTCTCTGTTCAGCTTTCTTATCTGTAAAGTTGGAATGGTTAATAGTACTGAAAGGGTAACTGTATGGGTGAGGAGAGATTGTTCACATGAAGTGCTCAGAACAGTGCCCTGTGCATAGCAAGCACCAGGGTGGTAGTGGTTATTCTTAGCCAAAGCCATACCATGGTGACATGGTGACTCCCAGACTGGTTCAAGGGATCCACCAGTGACGTTTAATCATTAAGCTACATTGCATCTCTGAGCTGGCTCCCTTGAGCTGCGTGAGCCCACCTTTGGATGGTGAGATGGTGAATGAAGCAGCCAAGCGGCAAGGGCAGGGCAGGGGCTGCCAGGGCACAGATCCAGTCCTGGCTCCGTCCATGAATAGGTGGCCCTGCTCCTGGATTGGAGGCAACAAGCTAGCTGAGCTGCCTTTGTTACCTTTGAGCTTTCTCTTAAGCTCATTCAGACTGCCTGGACCATGTGTCTGATGAGTAAGGAGTCCTTTTATTTCCCTCCCGCAAAGGGACTATTGGCAGAACAGCTCTCTTTGGGAATGTGCCTGTTCACAAAGACCAGCCATCTCTCAGGGAACTCCGGTGGCTGGTGCATTCTTGTGGCTGTTGAATAAGTCCCTGTTAGAAGCTGGCACGGCAGGTTCCCGTTTCCGCATTCCAGACACCCACAGCAGCTTGCAGGAGGCACCACCCCAGGTCAGGCTGGAGAGCTTAGGCAGGTGGACTTCACCTTAAGAAGACCCAGGACAGCAGCCACACCTGGGGCTAACAGTTACCTGCCTATTTTGTGATCAGGGCTGTGTTCCAGGATGCCTTTTAGGTGAGCAATGTTTATTAACTTCGGTAGTGACTTGTAGAGAAAGTTAATAACACGTTTTTTTTGTGGGATTTAGACGGTTGGCTTTTTTGTTCTTCTTTTTTTTTTTTTTTCCTTTCCTCTTCTGCCATGAAATGTTTACCTGTCTGCTCCTAGCTGTGGAGAAGGGGTAGGTGGTGTGTTGAGGAAGTGAGAAGAAAATGGAGGACATTTATCCCAAGAGAAAGAGTCAGTGACTCTTTAGTTGAGCTCCTGGCTAGATGCAAACTTCTGTGCCAGAGCTGGGAGACGTCCAGCCTGGTACAGATGAGCTGTGGGGTATTGGGTTAGTCCTGTTCCCTCTTATGAAATAGGAAATAGCAGGACCCACTGAGTCATAATTGTAAAGTGCTCAGACCCTGGGCATGGAGTGGTACTGAAATGTCAACCATCCCTGTGTGTGTGTACGTGTGTATCCCGCCAATTCTCAGTCTGACCTTACCTATAACTTTGCATCTGCTCCCCTGATACACTCCAGTGACTCTGGCCCCTTGCTTTTCTCCCTCAGTGCCTCTCTCTGGCTGTTCCCTCTGCCTGGAATTCTACCCCTGGGACCCTCCTTAAGCTGCCTCCTTTCTCCCAGTTTCTGCTCAGATGTCACCTTCCCAGTGAGGCCTTTCTTTTTTTTTCCTCCCGGTGAGAAAATTAAATAGCACCTTCTCGATTGTGTCGATTATGCCCTAGCCCTTTACACCTCTTTATTTTTCTTTATAGCATTTATTCACACTTGACTTGTAGTTGTTTATTATCTGGTCCTCAGCTGTGAACTCCATGAAAGCACAGGCCCTTTTGTCTCTGTCCTTGGAGGACAGTGCCTGGCACCTGGTAAGGGCAGGATAAATTATTTTATGAATGAATCTGTGACACCAGGTGCCCCATTGTCTGAGGGTGAGTGGCTGGCCTCATTTAGGGGTCGATTAGAGTGTCAGTATATGGAGGAACCTGTAGCAGTACAAGAGGTGGCATTCCCATGTGACTCCCTCCCCACGAGCACCCAGTGTTCTCTGGGGTCTTGTGCAGGCTCTAGCCCTCTGGCTCCCTGTTCCTTAGCCCCTTCAGGCTGTGTAGCCCTGACCCTAGCTCATCTGAGTATCCTGGAACACGTGGTACGGCACAGAAGGCCTTGATGCTAGTGAGTGTGGAGGATGTCCAGTGAATTTAGGTGGAAGACACCCCCACATATACACCTGCAGTGTATGTGGAAAGTCAACTTTTATTTTCAGACCCTGCTGGGTGTTCCTGCAGCTGCGAGGCTAGAAGATGCCTGGGAAATAGGAATGAACCAGTCAGGCACAGTTTATCGGTCTTCCCTGCTTTAATAGGCAATAATTCTTGCTCTGGGGCTGAGCAGGTTTTAATTAAATGGTGAGCTCGGAGAGCCTGGCTGTGTAATAGTTGACATATTCTCATCTGTTTTCTGGCTCCTGGTGCCAGCAGTTGATTCAATAAAGATCTTCTGGGCAGGGCTTCCCCGAGCTCCATGGCGTGAGGTTAGTGGCCCTCTCAGATTTCTCCCAGCAGCATGAAGCACTGAGGTGCCCATGGACTTGGTGCTGCCCTATCACACATTATCATTTTTCAGGACCTGCTGCTATTTTTTTTTTTTGTACTGGGCATTGAACTTGGTACTCGACCACTAAGTCACATCCCCAGCCCTATTTTGTGTTTTATGTAGAGACAGGGTCTCACGGAGTTGCTTAGTGCTTTGAACTTGCTGAGGCTGGCTTTGAACTACCTGCTGCTATTTTAAGAATGTACACAGTGGTAAAGGAGCTGCTCCTACAATAGGTAACTGTGTCTTCTAAGCTCCAAATGTAGTAGTTTTGGGGTTGAGTTGAGGAAAGACCATTTTATATAATGCATGAGTCCTAGCACTGACTAAGCTGTGAGCGTAGTACTTATCTTCTCTGGGTCTCAGTTTCTTTGCCTGGAAAATGGGACTAATTAATAATACCTGCATTAAATGAGACATTAAAGGGAGGTCAGGTGATGTAGCACTGGGTCTAATGCATGGGAAGACTTAAGAAATGGAAATGGCAATTATTTTTATGAATTGATTTTAAGTCCCTTTTTATCAGTTTCAATCTGGCCTTTTTTTTTTGTGGGCTCCTCCTCTTTCCCCTCCTCTCTGGCCCACCCCTATGTCAGCATCCTCCCATATCCTTTGTTGATGGTACCAAGTACTGTAGGTTTCTTTCCACATTTCTCTGTATGGTTATATAATGCTATAGGGAGAAATATTATTCTGTAAGGGATAATACCTTTTAATACCTTTATTTTCCTGCATTTTGCTTTTCTCAGATAGCAGTACTGTGTGGAAATGCTTCTTGAGTCCTAGGATAGTGTTCAAATTTGCTTTTTTTTTTCAGTGCTGAGGATGGAATCCAGGGTCTGGAGCATGCTGGGCAAACACTCTACCACAGAGCTACACCTCCAGCCCAAATTTTGGGAGTGACATGGCACTGGGTATTCAACCCAAGACTGGCACATGTTAGGCAAAAACATGAACTACATCTCTAGCGCTAGCTCCTTTTATTTTATTTTATTTTTATTTTTATTTTCTTTTGGTAGTGGGGATTGAACTTAGGGGCACTCGACCACTGAGCCACATCCCCAGCCCTGTTTTGTGTTTTATGTAGAGACAGGGTCTCACTGAGTTGCTTAATGTCTCGCCGTTGCTGAGGCTGGCTTTGAACTCGCAATCCTCCTGTCTCAGCCTCCCTAAGTGCTGGGATTACAGGTGTGCGCCACAGTGCCCGGCTGGGCCCTTTTATTTTTTGATACAGGGTCTTGCTAATTTGCCCAGGCTTGTGATCTTCCTGTCACCACCTCCTTAAGTAACTGGGATTACAGGTGTGCGCTACCTTGCTCCACTTTAAAATAGTATCTTCTTTCTTTCTTCTTGGCGCTGGGGGTTGAACCTAGGGCCCTGCATGTGCTTGTCAAGCACTCTACTAATGAACCCCAGCACTTTGAATTTGTTCTTTTTAATGGCTGCATAACATATGATGGTGTAGGTATTCCATAATTTATTCCACCAGAGTGTTGCTGATGTGCATTTCCTTTGTTTCTAGTCCCCCCTCCCAAAATTATTATTTTTGTTCTTTAATTAGATCACAGATATCCAACCTGCTCAACCACTTCATTAATCTGAGCTCTGGCCTTTCAGAATGAAAATGAAATGGTAGCATAATGATGCTGTTTGTCCAGGTAGGAGGGGTATTTTCTGCAGGTTCTCACCAGGCCCAGCACAATGATAAACCATCTACTTTAAATGCTTTTTAATTATAGAAATGATGAGTAGATTTATCACTGTTATGCGATTAGTTGTGCCTATTAGTTGATGGGCACTTACTGCAGAATCAGAGAGAGGGCAGGTTTATGTGTTTTCCTGTTAACGATCTTTGTTGGAAATCAGAATGTGCAAGAGATTTTTGTTGGGGTATTTTTTTTAGGTGGTACTTTAGTTTGGGAATGTCTTTATATTCATAAGATCTGTACAGTGTTGTTCCCAGATAGGGTTTGTTTTAGTTATCTGTTGCTGTAGAGTGAGTTACCCTCAAACTTAATGCCTTAAAAATGACAACAGTTTGTTTATTTATTAATTTTGTTCTTTTTAGATATACATGACAGTGGAGTGTATTTTGACATATAATACATGGAGTGTAACTTTCTATTCTTGTGGTTGAACGTGATGTGGAGTTACATTGGTCCTATGTTCATGTGAACATAGGAACATTATGTCCGATTCATTCTGTCTTTCCTGTTCCCATCCTGCCTCCTTTCCTTTCATTCCCCTTTGTCAAATCTAATGAATTTCTGTCCCCCTCACCATGTGTATTAGCATCTGCATGCATATCAGAGAATATTTGGCCTTTTGTTTTTTGGGATTGGCTTATTTCACTTTAGCATGATAGCCTCCAGCTCCATCCATTACCAGCTAATGCTGTAATTTCATTCTTCTTTACGACTGAGTAATATTCCATTGTGTATATGTACATTTTCTTTATCTATTCATCTATTGCAGGGCACTTAGGTTGGTTCTATAACTTAGCTATTGTGAATTGAGTTGCTATAAACATTGATGTGTCTGTGTCACTATAGTATGCTGATTTTAAGTCCCTTGGGTATATCCCGAGAAGTGGGATAACTGGTGAAATGGTGGTTTCATACCAGGTTTTCTGAGGAATCTCCATACTGCTTTCCAGAGTCTTTGCAGACACACCAGCAATGTATGAGTGTACCTTTTCCCCTACATCTTCGCCAACATTTATTGTTACTTGTATTCTTGATAATTGCCATTCTGACTGGAGTAAGATGGATTCTCAGTATGGTTTCGATTTGTATTTCTCTAATCATTAAAAGATGCTGAACATTTTTTCATATATTTGTTGACTGATCATATTTCTTCTATGAAGTGCTTGTTCAGTTCCTTTGCCTATTTACTAATTGTTTGGTTTTTGATGTTAAGTTTTTTGAGTTGTTTATATATCCTGGAGATTAATGCTCTATCTGAAGTACAGGTGGCAAAGATTTTCTCTCATATTTAGGCTCTCTGTTCATGTTCTTGATTGTTTCCTTAGTTGTGAAGAAGCTTTTTAGGAGCCGGGTGTGTTGGTGCACACCTGTAATCCCAGCTCTTCAGGAGGCTGAGATAGGAGAATTGCGAGCCAGCCTTGCAACGGCGAGGCGCTAAGTGACTCAGTGAGACCTTGTCTCTAAATAAAACACAAAATAGGGCTGGGGATGTGGCTCAGTGGTTGAGTATCCCTGAGTTCAATCCCTGATACCCCAAACCAAAAGCAAACAAACAAAAAAAAGAAAGTTTTTAGTTTGATATGATCCCATTTATTGATTCTTGATTTTACTTCTTGCACTTTAGGGAAATTGGTTCCTAAGCCAACATGATGGAGAGACAACACTTTATTCCTCATGAATTTGTGGTTGAGGCTTAGCTGGATAGTTCTGCAGGTCTTTCTGGGGTCTTTTATATGGTTGCAGTCAGAAATAGATGGGGGGGCTGGAACATTTAAGGTGTTTTTCTCAAATGTTCCCTTGGGGATGACTGGGCCCATTTTTCCATGTAGTCTTAGGACCTCTCCTGTGTGGATGATGGCCAGTAGCCGGAATTATACCACAGAATCTCATGACTTTCTTAAGCCTTAGGTCTAGAGGTGGCCTCAGATCACTTCTATCTCGTGTGTTAATTAACGTGAGTGGTAGTGTCAGCCTAGATTCAGTGCAGGAGGGATGATGTAAGAATTGAGTTCCAGGAAATGTGGGCCATTGGGGTCCATCTGTGGGTCTTAACTACCATGTGTCTCATTTTCTTACAGGAGAAGGTCAGAGCTAGCAGGGTAAGGTGCTGCTGTCACCTCTCATGCCCTGGTCCTCTCTGTCTGCTTCACCATCACTAGCCCCATGGTCATGAGACACCTGTTCCACTTCCAATCCAGCCCTTGTGATAGGCAGGAAGCAGCACAGTTCTGAGGAGGGAGATAGCACCTCTGTTGAGGAAATCCAAGCCTTCCCTGAAGTCCTGGGCAGACATCTACTCATGTCTCTTTGGATTGTACTTAGTGACATGACCACCCCTGCTGCAAGGAAGTCTGGGAAATGTAGGTTTTTAATAGAGTATATTGCCACTCTGAGCAAAGGGTCAATAAAGAAGGAAGAGGAGAATGGACATGTTGGGTAGGGACCTACAAATGGTCTATTCAGATGACCATAGAAGTGGGGGGTGGGTAGACTGAGGTAGCATTCATTTATCAACTATTTAGTAAGTCCTAGTGTGGGCAAAGCACTGGGCTTCTTACAGAGGTAGTAAGGGTCAGGGGAGGGAACACATCTGGGGGTTAAACTGACCAGAATCATATGTGGGCCTTGATCAGATAATTGTTCAGTTCTTATGTCTTATAGACACTCAAAATTAGATTTATGATCATTATAGTAGTTGAATCCCATTAAGGGCTTAACTGCTGTGGTAAATTGTCTTGAGTACTTTTTGTTAACCAATCTGTAAACTTTACCGTGGCCCTATGTAATAGATGCAGTTATCATGCCTTTTCTCAGATGAAGAAACAGAGGCACAGGGAGGTTAAATAACTTGGTATCTGCCTGCCAGTAAGTCGACATGCTTCTCTGCTAGTGTGGCTCTGGAGGTCGAGTACTGAACCGTTACGCTATACTATTTTAGTTTATTGCAGGAAAGGTTTCTGTTGAAATGAATATATGTGACAGAACAAAATATTAAAAAGGAGCTACTCAGGGGCTGGGGTGTGGCTCAGTGGCAGAGCACTTGCCTAGCACATGTGAGGCACTGGTTCAATTCTCAGCTCCACATAAAAATAGGTAAATAAAATAAAGGTATTGTATCCATCTACAACTTAAATTTTTTTTAAAAAAAGTCACTCACTGCTCCATTCTTTCCATTCCCACTTCCTGTGTCATTGATCCATCTGTCAGTAACTTGTTCCTTTCTCACCTGTATCTAACGGTAGCAATTTGCTGGGGATTGAACCTAGGGCCTTGCACTGCTAGGCAAGCACTCTTAACATAGAGCTGCATCCCCATCCCTAAATATATCCAATTTTAAAAACTGACCTTTGGTCATATGTAATTGACTTAATCATAATCCTAGGTGCATGATACATTGACACTTTAGGTTCACGCAGAATGTATCATAACAACAAATAGCCATTACTGCCTGTGTCGTCCCCTACCTGCTCTTCCAGATGTGACCACTGCCTTGAATTTATCATTCTTGGTTTGTAGTCTTTTGGGACCCGTGTTTTTTCACTTAATATGATTCTGTGATTGTTCCAGACTGTTGGGCATAGCTGCGGTTTGTTCATTTTTTATGGCTGTATAATAGTCTGCTGTTTGAACACATCACAGTTTTGTTTTTGTCATTCCCATGCCAGTGGATGTGTTATTTTTAGGTTTTTTTTTTTTTGCTATCCATGAGTGACTGTGAATGTTGTTACATGTATTTCCTGGTGTTTGTGGGCAAGAATTTCTTTTTGGTATTTACTAAATGTAAGATTACTGGGTTGTTGGATTTGATCATATTTAACTTTGCCAGATATTCTCTAAACATTCCCATTAAGGATGTGTAAGCAAATTAAAAAAAAAGGGCTACATAAGAGTTCCTATTATCCTATGTCTTGTCAAACTTGGTTTAATAAAGCTTTTTAATTTTGCTAGTTAGATGGATATGGAGTTATTGTAGTTAGTTTGCACTCCTAAATCTCATTGTGGTTAGTAGCTCATGGATAGCAAACAGTCATTTGTTTCTTCTGGATATTGCTTGTTCATCTATTTTTCAACTTTTTCTTTTTCTTTTTCTTTTTTTGTTTCGTTTTTTTTTGGTACTGGAGATTGAACTCAGGGGCACTCGACCACTGAGCCACATCCCCAGCCCTATTTTGTGTTTTATGTAGAGACAGGGTCTCACTGAGTTGCTTAGCGCCTCGCCATTGCTGAGGCTGGCTTTGAACTGGCGATTCTCCTGCCTCAGCCTCCCAAAGTGCTAGGATTACAGGCTTGCGCCACCGCGCCCGGCTTCAACTTTTTCTTAACATATTAATTTGTAGGTGTTCTTTATCCTCTTGGGGTAGTAATCCTGGGGTAGCAGATTATTAAACCTAATGAAACATTTATGATTCTTAGGTCATTCTTTCCTTGGTTGTCACCTCTCTCGTTCACCACCCGCCTCCAACTCACAGTGATTCTTTGAAGCAATCTTCAGTTTGGGGGTATTTGTATAATGTGTGTAGATATGTGATTAAACTATACACTCTGCTACGGATATATCTGTTAGGATTAATTTTAACTGTAGGTAATAGAAAATGGTCTAAAACAAAATAACAGTAGAGTAAGCAAGATGAAGTTTATCTTTCTTTTCCATAAATTAAGGAGCCCAGTGGTTAACAGGCCAGGCTGTACTCGTTAGGGATCCAGGCTGCTTCTATTTTCTTGCTCCATTATCTTTATCCTGCCACCTCGTTGTTCAGGATGGCTGCTCAAGCTCCAGCCATTGTATATCCCGACAAGCAGGAAAAAGAAAGGGATGAAGATGGGCACTCTTGTCTCTTTAAAGAGATTTTATGGAAGTTGAACGCAATAATTCCTTTTATACTCTTGCTCAGAATTTAATATCAGTAGCTGAAAGGGAATTGGGGAAATGTAGTCTTATTTCACGTGGTCTTACACTAGACTAAAAATTTAATTCGGTTCTTAAAAAGGGGAGATGAAATAAGGGAATAGGTGGCCAGCAGCTTTACCAGTTCTGCAGTGTTCCCTAAGCAATGGCATTCAAAGGAGTTGACAGACACTAGGATGGTACCTCTACATGATGCCCCTTTTAATTTGTTGATTTATTACACAAATATTTATCAAGCACCTGTTCTACACAGAAACTATCCCTGGAGCTGGGAAGATAGTGATGAACTAAACAAAGCCTGCATCTTTGCTAAGCTTCCATTGTTATAAAAGCTGGGAGAGAGAGTCCACAAACTGCAGGAAGTCAGGAGGAGGAGAGGTGCGAAGAAACCAAAGCACATGCAGTGAGTGAGCTCAGCACCAGTGCCATTTTCCACTCAGTGGCCAGGGAAGGCCTCTTTGATGAGGGGACATTTCACCTCCTGGGGGAGCCATGTGGGTATCTAGGGGAAGAGCTCTTGGGGCAGAGCAAAGGGCCGGCATGCAGGCTGGAGGCCAGATGGTGCCTCACGGGCTTGAGGGACTTTGGAGGTCAGCCACTCTGGAGAGAGTGGTGGACAGTGAGAGTGGAGAGGTGACTAGGGCGAATCTTTTGGGACCTCCTGGGCTGCAGGGAGGGTTTTTGGCTTTATCCAGAGTGAGCTGGAGCTTGGAGACAGTCCTTAGCTGGAGGGGGACATGATCTGATAATGAGCGTTTGTTAGTGAGAGCACTCCTGAGCTGGCTCCTCGGCCACCCTCCTTTGTAATCACTTGTAGACACCTTTCAAAATGAATAGTTTCAGTTATTAACTTGCGAGCACTCTAGCCTTTTTTGTATCTGTCTTTACCCTTTCCCCACTGGATTATTTTAAAGCTAAATAAATAGTATTTGTCTATAAAAGACAAGGATTTTTTAAAAAAGACATAACCACAAGATTATTGTCATGATAAATACTTAATAGTAACTCATATCATCCAGTATCCAGTCAGTGTTAACACTTGACATCTTAAATATCTTTCTAGAATTGGTTTGTCCCTGTCAGGACCCCGTAAGTTTCTCATGCTTGTTAAATCTTATTTAACCACAGCTTCTCCCTCCCTTTTCTCATAGTTATATTTTGAAAAGGCTACGTCCCTTGTCCTGAACATGATCCAGCCTGGGTCTGACTGACTGTGGCCTGCTGTGCTGCATTAATGTGTCCTTCTGTCCCTGTGTCTTTGTCAGCGAGACTGGGTGAGGTTCAGGTTTGAGATGTACATGTGTACACACACACACACACACACACACACACACATACACGCTGGCTGACACACACAGGCTGACACACATAGGCTCACACACACACACACACACACAGGCTTGCATACTTTTGGCAGGGAGAGCAGAGCATTATCCTAGGTGTTGGCCACGTGTGTGCTGAGGTCCTTTGGGAGGTACATAAAACCCGTTGTCTCTTTCCGTGTTCTATACGCTAGTGGCCATGGGTGACTCTATTGCCTAGATCCATTATGTCTGTGGTTTGCAAAAATTGTGACATTGTAATTCTTTCCTTCTCTTTATCTATTAGCTGTAATATCTCTCTAGAGAGAAACTCCCCTCATCTATTATTCAGTTACCCTGAGGGTACTGACTCTTTTGAACTTCTGTTTACATTGGAAATGAGTATTGAACACTTGGGCTGCTGCTTCCTAATCTGCTTATTATTTCCTTTTGGTGATTCACATTTTGTCTTTGGTGTTGTGTCCATTCACTTCGTATTTATTGGTCTCTGCTTCTGCTCATGCTGTGCTGGGCTTGGGAGCTGATGAACTGCTCCTGTGCAGGGTCAGGCCTCACCTTTGACCAGGTGGGGCCTCACTCGAGTTTGTCAGCGTAACCAGGAAGGAAGACGCTAGACTGCTGACGTTTCCCTCTCTCTCTCCCAGCCATGTATTTTCAGACTTTACAGTCTGCGGAGTTCCTGCTCTGTGCCAGGGGATTAATTCTTTATGCTTGGGGGCAAGAAGCTTTGGAGCATTTGTATTTTTCTGATCTGACCCTCCATTCCTAGACAAAAGAACAATAAAGGGCTCTGCTGCATTGGAGAGGCTAGTCCTTCTAGTAGCCTGGCCAGGCATGAGCTCTGACCCCAGCCTCTATTGTCTGGGTCATAAATTCTTTAGAGTAACAGCACGCTTGAAATCATTTGGATGCTTTGGGATCAGTTACACATTATATTGCATGATATCTAAGGACCTCTTGACTTCTGGAGATTACAACACATTTATTCCCTCTGGGAGGAGAATATTTCATGTGCAGTGATGTGCAGTTCATTAATTCGTTTAATTGTTGACCTATTCAGCAAATATTTATTGAACATCATGTGATTCAGGGGCTGGGGACAGCCTGAGAAAGCCCCTCCTCCTGCTGGAGTTTCTGTCTCGGGTGAGGGACACAGACAATAAAGAAGCAAATAAATTAATAAGATCATTCCAAAGGGGGATGAATAATGCTGTGACGTCACTAAAGCAGAGTGGTGAGCGAGACACACCTGCCAGGTGGCGGGGTCGTGGGAGGCTGGAAAATGGGGTGGTTGGGGGAGGCTTTCCTGGGTGGCGACTCATCAGCAGAGACTGGAATGGTATACAGGTGACATCCTTGGGGAAGATCTGGGGAAGAGATGTCCTGGCAGAGGGGCAGCAAGTGGGCAGGTGCTGAGGCAGGAATGAGTGCGATGTTTCAGGGAAAGAGTGCAGCCTGTGTGGCGGGAGCCCTGGAGGGTGAGCTTGGAGGGTAGGCAGGGTGAGGGCCTGGGAAGTGTGAATTAGCTTCTGAAGGTCCTCTGTCTCCTGCCCTCTGGCTGCTGGAGGAAGCAGAGATTGAACAGGAGAAAGTACAAGTGAGGCAGTGGTGGAGCAGCAGCCTGACTTGGATGAGGAGAGAGGTACAGCACGGTCAGTGTGGTGGCAGCAGCACTGGAGAGAAGTGTGTGACCCAGCTGAACTTCGCCAAGGGATGGACAGCAGGACAAAGGATTCTCCTGGGGGCAGGTACTGGCCTGCAGGTTCTGGGGGTAGTGATAGCAGCCCAGCCCCCTTTCACGTGAGCTGGCATGTTTTACACATTTCATCTAATCATCGTTGTAGTAGGCTCTTATTTTCCATTTGGCAGATGAGGAAACCGAGGCCTAGAGAAGTGAAGACTTGATCCTTGCCACACAGCTTTTTGAGTTGGAGTTGCAATTTGAGTAGCTCAAACCATAGTCTGACCTCATTCCCCTTTTCTCCCTTCCTCCAACCACAGTCATTAATGCATGTTAGTGACACAGGCTGTGCCCAGGAGAAGCCCATGTCTGAGTCCTACATTTATGAAATGGGGGATCCAGTCCACCCTGGTGGCCTTTCTCCATTCCCACTAAGCTAGATCCTGACCTGCCTTTTATTACAGGGCAGAAAACAGGGACTTTTCCGTTGCTGACGCATAAGTAACTTTACAGGTGGCCCAGATAAGGTGTGAATGCCCCTGACGTTGAACTCCGGAGCCCGCTTAACTGATGGGCTGAGAGTCACCCATCAAGTCCTTCTTAACACCTTTTCCAGTGCTTTGCAGTGAAGGGAAACGCCTTTCATGGGGTAATGTTCTGTATGACACCTCAGCCAGCCAAATGACTTTCTTGCTGTCCTCCAGAAGGGATGTGTGACCCAGACCCCACTCCACACGTGGCCTCTTTGAAAAGTACTCTCAAGTTTGGTACTGCCTCTCTGCTCCCTGGTCATCCCTTGGTGGCACTGACATACGCTGGTTAGCCCCACTTCTACTTGCATTTAGGTCTCATGGTAAGAATTTTATATTGATGGATTTTTTTAAATCATATTTTTAAAAATTTTACAAACTTAAGAGAAGCCGCACAGTGGTTGTAAATAGCCCTAACAATAGGACAGTCTAAAGCATGGAAGTTCCTCTTCACTGCCTTTTATTTATTTATTTATTTTGTACTGGGGATGGAACCTGGGGTGCTTTCCCACTGAGCCACAACCCCAGCCCCGTTAGCTGTTTTTATTACACAGCTGTTTGTACCCTCCAGCTGTTCTGTAGATGGTGCTTTCTTTGCATAGTCTGTCTTGCAGTGATCCTCCCTCGGCAGTGGGTCAAGGTCTGTGGCATTCTTTTCAATGACTGTGCAGTGTTCGTCCTATCAGTGCCTTATGGCTGGATGTGCTGGTTGTCCCCACCTTTCATTATGTGGATGTTTCATACACACCCCAAAACATCCCTTTGTTTGCATCTTAGGTTTTCCTTAGGACAAAATCTTAGAGTTGTAATTGCTGAAACAAAGTATTCTGGAAAGGTTCTGCAATGTGCAGTCCAGTCAGCCTGATTGGGAGTCCAGATTTTCCTAGATTCTCAACAACATGGTACAGAAAGCTTCTTCATCTTTGCTACTTTGATCAAAAACCAGTTCCAAACAACTTTCATTGATTTGATTCTGGTGAAGTTTATATTTTATATGTTTATTGATCATATGTGTCTCTTTACTAATTATGAGTTTTTCTAGTGGAGTATTTTTTTTTCCTTTTGATTTGTAGGAGATATTTATATATTGAAGATATGAATCATTTTGTTATATGTTGCAAATTTGAATTCCTGATGGTTTGCCTTTTTAATTTTTTTATGTGATTAAATATACTGAGGCTTTTTAATTTTTATGTAGAGTTATTTTTTCCTATGTGGTTTAGCTTTTTGCTTTTATCTATACTTTGCCCTTTAATTTAGAATGAGCTAAATGTTATATTTTCTTTCTAGTTATGTGTTTAGCCATAATTTATGTCTTTTAAGAAAATTTTATTGGTACTGGGGAATTGAACCAGGGCCTTGTGTTGTACCATTGAGGTACACCCCCAGCCGTATGGCTTCATTTTTTTACATTCAGCATCTGAAATTTCTTTTGGCTTTAGGTTGAGATAAAGATCTAACCCTCCTTTGGGCTCAATGGGAGAGCGCTTGCCTAGCATGTGTGAGGCACTGGGTTCGATCTTCAGCACCACATAAAAATAAATAAATAAAAATAAAGGTTCATTTACAACTAAAAAATATATATTAAAAAAAAAAAAGATCTAACCCCTCTCAATAGTTAATCAGTTGATCTTGTACTGTTGCCTGAACAATCCATTCTTTTTCACTAATTCAAAAAACTTAGTTTGGCCAAGCCCTGGTCTGTGTTCTAATGTGTTCTTTCAGTCCTGTACCCCAAATCGGGGAAGCAGGTTGATAATGTTCCCATTCACAGTGAGGAAACCGAAGCCAAAACAGTGAGGTTGCTTGCTAGCATCTAACAACCTGGGTGAGACAGAGCCTGCCTTGAATATTGAGGATTTGTATAATAACCAGCTTCTTATTTGTAATGTGTTTTCAGCAGCCCTTCTTACAATTTCTTGTCCATTAGTTGTGGTAATTTTTATTGTCCCTTGCCGTGGTTCTGAGGCCTGTTCCCTGCCTCTTTGCCCTGGCCAGGACTTCCATGACTACATTAAACGCCAGTGTTGGGTTGGGGTTGTGGCTCAGTGGTAGAGCGCTTGCCTTGCATGCGCGAGGCACCGGGTTCGATCCTCAGCACCACATACAAAATACATAAGTAAATAAAATAAAGGTTTAAAAAATCTTAAAAAAAAAAAAAAAAGCCAGCGTTGGTGGCTGGCAAGTGTGAATGGATGTCCCAGATGTTTTATCCTGCAAGACCCCCTCTATGGGTTCCTGGTTGGGCAGGGATGTTTCTGAATTCCCTAAATAAGTCCATGATGGCTACTCAGGCAGTGCCAGTGTCATGGAGGACAACTCTTTTCATGGCTGGGAAAGAAAAACCAGGGAAGAAGCTGTCATCAAGCATGCCAACTTGAGCACTAGCAGCAGCGGGCAATGTTCTGGGGCTATTAATATGAAGAAAGAAGAGAGAGAAAAAAGCTCAGCGGAGTGACTGAAGGAGCCCGGCAAGAAGCTAGCACAGTGAACCAGGACATGTAAGAGCAGCCTCACAGCTGGCTGGCTGCTGCCTTGGTGGCATTTATGGTCCATCTGGATGTCATGAGGAAAGTCAGACTTCTGGGTTCACCTCTCAGCCATGCCTTTTCCTGATGAGATGGACTTAAGTCAGTAACTAAATCTCTGCTTCTCAGTTTCGTTTTCTGTAAACTGGGATTGTAGTAGCACCTACTGTCAGTTTTCTTGAGGATTAAATTAAGCAATGTAAAGTGCTTAGAAGAATGGTTAGTACATAGCGAACACTCAAATATATGGTTGTCATTGTTCCTTTCTCTGGTGACAGGGATAAAAGTCCCAGGAGATGTGCTTAGAGGGTGTGTAGGCAGGTATCATCACTCAGGTAGTTCCATGGCACCTGATGCTAGGGCTGCAGCAGGGCTCAGGACACACACGGTCTCCCATGCTCTTGGGATTGACATTTTAGAAGGGAAGTGGACACTAAATAAACAGATAATATCATGTTAAGTGATGAGTTGAAGAAATCAATGTAAGGGGCGGGTGCTGGGGTTGTGGCTCAGTGGTAGAGCACTTGCCTAGCACATGTGAGGCACTGAGTTCAAATCTCAGCACCATATAAAAAACAAATAAATAAATGTATTTAAAAAAAAAAAAAAAAGAGGTATAGCTCAGTTGGTAGAGTGCTTGCCTCGCATACACAAGGCCCTGGGTTCAATCCTAAGCACCACAAAAAAATCAGACAGTCAATCAATCAGTCAATGAGGGGAAGGGTAGAGAGCAACAAGACTGTTGTTTAGCAGAGGTTAGCAGGGCAGGCCTCTGAAGAGGTGATGTTTGAATGCAGGCCTGAAAGATAAGGAGCTAGCCATGGAAACCTCTGGGAAAGAATATTCCATATGGAATACAGAACAGCACCTGCAAAGCCCCTGATGCTGGAACTTGCTGAGTTTGTTCTAAGAAGTATAAGGAGGCCAGTATGACCGGAGGCCACAGAGAGAAAGAGCAGCATAAGACAGAGTCAGAAAGGGAACTAGGTGGGAATTTCTTAGCCTTGGTTATTTTGGTTGAAAATAACAGAAATCTTCTGTCACCCAAGCCTAAAGGAATTTTGAGGTGGTACTTGAAACCTGAGACATGCATCATCTCCTGTCATTAGGAGCCCTGTCATAGGCCCAGGGCTCAGATAGTTCTCTCTCTGCACCTCCCATCTGTGCTTCTTCTTTCCACTTCCTTTCCTTTCTGGGTTTCTCCAGGCATTTGGCTGTTCTAGAACTCCTTCCTTTATGGGGTTTCCAGTTCCCTTCCACAAGCAGAGACTTGATTGCTTATCTGTATCCCAGGAGAGGGGATCTGATTGGCTCAGTTTTTGGTCAGGTGGCCACCTCTTCTCCAACCACAGCCTCCCCGCCTGTGCTTAGTGTATGTGCATGTGCACGGATGTCATGAAAGGCTGGCTCCAGGAAGCCTGGCGGATCCAGTTCTTGCCTCCTTGGTTAGGTTATGATTCCCTTTCTCATATATGAAGCGGTGCTATGGACTGATTCAAAGCCCTGCCACTTGATATCCATGTGGCGTCGGGTCATCACTTATTGAGGGCTTAGTTTCCTCGTATGTCAAATGAGAATGTTAACCTGTTTTTTCACATCATCCCAGATAAGGAACACCTACAAAAACAGATTGAGCAACAAATATACCACTTATGGCAACTTTGAAATAATATTTGAGTATTTATTACGTTCACAGAATTGGAAAATTGAGACTTAATGGGTCTTAAAGGTTTCCACTTTGGGGGATTAAAGGCATTAGATTTATGTAAAGTACTTAGTCCGAGCCAGGAACATAGTAAGCACTCAGGAAGATCCATTCTCACCATTATTTATCCTTCCTAGGCAGGACAGTGCCCTATAGTTGAAACTGGGATTTGGGAATGAGATATTTAGATTGATCCCAGCTCCACTACCAGCTCGCTCTGTGGCCTTGGCCAAGTGAGTTCCCTTTGAGCCTTGGTTTCTGCATCTGCATAATGGAGAATAACAAGCAGGATGGATGCTTGTCTGAAATTTGGGGTGACTGGCAATTCAAGAGCGCCAGGGGCACAGTGGTACACGCATGTAATCCCAGTGACTTGGGTGGAGGACCACAAGTTCGAGACCAGCCTCAGCAATTTAGTGAGGCTACCTAAGCAACTTACTGAGACTCTGTCTCAAAATGGAAAAAAAAGGGGGAGTGGGTGGGAATGTGTCAGTGATAAAGCACCCCTGGGTTCAGTCCAAACCAAAAATAAAAGCTTATCAATTAAGATTGTCAGAGTTGACAGCATAATTCACAATAGCCAAACTATGGAACCAACCTAGGTGTTCATCACCAGATGAATGGATAAAGAAAATGTGGTGTGTATGTGTATATATATATATACAGTTGAGTTTTATTTAGATATAAAGAAAAATGGAATCATATAAAATTTATAGGAAAATGGATGGAACTTGAGGCCATTATGTAGAGCAAAGTAAAGCCAAACTCAGAGGGTCAAGGGTCATATATTTTCTCTCATGAGAAAAAGAAAAAGGTGTGTGTGTGGTGGGTGGAGGAGTCTCAGGAAAATCAAAGGAAGATGAGTAGAGGAAAGGGATCAAAAGGTGGGAGGAGGGGAGAAAGGGGGAGGTGCCAGGGAATGACGCTGATCCAATTATATTGTGTGCATGTATGAATATGTAGAAACAAATCTCATCGTTATGTACAACTATAATGCACCAATAAAAAATATTGAAAGAGAAAACAAAGAAGCATTAGAGTTCAGTGCAGCCCTGGATCACACCCCATGGTTGTGAGCCACTGGCAGGATTGATGTTAGGACCCACAGAAGCTCATGTAGGAGCCTGATATACACAGCATGGCATGCAGCATTTTTCCTGCCTGTGAAGAACAGAACTGGACAGCAGCTTCTAAGGAATGTGTTTGTGTCTGGTCATATCCATTCTGCAGAGAGTGATTTTTTTTTCTTTTTCTCCTTTTTACCTCCCACTTTTCTGTTCTCCTGTATCACACCTGCTAGATGAGCACTCTGCCTCTGAGAAAGAGAGGTTCCTAGAGAGAGCTTCCTAAGCCGAGCTGTCAATTAGCCTCACTTGAGGATCTTCTTTGTGCTTGGGATTCTCTGGCCTAGCTCCAGGAACGGCTCCTTCTGCAGTTGTGTGATGATCAGCTGCTGGTTGGTTCACACAACAACTCTCTCTCATTCTTTTGGGTTTTGCTTGGGAGAACTGCCCGTCCACTGTCCAGTTCATTCATTTACTGAGACTACTTACTGTAGGCATTGGGGCTGTGGCAGTGAATCGTCAGAATGCCCTGTCCTTGAAAGTGGAGTAAGGTTTGGGGGATGTGGCTCAGTGGTCGAGTACCCCTGAGTTCAATCCCTGGTACCAAAAAAAAAAGGTCTGTAAGTTAGATAACAGTATTATATGGCTGTCACTTCCTGATTTGGGTATTTGTATTGGGGTTGAAAAAATATTATTCTTCTTAGGAAATACCCACTGGCACTTTTGCTAGTTAAAACAAGAACAAATTCATACCAAAAAAAAAAAAAAGGAAGAAACAGTGTTGGCTGAACCAACATGAAAATGACTAAAATGTTTGTCCCTTTTTTCAGTTTGTGGGGGATTGTCATGAAGGCTCAGGCACAATGAAATGCTTTGTGTACAGAATAGAGTTCTATTCAAAAAATCAGTGCTCACGTGCATAGCTTTGAGTATATATTTTAAAGTTATCAGTTTTGAGATGGGATCTTGCTGTGTTGCCCAGGCTAGTCTTGAACTCTTGGGCTTAAGCAATCCTCCGTCTTTAGCTTCTTGGGTAGGTAGGATTGCATGTGCATATGCCCATCTCCCACAATTCTAAATATTTTAATTGGTGGGATTATTATAGATTATTTTCATTTTCTTCTTTATACTTTTATGTATTTTTCACATTTCCTAGAAAGAACTTTTAGAACAGAAGAGGAAAACAACTGAAGACAAGTCCCACATGGTGGAGTGTTTTCGGGTCTATGTGGTTTAGAGGTAATCACCTTCATAGCAGGGAGGGGCCACTCAGCATTGTTCCGCTTCTCACTTTCTATTGGGGGGCTCAGTTGTGATGCATAAGCCTAATGATGCTGAAAGCCATCTTTGCCCAAAGGGCCAGATGGAAAGGAGATGGATACAATTGGTTACTGACAAATTCTTTGGGTAACTGGAAATTGGAATTACCCCCAGAATTTTTCTTTTTCCTTCCTTCCTTCCTTCCTTCCTTCCTTCCTTCCTTCCTTCCTTCCTTCCTTCCTTCCTTCCTTCCTGCCTCCCTCCCTCCCTCCCTCCCTCCCTCCCTCCGTCCCTCCCTTCCTCCCTTCCTTCCTTCCTTCCTTCCTACCAGGGATTTAACTCAAGGGCACATGACCACTGAGCCACATCCCCAGCGCTATTTTGTATCTTTTTATTTAAAGACAGGGTCTCACTGAGTTGTTTAGCGCCTTGCTTTTGCTGAGGCTGGCTTTGAACTCACGATCCTTCTGCCTCAGCCTCCCGAGCTTCTGGGATTACAAGCGTGTGCCACCGTGCCCAGCACCCCAGAATTTTTCAGTAACAGGAACCAAAAGATTGCCTCCCTGCCTCCCTGAGTCATTATGAGTTGGGACTCTGACATTTTCAATGAGAAGTAATAAGTAATTCAGTTATTAGTGGGTCCAAGTATCTGTATTCTAAAAAATTCTCCACAAGTAATTTATATGAATCAGATGTTTGGGAAACGCTTTGCCAGCCTTTCGTAAGTAGTATTTCTCCAATTTAGGTGAGCAACAGACTTGCATGGGGGAACTTGGTAAAAATACAGAGGTCCTGTTCCAAATTGCAGTAGATTCTGGTTTGGGGCTGGGGCCTGGGCATTTGAATTATGAGCAGCATCCTGTGGGATTGGGTATATCAGTTCAGAACCCCTTTGATAACATGCATAGATCATGTACATCCCACAGCCTTATGTATAGAGGCCAGGATCTTTTTTAGATGTATGCAAGTGGACTTTGAATCTAGATCCCTTTTGGAAAAAGTCATGCTCTTCCTTCCTGTTACCCAGTCTTGCACACCAGCCTCTAACATAAAACTAGCACACATCATCGTGTTTTAGGAGGAATTTTGTTAGATAGGTGAGCTCTATTAGTGTAATGACTTGGCCGAATGCATTCCCCTCGCATAAGCAATTTTGGAAAGAACTGGAGGTGGTCCATGCTGAAATGCTGCTACCGATTTAGAACAAAGTCTGCTCTTCAAGAGGAATTTTGCTAATAGTGCAAATCATTCAAGAGAGTGATCACTGGCTTAGTCCAGGGTAATTTATGGTGAATGCTCTCTGTGTATGTGTATGTGTGTGTATGTGTACACACACATACTTGGAGGTGAAAGAGAGGGTGACAGCCCTTTTACTTGAATGAAAGAGAATCTTTTGAGTTGATCCATTGGGCCAGAAAATCCCTTTCAAACACTCTCATGTAGCAGCTTTGCTTTTGAAGCCCCTGAATGAGCTGGGGGAGAGGGGATGTGAGGCCTGACTGGCCCCGCCCTGTTGCCCAACCCCCAAGGCAAGTGTAATTTTGCCCTTTCCCCCCCAGCATTTGTACACTGTACTGTTTCTGCAGCTCATCCCCTAGGAATTAGGACATGGGTTAGCCAGGATTACCAATTTAAACTGATCATCTTCAAACATTTTTGTTCGAGTCTCCGTGAAAGAGTTTTGATAAGCCTCTCCTTGTACATTGTAAGGCTATCATCCAAAATAATCTTATTTAACTATTTTTTTCTTATTTGTGGGAGAAAGAAAACAGTACATCTTTTATAAGATGAGTTAAAATGAAGATCGACTAATTGAAATAAATATTTTATGATATTGTTAGAAAAAATGGTTTTCACATCTGGGCCTGGTGACATGCATCTGTAATCCTAGCTACTCAGGAGACCTAGGCAGAGGGATTGTTGAAGCCCATGTGTTTTTTTGTTTGTTTGTTTTTTTAATATCTTTATTTTATTTATTTATTTATATGTGGTGCTGAGGATCGAACCCAGT
>CM053414.1:40810510-40822393 GCA_028644305.1 Xerus rutilus
GATCCCATATTTAAAAAAAAAAAAAAAAAAAAAAAAAGGATAAGATACAGGAAGTGGAGATGGCTATGGAGTACCTTACTAATAAAGTAGAGCATACAGAATCTGATAGAAACCACACAAATTTTTCCCTGGAGATTTTTTTCTGGTGAATTTTGAAAAATTTGGTAGCCCAGAAAACCATATCTTTAATTGAGTCAGGGCCACCAATATATACTGCTTTGGCTGTTCCTGATCCCAACATGAGCCAGAATATCCTGTTTTTAATAAAGTCCAAATTTCATATTTGACAGATGTATAAGTCAGAGAAGGACAAGCGAGTCTAGGGGCTTAAGGAGCTTTGTTGTTCTTTAAAGGCTGTTGATACTTTCTGTTGTTTGGAGTCCTGGAGGTTTATACGCTCCATGGGTGTCACCACTTGGGAGGACATGGGAGGTTGTTACTGCAAGTGAGACCTTGGGAAGGAGGCAGCCTGGAGGGTCAGAACACTGCTTCCCTTGAAAACATTCCCGTTAGGTCTCCTAGAAGTTTCCATAAATCCCCAGAGACAAGCACATCCAAGCCCCAAGAGTGTTGACTTCAATCCAGCATTTTCTTTTGGAGTGCGAAATCCAGAGGTAGGTAGTTACAGAAACTGTGGTCACTAGCACCTGTGTGTGTGTAATCACAGATATGTGTCCCAGCCCATGTGTAATTCAATGATTTTTGGTAAATTTGTGAAGTGGTCCAACTGTCATCACAATCCAGGTTTAGAATGTCACCCTCATCCTCCCAAAGGTCAGTCCTTATTTGCACACCTATCCATGTCACTGCCAGTCTGCTTTTTGTCCCTCTGTATTTGCCTTTTCTGAATATTTGAAATGTATAGAGTCATAAATTATCATCTGTTTTGCCCCAGGCACCTGCCATTTAGCATAATGTTTTTGAGGCTCCTCCATGTTGCGGCAAGTATCAGTAGTTCATTTCTTTTTATTGCTGAATAATATTCTATTGTGTGAGTATACCACATTTGTTGATTTATCCACCAGCTGATGGGTGTTTGGATGATTTCCAATTTGGTGCCAGCATGAGTAATGCTGTTATGAACATTTATGTACCAGCTTTTGTGTGGATATGTTTTCATTCCTGCCCAGGAGTGGAACTGCCGGATCATGTAACTCTGTGATAAGTTTTTAAGAAACTGCCAGATTGTTTTCCAATGTGACTGTACCACTTTGTGGTCCTACCAGCAGTGAATTGAGGGGTCTAGTGTTAGGTATCCTCACTGAAACAGCTTGGTACCACTGCCGTCCTGTGGGTGTGCAGCGGTCTCTCACCGTGGTTTTGTTTTTGCATTGCCCTGATGACTAATGGTGTTGGTCATCTTTTTATGTGCTTATTGCCCATTTGTGATCTTCTTCGATGAAATGTCTGTTCAGATCATTCTCACATTTCTTAGGCCTGTCATTATACTGAGTTGGAAGAGTTCTTCATATGTTCTGGATACCACTCATCCGATATATGATTTACAAATATTTTCTCTCAGAAAAGATTTCAGTTTTCCTAATTATGTCTTTCAAAGAATCAAAGTTTTTTCATTTTGGAAATTCACTTTTTATCAATTTTTTTTATGGATATGCTTTTGGTGTCAACTATTGAGGAACTCTTTGCCTAATTCATTGTCATAAAGGCGATGGTACATGCCTGATATCCCAGCAACTTGGGAGGCAGAGGCAGGAGGATCACAGGTTAAGGCCAGCCTCAGCAACTTAATGAGACCATGTCTCAAAATAAAAAAATAAAAAAGGCTAGAGATGTAGCTCAGTGGTATAGTGCCCCTGGGTTCAACCCCTAGTACCACAAAACAAAAAAATTGGATTTTCTCTTACGTTTTCTCCTAAAAGTTTCATACTTTTAGCTCTTACTTTTAGATCTATAATTCCTTTTGAGATCGTTTTTGTATATTATGAGTTGAGTCTAAATTTATCTTTTTGCATATGAACATCTAATTATCCCAGCACTTTACTGAAAAAAGATGGTTTTCCTACTTTTAATTGTTAGCATTTTTGTTGAAAATCAGTTGCCCATTAATCTGATTTATTTTTAGATCATCAGTTGAGATCCATTCATCTAAATGTCTGTCCTGTTGACAATACCACAGTCTTCATTACTGTAGTTAGTTTATAAACCAGGAAGTGTAAGTCCTCACTTTATTGTTCATTTTCAAAATTGTTTTGGCCTTTATGGGTCCTTTGTATTTACTTATAAATTTTTGGATCATCTCATCTCATCTGCACAAAAACCTGCTGGGATTTGATAGGCTTTATGTTGACTTTATGTGTCAATTTGGTAAGGATACAAACATTTAGTTTCCAGTCTGGGAACAGAAATGCTTTTCCATTTATTTAGATGTTCTTTAATTTCTCTCAGCAGGCTCGTTTTATAGTCTTTGATGTACAAGTCTTATAATTCTTTTGTTAAGTTTATTGCCATGTATTTTATTCTTTTTGATGATACTGTGAATAGGTTTGTTAAATTTTATTTTTGGTTGTCATTGCAAATACATAGAAATATGATTGATTTTCATATATTGATCTTAGATCCTGATGACCTTGTATATAATATTATTTAGCTGTATATGTGGGATTTTCTATATACAGGATCTTATTATCTGCAAATATGGACAGTTTTGCTTTTTTTCTTTTCTAATTTGACTGCCTTTAATTTAAAACAATTTTTCCCCCTTATGGAGGACTACTTGTGGTACAGTGCTGAATAGAAATGGTGAGAGTAGACACCCTTCCCTATCTTAAAGGGAAAACATTATCATGTTAGTTGTAGGGTTTTGTTTTTTAAAGCATGCACTTCATTAGGCTGAACAAGTTACCTTTTCTTCCTTAGCTTGAGAGGGTTTTTTGTGTTTGGTTTTGTCATTTATTATGAATGGGTATTTGATTTTGTCAAATACTTTTGCTATGCATATTGAGATTATCACCCGCTTTTTTTTCTATGTAACGTGGTATATTATTGACTTATAGATGTTAAACCAAGCTTAAATTGCAGATTTGAAATCTAATGTAGGCATTTGGAGCTATAAATACTGCTTGCCTTGCTTTAACAAGGTCCTATAAATGTTAATATGTGGTATTTTTATTTTCATTCCATTCAGAATACTTTGTAATTTGCCTTACAATGTCTTCTTTGACTCAGGAGTTATTTACAATTATCTTGTTCTCTGGGTATGGTGGCATACACTTGTCCCAGCTGCTTAGTAGGGTGAGGAGGGAGGATCACTTGAGCCCATGAGTTCAAGACCAGCCTGGGTAACATGGTGAGACCTGTTTCAAAACAAACAAAATATATTCTTTTTTTTTTTTAATTTTTTTAACTTTTTTTAGTTGTAGATAGACACAATGTCTTTCTTTTATTGCTTTGTATGTGGTGCTGAGGATTGAACCCAGGGCCTTACGCATGCGAGGAGGCGCTCTACCACTGAGCTACAATCCCAGCCCCAAAGTATATTCTTTAATCCAAATATTTGGAGGTTTACCACATTGCTTTTTTTTTTTCTTTTTAAACTATAAGAACATTATACATAGGAGTTGGCTTCATCCTGACAAAGTCATACATGCATGGAATCTGAACCACTCCATTTCCATCCCTGTTCTTCCCTCATTTTTAAATTTTAATTCCATAATACTTTGTATGATTTCAGTTTTTTAAAGCAATTATTTTTCCTTTTATTTTGAAATAATTTCAGCCTCAGAGGAAATTGCAAAGATACTTACCTTATACTGTATACAAAATTAACTCAAAGTAGATCAGAGACCTCAATGTAAGAATTAAAACTATAAAACTCTTAGAAGAAAACATAGGAAATATGTCTTTATGATCTTGAATTAGGTAGTGATTTCTTAGATACGACACCAAAAGAACAAGCAACAAAAGAAAAAAGATATATTGGACTTCATCAAAATTAAAACCTTTTAGCTGGGCATGGTGGCACACGGCTGGAATCCCAGCACTTTGGGAGGCTGAGACAGAATGGCAAGTTCAAAGCCAGCCTCAGCAATGGTGAGGCGCTAAGGAACTCTGTGAATCCAAATGTTCACAACTCAGTGAGACCCTGTCTCTACATAAAACACAAAATAGGGCTGGGGATGTGGCTTAGTGGTCGAGTGCCCCTGAGTTCAATCCCTGGTACCAAAAAAAAAAAAGAGCTGGGGATGTGGTTCAATAGTAGAACGACCATCCCTGGATTCAATTCCCAGTACCAAATAAATAAATAAATAAATAAATAAATAAATAAGGGCAAAGCATTTGAATGGATATTTCTCCAAAAACTAAATTCAAATGGCCTATAAATACATGAAAATATGGTCAGTGTCATTAGTTATGAGGGTAGTGCTAATTAAAACCACAAGATAATATTTTACACCAACTAGGATGTCTGTAATTTAAAAGATGAGCAATAACAAGTGATGGTAAGAATGTGGAAAAATTAGAACTCATATATGGCTGGTGAGATTGTAAAATAGCATTGCTACTTTCGAAGACAATTTGGCAGTTCCTCAAAAAGTTACACACATAGTTACCATATGATCTGTTCTAGGTATACACCCAAGAGAAGTACAAACATATATTCATATACTGTGAACCCAAATGTTCATAGCAGCAATATTCATAATACTCAAAAAATGAAAGTAGTTCGGGAGGCCGAGGCAGGAGGATGTCAAAGCCAGCCTCAGTAACTTAGCAAAGCTCTGAGCAATTTAGTGAGACCCTGTCTCTAAAGAAACAAAAAAAGAGGCTGGGAGGCTGTGGCTGTGGCTCAGTGGTAGAGCGCTTGCCTCGCATGTGCGAGGCACTGGGTTCGATCCTCAGCAACACATAAAAATAAATAAATAAAGATATTGCATCCATCTACAACCAAAAAAATATTTTAAAAAATTTTAAAAAAAGAGGCTGGGGATGTGACTCGGTGGTTGAGCACCCTGGGTTTAATCCCTAGTACCAAAAAATTTAAATGCCTTTATTTTACCTTAATTTTTAAAGAACAGTTGTACTGGATATAGAGTTCTTATTTGACAGTTTTCCCCCTCTCTTTATTATTTTATTTTTGTTTTTGTGGTGCAGGGGGTGTCAGGATCTTGTCCATGTTAAGTGAGTGTTCCACCTCTAAGCTGTATCCCCAGCCCTCTTCATTAATTTGAATATGTCATCCTGATGCCATCTAGCCTCCCTGGTTTCTGGAGGAAATGAACAGTTGATTGTGTTGACGCTCCCTCTGTGTGAGCTGGTTTTTCCTCCCTACTGTAAAGATTTTTCTGTCTTTGTTTTTCATCAATTTGACTATGCTCTGTCTGAGTGTGGACCTCTTTTTATTTATCCTGTGTGGAATTTGTTGGACTTCTTGATGTGTAAACTAATATTGTTCATCAAACTTGGGCATTTTGGCTATAATTTGTTCAGATATGCGTTGTCCCTGACCTTTCTGTCCTCTCCTTCTAAAATTCCCACTATGCCTATGTTGATGCACCCTTGATGGTTTTCCTCATGTCTCTGAGAGTCTCTATTCTTATTTGATCCTCTTTGTTTCCATTTATTCTGCTACTTATCATTAAGCTTACTGATTCATTCTTTTGCCATTTTCAGATCTACTGTTGAGCCTCTTCAGTGAATTTTTATCTGTTATTATAATTTTTAACTTCAGAATTTCCATTTTTTCCCCTAATTTCTATAATTTCCATATTCCTTTAATTCCTTAAACATAATTTGCTTTAGTTTTTGAACACACTTATAATAGCTGTTTGAAGTCTTTGGTAAGTCTGCATACTCTCAAGACAGTTTCTGATAACTGCTTTATTTCCTGGGTAAGTCACACTTGACTATTTCTTTGCATGCCTCATGATTTTTTTTTTTAAATCCGAACATTTTAGGTCAGTGCAGCTCTGGGTTCTGATCTCTCCCTCCTTGAGTCATTGTCATTGTTGCTGCTTTTCTAGTTTTGTTTATTTAATGACTTTCCTGGACTAATTCTTCAGTTTGTCTCTTGGTGGTGTGGGAACTGTTGTCTTAGCTCTTTTCTTTCTTTCTTTTTTAAACTTCGTTTTAATTTTAAAAATAATTTACTAGGGGTTGCCCTTGGTTCAGCGTGAGTTAGTGGTCCACAGATACTTGAGCAGAGGTTATGCTGAAACACCTGGATCCAGATCCATCTTTTGCCAGTGGATCTGTGTGTGGATTGGGGAATTTTTTGAAAGTTCAGTTGGTTTGAGTCTGCCAGCTATTACTCTGTGCCTGATCATCTGGTGTCTCTCTTACATATGCTCAAGACTTGTTCCACTAGGGATGTGTAGATAGCTGGGCCCCCGTCAAGTCCCTCTGGAGCTTGCCTGCAACCTTGTATATGCATACATTCTTCTGTAAGGCCCTGTGTGGCTGTCTCACTCCTTGGCTCTTCCTGTTAAACTTCAGATTAGTCAGAAGGTCTGTTGCTCCCGCCAACAAGTTTGTAACCACAGTCCATCTTTGATGTTCCTCTCCCCGGTTTGCTGCTGTTCAGCAACATCAAGCAGCATGGTTTCCCTTGCTCTGTTGCAGGTCAAGTACCGACCTCCCGCAGCAGAGTTTTTGTGGTCACTCTGCTTTGGTCAAACTGATGGAGCTGGTGCGTGTGATGGGAGTAACCCCGAATTAAATGCTGTGTTCTCCCACTGTTGTATTTGAAGTTCAGTTTTCTTGAATAAATGCTTTTTAGGTTGTTGTCTGCCTCTGGTAGATTTCAAATATCAACAGTTTTTCCCATTTTATTGTTGATTTTGGGGGGAATGAATTTTCTGAGCACCTCACTTTGCCATTCCAGAGGTCTGGTTGGCAATTTTGACTTTTGATTTCCTCTTTAGCTTAAGACATGTGCAGAGGTCTTTCTAAATTTACAAATTTGAAATATATAACCCTGTCTACACATTTTAGTCCATGGGGAAACTTTCTAAATTGTTGATTTTTTTAACATTTTACTTTTTATTATGAACAATTGCAAATATACAGAAGTAAAGCATCTATTATTCAGTCATGACTAATCTTGTTTTATTTATATTTTGATTTTACTGGCTCCCCTGCCCATTGTTTTGAACAAGTACCATATATCACATCATTTCACCCATAAATATTTTAGCATGTAGTTTTAAAAGATGCTTTCTCTTCAGAAGCATAACAATAATACCATTATCACATTAAACACAGCTAAAACTGATTTTGTCACAGCCAAAACAACAATAATTCCTTAAAATCATCAGATACATATGTCAAACCTTGAAAAATGCCCAGTCAAGTGACATCAGACACTCTGGGAGTGAGGCTTGGGTATCAACATATATTAAGCTCCCTAGGTAATTGTGGGACCTGCAGCTAACATAGAGAACCATTGAGTTATCTTTATCCTTTTCCAAATTGTTACTCAGTTTTCATTTAAACACATTAGAGTCATAGTGTTGTGACAGGAAAACTTTTCTTTAGGGAATTTTGAAAGAAAAATTTTTTTTTCTAATAAGGATCACCTTTTATGGATATTCCATGGATATTTCATACAGATTGAGTCTCATTTGTTTTCTGGCAAAGAGCCTTATATAAACTTTAAAACCCAGTCACTAGTGTGTGTTATGCCAATTCTCTCTAGCCTTATTTTTGGTCAACTTTATGTATTACTCTTCTGGAAAGAAATAGTATATAATTCCCATACCAATTAAGATTTTGTAAGTTCTCCTTAGGTTTCTAATGATTTTTAAAACAAAACTTTTTTTTTTTCTCTCAATTCTGAGGATTGAACCCAGGGCTAGGCAAACGTTCTACCACTGAGCTACAACCTCAGCCCTGTTTCAAACATTTAGATTCATGTTTTCTTCATAAGTTTTTGTCATGAAATGTTGAGGAAAAGAACAGCAGACTGCTCTCTTAGCCCCCATCCCCGCCCCAGGTACAATACAATTAAGGATGCATCTCTGGATCCTTCATTACATTTGGAATGTTTTCTGATATCCGTTACATCAAGTGTATTGGGTGACATCAAATGCCATTTCAGCCCTTCTGCAGTAGGCCCTGTCTCTCTAAAGTTCATGTGGGGAAGCCAGCCTTGAGTGCGTCTAGGCTTTGCCACATCCTCACCACCTCATAAGGAACTGTCACGTTTCTGATTTTTGTGTATGAGGGGCACTTTGGGGAAATGTGTACATCAGAAGCAGCAATTTGATTTAACACCTTATTTTGCATGGCCCAAGTGTGTACCAGGCTCGGTTCTCTACCCCCTCTGTCAGCACCATTTGGTCTAGACACAGAATCCCCCACTCCCTGCTGTGTGATCTGCAGCTCACTGCTTCTCCAGAAATAAATGCTGATTGGTTTTCAACTCCACTTGGATCTGAATGCTGCCCACCGCAGCCTTGGTCCAGAAACACTGATCTGTTTGAAGAAATCTTCCTTAGGATTGGCATTGAAGGAAGTTGGTAAGCGCAGTCATTCCCAGCTTGTCACGGTGGCCTTGGGCCTCTTCCAGTCACATGTGCCCCTTGCCTCAAGCTCAGTAAGGGGTGTTTTGTAGCAACTGGCTTGGGATGGAAAAGGCATGTTTGGACAGAAAGTCCTTGAGTGCCCTCCTTGTATGGATTTGTGGAAGCTGGAGGAATGTCATTTGACCAGCATGGAGTGGTGGGTCTCAGACTCCTGGTCTGTGATCCAGGAATGTCCCTGGGTCTCTTTTTTTTTTTTTTAAATATTTTTTAGTTATACATGGACACAGTGTCCTTATTGTGTTTATTTTTATGTGGTGCTGAGGATCAAACCCGGTCCGGGGCAAGCGCTCTGCCACTGAGCCACACCCTCAGCCCGATCCCTGGGTCTTAAGGATGATCCTTGCCGGTGGCCTGGAGCCCCCCACATCATCCATCTGGGACTGGCTCCGTTCTGTAGTCTGCCGTAGGAGAGGCTGTTCTGCTTTGTGCCAGCCATCTGGGCAGGGAGGGGATTTTGATCCGCCCCCACCCTCCTCCCCAGTGTTTTCTTGTGCTCAGAACACTGCTCAGGGCTGTCCCACTCCAGTGCAGGATTCAGGAGCACGTACTCGTTGAGTCCCATTCATTCTCCTCACCTCACAGGCCCTGGGGAGCTGGAGGAGGCAGGTGGCAGGTGGAGAACAGGAGTCATGGAGGGTGGGGGTGGGATAGCTCCCACAAACCCTGGACAACAGCACAAAAGCTTCTGGTAACACAGGCAGGGAGACAGGTCCAGTACTCCCACTGCTGGCTGGGGAATTTGGAGCAGGTGACCACACCTTTGTGGGTTTGGTCCTCTTTACAGTAGTAGTTTGCTAGGGCTACCATAACAAAGTACTACAAACTATTTGGCTTAAACAGCAGAAATATATTGTCTCAAAGTACTAGAGGCTGGAATTCTGAGCTCAGAGTTAGTTCTTAGGTCGGTGAGGAAGCCTCTCTCAGACCTCTCTCCTGGTTCTGGTACTTGGCTGCATTGTGGATGTGCTTGATTTCTGCTGTATCGCCCCATCCCCACCCTCTTCTTCATGAGGCATTGTCCCTGTGTGCATGACTGTGTTCAATGTGTTTAAATTTCTTCTTCTGTTTTTTTTTTGGACTGGGGATTGAATCCAGGGGCGTCTTACCACTGAGCTCCATTCCCAGTCCTTTTTAGTTTTTACTTTGAGGCAGGGTCTCACTGAATTGCTGAGGCTGATCTCAAATTTGTGATCCTTCTGCCTCAGTCCTCCGAGTTGCTGGGATTACAGGTGTATGCCACTGCACCTGGCAAATTTCCCCTCTCAAGGACACCAGTCAGTTTGGATTGGGGCTGCCTTACTGGAGTATTACCTTATCCTAACTTCCTGCATCTGCAACAACCCTGTCTCCAAATGAGGCCACATTCTGAGAAACTGGAAGTTAAGGTTTCAGCATGTGAATTGGGGGGTGACAGGATTGGACCCATTGCAGGAAAAAAAAATAACATTGATAATAGTACCCATGCACTGGGGTTGTTACATTGTTGATTCATGCAGGCAAGGTATTTGGTCTCTTCCTGTTACATAACAAGTGCTCAGAGTCTCTCAGTGGGACCCTAGCGGTCCTCATTGGCCCACTGCTTCTACTCTTGCCTCTGTTTTGTTCTTCAAAATCAGAAAGCAAATCATGTTATGTGTACCCTATGCATATATGTCAATGGTTTCCCAGTTCTAGCAGTCAGAATCTTAGTGTCTTGGGTAAACCAAACCTAAACTGGCATGAGGAAAAGGACAAATTATTGGCTTAACAAAATTAAGCCCAGGAGTAGCTGCTGTAGGTGCCACGTGATCCAGAACTCAAGCAATGTTGTTACCAGTGCTTGTTCTCTTTTATTTCTTGGTTGGTTCTAGCCTCAAATTGGTTGTTGTCTGTTACAGGATGATTGGTAACAACTCTGGCTTCAAATTGTGAAGTTCAGGTCCAGAGGAGAAAAGAGCCCCCTTTTTTCTGTGGGAACATCTGTAAAAGTGCTAAAACTCGGTGAGCCAGAGTAGGTCATCTGTCCAACTGTCACCATTGCTGTGACCAGGGAAGGTGACTTAGTTAGGTCTGGGCAGACATGGAGCCCCACTGACGCCTTATAACCTGAAAGTGGAAGCCATCTGGGTGTAAGTGAAAATAGAATGCTTCTGGGGAAAGGAAATAATGGATGCCAGTGGGGGGCAAATGAATTATCTGCTAATACAATTCGATACTTAAAATAGTATTCAAGAGGGATGAGGGAAGGGAAAAGGGAAATACTGGGCACTGATATTAGCCAATTATATTGTTTTATTGTGTGCATGTACAAATGTGTAACAACAAATCCCACCATTGTGTACAGCTATAATGCACCAATAAAAATATGAAAAAATAACATTCAAAACTCCTTGCTATGGCCTGTAGGTCCCCCTTTGCCAGCCCTGCCCACGGGATACCAGCCAGTCTTTCATTAAGTTTCTTAAGCCTCACTTTCTTCCTGCCTTTGTTCATGCTCTTCCCTGTGCTCAGAATGCTTTTCCTGATTGCTTTTCTCCTGGCCCTCTCCTTATTGCCTTAGATCTCAGCTTACATGTCAAGGCTTCCCAGAGGCCCTCCTGGACTGTCCCGAAGCTCAGCAAGGCTCCTTGTTATTCCTGCCTGGCAAAGCTTCATAGCAGTTATCACAATACTTAATTACGTGTTATGTTTGTCTTCACATGTTTAATGCCCGCCTTCCCCACTGGGCTGGAAGTCCCAGGAGTTCAAGCCCAGACCTGTTTTTTTTTTTTTCCTTTGCATTGCAACTATACTGCATACTAGGTGCTAAAAAAATAATCTTTATTGAATGAGTGTGGTTGAAGTGGAATGGTTTATTGACTTAAAATTATGGCTAGCGTGCCACTGAACTGGAGCAGGAATGAAGTCTGATCGGAAGTTTTAAAAACCCTGGCAGTGAAATTTCAAAGTGAGCGTTCTATAAGTAGATGAAATGAATGCATGTTTTGGCCACATTGTTTTAAAAATATTTTTTAGTTATAGATGGACGCAATATCTTTATTTTGTTTATTTATTTTTATGTGGTGCTGAGGATCGAACCCAGTGCCTCACACGTGCTCGGCAAGCACTCCACCACTGAGCCACAACCCCAGTCCTTGGCCATATTTTTTTTTCTAGTTTTAAAATGTCCACTTTATTCCATAACACTTAGCCAGATATCATTTACATCTGAGGAAGAGAAGGAAGGACCATGAGACTGATTTATGGTAAAACACTAAGAAATTGTAGTCCAATTTTAAACATTTCCAGGAATCCCCAGACAAGTGTACCACAATGCAGAAATATGGGTATCACTGCTGCATTTTACATAAGATAAAAGGGA
>CM053414.1:40822893-40892267 GCA_028644305.1 Xerus rutilus
AAAATAAAATAAAAGTATACAGTTCAGTGGAGTTTTATTTTTGTTTTGGTACTGGGTATTGAACCCTGGGGCATATCCCCAGTCCTTTTTATTTTTAATTTTAAGACAGGGTTTCACTAATTTGCTAAAGGTCTTGTTAAGTTGAACTTGTGAGTCTGGCCTTAAACTGGCAGTCCTCCTGATTAAGCCTTTTTTTTTTTGCTAAATAATATTATAGTGTATGGATTTTTTGTATTCATTCTTTTTTTAAAAAAATATTTATTTTTTAGTTGTAGGCAGACAGAATATCTTTATTTTATTTTTATGTGGTGCTGAGGATCGAACCCAGTGCCTCACACGTGCTAGGCGAGCACGCTACCACTGCGCCATAACCCCAGCCCCTTGTATTCATTCTTTAACCTTTGGGTTTCTGATATTATAAATAATGCTGTTGTAAATGTTCATTCGTGTACAAATTGTTTTTGTTGTTGTTGTTTTGTTTTTTTGGTACCAGGGATTAAACTCAGGGCCACTCATCCACTGAGCCACATCCCCAGCCCTTTTTTTGGTGTTTTATTTAGAAACAGGGTCTCACTGAGTTGCCTAGGACCTCACTATGTTGCTGAGGCTGGCTTTGAACTTGTGATCCTGCTGCCTCAGCCTCCTGAGCTGCTGGGATTACAGGCATGCACCACCACACCCAGCCAAATTATATTTTCCAGTTCTTTTGAATATATACTTAAGAGTGGAATTGCTGGGTCATGTGATAAGTTTGTATAACTTTTTGAGGAATAAGGCAAAAGTTCTAATCACATTTGTGTGCCACAGACTCTTTCTTACAATAATAGTTCTAAATTCATAAAACACATGAGATTACAAAGGAAACAAGTTGTGTTGAAATAGTTTTCAAAATATGAAGATAAATTTGTGATACAGTATGGCAAAATTCAATGGTGAATCTAATAATTATTATCATTTCCAAGGGATAAAGGGCGTAAGTGCTATTTTGAGATGTCTTATAGGAACTGTCATGTGATGATAACACCTGCAGTTCTGTTGGTGACAAGCTCACAGGTATTGTGTAAACAAACTGCTGTGGTTTGTTTATGCTCCTAATTAAAGGAAGTGCTGAATTTCAGTTAAAGGTCAGTGAAAATAGGTGATTCGGTGCAGGACCCGGAAGTTGCACACACGTCTTCCACTCTCACCCCACAGGTCTGAACTCAGTCACTTGTCTACACCTAGCTACAAGGGAGGCTGGGAAATGTGGTCTTCATTCAACTCAGCCATGTGTCTGTCAGCGTTTGGTTATTAAAGGAAAAAGGGGGAAGTGGGTATTGGAGGATAGAAGTCAATACTGCACTACACCTAGGGCAGCTAGTTTCTCTCCCAGGTTCAGAACCCCAATTTTTTCTTCTGATAAGCACCTGCCAAAGAAATTTATTTCCCTTGAGAGGCCATGTTGTATAGAGGCGGAAAATGTGCATCTTGAATCAATAGAGGCTACTCAGAGTGGGAGCTGGGCCATGATGGACTGAGCCTGCCTAAGGCAATGGCATATGCTCACCGCCCATCTCATATTCACCCAGAGCAAGTGCTCATGAAGTGGAATGCTGGACATCTGTTCTGTTTCCATTATTTGTCCTTTAATAAGGGGTGAGGGGCTTGGGTACATAATTGAATTTATGTGAGGTAAACCTTGGCTTGCAACCTTCTGTGCCTTTTTACTGTGGAATAAGATGTGTGGCTGGCTTCCCAGGTGACTGGATGGTGATGTTGTATTCCAACTCCTGACTGTGTCAGAAGCTCCCTGCCATCACCCAAGGCAGAAGAGGGACTGATTGGCCTGGAGTCCTGGGAAGATAAGCCACGTAATAGTAGGCAGCTTGGGCCTCATGGTAGCAACACAGCCTGGAAGGCCCATTGGCAAAGTGACCTTCTTATTTCTTGGCTGTGGGGCTGAAGACAATGATGCAGAGGATAATTATGGTAACCGCTGGTCTTTATTGAGCACCTGCTGTGTGCCTGGCAGTGTTCATGGGTGAGCGTGCTTTACACCAGCCTTTTGAGATGCAAGCTGCTGGACACCCATCTTCCTGGTGCCCAGGAGCTAACTGACCTGCCTGAGATTATGTACTCATTTATTTGTGGCAGAGGTGGGATTTGAACAGAGGGCCTGGTTCTGGCCTTTGTTCTTAATGAACCTTATTGTCAGTAAGGGTGGAAGATAAGATGCGAGAGCAAGAGGCTTGCAGTTCTGGGCAGAGGGGTTTGTGTTTACTTCGTGCTTTCGTTTCCCTGGTGTTTATTTTTAATGATGACTTTTGTGTTTATGTGATCGTGCCATCTCAGACTCTCCTGCCTGTTTCAGCATCCAGTGCTGAAGATCCCCCTGCTCCAGTGCTACAATTTAAATACCCAGGTGATTCTCATCTGTTTTCTCCATTTCCCTTGATTCTAGGCTAGCCCTTCACCCTGGTTTCTGTTTTTAAGTGCCAGTATTTTTTTGTCCTAGTTTTTTTTTTTTTTAAATATTTATTTTTTAGTTGTAGGTGGACAGAATATCTTTATTTTTATTTTTATGTGGTGCTGAGGATCGAACCCAGTGCCTTCCGTGTGCTAGGCGAGCACGCTACCACTGCGCCATAACCCCAGCCCCTTTTTGTCCTAGTTTTAAACATGAATTTTTAAGAAAGAGTTGGGCTGTGGGTGGAGTTCAGTGGTAGAGAGCTTACCTAGTATGGGCAAGTTCCTGAGTTCAGTCCCCAACACCATGAAAATAAATAAATAAAAGGAGTTTGTTACTCGGCAGATATGTGCAGTGCTCACCAGGTGCCAGATCTGGACTTCTGTATGTCATCAAGCATGTTTCTGTCCTCTTGGAACTGACAGGCCGGTGGGGAAGCAAAGTCTCAGAGGTCCCACAAGTGACTTGAGAGCCCCAGTTGCATCTGGGATTAATACCATAAAGGGAAAATGAAGGGAGCTAGAACATACCTGCCTGTGAAATTCAGGCTCTTGAACTGGGGGTGGAAGTGAGGGTGGCGTGACGCCCATGTCCATGTTGGAACCTAGAGCCAAATGGCAGCAGAGAGGGCACACAGCACCCCCAGGGCCATCTGCAAAGCCCGTCGTAGTCCCTGCTCCCATTGGATTCTGAGGAGACGGCCACACACTCAGCCTCCCCCACCTGCTGACTAGAATACAGCCTCATCTATATGAAGAGTGATCAGGGTCATGGTCCTCATTGCATTAACGGATGTGAGGCTTCTCTTAGCATGTGACAAAGGGTTCTATGAATGTTAATAAGTCATTAAAATTTGAATGTTGTGGGACAAAAAACAGGTAATAGAAAATATTAACCCAGCCTAGGTCCAAAATACAAATCAGGTAAGTGCTTGACAGATGCAGCCAGACATGGGGACTTGGTATGGCGTTCAGGGTCACAGCTGACCAGGAGGCATTCAAGACTATGGGACTGGGTGGTTTTGATTTCAGAATGAGAAGGGGTGTGCGAAACCAGAGTTTAGGATTTGGGTGCCAAGGTCACGCTAATGACCAGTAACACGGAATCGGTCCAGTAACAAAGGATTGAGCCAGCCATGAGAAACACTGTCCCCTAACTGGTCCTCTCGTTCTCCTTCCTGCTGTGTCTCCTATTGGGTTTCTCTCCCCAGGGTAGAAGGATGGCTGCTGTTGAAGACGCAGGCTGCCCCAAAATGCCCTGACTACTGACTCCCCCTCTGAGAATGTTTGCAAGGTACCCCTGTGGCACCTGGAAGCATTGCCAGCTGGTCTGGCAGAAGTGTGAAACCAAGCAAGTGATCTTTTATCAGTCAGGGTTCTTGGGTTGCAAGCAACAGAAACCATCTCAGGTCACCTGTGACCCTAAAAGGAAACCAAGGTGAAGCAACTCTGGGACTGCTCCAGGTGGATGTTCAGGGGCACCTTTTTAGGACCCTGCTGTCCCAGGGGTGGAAGAGGCCATGAAGAATAGCACTGAGGAGCTTAAGACTGCAGCTGGCCTGGGCATGAATCCCAGCCTCACTGTTTACTCATAAGTTTTCCAACCTTCCTGTGCCTTGGTTTGTGGGCTGCAAGGTGGAGATAAGAACAGGAGGAGCCAGGAGCGGTGGTGCACACCATAATCCCAGCACTTTGGGAGGCTGAGACAGGAGAATTGCGAGTTCAAAGCCAGCCTCAGCAACGGCAAGGCGCTAAGCAGCTCAGTGAGAACCTGTCTCTACATAAAACACAAAATAGGGCTGGGGATGTGGCTCAGTGGTCGAGTGCCCCTGAGTTCAATCCCCGGTATCAAAACAAAAACAAAAACAAAAACAGGAGGATTGCCATGCAGATTCAGTAAGTCGATTCTTGAGACTTGTAGAGCAGTGCCTACTATAGAATATGCAGCTAGACAATTAGCTGCTATTAGTTTTATGTTATCACTGTTGTTATTGCCATTATTATTAGCAACTTAAAATTTCTTAGCAAGAGGAGCTGATTAGCCCAATTTGGATCATGTGGCTGGGTAAGTTCTGTAATTGCCAAACTCCCCACACCTGTATTAGGAGGAACGAGGGAGCAGCAGTTTCCTCAGGAGAAGTGGGCTGTTGTCACCAGAAGTTGGGTCAGAGGCTCCAGGCTCAGTTTCCAGATGTCCTCCTTGTTCAGTAATTTGACCCAACAAATATTAGTTACTTCCCTGCCTTGTGCCATGGCCTGTGCTGAGCCCAGTGGACAGAAAGGGACACCAATTTGTAAGGTCCCTTCTTCACAGGTCTCATAGTCCAGAGGGAAACAGCTGGAAAATGAGGGTCCTGGTTAAGATCAAGTGCGTAGAACAGTGCCTGGCCTTGAGGACGTCCATAATAAATATTTGTTGAATGAATAAACACATGGGGAAATGCGAGAGGCATACATAACTAAAGCACCTTGCCAGTAATTTGAAAAGAAAATAGTCTTGGCAGCTGTATCCTCCACAGTGAGATGCAGAGGGTCTTCCGCCCATGTGTTCTTGCACACAGTAGGTGTTTAGTAACTGGGGACTGCATGATCTCCGAGATGCACAGTCTTATAGTTTACCTGATGTGACAGTTGGGGGCAGATCCCAAGTTGAGGAGCTGGCTGGCTGTGCTCTGTGTTGAACCGGATGTGCAGATGTGGCTCCAGGATGCATCTCTGGAATGCAGCTACTAATGCAAATGAGCTTGCTGTGTTGCAGGGCGTCTCTCGTGTGGACGGTGTGGACTGGGTGGGCTCTCCAGGGGAGTCTCATCACCACACTAATGATTTAGGGCTTCCCTTTGAACCAGGGCTTTCCCCCACAAATGACTCTAAATAACAAAGAAAATAGTAATCGCCACTTGCCAGTGCCCGGAACTGTGCAAAACAGTGAACCCATGGAGTCCTCACAGCAGCCCATTCTTATCCCAGTTGTTCTGAGATTCAGAGAGGTAAAGTAACTTGCCTCTTGGGTGCAGAGCAAGAGAGAAATTGAGCTAGGAATCTGGCCGTGGTCTCCACAAAAGTTTGGGCTCTACCCTCCATTTCATGTATCCCCTTTTTCTCTTTAGTACTAACTTTAACACTATTATTTTGGTCAGGAGTGTAGCTCAGTGGTAGAGAATGCATGCTAGCATGTGTGAGGCTCTAGGTTCAATGTCCAGCACCAAAACAAATTTCTTAATTAATTAATTTATTTATTTTTGGTACTGAGGATTTAACTCAGGGGCACTTGACCACTGAGCCACATCCCCAGCCCTATTTTGTGTTTTATGTAGAGACAGGGTCTCACTGAGTTGCTTAGCGCCTCGCCATTGCTGAGGCTGGCTTTGAACTCGCGATTCTCCTGTCTCAGCCTCCCTAAGTGCTGGGATTATAGGCTCGCACCACCACGCCCAGCTGAATTTTTTAATTTAAAAAATTAAATTATTTAAATTAATTCACACATGGTCCATTTAAAAATAGCCAGTTTCCCTGTCACACCTGAGCCTTTCACAGAAGAAGCCACTGTGACCTGTTTTTTACATCTGCTTAGAAATTCTGTACATATATACAGGCAAGTAAACAGCATAAGCCATACTCCACACGAAGGGTGGCAAACTCTACAGCTCCGGGACTGAATTTGGCCCACTGCCTGTTATTATATGGCTTGGGAGCTAAAAATGGGTTTTGTGTTTTTACAAGGCTGAAAAACAATCAAAAGTAGATTTTGTGACATGTCAGATTATATGAAACTCAGGTTTCATTGTCCATAAATAGTTATGGAACACAACCATGCTTGTTTGGTTCTGTCCTGTTTGTGGCTGATTTTTTTGTGGTTGAACAGTTGCAGCAGAGACAGTATGGTCCCCAAACCTACAATATTTACTCTCTGGCCCTTTGTTGAAACATTGGCTGATGCCTGCACTCCACACTTTTCTTTACCCACAGGTCTTAGAGATGGTTGATGCTTAGCACTTTGCTGTCTCTTGTGTTCCCTTCCCACCTCCTGTCCCCAGGCAGAGCCTCAGCTGCAAGCTGTGGGCCAAACCTGGGTGTGTGGCTGCAGGTGGGTCTGTTGCTGCCTCCGCTCACACACTGGCTCTGAGCATTGCTTGGGCACCAGCTGCAGGGCAGGCCCCTGGCTGGCAGCCAGAACAGGTCCAGGCCTGCCCTCAGGAATCCATGGGCAAGGGTGGGAGCGGGGCTTATCTGGCAGTTCCAGGGATGGTTATATTTATTCAGATCTGCGCTCACAGGCCTTTTGTGACCCTCTCCTCATCATTCCTACTTTGTTTTTACTTGTGGGACTTAAAAAAAGAAAAGAAAAGCTACACAGTTATATATGGCAGAAATCAATTCTGTGTGTGTAAAGACATGAACAATGAGCTGCTTCCCTTTTCCTTGACCACCTGGTTCTTCCACCCTTTAAGTAATTATTTATATTGTTTCTTGGGTGTCCTTCTGCAAATTTGAGCAAATAGAAGGATCTATTTATATCTTCCTTCCTTTCTCATACAAAGGGTAGCCTGCTCTACACGCTGTTCACACTTAGCTCTTTTTACTTAACAGCACATCCAGGAGGTACCTCTTTATCTTCAGGGCTGACTGGTATTGAAGTGTGGGTAGTGTTAATTAAGGAGAAGAGAAAGGTGGGTGGGGTAGAGAAAGAGCAGTCCAGTGTGAACAGCAGGAGGGTCAGAGAGGGCCTGATGGTTGAGGAAGGGATCTTGGCCTTGATTCTGGGAGCACTTAGGTGGGGGGTTCTGCTCTGTTTCCTTCTGTGCTCTGCTTTTCTCTGTGGCCAAGTACACATGGCCGTCATTGCATGTGATCAGGAAGAGGCTAAGAATGTCCTTGAGAGCTGGTTATTGACTGTGGTTAATAATGAAAGAATTTCTCCTGTGAGCTGTTCCCATGGGGTGTGATCTTGGGTCTTGAGGTCTGCAGGCCTGTACCTCCCCCCCACCCCCACATCCTTTCCAGTCATCTGACATGAGGCGAGTCCCATCACCTCTCATCTTTCAGTGGATGTAGGCATCAGTGCCAGCCATGGGTTGTTTGGAGGTTGACGCAAATACTGTGCTCAGGTGGCTCACTTAATATGTGATAGTGATGGCTCAGGATCTGTTGGTGGGACTGGCTTGGGCTCCTACTTCGTTAGCTTAGCTCATGATTAAAAGTTTTGATTAAGGCCAGGCAGGCTGGCCCACTCCTGTAATCCCAGCTACCAAGGAGTCTGAGGTAGGAGGGTTGCAAGTTCGAAGTCAGCCTCAGCAACTTAATGAGAGGGCTGAGGATGTAGCTCAGTGGTAAGTCACTTACCTACCATGGGAGAAGCCCTGGATTTAATCCCCAGTACTGGAAATAGTGGGAAAATATCTGTGATTTGGTTCTCGTGTGTTCCAGCTACTTAATTTTAGTGTTGGGCAAATCACTTACCTTCTCTGTGCTTGACTCTTGCCACCTCTAAGTGAAGACACAAATACCTGCTTCTTGGTCCTATGCTGAGGATGAAATCACATTTGTAATGTTCTGAAAATCGCGCGCAGCATGTAGTGACATCAGTGGACGCCAGCTGTTATCATAATCACTATATTTCACACCCTCTGCTTTCCATCTGCAGCTCTACTGTACAGTGAACTCAGGGGACTCGATGGCACTGATGCAGCGTTTTCATTCCAGGAAAATGCCCTTCATCAGTGGTAGCTCCTCCCCTTTTCTGAAGGACACCTGCAAATGTTTTTCTGTTGAGGGGGTCAGTAGAGTTAGCATGTTCAGACTTAGGAAAGGAGGGCTGGAGCGGAGGGTTGCCTTGTTTAATGAACTCTACCAGACTTCACTCTGAGTGACCATCCTTAACTCCAAGGAAGGCCCAGAAATCAAGAGTTTCCTAATTAATCTCTCCCTATAGAATATAATGTCATAATCACAGTCATGCCAGTAAATATTTGCAAGCACATGAATCCATTTGCCAATCTAGCCATCATGAGGAGCTGTCTGCCCAGCTTTTTACACATATCTGTGTTATGACCTATTTGCAAAATGTCACCTGTGGTTTGCGGCCAAATACTGGACCCCAACCCAGAATGCAAGAAGAGGACTGTGAGGGACATCGTTGTTCTGGAACCTCTAAAGCTGTATATTTCTAATCAGGGAAATAATCCTCCCAGATCAAAAGCAGGCTCTGGGAACCAGCCAGAGAAAGGCTGCAGAACCGGTTTCCTCAGGGCAGGTCTGTTTACCTGTTTGTCTGATAGCCTGGTGAACAATCCCATTGGTCCTAGAGGCCTTCCGGGTCATCTCCTCCCTCTGGCTGGGCCACTCTCTTTGGCAGATGACTGAGCCCTCTGGGGCCAGGGAGTACCTACTGTGTGTCTAGTGCTGTCCAAGGTGCTAGAGGTTGTGATAGGTAACACATAATGAACACTCACTTGTGTGCCCAGCTTGAAGGTACTTGGATTAACTCATTTAATCCTCATAGAATCCCTGTGAGGTGGGACATTGTTAGGTCCATGATAGATGTGAAAACACACCAGGGCTGTTAATGACTTGCTCAAGTCACTTAGCTACTTAGGGGCAGCCTGTCCAGTCGGAGTCAAAGCCTTGCTCTTTAACAGCTTAGCAACTTTTGCAGGCCACGCACACTGCTTTGGGGGTCACTCTATAGTGGGCTCTTTCAGAAATCCTGATCTACAAAGTCTCTGTGGCAGTGTTTAGCTGTCCTAGTTAATGCTGCTTGTGAGTGGGGCTGCAGTGGAGGTACACTGGGGGACAGAAGCTCAGGCTGGGAAACTTGGGCTTTCTCATCGTCACCCATGACAGACAGAAGAGGAGATGGGTGTTACTGTATATCCCTGTATAGTTGTCTCAGATTTTATGCCAATTATTTTGCAAAAAAGAGGGGTGCCATCATTATGTGAAGGTTTTTTTGTTTTCTTTTTGTTTTTTTTTGGTACTGGGGATTGAACTCAGGGGTATTTGACTACTGAGCCACACCCCAGCCCTATTTTGTGTTTTATGTAGAGACAGGGTCTCACTGAGTTGCTTAGCGCCTTGCTATTGCTGAGGGTAGCTTTGAACTTGGGATTCTCCTGTCTCAGCCTCCAAAAGTGCTGGGATTACAGGAGTGCACCACCATGCCTGGCTGAAGGTTTTTTTTTTTTTAATTGTGCTGGTATTACTTAAAAATTATTTATTACTAAACTGTGTTTGGTGCAAGATTAGGATGAACAGAATTCTCATAAATATACATTAATGCAGTGGTGACAATTATGTGGTAGGCAGGCAAGGATATGGGGTGTCCACTCAGCTCCTCCAGGCTATTTTGGACCCCCTTACAGATTTATGTGGCCTCTCAGGGATGCCTTCCTGGGAGAGATGCTGTCCATCAGGCATACCATAGTGTCCTTGGCTCCTTTCCCCATGGCAACCCTGACCACGCTGTGTGGAAGTTGCCTTTGCATTTGTCAGTCTTCCTGTAAGTGTTTGGAGGGGGAGGGACCCTGCCTCTGCTTTCCTTAGCCCAATCCTGGTCGTTGTGATGGGTTTTTAAAACTTGGTTTTCTAGGCATGATGATGTACGACAGTAATCCCAGCTGCTTGGGAAGCCTAGGCAGGAGGATTGTAAGGTTGAGGCCAGCTGACAATTTAGCAGAACCCAATCTTTTTTGTTTATTTTTGTTCTTTTTAGTTATACATGACAGTAGAATGTATTTTGACATATCATACATACATGGAGTATAACTTTTCATTCTTATGGTTGTACATGATGTGGAGTTACACTGGTCTTGCATTCATATGTGAACAGAGAGAAGTTATGTCTGATTCATTCTACTATCTTCTTCCCGTTTCCATCCCTTCCCCCAACCCAATCCAGTGAACCTCCACTCCTTCCTCCCCCCTGCCTATTGTGAGTCAGCATCTGCATATCAAAGAGAACATTCGGCCTTTGGTTTTTTGGGATTGGCTTATTTCACTTAGCATGATAGCCTCCAGTTTTATCCATTTACCAGCAAATGCCATAATTTCATTCTTCTTTATGGCTGAGTAATATTCCATTGTGTCTTTGTACAACATTTTCTTTATCCATTCACCTATTCAAGGGCAGCTAGGTTGGTTCCATAACTTAGCTATTGTGAATTGTGAACATTGATGTGGCTGTGTCACTTTAGTATACTGATTTTAAGTCCTTTGGGTATATGCTGAGGAGTGGGACCACTGGGTCAAATGATGGTTCCATTCCGAGGCAAACCCAGTTTTAAAATTAAAAATCAAAAGGGCTAAAACATAGCTTAAGTTGTAAAACATCCCTGGGTTCAGAACCCCAGTACCACTTTAAAAAAAAAAAAATGAATGAGTCATAAGTGACTCATGAGGCACTGTTAATAGCCAAATAATTACTTGCAGTATCTTCTGGGCGAATGCCAAACCTGGTTTAGAGAGGCAGTGGAAGGTAGCAATTGAAAGCTTAGAGCCTGGAGCCATGTGCTGGGGTTCAAATCTGACTGTTTCACTTACTTGCTGAGTGACCTTGGGCAAGGGACTGTACCTCTCAAGAGCTCACTTTTCTCACCTGTGGAGTGGGATTATAATAGGTCCTACCCCACAGCACAGTTGTAAAGGTTACAATGTGTTGGAATCTTTAACAGGTATAAGTGTAAGAGCTAGTGGTTGCTGTTTGGTGTTATGTAGCAATAATGACTGTGAAGAATAATCAGGTTGTGGTTTCAAGTGTATGGAGAGACAAGCTCAGTTTTAGGGGATCTGATGGGCAATGTGTGAGCCTGAGAACCAGTATTTTCAGCCAAAAATGGCTACTAGGCACCAAAGTGAACTTATGAGTCTAACCAGGTTCAATAAGCTTGCTTGGTACAGAGTTGAAATTTTTGGAATGGTGAGGAACTCTATGTTCTTTGTGGGAGACGTTGGGAGAAAGACACAACCTGGCTGAGTCTTCTGAGAACAATGAGTCACTTTCACAGATGCCCCCTCATTGCAGCCTCAGGGAGTAGTGCCTAAGCTCTGTGCAGGGTGACACAGGGCACTGGTTAAGAGCTGGATTTGGAACACACACCTTACCTTGGAAAATGGACTAGCCTCTCCAAGCATTGATGTCTGTCTCTAAAAGGTGAAAAGTTTGATTCATCACATCACCAGCTTTTTTTTTTTTTTGAGAGGGGGGGCTACTGGGGATTGAACTCAGGAGCACTCAACCACTGAGTCACATCCCAAGCCTTATTTTGTATTTTATTTCAAGACAGAGTCTCACTGAATTGCTTAGTGCTTTGCTTTGGCTGAGGCTGGCTTTGAACTTGTGATCTTTCTGCCTCGGCCTCCTGAGCCTCTTGGGATTACCACCACACCTGGCATCACCAGCTTTTTTTTTTTTTTTTTTTGGTACCAGGGATTGAACTCAGAGGTATTCGACCACTGAGCCACATCCCCAGCCCTATTTTTGTTTTCTGTAGAGACAGGGTCTCACTGAGTTGCTTAGCGCCTCGCCTCGCCATTGCTGAGGGTGGCTTTGAACTCGTGATTTTCCTGTCTCAGCCTCTCAAAGTGCTAGGATTACAGGCGTGCGCCTCCGCGCCCGGCTATCACCAGCTTATTAATGAGCTTTGAACTAGTAGAGCTCTTTGCACAGGTCCTGGCACATAGCAAGTGTGTGTTAATGTTAGTGGTTTACTATTGTCATGATTATAGTCACTATGATTCTCTAGGTTGTGGATGTGACTAGTCTAGTACTCCACATGTCCTGTAGCAAACAGGAGCATGTGGTCATGGTAAAGCCTCAAGAAGAGCACATTCATTTTATTAGCCTGAGCGGAAGCAAAGGATTCATGCTAGGCAAATTTGTTTGTTTGTTTGTGGGTTTTTTGTTGTTGTTGTTTTTAGTTTTTTGGCATTAGGGGTTTAACCTAGGACCTTTCCCACGTTAAGCAAGTGCTGTGCCAGTGAGCTACATCTGCAGCCCTTTTTATTTTTTATTTTAAGACTGAGTCTTGCTAGGTTGCCCAGACTGGCCTTGAATTTAGGATCTTCCTGCCTCAGCTTCAGAGTAGCTGGAATTATAGGCATGCACCACTGTACCCAGCCTAAGCACAAGTATATTACAGACAAGACAGACCAAGTGCCTGTTCTTCTGGAATGCAAGATCTGGTAGGGGAGACAGTAAATGGCATTTGTCAGAGGTTGTGCTTTTAAGAAACTAAACCAGGAAAATGTGATGTGAATAGTGGTTGTGCAGCTCCCTTAAAGAGGTCAAGAAGGCTCTGTCTGAGGAGGTGACATTTGATCTGAGGGTTGAAGAATGAAAAGAAAGAAACCAGTCACGCAGAGTTGAAGAAAGAAAGTGTCTGAGCCAGGCACAGTGGCATACACGTGTAATCCCAGCACTTTGGGAGGCTGAGACAGGAGAATCCTGAGTTCAAAGCCAGCCTCAGCAATGATGAGGTGCTAAGCAACTCAGTGAGACCCTGTCTCTACATAAAACACAAAATAGGGCTGAGGATGTGGCTCAGTGATTGAGTACCCCTGAGCTCAATCCCCAGTACCAAAAAAAGAAAGGAAGGGAGGGAGGGAGGAAGGAGATGCCTGGCAGAGAAAACAGCAAGTGTAAAGGCCCTGAGGTAGGAATAAGCTTGGCAAGTGGGAGAAATGGAAAGGAGGTTGGCATGGCTCGAGTTGGGCTAACGAGGGTGAGAGTGTGGTGGGAGGGATTTGTAGGTCCTGAGTTTGCTCCCTAAAGCCTCCATTTTCTTCTAACCTGAAGGTGTTTGGAGACAAGCAATATGGGGAACTAACTTTTGCATCTAGAAAGGGATTAAGCGGAACCACAAACCTGGCCCCTGTCTCATTCTAACCAACCTTCTCAAGTCCCTTAGAGGGATGCAGACCATGGAGAGGAGACCCTTTGCCCCTTGGGTGGATTCTGACTTCAGAATAGGAGTGTGGTTCAGCTAGGAATGTGGTTCTCCTTTGTGTCCCAAAAGTGTTCCAAAGTAAATTTGTGGTGCTTTGCGCCTGAAGCCCATTTTCTCCTTCCTCAGAATAGATCACCTGAAAGCTGTCTGGCCTGGAGAAGCCCCAGAAAACTGCCAGACCAAACTGAGCACATTACTTGGGAGGCTAAAGGGGTGGAAATTTCCAGTCTCTTCTTTGGGTCAAGGGAGGGAGGTATAAGAGCAACATCACCTACTGGAGCAGAGCAGCTGAGCCACCTGGATGACAGTGGCCAGGTGACTCTTAACTGCCTTGGCTTTCTCCTGTAAGATGGACATAGTAGTTTCTGTGCCTAGAAAAGTGCTCACAGAGCATACTGTTGAAGAAATTACATTTCAGTTTGAAGTCACTCTCATTGTTGGGATTTTTTTTTTCAGCCCCCTAATGTGTCTTCAGGCTGATCATTGGGCCTGAGAATCACCAAGGAATCTTGTTGAAGTGCAGTTCTGAGAAGAGACTGAGGGGGCTGCTGCTCCCCAGAGTTCAGCTTTAAGGGTCAAGGGCTTACAAGTCTGATCTGCAGAATCTTGGACAAAATCTGCATTTTTCCCAAATCCTGTGGTGACTGAGTACTCATTAGAGCGTGAGCACTGGACCAAGGTTTCTCAACTTCTACACTGTTGACCTTTGACTGTTGGGGTCAGATCATTCTTTGTTGTGGGGAATGGTTCCGTGCATTGTGGGATGTTTAGCAGCACCCTAACCTCTAGATGTCAGCAGCAGTAGCCCCCAGCCCTCCAGTCATGATAATCGAAATGTCTCCAAGTCTGGGGATGCGGCTCAGTGGTCGAGCGCTTGCCTATCCTTTATGAGGCCCTGGGTGCCATCCCCAGCATAGCCAAAAAACAAAAAAGGTCTCCAAATGTGCCCTGGAATTAGGGGTGGCATAGTGACCCAAGTTGAACCAGTGGTCCCAGTACCTTCAAACTTGACCTTGCCTGGGATTCCCCAGACCAGCAGATTACGAGCAGCAGTGTCCAGGGCCCATAGCCTTGGTCTCAGCCACAGCGTTCTAATGGAACTGTGGTGGCAGATGCAAGCTCCTAGTGGGTCTCTATTCCCTGTCCCAGCTCCTTTATTGCTCAGTAAATGGTGGCTGGATCAGGATCAGGATCAGCAAGCAAGGGAAAGGATAATAAATTATGCTGGGTGATTGGGTTGGGAGAATGGAAATCAAAATGAGGTCACCATAAATTCTTCTTTTAATAACAGCAAAGAAAGTTCTAGATTTACTGGTACCATTTCTTCTGGATGTTATCCCAAGTTCACTCACTTCTCCTCCTCCTGTTTACTTTTTCTCCCCCCATGCTGGTTCATTCTTTCTTCTCCCCCTGGACTATGACAACACTGCCAATCTGAGCACCTTGAGTCAGGTCACATCCCTCCCGGCTCTGAAATTTCCTTAGCTTCCTGTCACTCAGGAAAAGTCAGAGTCCTTTCCATGACCCACAAGGCCACACATGATCTGCCTTTATCTCTCTATACCTGCTCGGTGGCTCCTCACTGTTCTAGAATACACTGGGCACACATGCTCTTCAGGGTCTTTGTGCTGGCTGCTTCCGCATCCCCATCCGCAGACATACCCTTTATCAGCTTCTTCACTTCCCTCAGGTCTGTGCTAGAAGCCACCCTCCTGCTGGAGCTTTCTTTTTCTTTTTCTTTTTTGAAACTTTATTCTATCTTTAAAAAAAAAAAAAACACCTTTACTTTTATTTATTTTTATGTGGTGCTGAGGATCGAACACAGTGCCTCACACGTGCCAGGCAAGTGCTCCACCACTGAGCCACACCTCCAGCCCCCCCCCATGGGGCTTTCTTTACCTCTAACCCCCCAAATAAAAGGGTGGGTATTTGTTTGCCATCTCCCTCCCCATCAAATCAGTCCCCACTAGCGCAGGGAGCTTAGCCTTGCCTCCGCTCTCCCACAGCAGAACAGTGCCTGCCATGTAGTGGAGCTCTGTTTGTCTTTGGTGAGTGAATGAGCTCCTGCTGGCAGGTGACCCTTTTGTGCCTGGCCTCATGTGTCCTGCCGCTGAAACCTCTGACTCTATGGGGCAGGTGCTACCTTGAGTTCCATGACAAAAGAGGAAATGGAAGTTCTCACTGAGAAAGTTTCCTGGGGGCTCTCTCAGACTAGGCACAGACCCAGGATGCACACCAGGCCTCCCTCCTCAGGATGAATTCCTTCACTGTACTGCTTGTTGGGTGGCACATTCAGATTAGGCCTTGGGTTCCCACCCAGTAGGTGGGGGACTGGGGCCTTACTGAGCCAGCCTTTGGAGGAGAGAGGATTTGGGGTTCAGTGTTGTGTTTGTTGATGGTGCTTGGAAAGATAGCTGCATGCCCCCCCCCCCACCGCCTCTCTAGCCTGGTGTTGTGTTGGCACAAGTGGAGCTTATTGTTTGTCTGGGCCTCCCCGGGGCTGGCCCAGCAGGACCCTCTCTGGTGTTTCCTCTGCAAGATTCTAGGGCACTGGCAGCTCCCTTCTGGCTCTGAGCACCCCGGATGTGTTTCCAAGCTATTTCATATCCACATCTCACTCTCTGACGAGGTGGACGAGATCCCTGGGATGGGGATGGAAGCATCTTTTTGAGTTTCTTTTATGCCTGTTTGGTACTAAATGTTTGTTACACAAGTCCAAAAACAAACATTCATTCATTCATTTATTCATTCACTCACTAAATGAGGTTTGAGAGCTTCACATGTAGGGCACTGCCTTGGTCCTATGAGAGGCAAGCAAAAAAGTTAGATTTTGAGATCCCTGGGTGAACGTTTATGGAACTCGGGCTGGTGCCAGGTCCTGCGGGATCTGGAACAACACCTTGCTTTCTTGGAGTTCTGTGACTGGGGTGGAAACAAGGAATAAACACATACATAGCCAAATAAGCTAAATGATGACCTCTCTCACAGCTGGTCAGCAGGAATCAACAACCCTGCCCCAACTCCAGGTGGATGTGCCTGTTGCTACCATTGGGGTTCCTGAAGAGTGCATGCTTTCCCTTGACCTGCCTTGTATCTGGTGGGTGATTGCAGAGGCCCAGGGGACATCTCTGCCTACCTATGTGTTTAATTGGGCCACAATAGCCAATACTTGAAGTATGAGGCCCTACTCTTAAGATCCCCATAAGCCGGGCACAGTGGCTCAAGCCTGTAATCCCAGCACTTAGGGAGGCTGAGACAGGAGAATTGCGAGTTCAAAGCCAGCCTCAGCAAGGGCGAGGCGCTAAGCAACTCAGTGAGACCCTGTCTCTACATAAAACACAAAATAGGGCTGGGGATGTGGCTCAGTGGTCGAGCACCCCTGAGTTCAATCCCCGGTACCAAAAAAAAAAAAAAAAAAGATCCCCATAACAACCCTATAATGTTGGTGTTATTATTTCCCAGGTAAGGAAACTGAGGCACAAAGAGGAGAAGTAGTATGTCCAGTGTCCCACAGCTAGTAACTGACGAAGCCAGGCCATCTGGCATCAGAGTCCACAAACACTCTGCAAACACCCAGGATAGTTGGATAGGGCAAGCTGGCTGATCTGTCTGGGAGCAGGAGGAAGGCCCTGCCAGCATGGGAGGGAACAGACCTTCCAATTCTAGACACTCAGAGAAAAGCCACCTGCCCAACTCCCTAGGGCAGTGTCCAAAGAGGAAAAACCTAAGGACAAGGAGAAAGCCATGACATTGGTCAGTGATGGTCACCCTGGAAAGCCCTGTCCTGGCTCCTGGGCCCCGTGTGGGTTCAGTGGGTGCATGCAGAGTAGCCGTTCCTAGAGGAGGGCAGCTGCTGGTACCTGTCTGCCCTGTGGAACCACCCACCCTCCAGGAGCCCTGTGACGCTCTGCTGCAGAGGTGATCCTCCTCCCTGATTTCTTAGTGCTAAAGTCTGACTGGTTTCTCTTAGGGATTTGCAGGAACAGGATGGAGATTGGGGACATTTGGAATCTGAGTGTGAGCCTATGGAGTCTTGTGGCTAATGGCTTGGGGGTTACACTGTAGGCAGCTATCCTGGCTCCACCCTCTACTAACTATGTGATCTTGGGCAGGTGACTTTTGCTTCTCTGAGCCTTCCTTTTTAAATTCCTACCTCACTGAGTTCTGGAGGCAGGGGGTGTGGCGCAGGGGTAATTCTCTGAAGTCATTTGATGTAAAGTCTATAGTCCAGAGCATGACACCCTGTGAGGTTGTGTCTTGGAAGCAATGTCACCACGTGGTTATGGGCAGGGCCTTTGGAACCACCACTTACTTTCAGGGCTTTGGATAAGTGGCTTTCATTTGTGGGGACTGCATTTTCGCATCCTAAAACAAAGAAAAGAATGTCCCTATCTGGTAAGGGTGCTATGAGCCCTCAGTGAGTCAACACCTAGGGAGCACTTGGCACAGGGGCTGGCACTCACAGTGTGTTCTGGAATCATGAGCCATCATGATGATAATTATCAATTAGGAGTGTGGGCTAAGGCCTGGGAGTCAGGAAAGGCTCCATTCAGGTTCCCCTTCCTGCTGGCTCAGAGGTCACTTATGCAGGGTGAGAGTGAGCACAGAAAGTCATTGGACCTGAATCCCAGGGGATCCAAGCTCTGTGACCTCAGCAAGATCCTCAGTCTCGTTCTCAGTGTCAGGCAGAGTGCTTGGCACAGCACCCTGCTTGGAGGTTGTGCTGGGTCAGTGTGGGTTGTTCTGGGGGCAGCAGAGCAGGGAGGGGGTAGGAGGGTCGTCCCTACAGCCATGGTTCATGCCCTGACTGTGTCACTTCTGAGTTGCGACACCTTGCACAAGTGACTCAGCCCTCTGGGCTTCCCTCTCCTCATCTGTGAAATGGGGATGCTGCTGCCCACTTCCTATGCTCTGTGAGGATCGTGAGTTGGTTTCCACGGAGCCCCAGTGCAGCGGCTGGTAGGCAGAAACCCCAAGCACACGGAGCTGTTGGTATCAACCCATCCTGGAAAACAGCGCCAGGCGAGAGGAGCGCTGGGTACTTGAGGGAACAGAGCCGCAGCTGGGGAGTTTGGGACCAGCCCTTGAACCTGTGCGTTTGTTTCCAGCAGGTGAGGCAGTATGCGGAGGAGGGGTCAAGCATGCTGGCAGCTGTGATGTTTTACTGCCACAGAGACAGGTTTCCCAAGGTCAGAGCATTCCACAGAGTAATCTGAGGTGGTGTATGAACAAACATTTAAGTGTTTTAATAGTCGTACTTTTATTTTCATGCGTAACAGGAAAAGAATTTAAACAGCACATCACGCCTAGTATTCCATGGCGATTTCTGCTTTAGGTGGGACTAGCGTTTGGATTTAAGCCAGAAATAAAAGTGAGTATAGTTAGAGAAAAGTATGAAGTAAGTCAAAGTACCAGTGGTCCAAAGGCAGGGTAGAATAGAATTGTGTGGCTGTGCAAGGGTCCTGGCGGCTGGAGACGTGGGTGGGGACAACTGGGTCAGGCTGGGCTTTTAATGCTTACGTTTCTTAGGAGAAGAGGGCTGCAGCTTGTTCAGTTGCTGAGTCTTTGGGCCTCCTTTGCCCCTCCCATGCCACCAAAGTTCTGTTCACTGCCACCACAGAGTGGACAGCAGCCCTGCAGCTGCAGTTTGCTCCATCAGAGGTGGCAAGGTGGGTGACGACATGTACCAAGTGTTTGTTGCTGGCGCCTTTTCTCCCTGCAGTGGGATGTGAGCGTGTGGTATGGCCTTGGGCAGCCAGTTGTGGTAGTGGTAATAATCTTTAAATAGTGGTGAGTGAGCACCAACAATGTGCGAAGCTCTTCTTGCGCTGGATGGCACTGAATTCTCGCTCTGTGACTGATCTATCAGGACACATTCAGCTGCAGGTAACAAGATGCCTGCAAATCTGGAAATTTGGGCCAAGCTGAGCCAGTTATTTAATCTTATCACAAACAGTGTGGAGGACTCAACTACACAGCTGGCGCAGAGGCTTGGTGTCAACTCCATGCACCCTCAGGCCCTTTCTGTTCCATGGCCTGTGTGCGCATTTCGTCCATCACTTGATCGTGGACAGTTTGCCCCAGCCTGATGATCGCATCCTTGTGCGCAGCATCCCAAGCAGGGAGAAGGGGTTAGGGAAGCGCTTTCTCTTCATTTACATTTTTTCTCTGAAGGTAAGGTGTTTCCCTAAGCACCCCCACCCACAGCAGACCTCTCTGTCTCAGGTGCTATACAGGAGCTGGTGGCCACCACTAGGTACAAGGGAAACTGAAAAAGTGTGTGTCTATACAGTGAGACAGCCAGAGAGGCTAGTGCCGGGAATGGCCATACGCTACAGTCCTGTGTCTCTGCAGGCAGGTATTGTTCTAACCCCCTCTATAGATGAGACGAATCAAGGCCCAGAAAGAGGAGGAGCTGGCTTGCCCTGGATCCTTAGAGTTCTTGGAGGCAGAGCAGGCAGTTGAAGGCCTGACTTTCTTTTAACCCCCGTTTGTACTACTTCCCCAGCAGAAGTCACCCGGGTAGCCATATGCAGGGAGATGAGTGGTGAGCACCAAGTGGAGAGCAGAGGAAAGAGAGACCACCTGGGCCCAGCCACAGAGGGCTGGGGGAGGAGGCGCCATTGGCTGGCCGGAGTTCTGCCAGGCCCACAGGGAGGTGGCACAGAATGAACAAGAGTGGCTTGGGACAGTGCATGCTGGGTGGGTCACTCAAGGCTCTTTGGGTTGTGTGATGAATTTGTCTTATGTTATTGGGAAGCCTATAGGAGCAGAGGGAGCTTTAGGTAGCCTGAATGGGGAGCTCACCTGTGTCATTGGGGCTTGTCCTTCGTCCTGCTTGACTTCCCTGTGCTGACAGGCTGCATCCAGGTGCAAATCCTCCTGGTTTATCAACCCAGAGAAAAGAGAATTTATAGTCAGTATTTTTTTAATTGCTAAGTAAAAATGGTATGTATTTGTATTTCTTATTTTTCTGTTTTTGGTGCTAGGAATTAAACCCAGGGCCTTGTCGTGCTAAGCACACACTCTACCACTGAACTACACCCAGTGCTGTATATACTTATGGCTCACACTCTGATGTTTTGGCATATGTGCACACTCATTTTGGAATGGCTACATAGAGGTGTTTAACATGTGCATTATCTCACATTCGTGTGTGTGTTGAGAACACCTAAAGTCTACTCTCGGCAATTTGAAAATATCATTTTATATTTATTTTTTAAATATTTGTTGTTGTTGTTAATAGACCTTTATTTATCTATATGTGGTGCTGAGAATTGAACCCTGTGCCTCACACATGCTAGGCAAGTGTTCTACCACTGAGCTACAACCCCAGCCCCCAAAATATTCATTTTATATATTGTTATCTGTTGTGAGCATGATGTACAGTGGCTTTCTTGAATGAATTCCTCCTGTCCATCTGAAATTTTGTGTTCTTTTCCCAACATCTTCCCAGCCCCTCCACTCTACCCTTTTCTTTAGTACTTTTATACCAGCTCCAGGGAGGACTAATTTGGTTTCAGACCTACCCGTGAAGGTGGTGTTTGGGGTGGCGGGGGAGGATGAGGCAAACACTCTAGGCACACTTCCACTAGTACCTGTGCTGCCTGTGGCAGATGGCTTCTGCACTTTAATTTCTTTGTCTGAAAAGTTAGACTAATATAATTGTCTCTACCTCATATGTAGAGTTCGGGGAAGATTCTACATAGTAGGCATTCATCAGTATGGTTAGGGAGAGTGATGGCATCTTAATTTTAAGGCCTCACATGGCACTTTGCCAGGATCTGGTATCACCATTTAAACCTAGACTGGTTGGGGTCAAACCCTGGATTTGGTGTGAAAGAAGTGGAGAGCTGGTAAATGACTTGACTTCTGTGTGCCTCAGTTTTCAAGTCTGTACCAGGGAGAAAAATGCTTAGGGTGCTGCCAAACACATGGTAGACATCAGTAAATATTTTTTTGATGACTGTGAATGGAAAAGCTGAGTCAGAAGGTACTCAGGGCTTATTAAACCTTTTTGGATTTGCATTTGCCAAGAGGCCCTCCAGAAAGGGATTACTCCATCGCTGGACACCAACACGACCCATTTCCCCACGTAGTCCTGCATCTTATCTGCTAGGAAGAAATTAATACTAATTTTTAAAAACAATTTAGTTGTAGATGGACACAATACCTTTATTTTGTTTTCTTATTTTTACGTGGTACTGAAGATCAAACCCAGTGCCTCACACATGCTAGGCAAGTGCTCTACCACTGAGCCGCAGTCCCAGCCCAGAAATTCCTACTAGTTTTGATCAGTAACTAAACCAGCCTAATATTAGACATAGAAGAAAATGTCTCTTTTTCAGAGCTACAAACTGAAATGCATAAAGTTGAAACGACACAAAGTCTAGAGTTTGCTTTAAAATACTCCACTAAGAAGGAAAAATGGGAGGAAAGTATTATTAATATATGAAGAACAGATTAGGTAAATATGGTAGAATATTAACAATTGTTGAATCAGGGTTTGGGTTCATTGTATCTTTCTCCCTACTTTTTTAGAATGTAATTTTTTTTTAAAGCAGCCCTAGAGCTGGGTGCAGTGGCGCGCACACCTATAATCCCGGCGGCTCAGAAGACTGAGACAGGAGGATTGCGAGTTCAGAGCCAGTCTCAGCAATGGCGAGGCGCTAAGCAACTCAGTGAGACCCTGTCTCTAAATAAAACACAAAAATAGGGCTGGGGGTGTGGGTCAATGGTCGAGTGCCCCTGAGTTCAATCCCTGGTACTCACCCCCCAGAAGAGCCCTATACCACCCCCAGCACGTGTGCACATGCACACACACACAGCCTAAAGGTCGCACAGTGGTGAAAAGTTACCAAGATCCTGTCACACGTGGGCACCTGGAAGCTCCAAGCCGGCGGGTGATGGATAAATGACAACCCGGCAGCCTGCGCAGCCCAGTCCTTCTCCCTGTGGCTCCCTTGTGGGGAGAGCCTTTTGGCTCAGCAGCTGGAGTGGTAGTGGCCTTTCAGCCAACGCATGGATGGATTTCTCATCTCTTTCCTGGCTGGAGAGGAGACCAAACTTCCCTGGTGATTAATTTAGATCCCTCTCACTAAAGATCTGGTTCTACCAGCGGGTGGAGGGAGCCATGATCTGCTTTTCTCTAAGGATCTGTATGACAGTGGCAGGAACATAATTTAGTGACTAAATACTGCTCCAGCCCCTCTGGTTCCCTGGACACACACAAGCAGCCCTTGCACATCCATCCCAGCCTGTTCTCCAGTTTCACGTGTGAGTAGGTGGTGGCCCGTGAGTTCTCCAGCATCGCACATGCTTGCCCTTCCACTGGCCTGTGGAAGTGAGGGAGGGGCCTTCCTGGCATCTGGTGCTGGGTGGGTCACAGCAGAGGGTGATCCACCCAGGAACTGACCTTGGTCTCTCCAGTAAGGTCATTGTTTAAGAATGCTTTTTGGGCAGCCCTGCAGGAGACCCATGTGTGCCTGTGGTCAGCTGGAGCTTCCGGCTGTCTCACTTCTAGCAATTTCTCATTTCCTTTAGGAAATAGCTCAAGTCTGAAGAGAAATCTGAATAACCATGATGACATACCTGGCAATAGAGATACTGGAAACCCGGCCCTAACGCTCATAGTTGATAGTATAGACCAAGGGAAGAAAGCACCTGGGGCCAGGTGTCCTGGGTTCAAGTCCCAGCACCACCATTCAGTGTCCATGTGTCACTTGACCTCTCTGTACCTCAGTTTCCTCACTAGTAAAACGAAAGTACCTACCTTATGGAATTGTAAGGTTAAAATTTGATACTATTTGTGAAGTATTTTAAATTGCCTCTTCTTTAGTACTTGCCCAATTAATAAGGACTGTGGCAAGTATTGTGTCCTGCTGTTGTCACATGCAGCTAGCCTGTAATAGAAGTTTGGATAGAAGCAGAAATTAGAGGAGAGGAAGAAGGAAGCTCCTTCTTTTCTAGTAGTCTGTAGCTTGGGGAAATTGGCTTAATTTCATGATTTAAAAATATCACTTTTCAGGCTGGGGATGTAGCTCAGTGGTAGAACACTTGGCAAATGTGTGCAAGGCCCTGGGTTTAATTTCCAGTGCCGTGAAAACAAAACAAAACAAAACAAAATACTACTGTTTTTTGCTCTATGTTCAAAATCTAGGAAAGCCCAGGTACAAGGGGAAGATACCTCTTCCTGCCTCTCTACAAACACTCACAGTACAGGAAGACACTTGAAGGAAATGAGCCAACATTGTCACAGTGGCTGTCCTTTGGTGGGAGATTATAAGTAGCTTTATATTCTTCATTGAACATTTCTTTCTTTCCCAAATTTTCTTGGAATGTATACAATTGTGTGTGTGTGTGCGCGCTTGCGCGTGTGTGCACGCTCATGCTTGTACCGCTTTTATAAATAGGAAATATGTCTTAAAATGTGAGAGAGTTAGTTACCACTGAGCCACATCCCCAGCCCTTTTTATATTTTAATTCAAGAAAGAGTCTTGCTAAGTTGCTGAGGCTGGCCTTAAACTTGTGATCCTCCCACCTCGGCCTCCTGAGTTGCTGGGATTACAGGTATGTGCCGCCATGCCCACAGTAACCTACAATTCAAGTATATAATTTTCTGATATTTTGTTATGTCCAGCTACACTACTGATACAATAAACCCCAAATATCATTTTAACCACTTTTAATGTACAGTTAAGTAGCAGTTAAGTACATTCAAGTTATTGTCCAACCATCATCATCCATCCATAGACCAATTTTCATCTTGCAAAACTGAAACTCTGTACTCACTGAACAATAATTCCTCATGCCCCAGCCCCAGCCCCAGCCCTCAGCATCCACTGTTCTTTTTGTCTTTATGAAACTGGCTCCTCTGAATATCCCAGCTGAGCGGTATCATACAGTATTTGTCCCTTCGTGCCTGGGTATTTCATGTGGCATAATGTCTTCAGGATTCATCTGTGGTCAGAAGTCACTTCCTGTTTAAGGCCTGTAATATTCCATTGTATATAAATACCACATTTTGTTCACCCGTTCTGTTGTTGATGGACACTTGGGTCGCTTCCACCTTTTGGCTTAGTGGATAATGCTGTTAAGAGCATGGGGTTCAGATCTGTCTGAGTCCTTTCAGTTCTTTTGGTTGTATACCCAAAAGTGGAATTGGTGGATCGTATGGTAATTCCATGTTGAATTTTGTGAGGAACTGTTTTCCCTGTGGCTGCAACTAATTTTACAGTGATATCAGCAATATACAAGGGTTTTAGTTTTTCCGAGTCCTTAGTAACGTCTACTTTCTTGATTTTCTTCTTCTTATTTTTAAATAATAGCTATCCCAATGGCTGTGAAGTGGGGACCTCATTTGGTCCACATTTCACATCTTCTCATTTATGTCCACTTTGGGGAAATGTCTGCTCAGGTCCCTTGTCCATATTTTAGTTGGATTGTTGCTGAGTCTGGGGAGTTCTTTCTCTATTCTGGAGCTCAGCCCCTCATCCAGATACATCCTTTGCAAATATTTTCTCACATTCCGTGGTTGCTCTTTTACCCTGTCCATAGTGTCTGCTGAGACATGGGAGCTTTTACTTCTGATGATGTCTGATCTGTCCATTTTTGTTGTTGCCTGTGCTATTGGCATTATATCCAAGAAATTATTGCCAAATCTAGTACCATGAAGCTTTTCCCTTTTTCTTCTAAGAGTTTTATAGTTTTAGCTCTTACATTTAGATCTTTTATCCATTTGGGGTTAAATTTTGCATCTGGTGTAAGTAGGGTTCCTACTTCATTCTTTTGCCTGTGGGTTTCCAGTTTCTCTGACACCATCCATTGAGAAAGGGAGCCCTGTATTGAAATGGCCCACCCGTAGCACCTCAGAGGGGCTGACCACTCCCAGCTCACTGCCATGTACACCAGTGCTTATGTGTCAGTTGAAGTCATGAATAACAATAAAACGGGACAGTTGGTTTGTTTATTCAGTAAACATGGATTAGACACCTATTCTGGGCCAAGCACTCATGAGTGCTGCAGGCAGCTCCTCCGTTTTGGAGCCACAGTTAGGGAGAGAACACAAGAAATAGCAGCCAGATGGATGAGGATTGCGATCTCAGTGTTCCAACAAGAATGGGATGTTTTGAGCAGCAGAACAAGGGGTTCACAGAAGATCCCCAAGGAAGTATAGTTGAAGTATCATAGTCCGGGTGCAAATGGAAAAAATGAATCCTGTGTACCTCTCCAGATAAGCCGCCTTCTGAACACTTCCAGCTGCGGTCAGAGTTCTCCAGATGGGTGTTGCCATGGAAGCATCTTCCACTTCTCACTTCCTGACTGAGTTTATTTCCGAATTTCCCGTGCTGGTGCCAGTTCCCAGCTGTAAATACAGACGTGGCAGGTCCCTTTTTCCTGCTGCCTTGTCACTGCAGGGAGAGCGGATATGGCTGGAATCCAACCCACAGCCTCCTCCTGACAGTCAGTTGTGGAACCTGCCATGTCGCAGTTTCTCTTCCACCCAGGCACTCTTTCCTTTGTTCCCTCTCGGGACTGTGCCAGCATGCCTCAGCCTGTGTTTTGAAACTTTAGAACCCAGCTTGTATTTGGTGGAGAAATGAGCTCAGGAGGGCTTCCTCCCCAACTCAGGTGCTGGAGAAGTTGAGTCAAATCCCCTCCATCCAGATCCCCCACTAGACCAGATTTGCAACCTTTCTAGCAGAAACTGGGCTGGCTGTTCTTTGGGACAGGGAAGGAGGGACTTGCCAACCTGAACAAAGGAACTGCAACCACAGTGGGGGGAGGGGCGGCTGTGGCTAATTGCTTGCTGGGACTGAGACCTTTGGGCTACCCTTTAGTGCTTTAGAATAATACAGTTGTGTGAACTTCATGGAGCATACTTACACAAACTGAGGTGGTGCAGAATGTTACCTGGTGCTTGACTGAGCTTCACTGTGCTTGGTAGTCTTTAAATCCTTCTAATCCTTTTTAGCAACTCAGTCTTATAATTATCCCCATTTTATAACTGGGGAAACTGTGGCAGGGGGCAAGTTAAGTCATTAGCCAAATTTCTAAATGGCAACAGTTCAGGCAAAAAGGAGGAATTTAGCCAGAGGATGCTGGGGCAGCTCTGAGGACCAAAGCAAGGCCTCAGGAAGAAGCATGTACTCCTTGGTCAGTTCCTTGGTCCCACGTAACAGAAATACCAATTTAAAGTGGCGTGAACTCCACGGGAAAGGATGGGCTCATTCTACTGGAAAGCCCAGAGGTGGAGCAAGTGTCTGGGCTGGTTGGACCAGGAACTCGGAGCCACTACCAGTGACCCACTTTCTTTCTGCCCCCGCACCCCATTTGCCCTTCTGGTGTTAGCGTCATCCTCAAACCTGGCTCCTCAGAAGTTGCTGACTGGTTAGCACCACTTGGAGCTTGTATGTCCTTATCCCTGTTCTAAGAGATAGATGTGTTTGTCCCCCAACCATAATGCAGAGAAAGCTTCAGGGCTCCTCCCAGATTGGACTGGCCAGGTCGTGTGACCTTCCTGGAACCAAGCAGTGATCAGAGGGCAGGGATCATAGTAGCAGACTGATTGCTCCCACTCAAAACCACCCATAGCGGAAGGACGGAATGGGTGCTGGGATGCAGCCAACGAAGAGATTGGAACCAGAACAAAGATGCCATTGTCAGGATTCCCTTCCTCACTCGTTCCCTCCCCACCTCTGTGTCTTGCTTTATTCATTCTCTCATTCACATGCTCACTCTCTGCCTTTCCTTCCACTGGCGGGAAACCCACACATTGCTAAGCTGTGCGTCTTACAGCACAGGCTCCCAAAGATGTAGCACTGTGTTCTCTCTGCCCAAGTTCAGAACAACCCAAGGAAGGAAGGGCCAGTGTCTCCCTTCAAACTAATGAGGGACAAGGTAGCAGTTCTTGAAACAGATCAGCCGAGACAGGTGCTGTCCCTGGGCCAGTGCACCATAGACGGGAATCAGGTCATTGTTCCCTCTGTCCTCTTCTGGGGGCCTCTATCCTGCTCATAGAACCTCTGAGCTGGCAGTCATTTAATCGAGACCCCAAAAGATGGTGATTGAATTACACTTCTTGATTATTGTGACACTAAAGCCTCGTTTCACACCCAATCTGCTAGAAGATGAAGAGTGTCATGTGCATTTTCTAGATTCCTGAAGCAGCCACCTATGGTAACACCCGCGCTTCAGCATGGCCCACCACGCCCAGCATGCTCTGGCCCCTGCCTGCCGCCCGACCCTGGCTTTATCCTGCAGGTCCTTTGTACCGTGCCCTCCTTGAACACACAGCATGTGTCCTGTGTTTCTTTGGTGCTGCCTTGGCTCCCCTGTCACCCCCGCCCTTCCCTTTTTTGGCCTGGCTAAGGCTGACTCCACTTCCAGATCTTCCTTTCCACGTTCCTCCAAGGGGCCCACCTGACGGCCCACTCACCCTTGTCTGAGCTACTCAGCTGACTTAGGGCTGTCCCTACTGTAATAACTCCATGAAGGCGAGAACCAAGTCCATTTCATGAAAAGCACAACCTCTTCCCCCAAATGTGAGTCTTAATAAACTCTTCTAAGGGAGTGACTAAGTGATAATAAACATTGATGATCTTTTATAAAATGCTTGGGACCAGAAATATTTCAGATTTTGGAACATTTACATATACATGGCATGTCTTGGGAGTAGAACCCAACTGTAAACACAAAATTCATTTATGTTTCATATATACCTTATATATATAGGCTGAAGGTAATTTTATACAATATTTGTAATGTACATTTGTTTTTTGGTAGTACTAAGGATTAAACCCAGGGGCACTTAACCACTGAGCTAGTACCCAGCCCTTCTTTTAATTTTTATTTTGAGACAGGGTCTCACTAAGTTGCTTAGGGCCTCAGCCTCCCGAATCGCTAGGATTATAGGTGTGTGCCACCACACCTAGCTAATACACCTGTGTTTTGAGGGGTTTTTTGTTTTTTCTGTACTGAGGATTGAACTCAGGGTACCTGACCACTGAGCCACATCCCCAGCCCTGTTTGGTGTTTTATGTAGAGACAGGGTCTCACTGAGTTGCTTAGCACCTCGCCATTGCTGACGCTGGCTTTGAACTCACAATCCTCCTGTCTTAGTCTCCCAAAGTGCTGGAATTACAGGCATGCACCACAGCACCTGGCTACACCTGTGTTTTGACTGCAAACTGTCACATGAGGTCAGGTGTGGAATTTTCAGCACTGTTCAGATTTTGGAGCATTTCGGATTTCAGATTTTCAGGTTAGGGATGCTCAACTTGTAGTAACATAATAAAAACAGTGGCTGTCTTTTGAGTGTCTACCTCATAATAGGCACAATATCAAGCCCTGTTGTGTACAGCACCTTTAAATGATTACTCTTATTCATCAGAATATTTTAATGAGGATAATAATTTATTGAATGATGAGCACTAGCCATTGTTTTAATTCCCTTGCTTGTAACGGCCCTTTCAGGCCAATATGGATGTCATCTCTGTTGGACAGTTGAGGAAAACAGCACAGGGACAAATCACTCAGCCAGGAAGCAGCAAAACTGGAAGTCCAGCCCAGGCTGACGGAAGCCCTGTCTCCCTGCAGAGGTGGTAACACAGGTCTAGAGAGCTGCCTTTAACCAAGGGTTGTAGAGCTTCCCCAATCAACAGCCTATTATCCAATCATCAGCCATGTTTGGGGATGGATTTGCACGTCAGCTTGCTCTGTATGTGGATATTTCTGCACGTTCTGTATGCACCATAGTAATTTTACCTACGGGTTGAGTTGCTAGTATGTTCAAGGGGTGGACAACACAGATGCATTACAGTTTTGCAGAGAAGTGTGTCCTGAGGCAGTGTCCTCGCTGTGTTAGCATCATGGCATGTTCTTATACAAACTGAGATGGCCACTGATCACGCGACTAGGTGACATAATCTAACGGGGCTACTATCGTGTATGCAGCTCATTGTTGACTGAAATGTCATGCTGTGGTGCTTCTCTGTTGAGCACGTTTTCTTTCTCATCCCTGTCCCCCAGCTGTCCAAGCTCTTCTTCCCAGAAGCAACCACTGTCACCAGTATTTTTGTGTGTGGATTGTCCTTCCAGATATTTCCATACACGTAAGAAATATGTTGGACTGTTTTTTTTCTCCCAGAAATCATTTGGTTCTTCTTACCCTCTCCCTGTCAGCCGTGATCAGGCCACATGTGCATTTAGGCAGCTTCTGTATTTCTGTTTTCTCTGCCGTCTTGAGTCAGGGCTCCAGGTTTCTGTCCCTGTGCCTGTTTCTTCTTGGTGTCATCCTGAATCCACTTCCCTTCCCCAGCACCTCTTCCTGCCTTGTTTGCTGCTTAGAGTCCAGGCCAGTGTAGGTGACAGCATTACCACCTTTGTGGAAAATTTCACCTCCACAAAAGTCCGGGAACTCTGAGTGAGGGTTCGGTGATCTTAGAGGCTTCAGAAGGCATAACCTGGAGACGTAGGGCCCAGTTGATTCCCGCGCCCCACTACACATTAGCTGAGTTGACCTTGAACACTATCCACACTCCTGGGCCTTCCCCCCGGCTGAAAAGTGGGTGCAGTAAGAGGAGGAGCTAGTGCATCAGCACATGTCCAGAGTGTAGTTTGATGCCTGGCAGAGACATGCTTAGAACACAGTTCTTTATTGGTGTTCTGTGGGGACTTCCTTGGATTAATGTGGCCTCAGACTCTGGCCTGAGAACATTCTGCTTAGAATCTCTTCCCTACCCTCTTATACCCACTAGCTCCTGCCCTTCCTGCAAAGGTCAGTGGAGATGTCCTCTCCCCAGGAAGTGACCTTGGCTCCTATGCTGGGTCAAGGCCTCCTTCCTACACGTGCTCCCCCTGTGCACCCATGTCCTGTGTTCCTCCTTAATGGCACCGAGTGTGCTGTGGCTCAGTGGATGATTGAGAATAAGTGCATAATGTTTATTTCCTCTTCTAGAAAGGTATATATAGTATTTATTTGTTTACAAACATTTCTTGGCCAGTCCTCCAGACCCGGGCCTGTGCTGTGTGATGCTGGGACAAGCAGTGAACAGGCCCCCCAGAACCTGCGCTCTCAGAGCTTACTATTCAAGGGGGAGGCAGGGATGGCAACAGAGCCATTGCAGACGACAGTCCAGGAAGCTCAGGGCCAGAGGAGGGGAGGCGTGGGGTGGTGATGTGGGTGCCCTGAGGAAGCACCTTACCCACTGCGGGAAGGAGAAGGTGTGGCATCAGAGAAAGTTGCCAGGAGAGAGATTTAAGCTGTGGGCTAAGGAGGAGGGAACCAGCCAGAAGAGGGCAGGCTGTTATTCATGCTGTGCCCTCAGGCCACCGTGCCCTCCCTGAGCATGTGTCTGTCAGTCAGTCCATACACATACCCCGACTTGCCCTCTCCGCGCTGGATGTGGAGAACTCAGCTCTGAACTAGTCCCTGTCACCACCCTCGTGGAGCTCAGTTTAGTGTGTGTGTGTGTGTGTGTGTGTGTGTAGTTGGGGGAGATACTAAACAACTCCCAGGTAGACACAAGTTCAATCGTGGAGGGTGCCAAAAAGCTATGTTCCTGGTTGGAGAGGTGGTACTGAGGCTAAGAGCAACGGCAAGAGTTGCCAATCTGGGGAAGAGGTGGCAGCAGTGGTGATTTCAGGGTAAGGGTTGGGGACAGCACATGCAAAGGCCCTGAGGTGGTGAAGAGCTAAAAGAACATGGGGGTGTCATGTGTGAAGGGGGATGGGCACAACAGAAGGTAAAAGAAGTAGACAGGACCAGGTCATGCTTGACGGTGTAGGTTTGGACAGAATGTCAGGCTTCAGGCCACTTCCATTCTGGAAACTGGGGAGTACAAGGGGGGCAGGGCGGGGAAATTAAGAGGGCTTTGAATACTGGCATGAGAAAACCATGGAGGGAGATGACATATCTGCCACATTGCCATGGGCAGCATCTGAAAAAACAGGAAATGCCTCTTAGACACATGAAAAGATCAACACTGTGCATGAGAGAAATGCCAGTTAAAATCATGCTGAGATTATCTCTCCTCTCAGAAGGGCAGAGCAGAAGGCATAAGCACGTGCTGCTGTCGGTGGTGTGGGGAGCAGGCAGGCATGTCATACTAGTGGGAAGGAACATGGAACTGGTGCTTGGGAGGGGACATGGATGGTGTCACCCAGCATGACTCTGCACATACCCTTCCTTTGCCTCGGTGGTTCCACTCCTAGGAATTTTTGCCTACAGATGTTCCCAAGTGTGAGCAGTGATTCTTGTTGAAAGTTATTCATGATGATGTGCTTGTTAGAGCAGAAGATGGGAAATGTCCTGCGTAGGGCACTGGATAAGTCAGCCAGGGCTGTCCCTGAGAGGGAACGCCGTGCAGATTGGAAGGTGGAATGAGAACTGGTAGTTCCCCATCTGCCAGGTGCTGTCAAGTATTAGAATGGAAAGGACACCTTTTATTCCTAATTCTCAGTCAGGAGGGCATATTGAAAATCGGAGGGAGAATATAGGTCTTGGGAAGATTTCAAGACCAGTCACTTCTGGAATGCTGTGAACTCCCAGATTCCATCCCCTCAGGAACCAGGCACTGTGTTCCCAGCCACATGTATGCAATACTTGTCTGTGCGTGTGTATGATACGTGTCTGTATGCATATCCATGCACAGACCCAGCCACGATTACGAATGTGTTGTGTAGTTTAATTTCTTTATTCAGGTCTCTGCCTGAGTGGCTGCCTCAGAGAGGCCTGTCTGGAACGACCCTCCCTGCCACTGTCACTTTCTGCTCTTGCCTTTACTTTCCTTTGCCTTGCTTGTCGTCTGCTGTTGGGTTTGTTTGCTTTCTGAACCATCCTCCTTAGAGCCCGTGCTTCAGGAGGGCAGAGGTCTTCTTGTCTTTCTTCTTGCTGAATCCCTTGTGTCTGCACTGAGTGTGGCCCACAGTAGTTGCTGGTATGTTCTCGGTGATGTGAACAAGCCTGGGTAGGGACCATCGTCCTCACAAGTGGACTTGAGTCCCCAGAGGCCTTTCCTCTTTGTGTGGACTCTAAGAAATGAGGAGCAAATGAGGGCCCTCTGCTGCTGTGACTGGTCAGGAAAGGGCCGTCGGCTGCCTCGTGTGCTGTTGAAGTTCTCCCTTCACCCACAGCCCCTTTCTAGAGTCACCTTGAGAGAGGGGCACAGGCTGGGTCTCTTCTGCTGGCGCCTGCCTGTGAGGCCACGAGGGATGCCACACCATGCTTTTCCTTCAGCCACCTGGCCAGTCTGTCCCTCTGGTTTGACTGATGCTTGTTCTGGGCAGTTATTCCACGGAAGATAGATAGAGTCTTAGAAATTTCTATACACATAGAAATATGCCTCTCTACTAACACAGTCTGCTGCTTTTTCATTCACTCAGTGAAAAGGCATAGAGTATATGTAGATGTGTCTTAATTTTTCTAAGAGCAAGAGCCCAGCACCCAGAGTTTAATAAGACAGATTTTAAAAAACAAAACCCAATAGTTTTGACAAGTACTCTGCAAGGAATAAAAACAAGGTGAATTAGGGGCCACCTAGGTTAGGGTGCTCAGGAAAGGCCTCCCTGAGCAGAGAACAGTTGCAGGGAGATCTAACTGGGAGGAAGCAGTGACCTATGAGACTAGGGCAAAATGTGCAAAGGCCCTGGGGCAACAATAAACTTGAAAAAGAAAAGCAGCTGGGAGCTTTTGGGTGCTGGTAAAGCAGAAAACGCGGTCTTAGAGGTGTTGCCAAGCCTGCCTTCAAGCTCCTAGGCTCGTGACTCCTGCCTAAGCCCCCACAATAGCTGGAACTATAGGCCTGTGCCACTGTGCTAAGGCATCGAAGAATTTTAAGCAAGAAAGCAACCTGGCGTGATTCCTTTTTGATTTGAACCCTCTGGTTACTAGAGAATAATTTTAGAAAGGCAAGAGCAGACTTTTAGAGATCAGAGTGGGATCTGAGTGTTGTCCAAGTGAAGGTTGGTGGCTTGGCCTGGAAAGGAGGAGAAAAGGAAATGGATTCAGGATGTATTTTAGAGGTAATGGCAGCAGGGCTTGGTAGTGGAGTTGCTATGGAGGATGAGAGAAGGAGGGACATAAACAAAGCTACTGTGTGTCTGTAGCACAATTTGTTGGCTTGTCTCTACAGTGCACACTCATGTTGTCTCCTGTTTTCTTCAAGATCAAGAGGCTAACTCTTGAAAGATCAAGGGCAAAGGCATTCCAGAGCCTAGGCTGGAGCCCCACATTGGGGCTGTACAGGAAGTTTCCCCTTCACTCAGCTCAGGCCAGAGTGTGAGACACAGTGGGCTGGGGAATGTCAGCCATGGATCTGAGCCCACCACCTGCGTCTGTGGAGTCAGTGGCCATTTTGGCATTATTTGAGCTCTCCTGTCCCACCTCCTCCAGAGCTGCTTTCTCATGGAGGCCAAGCCCAGTCCTCCTTCCATCTGCCCCTCCCCAGGTAGGTCCAAAGTTTGAACTAACACTACCGCCCCACCCCAGGCACCACTGTGGCCTTCCTGCCTTAGTTTCTACATTCAGCTCAGCTTTGTTTTCCCAGGAACTCAAAGCGGTGGCTGGGCAGGCCTTTGGTTGTCGGCCAGCACTGGAGGGAGCTTGTCCTGTAGGAAGTGAGAAGGTCTCTTGTTTCTGTGAGCTTGAGTCTCCTACATTCTTTGTCCTCTGGTTTCTCTGGCCTTATTCTTGAGAGTTTAGGTCCCATGGGCAGTAGCTGCTGCTGGAGGCCTCCCTCTCCTTTTTTGAGGGGCTTTGGGCATTTGGGAAACTTCAGGTCACTTTAGGTCACTCAGCTAGTAAGAGCAAATCATCCAGCATGAGTTTAAAATCACAGCACGTGACCCGTGAGCACACGAGGGGAGAGAGCCCCGAGCCCCTCCTCTTGCCATCAGAGTCCTCAGATCCCCAGATACCTGGCCCTGACCCTGGCCTGGGTTTCTCTCCTGTGCCTCTGCTTGTCCAAATTAGCATCTCTGGGAGTTGGCTTTCTGCCTGCCCAAGAGCCATAGAGTAGAAGGAATCGCAGGTCATGAGAAGGTGAAATTCGACATGTTCTAGCTCACACCAGGTACAAAAAAAAGGAGAAATAACTTTCAAGGAGAAAAATATAGGGCGTTAGTGAGCTCAGTAAGTACTCTCCCAAGTTGCTGGGCGGTGTGTAAATCACTAAGACCTTTTTAGAAAACAGTCTGAAAATCTTTTTTTTTTTTTTTAATGAGCAGTGCGTGCATTGATAAAACATTCAAAGGACGCGAAAAAAGCTTACAGTGAGAAGTCCCCCTGCCCTGTCCATAGCCTCAGTTTCTCTCCTATGCAGGACTTCTCAGGTGTGTTCTTCCAGGTACATATTCAATACGAAAACAAGTATCTACTCTGCACGCCTATCTGCACCTCAGCTTTGTCTTCACCCCAGCACTGCCACTCCTGAGACTCCATCCTACAGAAAAACTAGCCCCAGAACAAAGGAGGTTTATTGCAACATTATTTGCGGTCACAAAAACCAAAAATTAAACCTGGAAATAAAAATAAATGCCCATCTTTTTAGGGAATGATTAAAAAAGAAAATATGGTCCTTCCATATCATTGGAGTATCAGCTGCTAAGAAAGGAGTGGGCAAGAGCGCTGTTAGCTAACTGAGAGGCATTTCCTTGGTGTGTTTTGGGGAAAGCAAGATTCCGAAAAGTTAATATGGTATCTTGTTTATAGATAATAGACTGTCAGGAGCCATTGTCATTTTGTTTGGGGTGATGAGTATTCTGTGCTCTTCCAGGTCACATGGTCTACTCAGCTGGGAGACTCCGCAGTCTCCTTGGCTATGGTCAAAACAAACCTCACAGGCTGGGGATGTGGCTCAGGGGTAGAGCGCTTGCCTTGCATCCCCAGCAAAACAAAAGGAAACAGACTACCTTCAAGGCAATATTAGACACCCAGCTAGGAGGGTAGACAGGTACAGAGCCCATGGCGTTGGTGTTGGCTCCTGCTCACCTGGGCCTCTCTTGGGCTGGGAGAGGCTCCTGTGTTCCTGGGTACTGGGTGCCATGGTAAGAAGTCACTTCCCACAGACCTTAACAGGCAACAGTTTGATCCACTTCCCCGTCTTTGGGTAGAATGAAATAAGCAGAGTTTGGTCACCTCTGACCATGCAGTGCCAAGTCTGCCACTCGCGAGACTGACACAGGAGCCATGGAGATGCTGAGTCAAGGCATCAGGTCTCTGACTGTGTTCCAGGGGAAGCTCGGAGGAGCAGGCAGCACGGCCCCAGCTTACCTCAGTCCTCCCTAGGCCACCACCCGGAGCCGCCCATGGGACACTTATGCCCGTTCCTAAATGGGATCGTGGACCTGGAAGGAGGGCTGTGGGTGGACGCCCCACAGAACATTCTTGTCAGACCACTCCGGGCATCCTTAGCTCCAGTTGTGAGTCCAGCGTGGGTCCCTGGGGGACTCTGCCTCCTCCCCCTTACTTTCCTACCCCTGCTTCCAGCAGGACACATTTTTCCAAGGTCTTGTGTTCCCCTTGGAAGGCATGTGGGGACAGTGGGGTGGCACTCATGGCCCCTTTGAGTCACAGCTTGCTTCCTGCTGGGCTTCACTTGCATAGCCGCTGTCCTCATAGGGACAGCCTCTGACAGAAACCTTTATGCCCAGTGACACTCCTGTGCCCTCATCCCCACTGAGAAGAGAGTCCTTCCTGTCCTGACAGCAGCATCTCCCTTTCCCACTCCTGCGGGCTCTTCATCAAAAGTGAGAGCTCACTTCTCGCTGGCTTTTCTGTTCTGTGGACCCTCTCCAAGAGAGGAGACCAATTTGCCTTTGCTCTGTGTTTTTTTTTAAATATTTATTTTTTAGTTGTAGGTGGACAGAATATCTTTGTTTTATTTTTATGTGGTGCTGAGGATTGAACCCAGTGCCTCACACGTGCCAGGCAAGCACTCTACCACTGAGCCATGACCCCAGCCCTGCTCTGTGTTTTTTTCTAGCTCAGATGTCTTCGGGCTTGACTGGGATCCTGGAGGGAAACTGAGGGCATTGTTTATCTGTGGGCATGTGGAAGAGCCTGCAGTGTGAGGCTTCATTGACAGAGGCGTGGGCAGGGCAGGGGAACCAAGGAGGGATGGTGATACTCCAGGACTACCAGGGTCATCAGGAGGGGGAGGGCAGCCAGCACTGGGATGCAGAGACTCTCTGGGCAACTGAGTGGAGACACAGAAAGAACCTGAATCCCTAATGGATTCGGGCTGAGGTATGATGTAAAGAAAAATTAAAAGTGTAAATCATTAGCATGAATTTTACCTTTCATGTCTGTGCTGTGTTATTCCATTTTTTAATGTGAATAGCAGATTGTTTCATTTATGTACAGAATCACTAAATTGCACACTTTGTATGTCCTGGCTCTGACATGCATGCTAATTTCACTCTTAACAGAATGGTGGTGAGGCTGCAAAAACCACTTCAGATGTTTCTATTTCTTTTTCTTTTCCTTTTGTGTGTGTGTGTGTCTTTTTTTTGACACTGGGGGATTGAATCTAGGAGTTCTCTCCCACTGAGGTACATCTCCAGCTCCTATGATTTTTTTATTTTGAGATAGGTACTCACTAGGTTGCTGAGGCTATCCTGGAACATGGAATCCCCCTGCCTCAGCCTCCGAGTAGCTGGGATTACAGGCGTGGGATTACCACACCTGGCTCTGTTTAGTCTTAATATTTACCCAAGCCAGACGCAGTGGAGCACACCTGTAATACCAGCACTTTGCAAGGCTGAGACAGGAGAATCGCGAGTTCAAAGCCAGCCTCAGCAACAGCGAGGCGCTAAGCAACTCGGTGAGACCCTGTCTCTACATAAAACACAAAATAGGGTTGGGGGTGTGACTCAGTGGTTGAGTACCCCTGAGTTCAATCCCCAGACCCAAAAAAAAAATTTTTTTTACCCTTTCTGCCAACACTGTGGCTGCTGAAAGGAGAAGGACTGTGGGTTGCTGTGTCGTCCTCTTTCCATCCCCGTATCTGGTTGGCTAATTCAGAGAATTGTGGTTAGTAGGAAAGGATATAGTAGTGCTCCTTGGTCTTTAGAGTTCTTAGACTACCATTCCCTTCTTCCTGTGTTGGATGCAAGTCCCGGTTCTAATGGAAGCTCCTCTCGGGGCTGACTGTCCTCGCCTCCTCTTGTGGATATAACTTACCTTATCCTCCCTTTGCTGGGCCCCTGTGGTCATCAGTCCGTTGAGATCTTGTGCTCGTGGGCGCTGGGAATGCTCCATGTGAGGCTGTGACTAGGAGCAGCAGGTGCAGAAATGCATGGATCCCCTTTGCACATGCATGCTCCATTTGTTCTTGGACTTCATTTTAAAAATACAAGCACAGGGCCAGGGATGTAGCTCAGTGGTAGAGCACTTGCCTAATGTACACAGGGCCCTGGGTTTGATTTCCCATCACTTCCAGGAAAAAAAAGGGGGGAGGGGGATTAAAATATAAAATTGTTATGGTTTTCAAGACAGTGACAGAGTAGTAGATCAGCTGAGGGCCTATGTAGCTGCTTGGTCTCCTGCCTATGAAGCCAGCCCTCTCTGGGTTTGTCTCATCAGCTAACAAATGACCAGTTTGAAATATGGTTATGTCACCACCAGAATTTTAACTGATTTGAGTTAATAGCATTTAACACTAGGAATTAAAATACATTTAATGACAGGTTTATTTTTAGTTGACTATACTTCCTTCTTTCCCTTTTTCTGGTGCTGGGTTTGGAACCCAGGGCCTTGCACACACTAGGCAAGTGCTCTGCCAGAGTTGCATCCCCAGCCCCGACTGCGTTCAGATCAAAACAGCCACTGTCCTTCCTCACCTGCGCCTGTTTGTCTGAATAGGGGTCCATCTTGGCAAATGACAACATTAAGCCTCATTTACTCAGACTAGAAACATACATATCTATAAGAAGTCACATCTTTATTGAAAATAAAAAATGTGTACCAGCAACAATAAGTGCTGGTGAGGATGTGGTGAAAAAGGCACACTCAAACATTGCTGGTGGCACTGCAAACTGGTGCAACCAATCTGGAAAGCAGTATGGAGATTCCTTAAAAATCTTGGAATGGAACCACCATTTGATCCAGCTATTCGACTCCTTGGCCTATACCCTAAAGATTTAAAAATAGCATACTACAGTGATGCAGCTACTTCAATGTTTATAGCAGCACAATTCACAATTGCAAAACTATGGAAGCAACCCAGATGCCCTTCAATAGATGAATGGATAAAGAAACTGTGGTATATGTACACAATGGAATATTATTCAGCAATAAAAATAAAAGAGAATAAAATTATGGCATTTGCAGGTAAATGGATGGAATTGGAGAACATTATGCTAAGTGAAGTAAGCCAATCCCAAAAAACCAAATGCCGAATGTTCTCTCTGATTAGTGGATGCTGATACATAAGAGGGGTGGGAATGGGGAACATAGAGAAATGGAGGAACTCTGGATGGGGCAAGGGGGAGGAGGGGGGAGGGAAAGGGAATGGGTGTAGTAAAGATGGTTGAATGAGATGGTCATCACTACCCTTGGTGCATGAATGAAGACACAAATGGTGTGACTCTATCTGGTTTGCATCCAGAGAAATGGAAACATTAAGCTCTATATATGTACTATGACTTGAAACGCATTTAAATAAATTAATTTTTTTAAAAATGTGCTTTACCAAAACGAAGCAGCAACTGTTTACTCAGTTCATTTAACAGGCTTTTGGTGAACTGCTCTTGATCTTGGATACAGTTTGAATCTAGCAGAAAACTGCTTTGGGAAAACTCATGGGACTTTTCTCCCTCACCCCATAGTCAGTCATCCATATTGTACGCAGATCAGTCCTTCTTATAACTGGATCACACTCGCTCGTCTGGCTGTAGCACATTTTGTTGATCCATTCTGCAGTGGATGGACACTGTGGGATATTCCACTTCTCACTTGGCCTCTCTTCTCCTTTTTTCTGTAGGCCTGGGCTTCAGTTTGGTGTCCTGCCTGGTATGTCTCACCATTTGTGATTGATATATGTGTTTGCCTGTTTGTTTTCTGGACGAGAGGCTTTGTAAGGGCAGGGTCTATATCTGCTCTTGCTCTTCATATCTGGCCTCCAGCTCACCCTGTCCGGCGTGGGCTAGTGCTTAACGGTTGTTAATGAATAACTCAGCATATCTTATTTCTCATTTCACCTCCTCTTAAGGCAGAGTGATCGCAGCCCCATTCTGTGTGAAATTCCATGTCTAGCTTCCCCTGGTGTTGAGACAGTGGGAGTCCTAGGGTCTCCTGAGGACCCCTGAAATGATGTCAGTTGCTAGCCGAATTCCCTGGTTTCTTGTCTGCTATGTAAGACCCATTCTCATTGGAAAGGGGATTTTCCAGTGGTAATCATTTGACTACCAGTAGAATAAAAACAAAACAAAACCTACCAAAACTAAGGCTGATTTCTTTCATGAGCAGATGTCCAGAGAATGGCAGTCCAGGGCTTGTATGGCAGCCTGTATGGTCATCAGGGAAAGCAGGATCCTTTCACCTCAGATCCTTCTGCTTCACCATCCCTGTAACAAAGCTCTGATCCTTATGGTGGCTTCATGGCCCAATGTGGCTGCTGCAGTCAAGCCACAAGCCTGTAGTTCAGGTGGGAATGGGGGTGGTGGTGGTGGCATGGACTCAAAAGCATAGCCCAGCTTTATCTTTGTGGTGAGGAAATTTCCTCAGAGTGCCACAGCAGCTTCCCCATACCCATTGTTAACCATCCCTGACTGCTGAGGAGGGGGGAGAGTCTCTATGTGGTGGGCAGTTAGCAGCTGAAAGTCTTCTTGTACACAGTCCCATGGGCCATGGCAGCCCGCTTCTGCACTGGCCTCGACCTTCAGCCTCCTTTATTTCCTGAACAGTCAGAATCAGAGTAGCGACTTTCTCCATGTTATCTGGATGGTCAGAGGGTCTTCCCAAGGTTGCACCAGTCTAGAAAATCCATTATGCCACCAGCAGTAAGAATAATTTTAGCTCTTTTTTATTTAACACTTACTACCGACTAGATCCAGCTCTTAATGGATTAATCTTTTACTTAATCCTCACAACACCCTTGTTATTATCCCCACTTTATAGATGAGGAAACTGAGAGGTTAAGTATCCAGAGATGTTCTCACTATTAATGGTTTTTTTTTTCATTCTTCTCTTTCAACATATTATGAATAAGAGGATTAAAAAATAAAGCCTGACCTATTTTGGTAGATTGACCACTGTTCTAACTTCTGTCTGATTAGCTGGGATGTGGAGAATTCTTTGTGGAAAAGCACCCAGCAGTCGAAACCACATTGACAAGCTGTTTTTATCGAGTGCAGGAAGGGGCTTAACTGTTGGCACATCCAGCAAATGGCCGGTGACAGGAGGAAAAAGGATCCACAAGCTATGCAGGATTTCCCTAGCCCATGAGCCAGGGGCTAGCAGACCACGGTGCAGTTGTGCCAGCAGGCTGGACTTGGCCTTTAAAACAACAGTCACCTCAACTTCTCTGAAAAGTCTGTAGGGAGAAAGATACTGTTCCCATTTCAGGCCCTCTGAGAATTAGTTCAGGCTCCTGGTCATCTCTCTAGATGTCTCTGATCAACCGTGCTCAGTGGAACTCTTAGATTCCCCAAATTCATCTCTGAGTCAAGTCTCTGAGACACCTTCCAGTCCTTATCAGTGGCCACCAGCAAACTCTCCAGGGTAGGGGCACAACCTGGGGCTACTGGAGCCTGACTATGGCAGGTACTTTGGCCAGGAATGCATTTGGCTGCAAGTATCAGGATACACAAGTGGCATTGTTGCCTTAACACAGGGGCAGTCACTTGTGTCGCATAACAGTGCCTGGAGGGAGAGGTTGACAGGTCAACACCAGCACTACTGTCCCATGGCCACAGAATGGCTGCTGCATCAAAGCCAGAGGTTCAGTCTTTCTCTCCTGGCAGGGTAGTGTTCTGGGGAATAGAGGGACCTCTCAAATCCAGCTATCACATCCACATTCCAAGCTGGAAATAAAAATGGCAGACTAATGAGGGGCAGAGGGCTGTGTAGATGAGTCTGACCCTTTCTGTGAGGATAGCAAACACTTTTCTAGAATCCTTGAATGAGAAGCCGTGGCCTACCCCAAGGTTTTAAAGATATGCTGTGTATCTTCTAAACATGCTTGGATTTTTCTGTTTATGTTTGAATCTTTGACCCATCAATGTTTGGGGCTTGAGGCCAAGCTTATGCTCTTCAATGCTGCACTGGTGGTTCTGGAACCAGAGCCTCTGGGTCAGATCCTTCCTGGCTATGCCACTTGCTTGCTGTGTGCAGCTTGGGTGGGCAAGTTTCCTCTCTGTGCCTGTTTTCTGGTGGGCTACATAGGGATCCTAGTAGAATTTTCATATGTTATTACAAGGGTTAAATGAATCGATTTAAAGAGCTGAAAAAGGTGCCTGGCATGTAGTAAAATCAAAACATAGGGCTTGGGGTGTGGCTCAGGAGTGGAACACTTGTCTAGCATGTGTCAGACACTGGGTTCAATTCTTGATACCACATATAAATAAAATAAAGGTCCATTGACAACTAAAATATATTTAAGGCTGGGGATATAGGTCAGTTGGTAGAGTGCATGCACAAGGCCCTGGGTTCAATCCCCTGCACCACAAAAAGAAAAAACAAAAAAAAATATATGTGTGTGTGTGTGTGTATAATATATATGTATATATATTAAAAAATAAAAATACAAACCTGTGTTTGAACCCAGAATGAGAACTTACAAGGCTGCACTTGGGACTGGGAGCTCATCAAGGACCCCAGTCAGTGGGAGAAGTGAAGCACACCACTGAGGTTCCTTTTTATTTTTTACAAGAACTTGCCAAACCGCTCTCCAAAAGTGTCTGTTCCGATTTCCACTCCTGCCCGCAGTGACTGAGAGTTCCTCTTACTCCACAATTCAGCACATTGGGTGTTGTCAGGCCCTGACATTTTGGCCAATCTGCTGCGTGTGAAATGGTCACAGTGTTGTCTTCTCTGAGCAGCTTCTCTGCAGAGGTCTGTCTGCGAGCCACTCCACCATGGAGTTACCTGGGCTGGGCTGCAGGCAGGAGAGCCATCAGAGCCGGGCACGGTGGCTCAAGCCTGTAATCCCAGCTCTTAGGGAGGCTGAGACAGGAGAATCGCGAGTTCAAAGCCAGCCTCAGCAACGGCGAGGCGCTAAGCAACTCAGTGAGACCCTGTCTCTACATAAAACACAAAATAGGGTTGGGGGTGTGGCTCAGTGGTCGAGTGCCCTGAGTTCAATCTCCAGTACCAAAAAAAAAAAAAAAAAAAAAAAAAGAGCCATCAGGCCTCTGGCACAGTGGAGTCCCCATAGCTCTGTGTCCTGAGCCCTGCACCAGCACACTTGTCTTTGGAGGCAGGTGGGGTGGTGGAGCATAGGAAATGAGGAAGTGCAGTCCTCGGAGCCAGTGACCCAGCCTAAATGATATTTGAGGATTGCATCCATCAGTGAAAGACCAAATGCTAAATCATTAATGCAGTTATTAATAGAATATAGGTCATAAGAGAAAATATGATTAATTGCAAGATGTTCTCTGTGGCTGTTGAGGGCCTAGATTTTCCCAAGGCAAAGTTTTTTCTTCCCAGACGAGCTTTTCTTGGTTGCAGTGTGGGTGGAGGCAGTTGAATGAACAGATATTTTCCTAAGTCACTACTTCAAAGTCAGATCAGGGATGGATCTAATGGGAATCTTCTCTAAATGAAGCACAATCAAGCCACTTTATTAGGTTAGGTAAGTAAACCCCTGATGGCCTGACGTGAAGCTCTGGTAACTTCCAAAAAGAAAGCTTGTGGCAGAAGGCCTCATTCTCCATCACCTCAAATTATCATGCCTGGACCGGCCACTTCGTAGCTGACCGTGTAGAGAGGAAAAGCCTGGCTCTCCCTCATCACCACCTAGCAAGAGAGGGTGCCTGTGGCCAAGGCCCTCTTACAGGTTACATGCACACTGCCCAAGCATGTTTCCTGCTCCTAGACAGAAAACAGAAAAGAACCTCTTACCATCTCTGGCTTGGTTCTAGCAGGCTAGGAATCCTGCTTCTTGAAAGCGGGTACCATAACAGTCACAATTCCTGACTAGTGAGATTAGCCATCCCTTCTTCCTCAGGGAGGACCAGGTAAAGGGGAGTTGTTTTGTAACAAAATATCTGAGACAGTCCACTCAAAAAGAGAAAAGGTTTATTCTGGCTCAGATTTAGTGGTTTCAATCCATGGTTACTTGACCTGTTGCGTTTGGGTCTGTGGTGAGGCAGAACATCATGGTGGGACCGTGTGGTAGAGGCAGCTGGCCTCATGTCAGCCAGGGAGCAAAAGAAAGCGTATAAGCTAGAGTCCTTTATTTCCCTTCAAGCGTGCCCCTCCAGTGACCGAAAACTTCCCACTAGGCCCCACCTCTGAAAGGTTCCACCTCCTCAAAAGCACCAAGCTGATGACCAAGCCTTTTTAACACATGGGCCTTTGGGGACATCCCAGATCCAGACTATAGCAGGTGTGAGTGGGTCATCCCTTCCATGTGGGTTGAGATGGAATAGAAAAGTCAAGTCTAGAAGTACCGGAACAGAAAAGCACAGGTGTGCTGCCTAGCTCTAGGGTCAGGGAGCAGCGCCCTGGCCAGCCAGACACAGTGCAGAATCACCTCACGAGAGTCATGGTGATAATGCCTGTTTCAAAGAGTTTTAGTGAGGGTCTAACCCAAGGTCACTGGCATTTGAGTACTCTGAACCATAACTTGGGAGATTGATTTTCAGCACATTGATTATGGAGTTGTGGAACTGTTTGTAGACACTTCCCTGAAAGTCCATTTTATAAAACAGGAAAAACTGGAGTCACTGTAGGTGAAATGGTGCTATAGAGGCCTAAAGTCTCACTCACTGCCTCCCCTTACCCTCTGAGGAATTCAAGGTAAAATCTCCTGGGGCTCTCAGGACCCCTGCTCTGTTCTCCAGCTGACCCTCAGCCCCAGAGAATTCATGTAAGCACCCCAAAGCTCTGTTATTATCCATCAAGTGGACAGACCAGATTAGATCCGAGTAGTCTTCACTCATTTCCTCTGGGTTTTGGAGGTCTTTGACATCTTGAGACGTGCAGTGTTTTGTGGATTTTTGTTTTTCCTGAAGAGGTGTGGCAGTTTATTTTTAAATTTTTTTAAAGGGCCATGTACACTCAAACATAAAGGAGCGCCGTGGTGAGTTTTGAGGTCTCTGCCTGTTCTGTTACTCCTGTTGTAAGTGACAATATCTCCCAGCTTAAACTGCAAAGGGAAGTTAATGGTTCAGGGACCTGAAAATCCCAAAACTGCTGTAAATGGAGTCACCACTCAGGTATTCTCATCAGGAATTTGCCTCTGGGAAGCACTCGGCACTCCCTGCCTTCCATCTCATCTCTTTGACCCAGTCATGACAGCAAAATTTCCGGGACCAACTCTGATTGGCCCTTCTTGGCCCAGTTACCTTTCCCAGAGCCAATCCCTGTGGCCCAGGGGAGGAAACATGTGGCCTAGGAGCCAGGCCAGGGTACTCCCTCCTGCCCATTCTTTTTCTGGGATTCTGTTCTTGGTATAAACTAGTGGAAAGTGAGGTGCTTGGCCTGTGAGTGTAACATGTGTGACACATGAGCCACGGCCATGGGCATGCTGGGATTGCCAAGACAACTCCAAGGGCATCCTCCCTTCCCAGGTAGTCTCAGGTGAGGCTCTAGAATAGCAGGTCCTGGCCAAACTCTCGGTCTGAGCCCTCCTTTGTCACTGCTTTCACAACCCCTCAGCACTTGCCTTTCCTGTGGGAGGGATCCCAGACTGATGGGTCTCCACCGCCTCCTCCAGTCAACGGGAAGGCGCCATTGCACATCACTGCTGATCTGCCTTCACAGGGCCATATGTATTGCTTTAGAGAAAGAAAGGGAGAGAAATTGGAGTGGCAGAAAAGCAATTTCCGCTGTAATTTTAAAAGCAGCTATTAAAATTTCACAAGAGGTTTACTACAGGGGCTTCCTGATCATCCCAGGAATTTTTTTTTAATGGAAGGTCTTGTGATAAAGGAAAATGTTTTGGGTGCTTCTGGTTCCCTCTTGCCCTGCCAAGCATTTTGGAAAATCATAATTTTTAGGGCTTCATAGACCAGCCTGGGGACAGCAACTGGCCAAGAGGCTTTCTGAGTTTTTTACAAGTGTATGTTTTTCTGTATTTGCTGTTTCTATGTATAGTAACTGTTTTCTTATTTTATTGTTACTTTCCCAAAGGCCTGGTGGTGAGCCCTGGGAATCATTGAGAACGGCAGTTGCCTCTGCCTTTCTATGTTGAGAATCATTTTGTTGTATGAACAAATAGAAATTCAGATCAGCCTGCTTTTGTACAAAAGGACATGTTTGGACTCAATGGCCTGGGAGAGTCTTATAATGGCTTCAGGAATGGTGGGATCCAGGGCTTCCAGTGAGATTGCTAGGACCCTTTTCCTTCTACCTCTGGGCTCAGCTTTCCTCTGTGTTGCTTTACACTCAGGCAGGCTCTGAGTCACCAGTGTGAGTAGGTCTAATCACATCTTCACAGCCCAGGAAAATAAGCCATCTCTCTTCCCTGTAGTCCCAACACTGTCCTGGGGTAAGTGTTTATTGGCTCTGATCATTTTTGTACCCATGCCAGAAACAGAAAAGGTGATACAGTGGCTTTATTATCAGTCCAGATCAGTCCCACCTCCACCCCAACCCATGAGTGTGGTTATTCATAGAAACGCCATGAATGAGTGAGAAGAGAGGAGATACAGAGAGGGCAGTGATGCGGGGTGGGTGGAAAGACACAGCACTCAGGACCCTTTGCGTACTGTTTGTGGGGCCGAATCTGCCCCAGACTCCCAAGTAGTTGTCTCCTCTTCTCCCTGTTTAGTATAGGGTTCTGTGCGTGTGCGTGTGCGGTGCTGGGGATGAACCCAGGGCCTTGTGCGTGATAGACAAACACTGCTGCCACTGAGCTCCAGCCCCAGCCCTCGTTTAGGAGGTTGTTAATCTTGAGTCTTGAGTCTATGGGCCCTTGAAGGGTAGAAGTGTAGAGGATCTTGAAGTTGGCTGGGAAAAAACATTACATCTCTGTTTTTTCTACCATCTCACTGAAATCTAGCATTTCCTTATGAACAAGAGCAACAAACCACAGTTGTTAGCAACACCTGTGACTGTCACACTGGAAACCACATATATTTTCTCATCACATTACAGTTATTGCAAGTATCATAAAATGTCACACTCATTTATTTCTGAATCATTATTGTTATTGTACCTACCACTAGATCTCATAATTTAAAGCATTGATCAAGAAGCATGCATATTACCATATCTCAGATTTGGTTTTGTTTTACAGAATCTTGATTGTAATTGGTTTCCTTTGTACTCTTGGTATTGTACCCTTCTTCACTAGTCTGCCAACAGGGGTTCCTGGCATAAGAAAGGTTAAGAACCCCTTTGGGCTTCTCCAGGACCCCATTGGGAGAGGATTTTTGGAGAAGTCCTGACTCCTGGACTCCGGAAGTTGGAGCAGCTGCTTGTTGGGTTTCCATTCTGGGAGGCTTCCTGGAGGAACTGCCTGGCAGTGGCTTGATCTGGTTTTGAGTGGTGTTGGTCATTACAGGCTTAGGGAAGTGAGGCAGGGAGGCATCACCAGCCTGCAGTTAGCCTCCCTTCGTTGACTGTCATAACAGAAGGTGGGCCAGCCTGGGGGTCTGGAGCAGGCTCTGGAGCAGGGCTGCCTGGGTTCATGTCCCAGCTATAGTATACTTTTAATTGATAGCAACCTCCCCTAGTGGGTTTCTTACTCGGTGCCTCAGTTTCCTCATCTGTTACATGGAAGTCTTACTAGTTTCTACCCCCTGGGACTGCTGAGGGAGTGAAGTGAGTCAGCACAGGACAGAACCAGCACAGAGTCATTACCGAACGGCCATTTCATATAGGGTGGCTCTAGGCTCATCTTCCTGACTTAGGGCCTGTCCTGTGCTGGTACCTGGAATGTGACAGTGAACAAGACAGACTCTGGCTCCTCAGCCTGGAGACATTCATTTTCCATGAAGTAGCCATTCAAATATGAGCAGCCAGGCCGGTAGCACTGGCTTACACCAGTAATCTCAGTGACTTAGGAGGATGAGGCAGGAGGATTGCACATTCAAGGCCAACCTGGGCAACTTAGTGAGGCCCTGTCTCAAAATAAAAATCAAAAGGACTGGGGATGTAGCTCAGAGATAGTTCCCAGTACTACTACTACTACTACTACTAATAATAATAATAATAATAATTTGTGTATCTTAACAACTATTTCTAATATTCAGACATAAATTTATAATATAAAGTTATAAGTCAGGACAAGTGCTGTTTCTTTGTCATTCCTCTGCTCACAATTGTCTAAAGGAGATGTCCCTTATGATAGTTCTCTGTCTGCCCTCATTTCCCACCACTTGCCCTCACTCACATGGCACCAAGCACTCTGGCCTCCTGGCTGCTCTGGAAGTGTTCCACACCAGCTCCTGCCTCAGGGCCTTTGTACTGGCCATTTCTATGTCCAGAAGGCTCTTTCCCAGATAGTCACACCTGACTCACCTGTCCAGGTAACTAGCCTCTCCTTATGGAGGCCTTCCCCATGTACTCCGTGTGAAATAGCAGCCCTGTCACTCTCACCCTCAACCTTGTATTGTGAGTTTGTTTATTGTCTTCATCACCCACCAGAAGATCTGCTCCCTGAGGAGAGCAGCTGATCTTGGCCCTGGTGCTTCTCAGTGGCTGGCACATAGCAGGGGTTCAATCAACATTTGGTAAGGGAGTGAATATGCGAACGGCAGGTGGGTACTGTAGCACAATGACCGAGTTAGACCAAAGCTCTTTTTTCCTTTCCGTGTAGATGCACTGACTTTGAAGTTGGCTCTCCTGGGACCCTCAAGGCACACTAGTCTCCAGAACATACTAAGGGTGAGTACAGTGTGGCTGTTCATTTGTTTAAATTTTATAATGAGCATATCTAAACATGTTTATTATTATATTTTAAATTATACAAGGGTTTCAAAGGAAACATGAAAGTATCCCTCACTGTCTCTCCATCACCTGTGAGCTCAGCATTCTCTTCAGAGGTAGTTACAGTCGGCTGTCATGTGGGTGTCCTGCCAATCTTTTTCCCATACGGGAATTATGTATGTATGTACTTATTATTTTAGTTTGCTGTGTGAGAAAAAGAAACTGTGCTAGATTGATGTTTCTGGAACATGCTTTCCCCTTCCTCAACAGCAAAGTGTCTTGGAGATCTTTATAAGCAATCCATCAATGTATTACACTCATTTTTTTGTTTTTACTATTAATTTGAAATTTTACATGGAGTAAAACTCACTCTCTGGTATACAGTTCTTTGCGTTTAGGCAAAGGTGTTCAGCTGTGAAGCTGCTGCTATAGTCAGTGCAGAACCAGGCCCACCGGTGCACGGTAACCCCAGGGGCGGAGGCAGGACGACCACTTAGTAAGACTCCCAGCAACTTGGCAGACCCTGCCTCAAAATAGAAAGCACTGGGAGTGTAGCTCAGTGGTAAAGTGTCCCTTGGTTCCACCCCCAGTACCCAAAAACAAAAAAAGACAGAATGGCCACATCACCCCACTGTGTTGAGTATACTATTTTCGCCGTAGATCAAAAATATAATGTAAGTCTTTGCATGTAATTTAAATATATACAGATGGTAAATACTTACCTGTAATCTGTGGATTTTGAATATGTTATATCTAGGCTTCTGGGTTTTGGTTTTTTGCTAGTGAACATCCTCCTTTCTCACATCTGTGAGATGGAGTCTAAACGGTGGAGGAGGTCTGAGACCGTGTGTCATTCCAGTGTGGGAGGCATTCCTAAATGTCAGCCTTTGTTGGCAGGGTGCTGGGTGGGAGTGTTGTCTGATCCTTGAGGGACCAGGAGACCCTAACAATGTGAAAGAAGATTCTGGCATGCAAACTCTGGGTGAAGAGTGATTGGCCGAGCTGCAGAGACCAGTCGTCCAACCTGTGGAAGCTGTATGATCTACTCGGACTGTCTCTTGGCTGTGTACTGGGTCTCGTTGTATTCCTTCATCCTGGCAGAGCTCTTCCTGGATACCTGTAGGTGATCATGGGACAGTGTGTAGGGGCCAGGTTTCCATCAAAGGATGCTTCTTAGCATAATTTTTATTAGCACTTTTATTTTTTGAAATTTTACTTTATTTTTTGCTGTATTAAGGATTGAACCTAGGGACATTCTGTCAGTGAGCCACATCCCCAGCTCTCTTTTAATTTCTTTTTTACTTTGAAACAGGGTCTGGTCAAGTTGTACAGGTAGGCCTTGAACCTGCAGGCCTCCTGGCTCAGCCTCCTGAGTAGCTGGGATTATAGGCTTGTGCCACTGTAAGTGGCTAGCTCTTTAATTTTTAAAGTTTTCAAGTTACAAAAAAATGCTGTCTAGGGCTGGGATTGTAGCTCAGCGGTAGAGCGCTTGCCTCGCATGCGTGAGGCCCTGGGTTCGATCCTGGGCACCACATACAAAGCAATAAAATAAAGACATTGTGTCCATCTACAACTAAAAAAAAAAAAAGAAAAATATTAAAAAAAAAAAATGCTATCTACCCTTCCACAGCTTCCTCTGATGTTACCATCTTATTCTACTGAAGCACAATGATCAAAACTGAGAAATTAACACTGGTCTAGTACTATCAATCCACTTACTTAATAATCAGATTTAATGAGATTTCACCAGTTATTTTCCTGATGTCCCTTTTCTGTTCTAAGATCCTATCTAGGATCCCATCCTGCATTTAATTGTCCTGTTACTTTTTTTTTTTTTTAACATTTTTTTAGTTGTAGGTGGACACAATATCTTTATTTATTTTTATGTGGTGCTGAGGATCAAACCCAGTGCCTCACGCATGTGAGGCAAGCGCTCTACCGCTGAGCCACAACTCCAGCCCTGTCCTGTCACGTCAGTCTCCTCCAATCTGTAACGGTTCCTTCATCTTTCTTTGTCTTTCATGACCTTGACACTTTGGAAGAAGACTGCTCTGTTGTTTTGTAGGATGTCTGAATTTGGGTTTGTCTTATGTTTTCATGTCTGATATTTGACTGGGGTCATTCATTGTTTGGAAGAACCCACAGAGGTGATACTGTTTGCTTTTTGCTTTTATAACTAATAGATACATTGGGGGAGATACTTTGAGACTATGTTAATGTCCTGCTTCTTCTCAGTCTTCCATGGTGGATGGATCTTGCCTGCAACACTAATTACTAAAGTGTCTCCCTAACAGTGATTTTGTGTATCTCTTTCTATCTGTGTGTATTAACTAGAATTTTATGAGGAAGACAGGTCCCTCTACCCTCATTTATTTCTTTTTTTATTTATTTTTTGGTTGTCAATGGACCTTTATTTTATTTATTTATATGCGATGCTGAGAATCAAACGCAGTGCCTCACACATGCTAGGCAAGTGCTCTACCACTGAGCCACAACCTCAACCCTCATTTATTTCTTTATTCAGTTATTTATTTATGTTGTATGGACTCAGGCTTTAATCTAACACATTCCTTTTTAATGTGGTAGAAGGTTCCAAATTTCTAGTGAATTCCTAGCATTGCCTCTCAGGCTGCAGGAATGAACGGAAACAGTCAAAATCTTTTCCCTGAGTGAGCTGAGATCTTACTGCAGGACAAAACAGTTCAGAAATAAGGCATGAGTATAGCGTGAGTGTGATGGGGTGAGTGCTGGAGAAGTGCAGAGGACGGAGAGGCCAGGGAAGGTGTGAGGGGAATTTAGACGAGGTGATGAGGGAAGGCCTCTCGGAGGGGGCCTGGACTAAGGCGGTGCCAGCTGGGAGGTCTTGGACAAATCACTCCACTTGTGAACAGGGTTTTGGGAATTGTCCCTGCTCAGCTATAGCTAAATGCTACCTTGTAGAAATGCAGGTATGGCCAGATCTTATATTCTTTTCCCCAATAGAGGAGAAAAATGAGAAATTTTTGCTAGTGCATTAAGCCCAAATTGTGCTATGTCAGATCAGTTTTCGTGGTACATGAATGAATCTTGACTGAACATGCTGAATGTGAGCTCAGTCTGATTCTCTGAGCATCACCTCTGTGCTGTCTCCTAAATAACAGATAACCCCAGCCGAGTCAAACATCAGACATGGAAACGCCAGACAAAGCCAAATTCAGTTTTCATTTTATTGTTTTTTAAGTTGCTTTTTCTTATAGCAAAAGATAGCAATTTTCCATATTTAGAGGCCATAAAGATTCCCTCTTAAATATAAGTTTAAAGTGAGTTGATTCAAAGAGGTTATTTGGTCAGTAGTTGCACGGTTAGGTATAGATGCAGCTGAAAATGCAGGTGGGTGCAAGGACCAGGCTTTGGTACACATCGTATTGGCCCAGCCTTCTGCTTTTCTTCCTGTAGACCAGGGGTTCCCAACTGTAGGACTGAATTGAACGTGGCCAACAGTGACCATGGGATTGATTTCCCTCCCAGAACAGCAAATCTGGTGGTGCTTGACTGCCAACTTTAGTTTGGTGGCTGAGTAGTGTCAGAACCGGAGCCGTGCAGATTCTCGTGGCCTTTCCCCTCATGGTTGCAAAGTTGCTGCTGTAGCTCCAGACAGGGAAGGATTGATTTCAATGATGAGTCTCCATTCTGGACTGCTTAAACACTCTCAAAACCCCCCAGAAGATTCCACTTCCATCTCATTGGCCAGAAATGTGTCGCATAAGCCTCCTCTTCTCCGAGGAATGTGAGAAAGTCCATTCAACTCAGCCTTTTCTGAGGAGGCAGCCAGAGAAGAAGTGAACTGAATGTCAGATGGCTAGCCAGCCAAGTGTCGGGTTCCTCAAGGGAAGAAGAGCAATAATAATTGACATTAGGGGGGCTGACTTTGTGCCAAGCCCTGCTGTAAGCACTTTATGTGCATGATCTCAGTCCTTATAATCACCCTATGACGTCACTTCTGTGACATCTAGCCCCATAGTAATGATGAGGAAACTGAGGCAGAGAGTGGTGAAGCCACTTGCTGCACAGAGGACTTGGGGTGGGAGCACTTGAGCTGTCTTCAAGGCCCTCACTCAAGCCACTGCGTTGCTTCATAAGAGGTCCACGGGTCCCAGTCTGCTCTCTGGCCTCCATTTAAATTCCTCCATCAGGAGAAAAACAAAGCAGGGTATCTTGCTTTGGGGGAAGTTGTGGTCATTAAATGCCTTCTTGTAAATCACTTCCACCTGTGTGTAACTGCTCCCTCTGGTCCTTGTCCAGTCCTGAGGAGTTCACCAGCCACATGTCTTCCCGGCAGCCCTCAGGGGCTTTCAAATGGCTAAGGAAACAGGTCCCGACCTCCCTCTTCCAAATTATCAGTATCTGTGCTTTTAATTATTCTCCCCAGAATGAAGCTTCCAGCCTTGGTGACTTTCTCTGAAGTTCTGCTGACTGGTTCAATGCACATTTAATGTGCATCTCTTTTTTTTTTTTTTTTTTTTTTTTAATATTTATTTTTTAGTTGTAGGTGGACACAATATCTTTATTTTATTTTTATGTGGTGCTGAGGATCGAACCCAGTGCCTCCCGCGTGCTAGGCGAGCACGCCACCACTGCGCCATAATCCCAGCCCCATAATGTGCATCTCTTGTGTGCTTGTCTCTGAGGTGTCGTGGGGATGCAGCAATAGCTGAGATAGTCTTGTGGCTGAGTAGCCTGCACTCATGGGGTTATTCAGCCAGTGAGGGAGGCAGCCCTCAGGCAAAAATAGCCCAAAGCATAGCCCACTGCTATAGTGGAGAAGCCCAGGAGTCTGTGAGAGTCCAGTGGAAGTGTCCAACCTAGCCTGTGGGTAGGAGGTTGGGGGGGCTCCTTGAAATGGCTTTTTGGGCCCTCTAGGAAGAATAGGGATTCATCAAGGAGCAATTTCTCCCTTCTTCCCAGCCTCCCTTTTTCAGTGAAACTCTTTCATTACAGCTTGCCTGTCTGAATTTGTGTTGTCTTCCTCTGTAAAATGAAAGGTTTGGATTTAGGTTTCCATCCATCCATCCCAGCAGTCAACCAGCAGTGACTGGGCATATGCCTGGTCCTGTACCTGGCATGGGCCTCCTGGATGTCCAGGGTGTTGGCAGAGCCCTGCAGGTGAACAGCGAGTGATGAACATCCTCACCCGGAAGCCACAGGGCCATGGGAACCCAGAACAGACACTGAGCCTTCACTTGGGGTTTCAGGGAAAGCTTCTCAAAGGAGAAGATTGAAAAATGAGTCGACATGGTGGCCAAGAGCCTGGGCTCCAGAGTCCGGCCAGCCTGGGTTCCAGTCTTACCAACGTGCTCACTGGCCCTAAGTGGGCAGCTTAACTCTAAGAGCTTCTGTTATCTACTTAGGTTGTTTTGAGGATTAAAATGTGTTTATGAATTTTAAGTGCTTTGTACCAGGATAGTGCAGGATAGTGGTGGTGGCAGTGGCAGCTCGTTCATTAGTCCCTGCTGTGTGTCAGGCGAGGCAGCTTAGTGGCCAGCCTGTGAGGTGGTTACTGTTAGCTGCTGCCCCACCCAATGTGAGAGTGCCTACCTTGCCCCAGCCCTGAGCCAGCAGGGTGCCTGGATAGAGCAGGACTGTGCTTTGGGAACAGGACTTTTGTGGCCTGGGCCAGGAACAGAAGATCCTTTGCCGTGGATTGGAAAGCCACAGCTGTTGGCCTCTCAGTCCCCTTTCTCATGTAGTCCCCGGGCCTTTCAGCTCTGGCCTCCAGAGCCAGTGGGCTGCCCTTGACCTCTGTGGTCAGAACGCATGGATGCTCTGTTGAGCCCATCAGCTGAGTCCTAGATTAGACCTGACAGTGTGATTTATTCTCTGGGACAGAGCCGGGAGGGCAGAGCCCCAGCGGGTGATTCTGCGGGAAGGCTGTCAGCCCGCATTAGCCCAGGCCCTTCACGCAGGCTCGCTGCTTCAGCGACTTCCAGCTAATAGGGTTTTCCAGGGTGTCACTGGCTTCTGAACATCCCCCAGGGCTGGGACTTGGCTGTGATCCCTACGGAGTTGTGTGCCCTGTCTGAAGGCGTTGGAGGCTCGTGGGTCCTTTCATCCTCCCCATCAGATAGCAAAGGTGGCAATTCCTGGGAGTAGTTGCTCTGTCTCCTTCCCCAGTCCTTTCACGGAGGCTCCATCCTGGCACCTGAAGGCCATTGCCTTGGTTATCACCACCCAGTCTGATCGCAGCGTGTCTGCCTGACAGCCTTTGTTCATTCACTGGAATGGGAGTGATGGGTGAGGTTGTGCTTCAGTCACAAATTACCCTGAAATCCTGGAGATCAGGCACTAGAAATGACTATTTCTTATTCGTGACACAGGGCAGGGCAGGTGGGGACTTGCCTTGAAATCCCACAGCTGAGACATTCAGCCTCCAGGGGACCACAGCAGGAGGAGAGAACCGGAAGGTCACACAGCAAGGCTTGTGAGACCTGGAAGCAACACATTCACTTTTGCTTGTACCTGGAACTAGTCACAAGGCCCTGTCTCACTGCAGCCGGTGGAAATGTGGGGGTGCCTGGGTGTTCAGTGGGCAATAAATATCATGGCCACAGTAGACAGGGTTGGTGTTTATTCAGCACCTACTATATTCTGAGCCTTCTCAGTGCTCTGGAAATACATTGGGTCACCATCTTCCTGGAGCTTATAGTTCAATGGAAGAAATAGAATTTAAGTAAGTAATTACAGCAACCACTGGGTAAATACAGCTTTGCTAAGTGCCTTGACAGAGGAGTCCAGAGGGCTGTGGGAGTATACCCAAGGGAAGGGCTCCTGACATGTTTGGAGAGGTCAGGAGACATCTGTCATGGGTTTGACATTTGGGTGAGAGATCTTAACTGAGTTGGGTGAGACACAGGACGAGGGTTCCCGGTAGAGGGAATAGCATCATAGGGTGCAGCGCTGGTGGACTTCCAGATGTGGGAAGGAGCTTGATTCTTGAAGGAACCGAAAGAAGGTCACAAGGGGAGAGGTAGGTGGGGCAGACCCGGGGTCAGATGGCTATGGGGAGGAGTTTGCTATTTGTGGCACCCATCTTTTGGAGTCATTGATAGAATTAAATGAGCTCTTTGGCAGGTAGCATTTTAGGTACTGCAGACACATCTGTGAGCAAGACTTTGCAAATATCCCAGTTCTCGTGGAGCTGGCATTCTAGAAGGGGAAACAGACAATAAACAAGAAAAACAGTTTTACCTGGTGAGAAATACTGGTGACCAATAAATGTAATACGGAGCATGTAGTTGGGAGGCATCTGGCTACAGGTAGTAAAACCCCTTTTGTGTAAGCCCAAATAGGAACTGTCCAGGCTCCCCAGCTCCAAGTGCAGAAGTTCTTTGGATCACCTTCTGGGCTGCTGTGACAGCAGCTCAACAGTGGCATTGAGGACTTGGGCTTAGTCAGCCGCAGCTCTGCAGTCCACAGTGTGGCCTTCACCTGAAGGCAGTCCTTCCACAGCCACAGGGCATAGGTAAGGGATGCCACGGGTGGTCTCAGGGTGGGAGAAGAAGCTTTTTCAAACGCCGTGTGCTCTGAGGATCTTCTGCTGGTCCACCTTGGTGGCCAGAGAATTCTAGGAGCCGGCAAGAGAGCAGGAAGGAGGGCTGCAGCCATATCCACGCAGGACAGTGCAGAGGGAGGAGGGACAGGTTCAGGGTACTGCTGGGAGGTAGAGTGGACAGAGCTTGCTGATCGCATGGCTGCTCGGGTAGAGGAATGCACGCAGACACATGCACGGGCACGTGTCCGTCTTATGCTGTGTCGTCTTGTAAGGCATGGAGCATGACGACACGATCCTGCTTATTGGTCAGCAGTTTTTTCCACCAGCTAAACAATTTCTGAGACTCTGTGAAATCCTATAGGAAAGAAACTTTCCTCTTTGATCAGGGAGCCCTTTTGTTTTTGAAGACACATGGTAACATGTTCTGTAGTATAATTGGGGAGATTTTGCTTTAAAAATGATTCTCATCCTTGCTACACATGAGTTAAATGAACTCAGTCATCCTTTCAACAAATGCTGAGTTCCTGCTTTATGAGGAGCTTTCAAGAAATTTCAAGGCCCAGGCCCTACTCCAGACCAATTCAGTTAGAATTACTAAGGGTAGGCACAGGCCTGGGATATTGGTTGGTTGGTTTGTTGTGGGGTTTTTTTGTTTGTTTGTTTGCCTGCTTTAAAGCTCCCTAGTATGTGGTTCTAGTATGTGGTTGAGAGTCAAAACTACTACTTGATCATTTCCTTGGGCAAACTTCACATTGTAAAACTTTTTTGTCTTTCTGCATTTCTGATTATCAAAGTAATACTTGCTTGTTGTTTATAAAAATAAATCAAAGAACCCAGGACCCCCAAGATAATCACTTTGCAAGCTGAAGTTAGTGTGTATCTTCCAGATTTTTTAAAATACTTGTTCCAAACTAATAGTGTGTCCCCAAACAAGCAGATTCCTGTCTTTCCAAAGAGAAGATTTTTTTTCTGGTACCAGGGATTGAACTCAGGGGCACTCGATCACTGAGCCACATCCCAGCCCTATTTTGTGTTTTATTTAGAGACAGGGTCTCACTGAGTTACCCTGTGCCTCGCCATTGCTGAGGCTGGCTTTGAACTCACGATTCTCCTGCTTTGACCTTCCGAGCTGCTGGGATTGCAAGCATGCGCCACCGCGCCCGGCTCAAAGAGAAGATTTTTAAATATGCAATCTTAAGGCCCACTTGAAATGTTAAGGTTATAAATGACCTAATCAGCTGCCTGTTTATATTTTTTAAGTTATTAGTTTCGTGAGACATTTTGAATCCTGAAATCAAAGATGTTAAATTTCAAAATGTTGCTAATTTATATTCCCTCACAGATCCTAAAGCAGTGTTATACCCACTCTTTATAGGCATCCTTACCACTAGAGTAAATTGGTGTCACCTACATGTTTCCAGAATGCGTTGTCTCTCCATCTCTCTGGAGTGCTTGTGGTGTGGCACTTCCTGAATTTGTATATTATCTTATACTAAACTGTGTCCCAGCCCTCAAGAGCCCCTCGTACACAAGAAGAGCTTGTAAAATATTCCTCTTTGGGGATGAGGACGTAGCTCAGTTGGTAGAACACTTACCTAATGTGCCCAAGGCCCTCGGTTTAATCCCCAGTACTGCAGAAAACAAAAAGAAAAAGTCTCTTAGTTGTATATTGGTGATCTTTAAGTATAGCCACTAACCTATTACTTTATTTTTTTTTTAAATATTTTTTTAGTTGCAAATGAACACAATATCTTTGTTTTATTTATTTTTATGTGGTGCTGAGGATCGAACCGAGGGCCTCATGCATGCGAGGCAAGCGCTCTACCACTGAGGCACAATCCCAGCCCCATAACCTATTACTTTAAAAAATTGTAGCACTTTTAAAAAATTACTTTAAAAAAAAACTTTGCTCTTGAGGACAGTTACTAGAAAGGGATAAATGGCTGGATAAATATAAACATACAAAAACACTTGTTTCTAAATCAGACTAATTATTCCATTATAAATAATAAATAATGACTTAAAAAATTAAATTTCTACATTTAAGTTCATCCCATATGGTGGTACTTGGCTCCCAGACAATTTTCAGTAGTATCTTACACACACACACACCCTTTAAAAATTTTATTTATTTTTGGTACTGGGAGTTGAACTCAGGGGCATTCAACCACTGAGCTACTTCCCCAACCCTTTTTTGCATTTTATGTAGAGACAGGACCTCACTAAATTGCTGGGGCTGGCTTTGAACAGGCGATCCTCCTGCCTTAGCCTCCCTGGCCGCTGGGATTATAGGCATGTGCCACCAGCTGGCTAATTTTTCAGATTCTAGTTTAAATGCCCCACTGTATACAATAAGACTTTTACCTCAAGAATTTTAATTTGATTGAATGTTGCTTACAATTATTTGCCCCTCCTCTTTTTTTTTTCAATTTTCAAAGGGCCTGTTTACAGTGACTTGCTTGGAATTGTGGGGCTAAGCCCTTGGGAATAGTTACCATGTCTGTTATAATGTATCCCTCCTTTAAATTGTTGCCAAAACTAGCATCACTAGAGTTTTTAGACCCTAATGTGTCTTTCCCAGAGTGCTTTGTTAAGAAGAAAATAGTACAAAAGACTCTGAAAGACAACTCTTATTTCTGAAAATAATTTTTTGGGAACAATCTTGCTTTATAATTGGGTAGATCTTGTATCAAAATAAATTAGGTTAGCCACACATAAATAACTAGCTCAGTGGTGTCCGATCTTCCTGCTGTGAGCTGCAACTAGTTGGCAAGCCCAAGTTCCCTCATGTCTCCTTACGTTCATTCACACTCATCTATAGTAGTCCCCCTTGACCTTGGTTGTAGGGGGTTTTTGTTTTGTTTTGTTTTGATTTTTGGTGGTACTGGAGGTGGAATCTAGGACCTTGTGCATCCTAGGCAGGAGCTCTATCACTGAGCTACATCCCTCATACCTTATCATCAGTTTTGCTTTCCTAGGATTCAGTTAACCTGTGGAAGATTCCACAAATATGTACTTCATATGTTTTAAATTGGTATTATCACACTATATTGTTATAATTATTCTATTTTATTATTGGTGGTGATCTCTGGGCTTATAAGTTTATTGTAGGTCTGTAGGTGGGTATAGGAAGAAGCCTAGTGTATCTAGGATTCAGTACTCACTGGGCTCAGGCATTCCCTGGGATTCTTGGGGTGGTATCCCCTGCAGCGAAGGAAGAATTCATATTCCCTGCCAGCTGTCCCAAGACCCAGGGTCGACAGTCATGAAGATGGCTTTTGGACTGTTGGAATCCCAGCCCTTCGCTTCCACCTGTGTTTCTGGCCAACACACACATAGCCTTCCTGTGTCTCAGTTGCTCCATCTGTAAAGTAGAGGAGCTGATGCCACCTGACTCATACAGTGGTTGTGGCACTCAGGGACTTCCTTCAGGGCCACAGTCCTAGGTGGACTGTGATCTATGCTGACATGTTGTCACTGCAGAAATGATAGCATGGCTTACCAGACTCCGCTGGATTGCCTTTCTGATCAGATTACTCAGAATTCCAAAATACATCTGGCCCTAGAGGTTTGGAGAGGGAGCATGCAGCTCTATGTAAAGCCCTTAGCTTAGTTCCTGGCACGTAGTCAATGCTGCGTCAATGTTAACAATGTATTGTTATTATTACTATTATTATTATTATTTAAAGTAAATTCCTCACCACCCTTAGTCATCGTTATGAAAATGCAAATGCTAATCACAATGAGGTGCCATTACACACCCACCTCACAAATAAAGACAACAGGAGGAGATGAGGTCAGTTCCAAGTGAGGCCTTGAAGGGCCTCTTCTGTGGATGGCTAGTGGGAGGGTTCTGAGCAGAGGAGGGATGTGATCTGACCCACATATTAATAGAGTCCCTCTGGCTGTAAATGGGCACAGGAGTGGGAGCCAGAAAATTGGGTCAAGAGAGCCTTCTGTGGTCCATGGTCCAAAAGGCAGACAGTGGGAGTGGGGAGCAGATGCCACTTATACCTTGAAGGTGGAGCCAACAGTGTGTCTTACTGGCCTATATGTGGAGTTGAAAGAGAGAGAAGGGCCCAAGGTGACCTTGAGATTTGGCCTGAACTCCAGGTGGATGGCCGGGTGTATAGGAGCACCAGGGCCGAGTCCTGCAAGGCTCTGCAGAGGCTGGGTAAAGGGTCCAGAATGCAGCTCTGGCTCTGCTCAGTGTGAGATCCTGCCAGGCAGCCGTGAGAGGTGGCCAGGACAGCTGGATTTACAGGTCTGGAGTTGAGGGGAGCCATCCTGGCTGGAGAAGGAAATGTGTGGGTCCTCAACCAAGACATGGCATTGAAAGCCAGGGGCCCAGGGACCACCACCCAGGGTGGGGTGTGCATGGAGATGAGAAAAGCTGCCCAGAGAGACGGTGAGGAATCAGCCAAAGAGGCTGGGAAGGGGACAAAATGAGGAGGTGGGAGACCAGAAGAAGAGGGCCCATGAGGAGGAGGTGGAGGCTCAGCAGAGATGGACCCTGAGATGTGACAGATGGCCAGTGGGAGCAAAGAGACAGGGCTCTGGCTACCTTCCCAGCAGACAGGCATGGTGGAAATGTGTGGCTCTGCCTGTTTGTTTCGTTGCCATCTAATGCTCAGGCTCTGCTGGACACAAAACAGTCGTGCAAATATACGTGTGTTAAGTCAGTGTCTTCTGGGATGGGGAGCAGTTGAAACTGTGAGAAGGCCTCAGGCCTTCACCCCGCAGTGGGCCAGATTGTTCTGCCAACCTGGGCTCCTGTTGCCAGTGGGCATTAAGGGCAAAGTGATGTTGGAAATGTAACCCAAACATCTGGGTGCCCCCTCAAACAATTTACTGAGTGCCTAGTGCCATGGGCATCCCCATCTGTAAAATGGGAATAACAACAGTGTTGGCTTCCTGAAGCTCCTGTAAGGAGTTGAGATAATACTGTAAAACACTGTGGGTGTTTAATAAATGTGAGCTGCTGTTAAAAGTAATACTGGCATTACCATTCTTCTGACTTCATGGCCCTCATCACTTGCGGGGGGGGTAAGTAACAAATAATCACTGATATAAACACATAATTTACCTGGGGTAATTAAGCCATAAGGGAAAAGCACAGAGTGCCTTGAGAAGGGCATGGAATCTTCTTCCAGGCTAGATGGGGACAGGGTCCAGGAGGCTTTTCTGAAGAAGCAGGCTGAAGAGTGAGCAGAAACTCCAGCAGGGATGGATTGGAGGCCAAAGTGTTGCTAAAATAGCCTGCTCAAAGGCCCTGGGGTGGAATGGTGCGGGGTGTGTTGGAGAAACAGGCCGTGTGACCCCAGCAGAGAGAAGAAAGGGAAGGGGCGTCAGCACCACAGGGTTGGCCACACTGGGCCTGGTGAGCCAAGATGAGAAATTTGGACTTTCTTCCCAAAGCCCTTGAGAGCCACGGAAGGGCTATAAGGAGAGAAGTGATATAGTTTCATTTCAACTCCTGTGTGCATTTTCAAAACCTGATGTCCTGACTCCCTTCCTCCCCAGGACAGTTTGTACTGATTGCTCAAAACCAGGGTCAAGGTCGGAGACTCCTTCCACCCCCCACATGGCACCTCGAAGCTTCATGTTGTCATCTGCGCTCTGTGGCCTTAGTTTTCAGCAAAGGAAAAAGAAGGTGCCCTGGTTTCAGGCTTATCAATCCAGTCGCTAGGAAAGAAACAGCTTGCTAATCCACCCAGGCCACCTGGAGGCCTGCAAAACAGGTCCCAGCAGTCCTGCCTCTCCTCAGAAAGCCTCCAGACTTCGGTGACTCACAACCCCTTCCTCTCAGAGAAGGGACCCCTACCCCCACCTGCTCCCCACAAAGATGGCCTCCTCCTGGGCCCAAACCTGCCAACTCTCCACAACTCCCCCCCCCTTCCCTATTTCTTTTGTAAAATACCAACTAATTTGTTTCTTTCGGTTCCCTCTTATGGGCCAAGCCCTAGGGAGAGGTGGAGCAAGCCTGGAGGGAGTTTCCAGATTACTTTTGTCTCCTGAGCACCACACAGGAAATGGCTCCTTTGTGGGCCAAGACCCTGTGCCTCCCCCATTCAACAAACTCCCACACTAGCCTGCCAGCACCCTGCTGACCTGGGAATGCTGTTGAATCCCCAGGGTGTGCAGAGGTCCAAGCGCCCTGAGCAACCCACTGGTCCCGCGCTCGGCATCTCTTCTGCCTGAGTGGCCTCTGCCTGTTGCAGATAAGTGGAGGACCTTGTTCCTCCTGCTGTGTCCATCGCTGCCTCCTCAGAGCAAGCTAGGCTCTGCCCCTGCAGGGAGGTCTTCCCTTCAGAGCGCTCAGGTATGTTGTGCGTGTCTTGGGAAAGCCACAGAGCTTATAGCTGTGGCTTCTTAGCAGTGCCCCCTGGGAGCCTGAGGGGCAGCTGGACTCTCTGTCCAGACCAGCTCCTTGCTGCCATGGGTTATAGGTATTGACTCATTTAATCCCCCCAACAACCCTAGGGGGTAGGTACCACCTAGCTGTATGGATTAGGGAAACTGAGGCACGGATAAGTCAGGTCACTTGCCTGAGCCCCACAGGTAGAGTGGAGCTCAGATTCGAAGCCAAGCCACCTGGCTCTATAATCATTCTGCTGTGCCTCCTGAGAGCCCATCCCTCCTCCTGATCTCATCACCCTATTTATTGTCTTCACAGCACTTATCAGTGATGATCAGTTGCCTTGTATATTGCCTGTCCACACCCTCAAGCTTGTAAGCTCCCATTGATAATATGGCTTCTGCATCTCATTCATTGCTATATCCCAGCATCTAGACCAGGGCCTGGCACACAGCAGCTGCTCAGTAAATCATTTTTTTAAAATGTTAATCAGTAAATCTTTATAGAAAGGGAATGAACTGAAGTTACCAGCAACAAAGATACGAAGTGCCTGGATCTCTCAGGCACTGCTGGTGGGAATGTGAAATGGTTCAACCTCTCTGGAAAACAGATTGGTGGTTTCTTCAAAACCAGCCAAATGGATAGCTGCACAAACGATCCATAACCCAGTCAGTGCACTCTTGGGCATTTATCCCAGAGAAATTAGACTCAATGTTTAAACAAAACCCATACTCCATTGTTCATAACCCCAAACTGGAAACAGCCCACCTAGCCCGCAGCAGATGAATTGTTAGACAAACTGTGGAGTGTCCGGATCATGGAGTGCTACTCAGCAATAAAAGGGAACAAAGTATTGATATGCAGAGCAATTTGGATGAACCTCAAGGAGATTATGCTGAGTGAGAAAAGCCAATCAGAAACGGTTATAGTGTGATTCCGTCTGTCTAACATTTTCTAAATGTAGAGTTATACAAATGGAGTACAGCTTGCTGGTTGTCCCTGGTTAGGAAGAAGATTGAAGGGAGGTGGGTATGGTTGCAAAAAAGCAACATAAGGCATCTGTGCAGTGATGGAGCTAGTTTTTGTCTTTTGTGCTGTGGATGGAAACTAGGGCTCTGTGCGTGCTGGGCAAGCGCTCTGTAAGTGAGCTGCATCCCCGGCCCCTGTTCCTGTCTCAGTTGTGGTAAATACACAAATACACACGTGATGAATTTGTATAGGACATAATACACACATGCCCAAGCACAGAAAATCTGAATACAATCAATAGATTGGGTCACTGTCAGAATCTTAACTGGGTCAAGTGTATATGGTATCTCTCTGTACTGTATAACTCTATGTGACCTTACAATTATCTCAATAAAAATTCCACTTGAAAAAGTTGCCAGTGAGATGGGGGGGTGGGGGGAAGGGGAGGATGGGCGGGGCAGACAGCACAGGCCTTGAAGGCCAAGAGCAGGGAGTTTGACTTGACCCCGAGCCCAGCCGTGGGAAGGGTTTCAGGCTTGGGAGGGGCCTCGCCAAAACACCACTGAGATTGGGATCAGGAATCAGGTGAGAGAGAGCCACAGCTAGAGACCTGAATGCAGGGAAGAGTCAAACAGCGGGAGTACCTTGTAGGACTACAGCAGACCAGTCCCCAAAGCACAGGATCAGGATAACTCCCAGGATCCTGACTGGCCAGTTCTTCACCCGTGTGTGGCGACACAGCACAGCTTGGTGTACAGGGAAAGTGCCCTGGTTCCAGGCTCCTGGGCCACCAAGAGGCCCCACACAGGTGTGCCTGGAAGAAGAGCATGGGAGGAGGGAACAAGGCATACAGTTAGTATGTGTCACTAGTCTTTCTCTGGTTTGGGGCATGGGTTTTGTAGTAGCAGACATGTCAAAATTGATTGAATGTGTACTCAAAACAAGCCCATTTTACTATATATATATACATAATTGTACTGCAACAATTAAATAAGTAGATATGTACCAAACAAATAATAATGCTAATGAAACAGCTGGGTGGCAGCAGGCCTGGTGCCAAGTACTGCTTTCCTGTTAATGCAGCAGTTCTGTGAGGGAGGTGCTTCATGGACCAGGCAATTGTGGTGCCATCCCTCTGCCACTTGTGCAGATCTATCCCTTGGTAGAGCAGTGATTGGAGCCAGAACGGGCTGACTAGAGTGTGTGCTCCTTTGTCTCCCCCCATCTCACTTGCCCTTTATTCTGACAGAGTGAGGTGCACTGCAGCCCGGAGGTCCCCTCGCTGAGGTCCTCGGGCCATGTGTCATTTCAGAGCTCCCAGCAGTAGCCCAGATCCAGAAGTTCGACCTTTGATTCAGGAACAAAGCAGCTGCGGGAGAGCCAGGCTGGGCTTTCTGGTCCTGCCTCTCATCCTCTGCTCCAGCCAGCTGGGGATTAGCCCCCTGCTGTTATTAGGCGCAACAGAATGAGGAAGCTGGCTGCAGTGAGGCTGTTGTAAAGGATGAGGAAGACCGAGCAACGCGAAGTAACCCTCTGGAGAGGGTGTCCTGAGCCTCTGGTGAAGAGGACTGCGACTGACTGTCCTCCTGGTCTCTGGAAGGGCAGGTGACATGCAGCCTGAGACCTGTGAACACTTGCTTACGTAGGGATTAGTTGGCCCTTCCTGTTCCTGCCTCTGATGCCCTGTTTCCCTCTTACAGAAATTCTCCCTTTTTTGATCCCCCGCAAAACAAACAAAAACAAAACAAACCCAGCTCTGGTGTGAGTCTCCATTAGGATGCCTTTAGTTGCAAAGAAAAAAACTCTGGCGCCATCTGACCAAACAGCAAGGACATTTAACATGTTTGGGGAGTCCCGGTGTGGGTGGCATCGGGCAGGGTAGGATCAGCAGCTTGCCATGTCTGTCAAGGACTCAGGTGCTCAGCTTTAACTTCCTCCTAAGGCCTCTGTACATGACACTTGGCCCCCAAATGGTGTCCAGTGACATCCAAGGCCACTTGCTTTCTTGTCTACAGGCATCCGGAGAGGGACTGACAGAAGGGGTTATGTGGGGACGGAGGAGAACAAGGGGAGAGAGAGAAGCTCCTCCCCCCTGGGCTTAAATACTCCTTTCAGGCTCCAGTTGGTCCAGCTCAGGTCATGTGTCCTCACCGCGGATTATGGCACCTTGGTTGCCTTTGATCAATTGGAATCCCTCTTGCAGGAACTTGGGAAGGGGAGGTGGGGACTGAGTAGACAACCAGATGCCTGCCACAGCAGAAGAGGCCCCCAAGCCTCCACCCTGCCCAGGGCTTAGTGAGTTAGCTAGTTGTATCAGGTCCAACAGATTTTGTGGCATTTGAGAACAAAGAAGTGTGGTGTATTTGGTTTTGTTTTAGAAGCATGGTGCTGGTTTCTGCCTCTTCCACCCTCGCCTGCCCCCAGAGGAGGGGCACGTGGGTCTGGCCGCCAAAGACAACTTGGCTGGGGTAGAGAGGGAAAGTGCGTCTCCTCCTCTGTCACTGGGTAGGTTTTTATTTTCCTTCTTCAGTCCCCATCCCTCCTTCTGTCCCTCGCTCCTCTCGTGTTTGTGCTGTGGCTGTAGCTTTGCACAAACCCTTGCAAAATCTATGTTGAGGCTTGAGTGAAGAGTCAACTTTCAAAAATGGTTTGGGGCTCCATATTATGCGCTCTCTGTTTCTCCTGGTTTTCACCAAATAGCATGTGTTGGAGAGCAGGCCATGTGGCTCTGTGTGCATCCAGCCACAGCAGCAGCAGTGACACCCCCCTTCTGTGTCTGAACTCGGGGCTTATACGCAAGGTCATAGCGTGGCCAGGGATGAGCATTCTCTTTTCCCAGGGGTGGCCAAGCTGCTGCCCACGAGGCTGCCTTGGCCAGTGCTCCTGTGGCTCACTGGAGGGCCTGGCTCCCCATTTGGGTCTCACTTTGCTGTTACTCTGCTTCCTAATTTGCATCTGATGGATGTAAAATGGAGTCTTAGATTTTAATGTGCTAATGACCTATCTGGCTGAGTTCTAGGCTCACCTTTCTAGGAGAGACCCAGTCAGAGATGCAGAGATCGGGGAGGACACAGTCACCAAGGGCAGATTCTGGAATTGGATGATCTGGGTTCCAATCCTGACTCTGCCCCTTAAGGCAAGTTACTTAACTGCCCTGAGCCCTGCAGCTTCCTTAAATACAAAATGGAAGTGATAATAGTATCAATAGCATAAGAAATGGAAGATCCAACAGAATAATAAATGCAGAGTGCTGAACACCACACCTGGTATATATGTGTGCTGGGAAGGTGTTAGCACTCCTAAGCACTGTCATTATTGGGTGTTATGAAACCGTCTATCCAAATATTTTATCCTCTCTTAATTCACATCAGAATTAAGAGGCATTTGGGGCTGTTCCTTAGAAACCATGGAGAGACGGGAGGGTCAGAGTTGTAAAGACACACGGGACTCAGGCATACTTTTTCCATGTTTGGGTGGGGTGGTGGGTGTTCATTTCTATGTAGGTACTTTTTAATTTTTAAAAACGTGATATGTGGGGCTGGGGTTGTAGCTCAGTGGTAGAGTGCTCGCCTAGCACACGTGAGGCACTGGGTACGATACTCAGCACCACATAAAAATAAAATAAAGATATTCTGTCCACCTACAACTAAAAATAAATATTTTTAAATAAATAAAAATATTGTGTCTATCTACAACTAAAAAAAATTTATTAAAAAATGTGATGTACTTTTTTTCCCCCCTTTGGTACCAGGAAATTGATCTCAGGGGCACTCGACCACTGAACCACATCCCCAGCCCTATTTTGTGTTTTATGTAGAGACAGGGTCTTACTGAGTTGCTTAGTGCCTCTCCATTGCTGAGGCTGGCTTTGAACTTATGATCCTCCTGTCTCAGCCTCCCTAAGTGCTGGGATTACAGGCATGCGCCACCGTGCCCAGCTAATGTGTGACTTTAAAAAAAAAAAAAAATTAAACATTACAAAGAAATATGAAGAGCCCGGTGCGGTGGTGCATGCCTGTAATCCCAGTGACTTGGGAGGCTGAGGCAAGAGGATTGCGAGTTCAAAGCCAGCCACAGCAGCTTAGTAAGACCCTAAGCAAATTAGTGAGGCTCGGTCTCTAAATAAAATATAAAAAAGGCTGGGGATGTGGTTCAGTAGTTAAGTATCCCTGGGTTTAATCCTCAGTTTAAAAAAAAAAAAAGTATATGAAATAAAAATTGAAAATCTTGGGGCTGGGATTGTGGCTCAGTGGTAGAGTGCTTGCCTTGCATGTGGGAGGCACTGGGTTCAATCCTCAGCACCAAATATAAATAAATGAATAAATAAAAGTCAAAGCCGGGTGCAGTGGCACAAGCCTGTAATCCCAGCACTTAGGGAGGCTGAGACAGGAGGCTTGTGAGTTCAAAGCCAGCCTCAGCAACGGTGAGGCACTAAGCAACTCAGTGAGACCCTGTCTCTACATAAAACACGAAATAGGGCTGGGGATGTGGCTCAGTGGTCGAGTGCCCCTGAGTTCAATCTCTAGTACCAAAAAAAATTAAAATAAAAGTCAATCAACAACTAAAAAAAAAGAAAAGAAAATCTTACTTCTTATTTCCCGCACTCCACCTCCAGGTCTACTTTCCAGAGGTAAAGTAACCATGGCAAATGGTTTGCTCTGTTAAAGGCTTGTAGAGCTGGCATTTAACTGGCTGTGTGAGTCAGGCAAATGACTTTGTCACTCTCAGTTTCCTTGTCTGTAAAATGGAAAAAGTAACTTTGTGTACGTTACAGGGTTTTATGAATATATAATACATGCAAAGTGCTTAGCACAGTGCCCAGCACATGGTGTTAGCATTCGTGCTTCTGGAATTTCGTGTCCTTGCTATTTACCAGGTTTCCCCCCTCTGAATGTCACATAATTTTTAAAAAAATTTTTTTAGTTGTCAATGGACTTCATTTTATTTATTTATATGCAGTGCTGAGAATCGAACCCAGCGTCTCACACGTTAGGCAAGCGCTCTACCACTGAGCCACGACCCCAGCCCACATAATGCATGCTTTTTCTTCACAGCATTGGTCACTTCTCAGGGTCTCCTGGGCATTGTCCCATGTTAGAGAGTTAGATGTGCGCTCTTTCTTTTTAATGGCTGCCCAGGATTGTATCCTATGGACGTATCAACATTTACGTAGCCAGTTTTTTTCACAGGGTTCTCTCAGGTGATCTTTTCTTCCATCCACAGTGGCACTGCAGTGGGGAGCATTGTCCAGGCAGCCCTGGCCTCCTGGCTCATCCTGGGATCCCTGGGTCCACAGTGTGCATGGTTTTAATTTAATGAGCTGGCAAATTGCCCTTGAGGAAGGTGCTGCCAGTAGAACCTGGCACACCCCACCAACAGAACCAGGACCTGTTTCCTTTCATCTGGTGGATTTGGTTTGTTTTGGTAATGGGAAACCTCGAGCAGTGACAGAGGCAGAAAGGGTGCATGTGTGTCGCCAGGTCCCACAGCCGTGGGCGCACCCTTTCCCTGCTTTTGGGTCATTTTGAAGCAAATCTCAAACATCCGCTCATCTTGGGGGCCAGGCAGGGGCTTTCAGCTTGGTGCCCATGTGTGCCTGCTTGTTATGGGAGAGCAGAGGACATTTCCATAAAATGATGCCAATGTCCTTTTTGCTTTCCAAGGTGCCTTGAATCTCCCTTGATTTTCAGGTGCCCCAAATGGGGCAGTGTACCTGTCAGGAAGGCAGAGTCCATTCTAGGTGTTCTAGGTGGAGGGAATCGGGTTAAACAGATGGAGGAACAGAGAAACCGAAAAGGAGGCAGAGAGAAAGCCCCTAGGCGAGCAGCCAGAGCTGCAGGGACACAGCCCACAGCAGCAGGGCCAGGGAGGATCCCCTGCCTGAGACACTGTCCCAGGTGGAGGGCCTAAGGGGATACCTTCCAGCTTTGCTGAAGCTAACCAGGAATCCTGAGAAATGCGGTTCCCACAGCAGAAGAACAGACAGTGGACCACTCAGGGAGCTTGATGTCTGTTTCATAGAGGAGAAAACCAGAAGATTTAAATGGCCTGTTGGGTACATATTTCGTGACAAGCCCCACTCCTGACACCTTG
>CM053414.1:40892767-40933937 GCA_028644305.1 Xerus rutilus
TTCTGTTGTGGTGTTTTTGTTGCACTTTATATCCAATGCCATGAAATTATTTTTTCTTCATCTGTAATTATTTCTTTGGGATCAAATCCCAGAAGTAGCATTACTGGTTCAAAGGATAGGAACATTTTTTAACACTATTGCCAAATTGCCTCTAGAAAGGCTCCACCAACTGGGAGCAGTTTAACTCTGTTGTCCTGGGAGAGGGACTGATTTGCCAGTGTCTTGTCTCCTCGAGGATGTAGAATGCCATTCCCCTGCTCTCCTGAGGGCCCCGTTCCCTCTGCCTACCTGGCCTGTGTACCTGTCCTGTGTGTGATCCAGGGTGGGCTGTTTGATTATGGAGTTGTGCAAACAGCACCATCTGCCAGCCAGTCCTGAGGGCCTGAAAAGAGGTTCTTTGCACCCAGCCGAGGATCAGAATTAGGCTCCTCTAGAACCTTCTGTGGCATTGCTGCAGGGGCGGAGCTGGGATGCACATTCCAGTGGCCTGGCCCCCAGCCCCTCTGCTCACCTGTCTCCTCCACCTGATAGGTAAAGGGCAGCCCTTTCCCCTCTGTCCCCCGCTGTCCTGTGGTGAGCTGCCTGAGGCCACCTCTGTGGGTGCAGTCCTGCTCTCCCTAGCTCCTGGCTAAGAGAATCCACCTTCCCAGAATGCCCAGGGGGTTGGTGCTCTGGCAGGTAGCATGTCCCTGCAGGTGTGTGGAAGCCTTGTGCAGGAGAGAAATTAACCTCAAGCCAGGAGAGGGCAGTGGGGCTGTGCATACACCAGGTCCACCAAACTAATCCTCAGGGCTTCAAAGAGGGTGAGCAGACAGCTGGGATGTTTAAAATACACACATATATTTTTTTAAAGTACCTATCTAAATAATCTGCACAATACAAAAGACTTTAAAACTTACTGTGGGGCTGGGGCTATAGCTCAGTGGTAGAGCGCTCGCCTCGCATGCGTGAGTCACTGGGTTCGATCCTCAGCACCACATAAAAAAAAAATCAATAAAATAAAGATATTAGCATCCATCTACAACTAAAAAAGAAATATTAAAAAAAAACTTACTGTGAAATACAACATAGTTAACCAAGAAATGTGTAAAATAGATACACTTGGCCTTCTGTGTCTGGGTTTTGCATTGACCGTGGAACAAAAATATTTGAAAAAAATCTATGCTGATCGCGTAGAGTTTTTCTTGCTGTCAGTCCCCGTAAACAACACAGTATGACAGTCTCATAGCGTGCCTGTTGTTAGGTATCATGAGTAATCGGGAGATGGTTTAAAGTGCAAGGAGCGTGAGCATAGGCCAGATGCTGATAGTGTGGCTCTCTGTATAAGGGACTGAGCAGCTGTGTCCTCAGGGGTCCTAGAACCAGTCCTCTATGAACACCCAGGGACAGCTATATGCCGTTGAGTGAAGAATGAGAAAGTAAGTGCCCACATCAGCCCAGGTGGAGAAATTTAGAACCACGCCACCAAACAGAGCCCCAGGACATCCTCCCCTCAACCGCGCTCTTGAGGCGTCTGTGGTCACCACTTGCTGGCCTTTTCCCGTATGTGAGCACCTCTGAGTGACATGGTTCCAATTCCCTTGGCTTTGAACTTCCTGTAAACAGAATCAGAAGCTGTGTATATTGCTTTCTCTGGCTTCTTGCTCAGCACCATGCCTGGGAGATGTGTCCTGGTTGAGGTCACTGCTAGTCCTAAAGCTCATTTCCATTGACACATGCGAGCTTTATAAATGCTGCATTTTGTTCAATGAGTGTTAGAAAAAATAGAATGAATCCAACACTGGTATTATGGTATTATGGAGGTTTTCATAAGTGAGTTGATCAAAAGAACCATCTTTAGGAAAGAGCACGAGTGGGCTGCGCTCTGCCTCAGAGGAAGGCGAGGGACTTGCGGAAGTTTGGGAGCCTCAGGGTGCAGGATAGATCTGAAGTCACATAGGCACACTTTCTCCCTTCCTGAAGGGAGCTGCTGTTAGCCTTCCATATCTTTCCTCCCTTTGACCTAAATAGGAATGAAGGGGAGGTGAAGAGATTCAAAATATGTCATTTGATTGTTTTAAAAAATTTCAATGTGAAAGAATATGCCATTCTTTTGAATTACTTCGTGGGCTGAGTTTGTTCTCTGATTAAAGCAGCCAGATCCTTGTAAGATTCTGCTTCAGGATGAGACTGGACCAGGCCCTTGATGAGTTGTCCCTAGAGCACGTGCGAACGAGGAACTAGAGCAATGCCTGCCTCTCATGCCAGTGATTTTTGTTGTTGTTGCTGCTGTTGTTTGTTTGGAGGGTGGTTTAGTATCTGCTTCATTCCCTCACCCCCCAAGTAGCCTGCCAATTCCTCAGCTTCCTCACTCCCTGCAGAGGTTGCGAACTTGGACTCTGGGGAGAGTTTAACAGTAGACCAGATTGAGGCCGCTTGGCCTGGGCTAGTTGACTGGCTAATTGGTTATTCGACTGCATTGGATTTTTTTTTCCTGTTTCCTTCTTCTTTGGTACTGGGATTGAACCCAGGGTCACTCTACCACTGAGCTCCCTCTTCAGATCCTTTTCTATATTATTTTGAGACAGGGTCTCACTATGTTGCTGAGGCTGGCCTTGAACTTTCCTCTTGCCTCAGCCTCCCAAGTAGCTGGGATTACAGGAGTATGTCTCCCCACTTGGCCTGGTTAAGTTTATTTGTTTTCATGGCTTCAGAAAGTACTTGGGGAGGACTCACCCTGACCTGGGTACTGTTGTGGGTTCTGGGAACAGAGCAGTGATCGTGTCTGGCAGGCATGTGGGTGTTTAACCAGCCCCCACCGCTCACCCATCAGAGCACTGAGTTGTCACTATTGATGCTTTTTAAAAATCTTTGAAAAAGTATGTATTGAGTGCTTGTTAGGTGCCACTTACCTGTGCAGAGTGCCTTACCAGAAACTTCTCACTGGATGCACCAGCAGTCTAGGAGGTGTCACTGTCATTCTCTCTGGTACTTGGGGCTGGAATTTGATTCCAGGCAACTCAGTGCAGAGTAGGAGCTAATTCTGCCTAAATTACCAAGAGGTGGCTGGCTGGGTAATTGGGTGCCCACTGTGTCCATGGCTCTGTCCCTCCTTTTCTCTTGGGGATGACAGTGGTTATGATGACCGTAGATTCACACACCTGAGTTCAAGACCCACTTCTGCATTTTGCCTCACCAGGTAACCTTCAGCAGGTGACGTACTGCTCTGAGCCTCAGTGGTCCCTTCTATAAAATGGAGAAAACAGTGGGATCTGCCTCCTTGGGATGCTGCGAGGTTCAGTGGAGCCAGATGTGAGACCAGAGCTTGCTAAGTGGGGATGGCCCTTGCTAGGGGTGGCCCAGGAACCGCACCATTAGAGCAGCCTCCAGCCTGGGCTTTGGCTCCATAAATGCCAAGTTTTGTTCCCTGGTTTGACAACTTGTGCTCTCAGATGGTGCAGCCTCATGAGTGGCCACGGAGGCAGGCTCTGAAGTCAGCCCATCCCAGGTTCAGATCCCAGCTCTTCCTCTCATTCTCTTTGTGGATCCTCCCTGGCCCTTAGTTTTCCCCATTGTGAGGGGCCATAACCCTCCCTCAGAGAGTAAACTAGAAATCTCAAGCTCAGTGGTTTGTGTCATGTGCTCTGCACAGGGCCTGGCTCTTGGCGGACCTGGATCAGGAGCCAGTTATGGTGATGGATGATTACTGCTGGCAGCTGGGTGCCACCCAGAACAAGGCCCAGCTGTGTGTATGTCCTTTATCCTCAGTGTCCTCCCCTTCCCTCCTGTCCCCCTGCTGGAAACCTTCCTGGCCATGGCATTCCTGGGGCCTCCACTGCTGCCCCCATCCCCTCCAATCCAAAATCATCCTCAGGTGAGGACAAACAGAGCCCGAAACCCCCAAGAGCAAGATGGAAAGAACAGGGCTTTAACAGATGTTCTTTTACAAGGATTCCCTGACTGTGTTTAATCAAGATTGTCAAATATTGATTTAATCTCCAGGCCCAACAGATGTGATGTTAGCAGGTTTCAGTGGCAATTATCTGGGATTAGTTTGCAAGTCAGACTCCATGCTGACAAGACGCCATCTCCTACACTGGAGACTTGGCCTGGCCAACCGGAGCCATCCCTATAGGGGGACACGTTAAATATTCAACCATTAGTCTGTCCTAGGCAATGGCCCACAGCAGATCCCAAAGTGGAGTCCCAGCAGCCACAATGGGCCCTTGTGTTGCCTACATGATGATTGTAGGCATCACCTACACGATCGCTCGGGAGATTCAGGTCTGTAGCCATTTGCCAAAAAAAGTTCCAGTATTAAAATAAGCAATATAGTCACACCAGTGCCTGTGGCTTGACACTAAACATGACTAGAGCCAATGAGATCCTTCAGGGGCAGCCTAGAGCAGCGATGATGCCCCAGTTAAATCTCTTCTGAAGTGGTCACCCCAACAACAGAGGCCCTCATCTGGCCTCTCAGCCCCATGGCCTGGCTCCATCACCTCACCTCCCCCCACACAGCATGCCTGCAGCTCCTGGGTGGGCCTGGCTGTGTGTACACACCAGGAAGCATCCCTTTCCAATTGCACATTTCAAAGTCTCATTTGAAGTGAGTGGGATTGAGCCCAGAATCAGAACAAGATGCTCAAGCCACATGTGCTTCCCGGGAGGCAACAACTCCCAGCCCCACAGAGCCTCCAATGACCACCTCCCTTTGCCTCAGGCCCTGGGCTGCCAGGAAGGAGGGATTTGACTCTCTTGTTCAAGGGGAGCCATTCTGGACTGCTTGGACCTTGAGCCCAAGGGAACAATAGATCATTGCAAGGCCACATTTGGTTTGCTCAAAAAAAATTTAATTATTATTATGTAAGTAAAAGTGATAACAACTAGTATCACTCTGTGCCAGGGATTTTTTTTTTTTTTTTTGGGGGGGGGTGATCTCGCTAAGTTGCTCTGGACTTTGCTAAATTGCTGAGGCTGACCTCAAACTTGAGATCCTTCTGCCTCAGCTTCCCTAGTTGCTGGGAGTACAGGCCATGCCAGGGATATTCTAAGTCTCTATATAAGAGTTAAGCCGTATTATTATGCATTTTGCAAATGGGAAAACTGAGGCATAGAGAGGCTAAGTCCAGGAAGGTAAGTGCAGAGCTGGGCTTGGACCTGGGGAGTCTTTGCTTCTGTCCACTGTGCTACAGCTACCACATCAGGAAAAAATCTTCAAATTCTGGTGATAAGTTAGAAAAGTAACTTGACGGCATTAACCCATTGATTTTTTTTAAACTTTTATCTATTTATAAGCACGTAATCCTATGAGGATATAGCTTACATGACTTCGACCAAATGAAGGAGCAAAATAAAAACATTAACATTAGCTTAAACATTTGGGGTGAGCACAGCTGCCTCACCAGGAGAACACGAGCACAGGACGAGGTGTGAGCGAGGCTTGGCGGCTCACTAGGCGTGGCGGCTCATGCCTGTAATCCCAGCAACTCACAAGCCTGAGACAGGAGGACTGCAAGTTACTGAGCAACTTACTGAGACCCTGTCTCAAAAATAAAAAGGGCTGGGATGTAGCTCAGTAGTAAAGCACCCCTGAGTTTAATTCCCAGTACCAGAAAAGACAGAGCGTGAGCATTTCCCCAGGTCTTAGAGGAATCTGCTGTTTGGAAAGATGTGTGTGGTTCAGTCTGCGGGCCTGGGAGCAAAGCCAGTGTGGGGGACTGGTCCCCAGCTATGGAGCTAGTGAATTTGCCATTGTGACTGCATTCTAGAAGGGAAGGCTTGGGGGGAGGGTTGATTTTAATTCTCCAGAGTTTTCCCTACATGCTTACTTTTTAAAAAAAAAAAAAATTTTAACTTCTTGATGGACCTTTATTTTTTTATTTATTTATTTATTTTATTTATTTATTTATTTATTTATTGGTACCAGGGATTGAACTCAGGGGTATGTGACTACTGAGCCACATCCCCAGCCCTATTTTGTGTTGCATTTAGAGTCAGGGTCTCACTGAGTTGCTTAGCGCCTCGCCAGTTGCTGAGGCTGGCTTTGAACTCGCGATTCTCCTGTCTCAGCCTCTATTTTATTTTTATGTGGTGCTGAGGATCGGACCAAATGCCTCACACATGCCAGGCAAGTGCTCTACCACTGTGCTACAACCCCAGCCTCCTGCATGCTTACTTTTAAAACTAAAAATGAATCCCAGGCCCTAGACATTCTCCCCTTTGCAATTATGAGCATTTCCTTGCAGTCACAGAGAAAGTTCTGGAAGAGAGCATGTAAAACACACTTACTGGGTCTCCATTCCCCCCTACACACAAACTGTTGTGTACCTTGCCTCTTTCCCTTAAGTGAAGGCCTAGAGTAAATGAGCATAAACCGTCAAGCTGGATTGCCTGTGTTTGAATCACAGCGTCACCACTTTCTTTTTTTTCTTTTTTCTTTTGAGTGACTTTGGGCAAGGGTGTTGGCTTCCCTGAGTTTCTTTGCATTGGTTTTAAAATGAGGATGGTGTTGGTCCTTCCCTCCCAGGGTTGTCATGAGAATCAAATGGGTTAGCACATGTAGAGCACGCTGCGTGCTGGCATGCAGCGGGCACTCACTAGGCATGAGCTACGCTCATTCACTGCGGGCCACGTGGGCATCTTGCATAAGTTATCCGGAGCTCTGCCTTGCTCATTACAGCCTTGCACCCAGAATTGAGAGACCCAGATGGTGCCTCCGCTGACAGGCATTTGGGCTGTTCACGGCTTTTCTGTGTTACAGCAACATGAGCCTCCCTGCATCCAGCCACCCCAGTGTGCAGTGGGGTGTCTTCCTGAGGGACAGATTCCCAGAGGTAGAAATTGCTGGATTAAAACAAAATACAATGTATGCCTTAAATTTTAGTGCATAATTCCAACTCATTCTTCCTGTTCCCTGAGGGAAAAGTATACTGATTTAACACACTTGTAAACAGGACAGGTCGCTTGGGACTGCTGACCTTTGTGGGAGTCTTTCTGGTTGGAATGTAACAGCTGTAAACAGCTGTTCTTGCCCCTGTGCAAACCGCCCTTACTCCTTGCATGAAAATGAAGGCCACTCCTGGATGCTAGGGAAGATTTCAATTAGAAACCCCAATCCTCGGGTTCTTTGGCATTAAATATGGAAGTACAGGTTTTCATGATTATGGTGAGGCCCCGTGCATAGCTCTTGGGCAGATGGAACAGATTCTTTGCCACAGCACTTCCTAATGAGATTTCTAAGATTTCCATCCATCTTGGTTCCTGAGGGAGCTCTAAAATGGCCCCGTGTATGTTCAGACTTCCAATAAGGTAGGGAAGACGTCGAGGAAAAAAAATAGATTCTTAACCTGCAATCGCTGAGCTGTTGCTGACTTTCTAGAATTCTCTTCATGTGAATTGATTTTGAAGAGACTTTCATCAGTCATGTATTTCCACGACACACTGGTTGCAGCTGCCCCCTCTTTTATCTAAAGTGTGGTGGTGAAAGGTGGCAGCCAGACTGTCGAATTTTGAGTCCCAGCTGCTCCACCTACCAGCTGCCTGACTTGGCCATGTACCCTTTCTGTAGCTGTGAGGTGGTTGAGGTAGTTGTCCCTACGGTGTGGGGTTGTGATCACACACGAGTCAATACACACCAACGTGTTTCCCTGAGCTTAGCACACAGGGAGAGCTTGTCAGTGTGGGCTTCTTGTTAGTACTGTCATTGCTGCTGTTATTCTCCCTACCCGACCCATGTGCAAGGACAGTATGTTAGACCGGCACTATCCAGAGTCCAGGGAGCACAAAAAATGCTCAGAAGCTTGGTAATCTGGCAGACCAAGTTGGGTAGACCCGTGGGAACTCATCAGATGGAGGAATTCAGCCTGGGGTATGGAGAACCAGCAGGACAGCAGTCAGCTGGCAGCCTAGAGGATCAGGGAGTTGGGGGCATGAACAAGGCTCCCTGGAACAGAGCTTCCCCTGAAATACCTCCTGCAAAGGTGGCCAGGGCCCTTCATACCAGTAACATCACCATGCATGTCCCCCTCAGCAGCCTCCAGCATGGTTGACCACTTGATGGACCCCGGACCACAGCTACTGCCCGGGCTCTGGCACACCTGCTCTCCTGCCTCCCTGCTGGTTCTGTCCCAGCTCACATCTGGCTCTCCTCACCTGGCTATCCTCTCAGGTTTACAGTTCTGGGCTTGGTGTCAGGCCCTCTTAGCTTGGCTTTCTCTTCATTGCACCCTCTGTGCTGGCTGTTCTAGAATCAGCTACAGAGCTTTTTAAGAAATATTCAGGCTGGGCGCGGTGGCTCACGCTTGTAATCCCAGCTCTTTGGGAGGCTGAGACAGGAGAATCGCGAGTTCAAAGCCAGCCTCAGCAACCATAGCGAGGCACTAAGCAACTCAGTGAGACCCTGTCTACATAAAACACAAAATAGGGCTGGGGATGTGGCTCAGCGGTTGAGCGCCCCTGAGTTCAATCCCCAATACCAAAAAAAAAAAGAAATATTCAGCCCTGGATCCCCCCATACACACCAGAGCCCCTGACACAAAACCTCTGGGGATGGGGTGTGGACAGACACTGTATTTTTAAAAAGCTCCTTTGGTGCCTCTGAGGTACAGCTGGGGGCAAGAACCACTGCCACGCACAACGCCACCTGGGTGTTGGAATGCAACGTCCCAGCTTTCCTGCCCTTTCGCAGCAGCATTGCTCATCTGCACCTCCAGTGCAAGTTAGACACGGTTATGATTTAGATCTGCAATGTTTCCCGAAATCTCATATGCTTAAGTCTTGGTCACCAGCCTGTGGCACTGTTGGAAGATGATGGAACCTTTAGGAAGTGAGGTCTAGTGGAAGGAAGATAGGTCATTAGTGGGTGTGTTCTTGAAGAAGATATTGAGACCCTGCGCCCTCCTTCCTCCCTCTTTCTGTCTCTGCTTCTCTGCTACCATGAAGTACTCCATACCCCCCGCCACGATGCTCTGCCTTGCCACCAGCCCAAAGCAACAAGTCCAAGCAACCATGAACAGAAACCTCTGAAACAGTGAACCAAAATAATCCTTTCTTTTAAGTTGTTTATCTTGAGTATTTTGTCACAGCGGCAGAAAGCTGACTAACAAAAGTGCCCTGCCCTCAGTAGATCAGTGAGCCTTGCCCACCCCATCTCATCTCATCTGTCTGATTTCTCTGGCTTCTCTTCATCCTGCTTGAGCTGTATCTTTGGCACCTACAATTGTGGTACAGAGGAGGCACTTAATACTTAACAAACATAAAGTGCTAAGAAAAGGACCTGGCTCATAGAAGGATTGCATTCACGGTGGCTGCTGTTATAGATGATGTTTGTGAGCGTGTGTGTGTTATTTTGTTCTATAATTAAAATGTTCCTTGGTGGGCAGCAGAACAGAGCTGGTTTCATGTCCAGCTTGATGTGGAGACTCCAGCAATGACTGTAGCCCCCAGATTCTAACTGAGCTACCTTTACTGATGGCTCTTGTCTCATAGTCACAAGGTGCCTGAAGTGATTCCATCCCTTGCATCTTGCCAGAGTAAGAAGGAAAAGCAGGGTCTCTCCAGCGTCCCTGGCAAAACATCATCACTGGTTCTGACTAGCTCATGTGATGTGTTCCTGAGCCAGGAAAGGTTCCTCATCTGTAGCATGGTGGGTGGCATTTGGAGAGGGTAGATTCCCAAAGGGAACTCTGGGCTCTTGCTGGGAAAAGGAGTCAAGGAGGCCATGGAAACAAACCATAAGTGCACACCACTGGAAGACTGTGTTTTCCCCTCCTGCCCTGCCCCTGGAGGCGTCAGCAGACATTGTCCACAGAGCAGGACCTGTGGAGTGAGGACACAGGCTTCAGTGCTTGTCTGCTGTTCTAGCCTCCCGAGTTTTGGGGCCTGCTAAAGTGGGGCTACTTGCTCAGCTTAGAGCTCCCCAGTTCTGCATAGGCCAGCAACTCAGGAGGCTAAGACAGAAAGACTTGCAAGCTCAAGGCCAACTTTGGCAACTTAGCAGCACCCTCAAAATAAAAAAATAAAAAAGGCTAAGTATGCAGTTTAGTAGTAGAGTGCCCCTGGGTTCAATCCCCAGCACTGTGAGAATTTTTTAAAAACAAGCCATAGTCTGGGAACCCAAACAACCACAGATTGTCTGTTCTTCTAAGAGATCCTGGTTAAGTCCCTACTGGCCAACAAGTGGTCAGCATGATCACTGATTGTGGCTTTCCCAGTTTCCTTTGCAACTGGAGGGGCTGTGGACCACATTCTGGCCAGTGGACCTGAAAGTATTAAGGTCAGCCTGGTATGATGGTGCACACCTGTAATTCTAGCTACTCAGGAGGCTGAGGCAGGAAGATCGCAAGTTCAAGGCCAGCCTGGGCAACTTAGTAAGGCACTGTCAGTACAAAGGGCTGGGAATGTGGTTCGCGGGTCGAGCTTTTGTCTTGGATGTGCAGCACCCTGTGTTTCATCCCTAGTGCTGCACACATCCCTGCCTCCCTGCAGAACAAGAAAAGTCGTACAAGGTCAGGGATCAGGGGCTGTTCCAGGTCAGGAAGAGATTCTCCTTCCTCCTCATGGCCAGTCAGATAAGAAGAGCACTCTTCCACCATCCCTGTGTGTCCCCTTGCCAGTGGTTCATTGAGAAGCGTGGCCACCAGCTTGTGACCGTGAGGCAACAAGACAAAAACTGTTAGCCAGCAGCACACTGCTGGGGCAGAGAGGGAAGACAGAGCCTGCCTGTTGGCCGCACCGAGCCTGGAGCCCATATCTGACCTCCTAGCTGGCTGCATGTTTGCACTGTCCCAGCCACCACTGATTGCTGTGACTTTCCGCCAAGTGTACCCTGGCTGGCTCCACCGCTGTCACTTGCTTCTCGCTGTGCTGCTGTGTCCAAGGCTGCCCTGCCGTTTCCCATCGCCCTCCTTACACAGCCCCTGTCCTAGCCAGGCTGCTCGGAGGCCAGCAGCAGAAGCCACACTGGCGATCTTCACCAGAAACAGAACTTAGCAGGGACTCACAGAATCACCCAGAGGTCAGAGGAGCAATCTTAGAGAAAAGGTAAGGGCCAAGGGGCACTGGAGGGAAGGAACCTGGATCCCTAGCAAAACTCACACCACAGCAAAATCAGGCCCCGCTTCCCTGCCACTGCCACTCTCCAGCACTGCATGCTCTTGTGAACCTTGCACAGAGTCCCAGGAGAGGACACCGAGCCCACCCGCTCTCTCCACCCACCCATGACTCCATAACTGGGGGAAGAGCTCCTGCCAAAGATGCACCAAAGAATAGTAATGCAGGTGGCACATCCTTGTCTGAAATGCTTGGCACCTGACATGTTTTCGGATTTGGGATTTTTCAGTTTGTGGAATGGTGTATATGCATAATAAGATGTCTTGGGGGAGACCTAGGTCAAACGTGAAATGCATTATGTTTTATACACACCTTATACACAGAGCTGGAAGGTGATTTGATGCAGTATTTCAGTTTGACTGCAACCTGGCTCCTGAGTTCAGGTGTGAAATTTTCCACTTAGAGAGCATTGTGGATTCTAGATTTCCATATTAGAGACAATCAGCTTGTGATAGCAGTGACAGTGAGGTAAGAGATATTATCCCATTTTATAGATTAAAACTGGCTCCGTGGCACACCAGAGTTTGAGCCCAGATTTCTGGTTCCTGTGTGTGCGTTACTCTCCTCTCATAATGGGGGCTCCCTGTCAGGGTGATGTGGTTGTTTTTAGGAAGGGGAGTGCTACAGCAGACAGCTCGGAAGGGACTAGTGTGCACAGTCCCTGAATTCCAGAGGCTATGGGTGCCACTCAGCCTCAGAATGTCACAGAGAGCCGGGCATGGTGACACACATTTGTAATCCCAGTGGCTCAAGAGGCTGAAGCAGGAGGATCATGAATTCAAAGCCAACCTCAGCAACTTAGCAAGGCACTAAGCAACTTGAGATGTGGCTCAGTGGTTGGGAAAAAAAAATCATAGGGAGATTCAGCTGCACCTGCTTGGGGAAGGAATTTGTGCAGAGACCAGGTCCTGCTAGAACATCTGTATGTGTTCACAGAAGGGCGCAAAATGGATTGAGGGTTTCTGCCTGAGCTAGAAACCAAATGCCATCAGCAGAGCCCATCTGTCAGGAGGTGGCATGGCAGCAAGTCAAGGTCACATCTGGGCCACCGGTTTTCCCACCCAGCCTATGTGTAGCTTCAAAGCTCTAAGCCTCCCTCTGCAGGATGCCCAGGCTGACCAGGTGGGGCCACGTGCAGGGTGGGCTGCTGAGCTCTGTAGTATCCTGTGCCCTTGGCAGGCCAGCCACCCCTGTGGTGTGGGGCTGGGCTTAGGCCCCCTAGCAAGCTCCTCTGCTGTTCTGGAGCTGACCATTCAGTGGTAGAGGCAACAGATAATGAAACAAACCAAAAAAGAAAAAAGCATTTCATTTTTCTCTGGCAAAGCTGCAGCATCAGTCACCAGAGGTTACAAAACCAGCAGCTGCTGCCCAGTCTGGCTCACAGCTTACTCTATGGACCGTCAGTGTGGTTTTGATCAGTAATGCTCTTAAAAAGTATTCAATTATTGACTAGAAATGCATGCAAAAAGTTTGAAAGGTAGCCAATGGTTTCCAGTGAAAAGTAAGACCCTCTCTCCCCTTCATGTGACATAGTAGGTACCGGGAACACAACAGTGGCTTACGTTCACATGGGGTGGAATGCCAGTAATGGATAAGAGAAATAAGCAAAGGAGAAAAATGAAGCAGGGAAGGGCATGGGAATGAGGGACAGACAGTTCCCCTCACCGGAGGCAACCACTGTTAGTACTTTCTTTTCTTTTGTACTAGAGATGGAGCTCAGGGAGCTTATTGTTGAAACAGTTCAAGGCTGGCCTTGAACCCCAATCCTCCTGCCTCAGCCTCCAGACCACTGGAATTTACAGGCATGTACCATTGTGCCCGGCTCAACAATCCCTCTAAAAATCTGTGTGTGGTAGTTTATTGCTATTGTTGTCACTATTAGTTTTGCTTTTCAACGTGGGAGATGTTGCATACATTTCTAGATCTCTTATTCTTCTTTAAAAATTAGATGATTTGGCATCCTCGTTCCTGAAAGGTGCATTTGGAGGAAGCTGAAGCCCCCTGGCTTCTTGGCAAAGGGTTCACCATGGGCTCTTCCTGGCCTCTCTTCTGTCTGTCTCCCTTAAGCAACCTGACCCTGTAGGTCCCCGTTTCCTCCTCTTTTTTGGCCCATCCCTGTATTGCCTGCCTGCATGTCTTCAGGAATGTTCCTGTGCTCATGGGACACCAGTAAGAGGGGTGCCCTTGTGCTCTGCCCTCGCCTTCCCCTTCACCTCTGGTCCTCACTTCCTCAGAGGCTAGAGGCTGTCCTCACTGTTTTCTATGAATCTGCTCCACGTTTCCCTCATCACCCTGGATCCCAGGTAGGAACGCCCTCTGCACACGCGCGCGCAGCTTCCTGCTTCCTCGCATGGTAAGGAGCAGCAGTCGTTGGCCAGAACGGTCATGCCCGCCTCTAGACTCCAAAGGACAGAAAATTATTGGTTTTTGGTTTTTCTGAGCAATAACCAAAAATATTGGTTATTGGTTTTTCTGAGCCAGTGCCCAGCCTTTTCCAGCACCCTCCTGCCAGTTGGGTGGGTAGGTGGAAGGGGCCAAGGCTGCCAGGGAAGCCAACAAGCTCAGTCTCAGAAAGTGAGCCACTTCCCCTTGCTCCCCAGAGGGGAGTTTCATCTTCCACAAGTTCAAAGTAAAGACAAAAGGAGGTGATCCTGCTGGACAGAAGCATCAGCTCCCTTCCCCAGAGGCCTGCAGATCAGGACGTGCTTAACCCCACATTAGGCAGAGGCCACCTGTTCACTCATTCATACAGGAATCAGTGACCAAGTGTCCTGGACGTTGGTCTAGGTGCAAGGGATCGCTCCGGGAACAGCACAGACAATCCTGCCTTGCTGGAGCTGACAGTTTAGCAGTGGATCTAGTGAGCAGATAAAGCACAAAATAGTTTTGGCTTTTGACAACTGCTAAGAAAAGCAGAAAGCAAGCTGTGGGTGGTAGAGAAAGGCTCAGAGGAGACGGGGCTTCTCTGTCTACGCAGAGTGGTTTGGGAAGTCTTCATTGAAGAGTTGCCATCGTGGGAAGGAGCCAGCCTGGTGGAAAACTAAGGAAAGATCCCCAGAAATCCTGGATTGGGTCTGGTATGTCAGAGAAACAGAAAAGAAGACCAGCGTGATGGGAGCTTAGTCAGGGATGGGAAGAGATGTCAGGGTGACTGGCGGGGGCCAGATCTTGTGGGCTGTGAGCCAGGGAAAGGAATTTAGATTTCATTTTAGCGCAGTAAGGAGTCACCAGGGAGATTTCAGCAAAGAAGCGGTGGAGTCCACCTTACTGTGGGGCTTGCCAAATCTGTTAATCACATAGACTGCTAGAGACATTTCCTCTGCGGTGTCCCTCCCCCAGCTCCAGTGGCTGGGCTCCTGGTGACTCATCCATCCCTTTCACTTCCTTTCTGGCAGCGTGGCTGGGTCTGGGGGGACTACAGAGCAGATGGACAGTAGTCTGCCCTCTACGTGCCACCGCCAGTTCACCGGAAATACAGGGGAAGAGGAACATGTTAAATGGCACTGCACGGATCCCAAAAGTGAAATTACACAGGACAAGTGACCCCATTCCTTCAACAAGTAAAGAGCATCAAAATAAAGGAAGGTGGCTGTTGAGAGTAGAAGAGACAAGAAAAATATCTGCTGAAGCAGAGTACAGATCCTGTTTGGATCCTCATTTCAACAAACTGGCTCAACAGAAGTCACCTTAGGGGTGGGTGTCTAATGCAGACAGGGTTGCAAGATAATGAAGAGTCTCTGTTAATTTACATGGATATGATAGTAGTTACCATGGTTTTGGTTTTTTGTTTTTGTTTTCCTGGCACCAAGGATTGGACTCAGGGGTATTTGACCACTGAGCCACATCCCCAGCCCTATTTTGTGTTTAATGTAGAGACAGGGTCTCACTGAGTTGCTTAGCGCCTTGCCGTTGCTGAGGCTGGCTTTGAACTCGCGATTCTCCTGTCTCAGCCTCCCAAAGTGCTGGGATTACAGGCGTGCACCACCGCGCCCGGCTTCATGGTTATTTTTTAAAGACCTTTCCTTTTAGAGATATAAGCTGAAGTATTTATAGGTAAAATGACCTGGTGTCTGGGATTACTCTAAAATATTGTCAGGACTAGGGGTGTAACTCAGCTGGAGAGCACTTGCCTAGATTGTACAAGTCCCTGGGTTCCATCCCCCTTACTGGAAAAAAATAAAATATTGTCAAAAACGAAAAATGATTGGCTGGGCAAACAGATGAAAGAGGAGTGGCAGATCGCTAATGGTTGTCAGAGCTGGCGGGTGGCTCATTATAATCTTCCCTCTGCTTTTGAGTGTAATTGAAAATCTCCATAATGAAAACTTTTTTTTTTAATGAGTGAAGGTGTCAAAAGGAAAAAAAAAATAAAGCCACATTCCCCATTCTGTGGGAGCAGTAGCCTGTTCAAGACATCTTACATCTTTCTTTTCTCCCCTTCCAGCATGGCAGGAAGGACACCCTTGCCGCCGGTTGGCTCTTGCCCACAGCTGCTGCTTGCTCTGCCCTGCTGAGCCACTCTGTCTGGAGCCCCCAGGACAGCACCTGCCTCCTGAAGTTGTCCTGGCTCAGCTGTCCACAGCGATGGTGGAGAGCTGGACTCCACAGACTCACAACCTTTGCGTCAGGTTTCAGGGGCCAGCATCCTTCATCCTGGGACTGGCGGCCCTGAACAATGGCTGAAAGCCAGGGGACGCCATAGAGTTGCACTACAGCTTCCCGGGGCCAGCAGCATTCCAGTGCCCGTGGACTATGACCACCTATCGGCCCCTTCCTAGTGATGGCGTGGACCTGGCAGCTGGCTGTGGGGCCAGGGGCGCCGATGTCCTCTCTGGGCCACACACAGGGGACTACACTCCCATGGGATTCTGGGCCCAGAATGGTAGCACGTCCCAGCCTCTTGGTGAGAGCCCAGCCACTGCCACCACCCGCCCCAGCCCCACCACCCCTGCAGTGCCCAAGATGGGCGTACGTGCGCGAGTGGCTGACTGGCCACCCAAGCGAGAGGCTCTGAGAGAGCAAAACAACCCAAGCCCCTCACAGGACACAGATGTCACAAAGGCCACCAAGGTGGCCCATTCCATGAGGAACATACAGAATGGACAGCCCCCTGCCAGCACCCCAGCTTCCTCAGGGTCCAAAGCCTTTCACCGACTCTCCAGGAGAAGGTCCAAAGATGTGGAATTCCAGGACGGGTGGCCCCGGTCCCCTGGCAGGGCCTTCCTCCCTCTGCGGCACCGGAGCAGTAGCGAGATCACCCTCAGTGAGTGTGATGTGGAGGACCCAGGGGAGCCTCGGGGGGCCCGGCACACAGGGGCCCTGCCCCTCTTCCGAGAATACGGCAGCACCTCCTCCATTGATGTGCAGGGCGTGCCAGAGCAGAGCTTCTTCGACATCCTTAATGAGTTCCGCAGCGAGCAGCCTGAGGCCCGCGGCTCCCAGAACCTCAGCGAGCTGCTGCGGGCGGATCCTGGCTCTCACCTCTCAGGGGGTGGCTGTGGAGGCAAGGGGGACCCCCGCAATGGGCAGCCCTCCAAAGACAATCTCCTCCTGCAGCCTCTGAAGGAGAAGGAAAAGACCCGAAAGAAACCCGTGAGGGGCCTGGGCAGTGGCGACACAGTGGACTCGTCCATCTTCCGGAAGCTGAGAAGCAGTAAACCTGAGGGGGAAGCAGGGCGGCTGCTGGGAGAGACTGAAGAGGGTCGGAGCCCTCCAGAAGCAAGCAGGCCGTGGGTCTGCCAGAAGAGCTTTGCCCATTTTGATGTGCAGAGCATGCTGTTCGACCTCAACGAGGCAGCCGCCAACCGGGTATCAGTGGCCCAGCGGCGGAACACCACCACGGGGGCCTCAGCCGCCTCTGCAGCCTCCGCCATGGCATCCGTCACGGCATCACGGGCCCACAGCCTCGGTGGCCTGGACCCAGCCTTCACCAGCACAGAGGACCTGAACTGCAAAGAGAACCTGGAGCAGGACCTTGGCGATGACAACAGCAACGACCTGCTGCTCAGCTGCCCGCACTTCCGCAATGAGATCGGAGGGGAGTGCGAGCGCAACGTGAGCTTCTCCCGGGCCTCTGTGGGCTCCCCTGGCGGGGCAGAGGGCCACCTGGCAGAGCCCGCCCTGAGCGCCTACTGCACCAATGCCAGCATCTCAGTGCTGGAGGTGCCCAAGGAGCAGCAGAGGACACAGAGTCGGCCCCGGCAGTATAGCATCGAGCACGTGGACCTGGGTGCCCGCTACTACCAGGACTACTTTGTGGGCAAAGGTGACCTGGGTGGGCCAGTGGGTGGGCCTATGGGTGGGCCTGTTGTGGCAGACCTCCACCACCCTGAGCTAGGCTCTGTTCTCAGCCCTGAGGATGCTGTGGAAATGGGACCTACATGCTGGAGGGCTCTGGGGCTGCAGTGAGCCCCGAGCCTGAGGCTTGCCTGGCACTCCATAACCCCAGAGCCACGGGAGACTATAGATGCCCAGTTTAGTCAGCAAACATGGGCTTAGTACAGCTATGAGCCCGGGGGTGTAGGATTGACCAGCACCTAATGTCAGTTAACATAGGTGAAGTGTTGAAGGGTGCCGTGTGCCATTGAGAAGAAAGTAATGTAGAGAAGAGGGAGATGTGTGTCGCGTGCGAGTTTGCAGGTGTCGGGGCCTCTTCAGCGCTGCCACTTAAGTACCGAGTGGAGGGAGATGTGTGCTGCTGGGAATGACGTTCCTGGCAAAGGAAATAGCAAGTACGAAAGTCCTAGAGCACTGGAAGAATAGGGAGGAGGCCAGCATTGCTGGGACAGTGACTTAGGGAAAGCGGAGGGAGCCATGGAGAGCAGTGACAAGGACAGATCAGGTGGGATTCTTGTGGGCTACGGTGGAGAGTCATTGATTCATTTCTACCCTAAGATGCAGTCCCTGAGCCGTACTCTGAACATGGGAAGGCCCTGATCTGATTTGTGCTCCCGCCCTCCCTCTGGCTGTGTTGGTTGGGAGAGGAACAAGGAAACCAGGGAGGAGGCTCTGGTTGGGAGGAAGAGATGATGCACAAGTTCAAGGTGGGAGCCCAGGAGTGAAAACCTGCCTCAGACAGGTTCTGGATCCATTTTGATTTTTGTTTATTTTTTAAATATTTTTTTAGTTGTCAATGGACCTTTATTTTATTTATTTATATTTGGTGCTGAGAATCGAACCCAGTGCCTCGTGCATGCTGGGCAAGCACTCTAACACTGAGCCACACCCCAGCTCTTGGATCCATTTTGAAGGTGAGGGTTGAAGCGAGGGTACCACCAGGGAGAGATGGGCTTTGTACAGCATCGGTGCTCTGGGACATGCCCTGGAGGCAGAGACCACAGGCCCAGGCAGAAGTGCAGAAGGGAAGCCTGCTTGGCAGGACCTAGGCGGCTCCGCTCAGCTCCCGCTGATGGTTGTCATGCAAGAAAGGCGCACACACCTAGTGATGCCAGCAGTTCTCATTTTGCAAGATTCTCTTGAAATTCAAATTTTTAAATGTAGACTCTCTTTATTTTTTATATATTTTTTATTTTTTGGTACTGGGGATTGAACCCAGGGGCGCTTTACTACTGAGCTAAATCACCAGCTTTTTTTATTTTTCCTTCTGAAACAAAGTCTAGCTAAGTTGTTTAGGGCCTTACTAAGTTGCTGAGGTTGGCCTCAAACCTGCCATCCTCCTGTCTCAGCCTCCCAAGTTGCTGGGATGATAGCCATGCTCCACCATGCCTGGCTGACTCCTAATTTTTAAATGCTAGCAGTTGTATTGAGAATAGCTTATAACTTGTAGGAACTGGTTGAAACAATATAGAAGTGTCTCTCACATAAAGAAGGCCAGCGATCATCAGCCCAGGACTGGTATGGTTACTCTGTAGCACCAATGCAATGCCAGACTTAGTATATGGCCTCCAGCCCTCACAGTGCCTGCCCCCAAGGCTGAGGTGGCTGCTGAAGGTCAAGCCATCACATCCATTGCCAGGCAGGCAAAAAGAAAGGGAAAGGATATAAAGGCAGACCTCATGTGAAATCAGGCCCCTTTGAAGAGCTTTCTCAGAAACTCCATTCAGCTGTTTGTGCTTATCAGCCACTCTGTCTGGAAAGAGGCTGGGAAGTGTAGGTTTTAGCTAGGCAAAGTTTGTCTTTTCATCTTCCAAGAATGAAGGGTTTATTTTATTTTTTATCTTAAAGAAAGGAGGAAGAAATGGATAACGGATAGGCAGCTAGTACTCTGCAGCCACTTGCCTAAATTTTTTTTTTTTAAAGCAGTGCCCCAGCAAACATAACAGGTGTCAACTGGGTCATCCTGCAGGGCTCAGTGTTCACCCGGGAGTTCCAGCCTGGGTCTGGGGTGTGTTCTACAGCTTACTAGCTGTGTAATACATTCCCCCCTCAAACCATCTGCATGTGAGGAATGGAGCTGATTGTAGTAGGATCTCATGCCCAAACTAAAATAACACCAAGATTGAAAATAAGAGGATGAAAAAAGAAGTTCCAGACGGTTGCTGATCAGGAGAAGGAAAGCTGATGAGGCAGCATCAGTGTCACACAGAATAGATTTGAGGCTAAAAGCACCATTTAGAGGAACGGAGGGGGCCATTTATGTTCATTTTAAAATTCACCAAGAATCTGAAAGCTGGAAACCTGGCAGCCTGGTTTAGGGCTGGAGAACTAAACTGAGAAGGCTGCATGGAAAAGCAGACAGATCCACAGTCGGAGCAGGCACTCAATGAACACTGACTAACCACTTATTATTTATGAGCTTCCTGAGCTACACAGAAATCATTTTTAGCCAGGAGCAGTGGCACATGCCCGTAATCCTAACAACTTGGGAGGCTGAGGCAGGAGGATCTCAGGTTCCAGGACAGCCCGGGCAACTTCTAGAGCACCAGGATGGGAAGAAGGGGCAGCTGCTCACCCGGCCCTTTTTCTGGCAGTGGTCGATGCTGACTTGGTGGACTTGAGCTGAGACTGCTCGGGGGTTCCCACCACCAGCAGAAGACTCAGGGAGAACTGTTTGCTTGAAACAGTTGTAAGATAGACAGCAATAAGTTTTAGGGAAAAAGGGATACAGCTGTCATTGAGGGGAACGAGGTGGAGACCTGCTCCATAACTTGCTGCAAGCTCTGTCACCTAAGGGGAAATGAGCAGGGTAAAGAACTGTGGTCAGGGAAAGGTGCTGCTTAGGGACTTGGGATGTAGAACGAATGTCATGCCTGGGGTGGTAATAGCCAACGCTTTATTCATGTGGTTACTGAGTGCCCAGCACAGGATGTATTAGCTCCCTTACTCCTCACAACTGTCCTTAAGCCCATTTTACTGCTGAGAACGCTATCAAGCAACTTGGCCTGGGCCATGTATCTTATCTCACCCCAGATTGGGGCCAGCAGGAGGCTTTCTGGACTAGTCTTAACCACTTCACCAGGGCTGGTACAGAAAGTCGAGCTTTTATTTCTTCTGGTTTCTCTCTTGAGCGGGGCTGTGATGAAGCGTGAGATCTGTGACCAGGGTCCCGCCCCTCCCCCGCCTTCCCATCAGCAGGGGTGGGAACGCTTCTTCCCAGCAGCTGACTCTGAACCCACCTGCTCTTCCTACTCAGAGCATGCCAATTACTTTGGGGTGGATGAGAAGCTGGGACCAGTAGCTGTGAGCATCAAACGGGAGAAGCTGGAAGACCACAAGGACCACGGACCTCAGTACCAATACAGGATCATCTTCCGGACCCGAGAGGTAGGGCCCATCACCATCATGGTTATTTTCTAAATCATGACAATAAATAAGCTCCTCTTATCTGTGCGCTCCGAGCCAAGTCCTGGGGTCACGCACTTTTGCTTCATCTTCCATCACCCTCCCAGCAGCCCCGGGAGAGCGATCCTTTTAATCTCTCCATTGAACAAAGGAAGAAAGTAAGACTCAGAAATTAACTGACTTGGATGGAATCAGTGAAAAGCGGCCAGTCTGGGATTGAATCCAGTGGTGTGATCCAGAGCCCAGGATTGCAAGGTCTCTTTGCAAGAGATTGACTCTAGTTAGCATAAAAATAAAGGGGGAGGTGAGGGATCATCTCAGGATATGAGGTGTCCCCATAGTGGAAAGAAGGAAGCAGCAAGCCTCAGGCCTGGCGGGAATTGGAGGGTCTCAGCAGGCCCTGCTGTTGTGCTTGGTAGCTCAGAACATCCCCAGCTGTGTCCTTCCATTCAGAGCAGAGGATTCCATTGTCCAGCTGGGGCCAGAGGTCTCCCCCTGGATTAAAGGTCAGCTGCAACTAGGGAAAGAAGCCTGGTGGGTGCACCTAGTGTGAGTCTAAATTGTGACAAAAATCTATTCTTACTGGTTTAAGAAAGGAGGATTAACAGGTTTGTGTAACTACAAATCCAGGGCTCGGGCTAGCTTCAGTCACTAGAGTTCGCTGCCTCAGCTCTCTGCTCAGCATGGCTCTGCCTCCTTTAGCATTATGACTATTATTCTCCTCTGCCACCAACAAACTGTCTCCATGTTGTTGGAAAAAGGAGACAGCTGCTTGGATGTTCTGTAACTTCTATAAGGAAGGAAGTCTTCTCATCTGCAGGATCTCTGGCTCTGCGTGGATTGCAAGCCCTCACCCTGGGCCAGTCCCGGGGTCTAGGATGATGGAGGAAACTGACTAGCTGTAAGGTTGCACTCCACCCTGGGGCCAGGCCAAGGGCACTGTGATTGACAATTCCGTCTTCTATGGGAGCCACCCAGAGGAGGCAGGACAGATCCTTAGCAAAAGGGAGGCAGGGAGGCAAGAATGAGACTCCGAAAAGGCCCAAGTAGGAAGATCTTTCCAGAAAAGGAACAGTCATCAGGCAGGCCACCCAAATTGGGTCTCCCTCAGCCCTGCATCCCCAGCCCTGTGGGCCTGGACTTTGCTCAGGGGTGGGAGCTCACTAGGCTACTGCTGCCAGGGACTTCAAGTTTGGGGCCAACCCAGTGCTGGACCTCATCCAGGCTGGCAGATGCTATACCAAGGGTTCTCGCCCCATCCCTGACAGACCTTCACAGAGGCTTTGTGGCAGCTGGGAGTGGGCCCCAAAACCACATGCCCAGGCTGCAGGTGGTCCCCAGCTTGTGAATCCCCAGCTCCCTTTTCCCTCTGCTCACCTTTCTGGACAGATGAGCACCACTTCAGAATGCGAGGTGACAGTTCACACCACATCAGACTGCGTTAGGACATATGGACAATTGCTGGGTGAAATGACAGCCACATTCATGTACCAGTGAGTGATGTGAGCTGCAGTTGCTGTCGTCACCGCACACTGCTTCACACGTGTCAGGCATTATCCATGGCCTTCATGTGTACGTACTCACATCTCATCCCAGTTCTGTGACGAAGCCATCCTTGTCCTCACGTATGACAGAACAGACTCAGAGCAGTTGAGGACTTGCCCAAAGGATCCTCCAGTTAAGTGATAGGGCCGTGTGTTGTCTCTGCTCTGGCCACTCTACTGGGCTGCCTCTGGGAGTCCCCTGCCTGCTTAGACTGCGTGTTAGGCCCATTCATGAGTCGTGAACTCAGCTAACTTGGTGCCAGCATTTTTATTAATGAAAATAGAATATGTAGAATGGATTTTTTCAATGCTGGTGCTCACAGGTACTGAGGCCTCGGTGTTGGGAAGTGTGGGATCTTCCTCCAACTCCTATTCAGTAGTTGGAGCTGGCGCGGTGACTCAAGCTTGTAATCCCAGCACTTAGGGAGGCTGAGACAGGAGAATCGTGAGTTCAAAGCCAGCCTCAGCAAGGGCGAGGCGCTGAGCAACTCAGTGAGACCCTGTCTCTACATAAAACACAAAATAGGGCTGGGGATGTGGCTCAGTGGTCGAGTGCCCCTGAGTTCAATCCCTGGTACCAAAAAAAAAATACATTCAGTAGTTGGAAATTGGCTCTGTGCCATTCCTGGCTTCTGCATGATTCTCTCCACTTCCCACCCCCAGTACCCACCAAACCAGTGTCAGGGGGCTCCAGTCCACCCCCCGCTGGGCTCAGGGACCCTTGAGTCTCATGGTCACTGGGCTGGGATTCATCTATCCCCCTGCCAGCCCTGACTAGGCTTGAGGGTACAGCAGTGAATTGGTAACAGAGAGGCGCTGGGATGTGTTCCTGTGAGGGAGACAGACAGTATGCAAGGTACCTACTCAATTATGCAGTGGAGTCCAGGTGATGAGGTGGAAAATAAAATGAGGGAAGGGGATAACTGTGGAGGGCAGATAGATCTTGAGGCACGATGGTCAAAGGAGGCTTCACTGGAAGGTGACATTTGAGTAAAGATCTCAGGGAGGTGAGAGAGGGAGCCATGTGAAAACCTGGCATAAGAGCATAGGGAAAGGGAAGAGGCAGTGCAAAGGTCCTGAGGCAGGTGCATGCTTGATGTGCAGAACCCTGGTCTACGAGTTCTGGTTCTCTCATCTAGCAGCTCTAGAACTCTGGGCATATGGCTTCCTCTCTCAGTGCCTCAGGTTCCCTCTTAGAAATCCTAGCTTCACAGAAGTGGTGTGGGCTCAGTGACATGTACACATAAAGCAGTCAGTGCTGGGCCTACACCTGAAGAGAGCCCAGTGAACTTAGCCATCTAAAGAGGTCTCAGAGCCGGGCACGGTGGCTCAAGCCTGTAATCCCAGCACTTAGGGAGGCTGAGACAGGAGAATTGTGAGTTCAAAGCCAGCTTCAGCAATGGCAAGGCACTAAGCAACTCAGTGAGACCCTGTCTCTACATAAAACACAAAATAGGGCTGGGGATGTGGCTCAGTGGTTGATTGCCCGTGAGTTCAATCTCCAGTACCAAAAAAAAAAAAGAGGTCTCAGCCTGCTGTCCCCTTGTCAGACCCTGTGGACTGTGTTCCGCCGTGCAGCTCATACCCACAAGCAGGCCTTCCTCTGTCCTTGCACACACAGGCCACACACAGACTCATTCAGGCCCAATCCTGGCAGAGCTTCCTGGTCAGGCCTGAAACCCCCATCATCTGGAGCTGGTGGGAGGATAGTGGCCTCAAGGTTTGCCTCACTCCTTCCTAAGGCCCTTCCCTTCATGGAGGCAGAGCAGAGAAACAAGGAGCCCAAAGACAGTAGCAGTAGCGGTAGCGACAACTCCTACGCATAGCACCTGTTAGTTCCAGGCATCAACCCATTTTTCCTCCACTGTACCATGATGGAGGGTAGAGGGCATCCATCCCATTATTATGTCCATTTCAAAGAAGAAAACACTGGATCTCAGAGAGAAATTCACTTGTCAAATCCACCAGCAGCAGAGCCACGACATGGCCCTAGGCTGCCCTGCTCCTGGGCCCTTAACAGCTGTTCTGCAGTACCTTTTGAGTTAAGTTTGAATTCTGGCTCAGGGATCACACGTGCCTGGGCTCAGTGTGTGGCATTGCCCCTCCCTAACCAGGGCCGGTGGCTTTTCCTTTGTGTACCTCAGTTTCTCCATCTATAAGATGGGCTATGAGCCGTGCCTAGATAGATAGAAGGTGCTCTCAGAAGCTGCACGGCAGCAAGAGCTCTGCGTGCTAGGTACCACGTGACTGACGAGACCGGTGGCTCTCATTCCTTGCCAGGAGATTGGAGGCCCATGCTGGGAATGTAGAGTCCAGCTCATGGACAGACAGAGCTCTGTCCTTCTGTCCACATACATGTGCCTCAGGCTCTGTTTAACCAGGGTATGGGGTCCAGGCTCCCTTTCAGGTCAGCCGGCTGGCCTGCCCCAGATGGCCACCCCACAGCCACCAAGCAGACAGTCCCGAGTGGGCCCACATCTCCCAGCAGATGGGATGTGAGCATTGGCGGCGCCAAGCTCCCCATAGAGGTGGAGCAGACTGGAGGCCGGGCCATGGCACCACATGCCCAAATGCCAGCTCCTAGTGAGCCTGGACAGGATGAGGCTGGCCAGGACTGCCCTGTCCCAAGCTTCCTCGCTGGCACTGGTTCAGCTAGAACACAGGCCACCCCAGCCAACCAGGGACTGTCTGGCCAGCTGGACCCAGTGGGCTCTCTTTGGCTTGGCAAAGGTAAGTTTTTGACAGGCCTTAGTTTTGATAGGGTTAGAAGTTTGGGCTTTATTTTCTTCATCACTTTTTTTTTATATTAATGTACCAAAACCTCGTTGTTAAGAATTTAAACAATACATAAGTATGCAAAGTAGAAAGGGGAACTTCTTAGTAAGTGAAGAAAGCCAGCACAACAGTGTCTAGCAGGACCCCGTCTGTGTTCAGCAGGTGCATCTGAGTGTGTGTGTGTGTGCGTGTGTGTGTGCGCACGCGTGTGCACAAGCGCTTATATAAACAATCCCAAAAGCGTGCTCTTAGGTGGGAGGGAAGCAAACTGTAGTTTCCTTGAGGTTGAGCATTTCTTGAGTGTCTGTGTGGCTTTGTATATTTGACAGTCTGCACGTAGTCGTGGCTGGCACGTATTGAGCTCTCACTGTATTCCAGAAACAGTACTCAGCAGTGAACATAGGTTTCATTTTAAATCTTTCAGTTCTTTGAGGGAGGCATTCTCATCCTCATTTTGTCAATGAGGAAATGGGCATAGAGAGATTAAGCTACTTGCTCGGGGTCACAGCAAGGGAGGGGGGCTTGAAGGGTATACCTGCCCCCCAGTGCAGAAAGGCAGGAACGCATCTGAGCCAGGAGGGAGTGGAGACTAACCCACACAAGTAGTGTCCTCCTTTCTTACATGGCACTGTGTCCCTCTCACAACTCACTTTGTTCCCCTCAGTGAGATGATGCCAGATGGCCCTGGGTTCTGAGCAGAGACCTGTGACCTGACTCAGCTGCAATGGAGAGAATGGGCTGGGAGTAGGACAGGGTCGGGAGCCCAGGAGGGCGGAGGCTGCTGTGCAGTGGGAGATCACAGTGGACAGACCAGGTGGAGGGAGGAGGTGGCACTCGTGACCCAACAGTGCCCCACTTCTTATCCCTAGTGCAGAAGGATGAGCAGGGAGCCTTTCGGATAGTGAGTATGGGTCAGATGGCCAAAGCCAAGACGTGAGCGTAGGACACCCGTCTCCCACGTGGAAGAATGGAGGTTTGTTTGGTTGGCTTTTCAGTACTGGGAATTGAACCCAGAGATGCTCTACCAATGGTCTGCATCCTCCCCTTTTTTATTTTGAAACAGGGTCTCATGATGTTGCTGAGGCTGGCCTCAAACTTGCCATCCTCCTGTCTCTGCTTTCCAAGTCAACTGGGATTATAGGCAGGTGCCACCAGGCCAGACAATGATCTCTGGTCCTTGAGATCTCATGTCCCCAGCAGAGGGCGCTGTGGGACAGTGTCTGTAGGATACAAAGGTGCTGATCCTGTTGGTGCTTCAACTGAAGCCTACAGCCCTGCGGCCACTCAGACTGGCAAGGCAGGGTGCCTGACATCATTGCTGTTCAAAACTGCCTTGCTTGTGATAAGAGATTTGTTTGTTTATTAATCATCGGGGCCAGAACTGGGAACTCCCATGCGTGAGATCATTCCATTCCTTCCACACATGCCTCTTTGCCAGGTCCTGTTTGATAAGGGTGGGCTGTGTGCTTAGAGGTGAGGTCATGACACACTGTTGCTGCCTCCCACGTCTGTTGACTTAGAGGAGCATGTTTTTGCAGTTAACATTGATCTTCTTTAGTGTTTGAACCACAGCTCCGAGTGTATTTTAGGTGCTGAAATAAGCCCCTGGGGGAGAGATTTTTTCCCCCTGTGGTGTTCCAGGTCCCTGCCATGCATTTGTGGTATGGTGTTGACTTGCTGCGCCCGGCCCAGAGCATGGCATAACCTCATGGCCAGCAGCACATTGTGGCAGCTGGAAGCATGAGCTGGTGGCGTGAGGACATGGGCGATGGGGGCTCCCAGACAGGGCTAGTGGGATGTAACTTGGTAGAACCACTTGGAAATCTGTTGGCAGTTTAGTTAAGTTGGAAATTAGCATGCCTAGTGATTTCGCAATTTCTAGGTGTAAACCCAAAATAAAATATGTTCATGTGCACCAAGAGGTGCTTCTAAATGTTCCCAACAGCACTATTCACAGTTGTCAAATACTGGAAGCAGTTCCGGTGCTCTTCAGTGGTAGGAAGGAATAAATCCACAGGGTAAAAACATCTACCTCCCACTCCAATGTGGTCAAATCTCATATATACAACATTAAGAGAAAGAAACCAGGTAACAAAAGAATACAAATTGCCACTGGGGCTATAGCCTAGTGGTAGAGCACTTGCTTAGAATGCACCAGGCCCTGAATTCTGTCCCCAGCACCATGAAAAATAAATGCCGGGCGCGGTGGCTCAAGCCTGTAATCCCAGCACTTAGGGAGGCTGAGACAGGAGAATCGCGAGTTCAAAGCCAGCCTCAGCAGTGGCGAGGCGCTAAGCAACTCAGTGAGACCCTGTCTCTACATAAAACACAAAATAGGGCTGGGGATGTGGCTCAGTGGTCGAGTACCCCTGAGTTCAATCCCCAGTACCAATAAATAAATAAATAAATAAGTCAGTCAGTCAGTCAGTCGCTGCCAGTGATTTTCGTGAAACCATTGAAAACCAGTGCCAGTTTGATATGCGAGCCAATGCCATTACGTAGGACTGACAGGTGTTTCACGTGACAGTTCACAGTAATAACATTCATTTATTTTGGTACTGGGGATCAAACCCAGGGGCCTTTACCACTGAGCTACATCCCCAGTCCTTTTTTTTTTTTTTTTAAATCTTTTTTTATTTTTTTATTTTTTTAATATTTTAGTTGTTGATGGACACAATGTCTTTATTTTATTGGTTTGTATGTGGTGCTGAGGATCGAACCCAGGGCCTCATGCATGCGAGGCAAGCACTCTACCGCTGAGCTACAATCCCAGCCCCCCAGTCCTTTTTATTTTTATTTTGAGACCAGGTCTTGCTAACTTGCTGAGGGCCTTGCTAAGTTCTGGGCTGGCCTTAACTTGAGATCCTCCTGCCTCAGCCTCCCAGGTTGCTGGGATTGCAGGTGTGCGCACCACACCTGGCTACCTTTATAACATAATGTTATTGTGATGATGACAGTGGGAACCCACCTCCTTGCAGAGCCTGTTTAATTCCTGCTGTGCTTCCTGTAACCTATCTTCCCCACTCAACTGTCAGCACCACAGGGCAAGGTCTTAGCTCATTCCCTGTTCTTAGAACAGGACTGGCACCCAGGAGGCAGCATCTGGCATGTGCTGGTCAAAGGAAGGCACATGATATTTCATTTAGCCTCCCAACTACCTCTCAGGGCAATAATACTATCCCCATGCCCATTTTTGTACCACAGAAGAGGGCATTGAGGCTCAGAGATATGAAGTCATTTGATCAAGATCATATGGGAAGGAGGCAGCAAATTCTAGGTCTGGCTCTGATCCAGGACATTTGACCAGCCCCTAGAACTTTCTCTTCCCTCCCCTCAGTACTGGGGATTGAACCCCAGAGTAGTATACCACTGAATTGCATCCCTACCCCCACCCCACTCTGCTTTTTTTTTTTTTTTAAAGGTAGGGTCTCACTAAGTTGCCTGAGCCGGCCTTAAACTTGCAATTCTCCTGCCTTAGCCTGCCAGGTAGCTGGGACTGTAGGCATGTGCCACCACGTCCAGTACGCCTTGAGAGCTCCTAATCTCTCATACATGCTTCTTGTCCTCTCAAGGCTCTGAGACCCTCCTAACCTTCCCTCCTCTTCCTCGAGTAGCTCATCACCCTGCGGGGCTCCATCCTGGAGGATGCGACCCCCACAGCCACCAAGCACGGGACTGGGCGGGGCCTGCCCCTGAAGGATGCCCTGGAGTACGTCATACCCGAGCTCAACATCCACTGCCTGCGACTGGCTCTCAACACTCCCAAGGTGACGGAGCAACTGCTGAAGCTCGACGAGCAAGGGGTGAGCAGGGCGGGCGCAGCCTGCAGTCCCACTCCAGGCACCTCTTTCCATCTCATTTTATTTATTTCTGGCAAGTAACAAAACTCTACTTGATCTAGTTTCAGCAACAGGAAGGATCTGTTATCAGATTCTAGTGGTGGCAAGAGCAGCATCCTAGAAGGGAGACAACCACTAGGAAGTTGGTGGGCGCTGTGTGTGTGTGCACGCGCGTGCGTGCGTGTGCACTGGCATGGGACAGAGGGAGAGAAGATGAGAGAGAGTGCCATCTCTGCACACAGGCTCCTGGTGTTTCTCGGGCCTCTCCGTAGCTGCCAGCATTGCTTTTAGATTTACAGGCACATGCAGACCCCAGCTGCTGTGTCTCAGTGCCATAGAGTCACTGGTTAGCACCTGTGCAAATCAGGTTCAGAGTCCATGATTCAGGGACCAGGAGAATCAAGGATACTAGAAACAAGCATGGTTAGAAGGGGCCATCCCCCCGACCCCCCAAAAAAAGCGTGGACATTAAGCCTAGGTCCCCAGAGTTTGCTCAGCCAGTGCCTGGTCACCTCCTGTAGTAAGCTGGCCGTGCAACCATCTCTGCCTTAAGAGTGGCATCGCCAGCCACCCTCCATCCACGGTAGAGAGAGCAGGCAGCATAGACACCTTCCTGCACTTCTCTGGAAAGGGTGGGTGGAGAGGGACAGCTGGAGTCTGCCCCATATCTTTTTCCTTCCTCCCGGACCATGGCTGAGTCCCAGGTGGTCACAGCAGCTCCTGGGCTCAGCACCTCAGGACCACCCCTTGTCCATTCCCTCCACCCGCTTGGCCAGGCCAGTCCCATGCAGCTGCTCTTGCCTCCACAGCTGTGCCGGAAACACAAGGTGGGCATCCTGTACTGTAAGGCTGGCCAGAGCTCCGAGGAGGAAATGTACAACAACGAGGAGGCCGGCCCGGCCTTCGAGGAGTTCCTTGCCCTCCTGGGCGAGAAGGTCTGCCTGAAGGGCTTCACCAAGTATGCCGCCCAGCTGGATGTTAAGAGTAAGTGACGGCCACGTGGATCCAATGGGAGGGAGTTGCAGGGACTGGTGCTGCCGAGGCGAGGGCGTGGGATACGGCCCTGCCTGTCAGGTGCCACTGGCATGAGCACAAGCGGTGCGGCCACGTGGGAAGGCAGTGTGCCGTATCCAGTGAAGCGTGGCGACACCCTGCTGTACGAGTCAGCGGCTGCCCTCCTAGACGCGTACTCTGCAAGCCGTGTGCATGCGCGTCAGGAGACTGGGGCCCGGGGAGGGCCGCCTGCTCCACGTCGCACTGGACAGCAGATCTCAGGAGAGCAGGTACCAGAGGATGCCTTTCACATGCCAGTTATTTAAAAAGCATAACAGCGTATTGTTTGGGAATTTGTTCTTAAATAGCAGAACTCTAAGGAAACATGAGGGAATGGTAGATGCCACATTCAAGCCAGCGGGCACCTCCGCAAGGAGCAGGTGGATGTGACTGGAAAACGATGCTCATGTTAGAGGGTTGGTGGCATCCTCTGTGCATGGAGTGCATGTGCACACGCGAATGCATCTCATGCAGGAATGAAATGCTTCATGGTGAATCGTTTGGGAACAAGGATGGAGGACATTCATGGGCGTCAGTTTCCTGGGAAATGCAATGCTGTTGTCCTGAGGGGTGGGCTGTCAGTGGGTTGATGGCTCAGGCTGGAAGTCAGAAAGCCCCAGGATGAGCAGGGTACTGTGGCACACGCTTGTAATCCCAGCAGCTTGGGAGGCTGAGGCAGGAGGAATGCAAGTTCAAAGCCAGCCTCAGCAGTTTAATGAGGCCCTAAGTAACTTAGCAAGACCCTACCTCAAAATAAGAAATAAAAGGGTTGGGGATGTGGCTCAGTGGGTAAGCGCCCCTGGGTTCAATCCCCAGTACCAAAAAGAAAGGAGGGGAGGGAGGGAGGAAGGAAGGAAGAAATATCAATCTGGGAGAGCTAAATAAAGTGTTAGGTGGCACATGTGGCTGTCCTCATTACCGTCACCCACACTGAAGGAGGCAGGAGGAATAAGTATACTCTTGTGTCATTTGCTGGTTTTGTGATCTTGGGACAGTTGGCTTTGCTTCTGTGCCACCGTTTCCTCCTCTGCAGATAAGGGTGATAGCTGCACTTACCTTAGAGGCGTGGTAAGGAGTCAATGTGACAAGCAGGTGTTCTCAGAACCCCAGGAGGCATAGTGCCCCAGGGCAGAGTCTCCCTCACTAAAGGCAGGGAAGCCCCTAACTTGAAGAGCCACTTGGAAGTTGCCTGGCTCTGGCATTGGTCAGCTGTGACTTTGGTATTCCCACTTGACATTAGGAGGCAGCATGGGATACTGTTTTAAAAAACCAGATCTGGGGGCTGGGAGTGTGGCTCAGTGGTAGAGCGCTTGCCTTGCGTGTGTGAGGCACTGGGTTCGATCCTCAGCACCACATAAAAACAGATAAAATAAAGATAATGTGTCCATCTACAACTAAAAAAAATATTAAAAAAAAAAAAACCCAGATCTGGAGGCCCAGTGTAGTGGCACACACCTGTAATCCCGGCAACTCAGGAGGCTGAGACAAGAGGATTGAAAATTCGAGGCCAACTTCAGCAACTTAATGAGGCCCCATCTCAAAAAACAGGGAAGGCAGTGTTGGGGATGTGGCTGAGTTGTAGAGTGCTCCTGGGTTGAATCCTCGGGTGAGAATGGTACTGAAAATTGGGGGGGGGAGGTAGATCTAGAGGGGCTGGGGTAAATAGCTCGGTGATGGAGCGCTTTCTGTCATGCCCAAGGCCCCAGGGTCCATCCCTAGCACTGGGGAAAAACAAAACAAAACAGTATGTCAGGCGTGGTCGCGAAGGATGTATCCCAAGTGCTGGGGAGGCTGTGTCGGGAGGCTCCCTTGAGTGCAAGGAATTCAAAACCAGCCTGGGCAATGCAGGAAGACCCCAGCTCAAAATAATAATAATAATAATGATAATAATCATTGGATCTGGAGTTAGTAACATGAATTCTGATCCAGACTCCACCACTCATTGCAGTGTGACCTCTTTGTGCCTCAGTTTCCCCCTGTGAAACATGGGGTCAATAACCAGGTACGCCTCTCCCCAACCATAACCCCCTCCTGTTAGAGATAACCAATATCCTGACTCGCGTGATAATCATTTCTTGCTTTCCTTAGCTTTGCTCCTTTTGTATGCATCTCTAAACAATATAACCTGTCTGGCCTGCTGTTGCATGGAACATGAACAGATCATAACGTGTGTTCCTGTGTCTGGTGTTTTTCTCGCAATCTTATAGGATTCACCCATGTTGCACCTGTGCCTTGTTCTTTTTCCTGGCTGTATATTTTTCCACAGTATAAATATACCACAGTGTGTTGGTCCATTCTTTTGACTGATGTTTGAAGATTCTTGTACCCATGTCAAAGGGAATGTGTGTCTGATTGCTCCAAGCTCTGTCCTAGAAGACAGAGTACTGGGCTATCAGTTAAGCCTACCATCAGGTTTAGAGATATTGCTAAAAAGTGTTCCAGTGTGGTTGCACCAGTTTGTACCCCTGACTGGCCACACCAAGGGTTCCAGTTTGTCCATATCCTCATCAACCCTTGGTACTTTCAGACTTTTTGATTTCTATCAGTCAGGTGGGTATATAGCGGGAGGTTTCCTTTTTATCTTAATTGATTTTATTTTAAAGAGTGGATTTAAGTAAAAGCATCAAGTTAAAAACTAGCACAGATGGTATGTGGGATATGGCAAAAACCCAAAGGCTTTGGAAATGTGGTACTAATTCATGTTTCTGTCCCAGCCGACTCCACGGGAACCCACTCCCTCTACACAACGTACCAGGACTACGAGATAATGTTCCACGTTTCCACTCTGCTCCCTTACACCCCCAACAACAGGCAGCAGGTCAGTATTTCCCCTGGGTGCACAGCTGGGCTGGGGGCATTCTTCTTGCCTGGGGCTGGTGGCGGGCTGCCCACCCAGCATTGGCTCTCCTGAGGCCATCCTGTGGATCAGAGGGAGGCCCTTGGCCCCAGAGACCCTCAGTCTCAGGTCACTTCATCTGGGAGCTAGAGGCTAAGCCAGGTGTGATGTCTGATTGACACCAGTTCTTCTGTTGTTCCTTGGCTGCCCTGCCTCCCTCTACCTACCCCAACATCCTCAAGAGTCTCTTGAGTCATCACTGGTCCTATGAGAAAGAAGAGTGAATTAGCATTATTTTGACTGTAAACTGAAACCAAACTGGCATAAGAACAAAAAATGGTACTTACTGGGTTATATAACTCAGGGAGAAGGCTGGCTTCAGGTACTGTTGGATCTAGGGGCTCAGGCAATCTTAGGAATCCTCTCCAGTTCTCACCCCTGCTTTTCTTCATAGTGACTTTATTCATAGGTTTTCCTGAGTAGTGGCAAAGATGCCCCCTAGCCACCCTAGTTCACGTCCCACCAGCTTAGACACACCACAGGAAAGAGACTTGTTCCTTTTAGTTGTGCCAGGAATGTTTCAGAGCTGAATCTTGCTAAATCATTCACAAGCCCAGGCTCTGGGCCTGGGATATGGATGGGATAAGCCAACAGGCCAAGCCCAGGGTGCCCATCCCAGAAGGCCAGTGGGGTTCTCTCAATCTGAGGCAGGGACAGGGATCAGGTAAGTGCTTCCCAGAGAGAATGGGTGACTAGCAGGAGAAGAAGGAGTACCAGGTGGGCACCAGCAGCAGACACCCACTGCCAAGAGGCTGCCACCTCCTCTCCTGGGCACACCATGTGGATTGGGCCTGGGAGCAAATTCCTAGTTGCTAGTGAACAGAAGCCCCACAGAGTGCTGAGAATTTAGGAAGTGTGTATTTTTTTCCTATTGGTACAGGTGACATTGTAGGTTTTCTAGGCCAAAAGTGGTCACATATCATTGACTGTGAGGTTACCCTAACTGTAAAGAACATTGGTCTTGGAGTTAGGCCTTAGTTCTGTCTTTGCCTCTTACTAGTTGTGTGTGACCTCAGTGAGCGATGTCTCCTCTCTGAGCTGTGGCCCTCCTGGGTCAAATGGGCCAAGTGGTAGTGCCACATCTCATGGTCCTTGAGAAAGGGCCAGCCCACAGGAGGGCACAGGAGGTAGGCAGCGCCAGCTCCTGGGTCTTCGGAGACCTAGCAGGGAAAGCTTGGTTGGTAGAGCTCAACAGCAGTGGTTGGAACTTTGGCTCTCGCTCTCCATCATCGGGTGTCAGGGCGAGTCACTTAACTTCGTGAGCCTATTTTCTCATCAATAAAAGAGGATGAAAGATGCTCCTCTGAGCAGGGCAGGGGCGAGACCTGACTCAGGGGCTCACAGGCTCCCTCTCACTGCATGTGGGGACCAGCCGCGGGGCGCAGCAGGAACAGGGAGCTGCTGTGATGGTCCGGGCAGGACCCCTTGACGACCAGTGACGTTTCCTGTCCCCTCCCGATGCCTATTTACCAGCTACTGAGGAAGAGGCACATAGGGAACGACATTGTGACGATCATCTTCCAGGAGCCTGGAGCACTACCTTTCACCCCCAAGAACATCCGCTCCCACTTTCAGCATGTCTTCATCATCGTCCGAGTCCACAACCCCTGTACGGATAATGTCTGCTACAGGTACGCGCCACCGTCCCCACTCCCCCACACCCAGGGAGCACTGGGGCCAGTCACCCACAGTGGGCAGCATGCAGAGAGGGTGTGCATGGCCGCCCCGTCACCTCCTGTGCAGCTCACTAGCTGTCCAGTTGGGGCTGTGTCCACGTTCCCACACCACCTCAGAGAACAGTTCCAGCCCCCAAGGGGTACGCTTCCCAGTTCTGATAAAGCAGCCAGCACAGATTTTATTTGCCAGGGGTCTTTTGTTGCAAGTGACAGAAGCCCCCTCAGTCTGGCTGAGTAGAGAGAGGCGCTTGTGTGTATAGGCTGTAGAAGTGACGCGGGGGCACAGCCGGGTGCATCCCACCTCCCGCACGCGCCTCGCTTTCTGGCCACTCTCAGAGCGCAGCATCCTGCCAGCTGCAAATCGGGCAGAAAGAGCTTTTTTTTTCAGGAGTGGAGCAGAAACCCCAGAATGGAGGGCCCCTGACCTGGCTGGATACAGGTGCCTATCCTAAAGCCAGATGACCAACCAGGCCTGGACACCAGGCTGTAAGAACAGAGGCCCAGGAGTGATGGCCCAAAGGAAAATCTGGGAACAGAAGGATGGGAGCAGGGCAGGCTGGCCACCTACAGAGGTGGTCACCACTTAGGAGGTAGAGTTGAGGGTTTTAGTTCACAAACGGGCAAGCAGCACAGGCTCAGACCCGCTCTGTGTCCTTGTTCTGTCTTCCTTGGCAGCAGTGCCCTCAGGGAGTGGGGCAGGAGGGCAGCCGTGGTCCTTGGAAACCACCCGCTCAGTAACAGGATTGTCAGCGTGGCCCAGGAGATTGAGAACAGGATGAGGTGTGCTAGGCGCCATTTTTTGAGAATGATTTCAAATTCACAAGATGCAAAAAGGTGGGCAAATAAACATCTCCCCACCACCCAGTCACCTTCAGAGGCGGCCAGGTGAGCCACGCGTCCGTCTCCCAGTGCTTTAGGCACACAGCCAACACATGTAAGGTTTGTCTCTCTTTTAAATACAGATGGAGGCAGCTGTGCACACTGCTCCATGTCCTGTATTTTTTTTTTTTTTTTTTTGGTACCGGGGATTGAACTCAGGAGTACTCGACCACTGAGCCACATCCCTAGCCCTATTTTGTGTTTTATGTAGAGACAGGGTCTCACTAAGTTGCTTAGCGCCTCGCCACTGCTGAGGCTGGCTTTGAACTCACGATTCTCCTGTCTCAGCCTCCCTAAGTGCTGGGATTACAGGCTTGAGCCACCGCGCCCGGCTCATGTCCTGTATTTTTTTTACCCATAACCTGTGACTCTCTCCATACCAGCACACAGAGTGTGTGTCAGTCTTTATGACGGCCAGACATTCCATCATAAGGACGCATGACAGTCTCCTGCTGTCCTCTGTTGATGGGCTGCTTCCTGACGCCTGCAGGTGGTTCTGCTCCGGTTGCACGCACGACCAAGCGTACAGCTGCAGGGTAAACTGCTAACATGGAAGTGCTGGGTCAAGGGTGTGTGCACATGTGCACTGGTGGTCCTGGTGCGATTGCCAGAATTTACCAGTTTCTTCTGTCAGCTGGGTGTCCAGGAGAAGGCAGGTGGGGCACGCCAGTGTGTGTTGCTTGCTGATGAGAATCCTGTGCCGGATGTGCTGCTCAGTGGCTGCTGAGAGCCCGTGCACTGTGTGGCAGGGCCACCTTACTAGGACATCCTAGGCCTGAAATTTCCTCTTTCCTGGTCCCTTTGTTCCTGGGACACACAGCAGCAGCTGGAGAACAGCAGCACCTTAGGTTCTACGTGCTTAGAGGTCAGGTAGATGATGCCAGGGTTTAAAGGTACATTGCCCTGGTGAGGGGAGATGGGAGAGGACCACACACACGAAGGAGGAGGCAGACTCCTTGTGCGTCAGAGATGGTGATTGGCTTGGCCTGGTGGCCTTTCTCTGATTTTGCCCCACTCTGCTCTCCCTCCTTCCTGGCTTCTCCCAGTAGCCTTCACCCCAGCTCCCATGTCTCCAGGCCAGCCTCTGCTTGTCTCCAGGATGACTTCTATATGTTGCACAAACCTTCGTTGTTTTCTTTTTAACTTAATTTAAAATATTTTTATTAGAGCCTTGAGTATAGCTCAGGGATAGAGCACTTGCCTAGCATGCACAAGGCCCTGGGTTCCATCCCAGCACTTAAAAAAAAAAAAAAAAAACTTTTATTATGCAATATTTTAAACATTCTAAAAAGTGCAGAAAATAATGTTCCAGGCACCCATGTGCCCACCACCAGATTTAACAGATGTTAACATTTTGCCTTAAAATTTGTTTCATCTCTCCCTCTTTCCTTTATTTTTAAAGAAAGAAGCTTTTAGAGATACAACCAAAGCTGCCCCTCACAGCCTGGGTCTCCCCTGTGGGAGGGAGCCTGGGGCACTAGCCTGACCTGCCCTCTGCCCTCCTCACCCCGGCCTTCCCTGTTAGTTCCTGGTTGTCCTTCAAGACTGCACCATACACGCCTTGGACCTCCTTCAGTGGCCACCGCCCACTCTTGCGTGCTCTTGCCAGACATGTTTCTACAGCAGCACTTGTCACAGAATAAAAACAACTGATGTGGCTCCTACCTCTCTCCAGGATAACCCAATGACATATTTACCTTCCTGTACCTGTCATGACATGGTGCTTGACACACAGTGGACCCTATAGGGCTGGCTAGAGTAATACCTGGCTCAATCAGTGAGGTGGCTGGGTGCAGTAGCACACACCTGTAATCTCAGTGACTAGGGAAGCTGAGGCAGGAGGATGGCAAGTTTGAGGCCAGCCTCAGCAACTTAGTGAGGCTCTAAGCAACATAGTGAGGCCTTGTCTCAAAATTAAATAAAAGGGTTGGGAATGTGACTCAGTGGCTGAGTACCCCTGGGCTCAATTCCTAGCATACACACACAAAAATCATGGTGAATGTTCTAGAAATACTTGCTGAGCTGCAGGGATCAGGCCGCCTGGTGGTCCCCCCGCCTCCTGATCTTGTGCTGAGTTGTCATCCTTTCACAGTTCAAGTGTGCTGTTGCTGAATGGCACTGTAACTTCTTGCCTACAGCCTGTGGACTATAAACAGCCCTGTCCCTCTGCTGGAAAGTGAGGGGCCAGTTGTTCTGACTGTCCAGAAACCTTCAACAGTTGCAGTTTCACAATTCTTAAAATTGTGAATCAAGACTATGAGAAAAGCCAAGATCTCACTAAGCAGCCGGGTGCTGGATGAAGTTGCAAAGCTCTTCCCGTCTGTGAAGCACAGTTAGACCACACCAGGGACTAGACATGGGATCGATGGGGTCGTCTCATCCATTGCCTGGCCTGGGGGCAAGTCCAGGCCCACAAGAGTTCCTGCAGAGGAAAGCTTGCCTGGTTTGCGTGGCCTTTGAAGAATGTGTGCACCGGGAAATGCCATTTTCCGGGAACGCTGAACCCACCCCACTGTACACTGCAGAGATCTGTTTCTTCTGTCTGTATAAGTCTCAGTCATTACATTGGTATCAAGCACCTGTACCGGTGCTGGTTAATATTGCTAAGCCCAGCGTGGTACCTGCCCATGCGACACTACTGGAGTACAAGGGGACACCAGTGAACAGTGGAGGTAGAGAGCCAGGGCCTTGGCTGATCTGCCAGAGCCGAGCAGCAGCAAGCGTGCAATCTCTCACTCTCACTCTGGGGCTCTCCTGTGTGTGTGTCCCCCCTGCGCCCCTCCCCCAGTGCTGGAGATCAATCCCAGGGCCTCCTACATGCCAGACAAGTGCTCTACCACTGAGCTGTACCCCCAGCCTTTTTTTATTTTGAGACAGGATCTCACTAAGTTGCACAGGCTGTCCTTGAACTTGGGGTCTTCCTGCCTTGGCCTCCCGAGGAGCTGGAATTACAAGCGTGTGCAGCACACTCAGCTCTGCCGTTGGGCCTTAGCAGGCCTCCTGCATTTGCTCTGCTCTATGGGAGGCAGCCGCGGTGATCTTTGCAGGTCGCTAGTCTGTTGCCACAATTGGCCAACACCTGCATCCATCAGGGATCCCGCAAGAAGCAGAGGCACCCCCTGCCCCCACCTTCAGGGATTTAAGTGAAAGAAGTTAATGAGCAGATTAACAGAAGTGTGGGTAGGTTAGGGAAATCGCTATGGGAAGGTGAGGCTTCTTGGAACTAGCAACATCAGGGGGCCATTACCCCACCTCCCAGGATTGAGGAGGATGACAGAAGTTTCTGGAAGCTGGTGAGAGCTGTGGCTATAGGAAAGGGTCCTTTGTGTAAGGGACCAAGTACCAAAACCTCTGCCTCTATCAAAGCCAAGCAAGGAGGGAGGAAATAAAGAAACACAGCTGTGCAATGCCTAATAGCTGCGATACATTCCGAGAAATGTGTCGTTGACTGATTGCTCGTTATGCAGACATGGTAGGATGTCCTACACAAACTGAGGTGACCATGATGTCAGGGGCCATATGGTCTTTTTGTGTGTGTGTTCCCTCTACTTTTTATTGGTGCATTATAATTACACATAATGGTGGGATTTGTTGTGCCATATTTGTACATGTGAATAGCTAGGCGATAAAGTGTTCTGTGGCCACCATCACGTGTGGCCCCTCATTGCCCCAGATGTCATTACATGGTGCGTGGCTGTTCTCTAGTCTCTGCTCCCACCTTCCCATCTCCCACGCTCAGTTAGAAATAGGAGGTCAGAGCCGGGCGCGGTGGCGCAAGCCTGTAATCCCAGCACTTAGGGAGGCTGAGACAGGAGAACCGCGAGTTCAAAGCCAGCTCAGCAATGGCACGGCGCTAAGCAACTCAGTGAGACCCTGTCTCTACGTAAAACACAAAATAGGGCTGGGGATGTGGCTCAGGGGTCGAGGGCCCGAGTTCAATCCCTGGTACCAAAAAAAAAAAAAAAAAAAAAAGGAGGTCAGGGGAAACCAGGAGATGAACACTTAAAGGTCCTCCTTTCAGAGCAGGACACACCACCAAGGCCCCGTGTGGTCTGGCCCCTGGTGACCTTCCCAGCCTCCCGTTTCTTGCTGTCTGTGCTCTGACGTCCCAGGCTCATTCCACCCTTTATGTGCCCTTTCCTACCGGGTCTGCGGCACATGCTGTGCCCTCTGCTGCTGGTGCCCTCCTCCGGCCCTACTCAGCCCTTAGATCTCAGCTTGTCACTTTCTCCCAGAATCCCCTCCCCGCCTTCCAAATCAGGTCCTTCTCTTCTGCCGTGATACGCTTCCTTTGCATAAGTTCAAATTTAAAGCTCTGGGAAGGCAGAAACCACTGTGTCCCCAGCACCCAAGAGAGGGGCATCCAGGAAGCACTTGTCAGACAGGCAGATGCACATTGCACTGTCCCCTGCTGCGGAGGAGGGGCAGAGAATCAGCCAAACCTGACTAAGCATTGCATCGTGTTTGGGTCGCATGGACTATTTTCCAATCTATAATCTCTTTATTTAAAAAGTATCCTAATTTGGAAGAGAGAAGAGTAGGAACTCAGTACCCACAAACTGAGGCGTCCATAGAAGGCAAATCTAACACATGTTGTGCTTTAAGGAAAACTTAGTTAACTCGTCACTTGTTCCCTTCCATCAGCTCCTGTGTCACTGTATATGAGAGCCACCTTCCCTGTCCTCACATGAAGACCCTGGCAGATGCCTTGGCCTTTCTGCTGACTTTTAGAAATTGTCTACCCACAGATGGGTATTAACTCAGTTTAATCACTAGAATGTCACATCCGAGATATTCATCAAATCTCTAAACTTGACTCTGAGCAAATCTCCCCCTGCTCCCAGCTCAGGGCCACTTCTGCCTAGAACCCTTGATGGGTAGGGAGCCTGCTGGTCCTTGTTCCTCCAGTGTCCTTCGTCCCTGCCAACCCCTGCATACCCTTGAGGTCTTACAGGCAGGAGGCTGACCACAGTCTCCTCCCCACTGTTCAGCCAGCTTGGAGGCCCCTACCTGGGAAGGGGGTGAGGAGAGAATAGGGTCACCACCCAGCCCTCTCCCCAGGTTCCCTCCCTCTGTGGTGTGCATAGTGGATGATGGGGATCGAGAGTTTTGGTGAACAGGTTTTTAGATCATTTCCTGAGTTATTATCTGACTTCTATCACAATAGCATCCCTGTCAAAACTGAAGAGGAGGTCCAGGAGTGTGGCTCGATGGTAGAGCGTGTGCTCAGCATGCATGAAGCCCTGGGTTCCATCCCCAGTACCCTCAGAACAAAACACTGAAGAAGGAAGAATCCCATTCTAACTTCCTGTTACAGTCAATTTTCAAAATAACCTTTGTTGAGATGATTAATAAATCATACTAGTGTGACACAAGTGTTTAAATGAACTCAATCACAGTCAGCTATTCTACAGTGAGGCTGGGTACGCACCCACTTTGGGACTCCACAGCTCTAATGTGAGCACCTCCTTTAGGCTCATGCACCTTCAGGTCAGTTTGGATCTGACTGGATTTGGCTCCAGGTCTGCCCCACGTTTTCCTCATCCTTCTGAGACCAGTAGGCTGGCCAGGGCCCGTCCATTCTGTGGCAGTGGCAGGAGTACAGGACCGTATCCTCTCCCCACTATACACACACACACAGTTCAAGCCTTTCTTTTTTTTTTTTTTTTTTTTTTT